>OY728164.1:1474665484-1475290484 GCA_963277665.1 Viscum album | reverse complement strand
ATGAAACATTTTTATACCTTTTATGATAAGTTTTTCCAATTTCTTCTTTTCAAGATATAGGTAAGTGATCCCGTTCCCGTTGGACCAAGTATCATGTAAGAAATGTCTATGAAGGTCCAGTTGATCATGAAGTGGTTGGTGACCATGTAGATCAAGAAAAAATCTTACAGGACTATAAAATATTACATATGAATTTTGAGGTTTTTTATAATTTTTTCCTTCAGGTTTTACCAACATTGGGACAACATCATATTAGAAAATAGGAAAACTTGGCACACAAGTTTATCGAGTTGTTTGAGATAGTGGAAAGGGTCAGCCTAGTGGCACACCGACTGGCCCTTCCACAACCCTAGTGTTCCATGAATGATTTGTTTCACATGTAATATCTTTTTAGATATCATTCAAAACCTTGTAATGTGATAGAAATTAATGTCTTCAAGATTGGTGTAGATTCCTCCTTTGAGGAGAATCCGATATGGATTGTAAACCGTAGTGGGAAGTCTCTCCACGAAAATACTATACCTATAGTGGGAGTGTAGTGGGAGCATGGGAATGTTTAAGAAGACACTTGGGAGAGGGAATATGATATGTGATCATTGTGTATATACTTTTTCACTAAGACCTTATAGTGATTCTTGGAGAATCTTGGGGTGAGCTGCTATATAGCGGGGAGGTTGTAGGATCTCATCATTTTCTAACTACATCCCTCTTTGAATCATTTTTGTTAAGTCTCTTTTATTTGGGTTTATATTATATAAAATAATGGTTGTTGAACCTTTTGGGGATGAAAATATTTTTTTATTAAATGAGCTAATGTATGGGGATATATGTTTTTTTTGAATTAATGGAGTCTAGGTATAAATGTATTTAATGATTTTAGGGGTTCTTTTTGGGTTTGGAAAGTTTCAAAGGTGGTTTGGGTTCTTTCTATAGAATATGGGATTTGATCTATATTTAGAACACTTTAACATCACTAAAGGGTTATATGATGTGAACCTATTTCCAACCAGATATTGTGAATTTGTTAATATTATGAAATGTTTAAATGTCATGAAACTGGTTCATGTTTTGAAAAGATCGATCAAGGTGATTTTAACATGAGGAAATTATTTTTTTTGGTGTATATCCAACATAGTACATTCACATCATGAATCATGGATTCCCATCATTAATTCCTCATGTAAAACTGATTTTTTACAGTGAAAGCTAAAATATTTTCATTTGATGTGGAGCCTCTTCTCTCAAACCCTAGGGAGAATTTGGGAAAATTTTGGGTGATTATTTTCCTCCTAGATGTCTCAGTCTAGAATCTGATCTTTGGTGGGTTCATTTTATTTTTTTTCTAAATTATTTAGTTACTCTTTGTTACGGTAGTTTGATTTCACATCATCCATAGAATTTAGTTTTTGATCTGGATATTTGTGTGTTCTAGGTTTTCTTTGTCGATCTCCTTCACCTATGATTATCTAAGAGAATTTCCCATTTTGGGGGTTTCTTTGATTGCTCAATTAAGGTTTTTAGTTTATAACATTTTCCTAAAGTCTATTTCTAACTATCTAGGTATGTGTAAAAACCATGAACAGACCATAAAGACATCTTGTGACCCCAATTTTTGATTAAATATATGTTTAATGAAAATTAATTGATTAGACCTCCCATTGGACCCCACTAGGTCTTTTGGTGTTGATATCTAGCTTACAAACACCATCTTAGTGATAATTCCGTTGAATTTACAATGAATAAATAATTATTAAAGTTAGATTTTGGATTAGAAATGTGTATTGAGTTGTTGGCATGTTGCGTCTTGGAACATGACTTGACATAAATGGAAAATTCACATGGTTTGTTTATGGTGATTTTCCTATTATAAGAGGACCTACCTATTGATAATATGTTCCTAGTTAATAGAATGAGATAAAATAACCCACTAGTAATGAGATATGAATAGATATGAATGGTATACATGGTTTTATTGTATATATGTTTTTGGAAGGTTTCCAGAGGGCTGGAACCATTATCTTGTAAAGTCATGTGTTTTGGACCGTGTTTAAAATTCAAAATGAATTTGATTTTTTTAAGGATAAATCATTTTGAATTTTTGGAATTAGAATGAGATTCTAAGGGTTTTAATGTCTAGAAATGATGTTTTTAGATGTGAGTTATGATTTTATGGACATATCAGGGGTTTTAGTGAACATTGGAGGAAGAATGGGCATGTCAGGACATTAGAAAACAACTATAGAAGGAAATTCACATCATCAATCCCATTCACAACATTAAAGGGTTTCATAGGGTGAAGCAGATACATACAGAACATGAAATTATGGGGGCATACCCTAAGGAATTAATGATGTGTATTTGGTTCATGTCATGAATTTGGTTCATGAAGTGAAACTAGTTTATGTCATGAATCAAGTGGGTGGTCTTTTTAAAAAGTGTTATCTAGGGATCAACCCCTCATTTATTCACACTACATGAGAGAAACCACCTCTAAAAAAACCCCTACCCCTATCCTAGAGTCCCTCAGATCTCCTCTCTCTAGTGTCCAAATGGAGAATTGTCAGATGTGTTGGATAGCTATCTGAAGGCTCTCAGGTACCCTTTCTTCTTTCCTTCATTTACATTCCCATATAGGACTCTAAATACATGTGATCACTTTTATACAATTTTCATGTTTTCTTATCTAATTTTCTGATTTCTCTCAAATTATATTTATTTAAAGGTTGATAATGGATGATTGGAACTCCCATGGTATAAGGTAGATGGGCTTTGTATTTTACCTTAAATTCTTGGTGTTTTAAAATTTATGTCATTGCACTACCCATTGGGATTTCCATGTGATGCCTTCAAAATATGAAATTCATTATATAGAACATAATTACTTAAAATAATTTTATATTTCCATTAAATTTCATCATCAGAGGTTTATCACCTCAACATAGACAACCTCTTGGGGTGTGTTATTAAAATCACTTATAAAATAAGTAATTTTTTCTAATAAAACAACCTGTTGAGGTCTGTTACCATATAAAATGTTAGTGGGTTAATAAAATGGAATTAATTAGAATATTTAAGGGTGTGTAACTCCACTATATTATCTTCTAGTGACAAAAATATTTCTCAAGTTTTTGTAACCTAGTTATTATTTGATGTATCCTTTAATTAAATGTATATTTAATGTTAAGACCATGTTACATGAATTTTATATATTGTGAATGGAGCTTTGTTCTAAATATACAGAGTTGGTGAAATGGTTGTGTAATTATTATTAGAATATCCCTTCAGGTTCCTTTTACATGTATGGTGTTAATAGCCTATAGAAAGTTCACCTGGCCATTTTTATCATTACTAAATACCTAGAATAACCTATTAATGAAACTATAAATGGAATAGAATTTCTAATGTCGTTATTATTAATTTTAAGGAAGTGTACCAAGTGGAATGTGTGGTTTGTAATGTGGCATGAATATGGGCATGGCCTCTTAACTAATTAAATTTAAATAGTTAGATGATTTTTATTATCTTTTGAGTGATCCTCAGGTTCCTTTTTTATGGAAAAACTTGTATGGGATCATAAGTTTTTTGAGACTCTTCATAATACCATGAGGGATCCTCGAGTTCATTACATGGATGGAATTGGATGGGCACAGAGGTTACTTTCATTATATTAGGCCTTGTGTGATACATGGGTTCTTTATTATGGATCACCTTAGATGGGATCATATGATGGATGATATTCCACATGCCTTGAATAATATATTGGATTCATTATTATGGAACTCTATGGATGGGTGCGTAGGGAATTTGGATGTTATGAGGGATACTTTGGTTTCCTCTTTATAAAACTCCATGGCTATGATCATAAATTAATGACATTATGTGACTCATTGGGCAATACTTGGGTCCTTCATTATGGGATGCCTTGGACTGAATCATATGATGAAAAAATTATATTATGAATGTTCATTATTAAATTTGGATATTATTATCTCTTTATAATGATTATTATTCTAGGTTTCCTTGTCTATGCACCTTGGCTCCATGACCAAAAGATGTTATTATGTTCAGGTTTATTTGACAACCCGAAGTGGCACTATGGCTTTAGAGACTCTATTTATATAGGTACACCATAGGATTACCCTATGTTCTATAAAAATGTTATACTATAATTACATTAGAAATGTTTCCCTGGTTAATATGAATTGGTTGATTTCCTTAATTAAATAAATGACACTTATGCTACTTTTTTGTCGATGCCTTAGCCTTCAGCATATATCTAAGTCGGTGCATGTATATATGTGAAAAAAAGATTCAAATGTATGAATATATATACATGATGGAATGTGTGAAGATACATTCCATATTAATTCAAGAAAGTATGGTCGATTAGGTGACCTTAAGAAACCTGAACCCGACTTGTTTTTTTATACTTTTTTATCTCTTATACCAACATTGTGCCATATTTTATATAGATAGATTATATAGCTATAGAAACCATTGGTGGTGTCCTACTAAGTATAATCCACACCCTTTTGAGCCTCCATTACACATGGGTACCTTAATAGATCTCAAGGTTTCAGGATCAGGTTATGGATTATGCTTGTATTGTTACATTGTACATGGAAGCTTAGAAACATATGACCGAGCTAGAGCTTAGGATGCTAATGTAGATAGCCTTTGAGGTTTCTGTCCCTATTATTTATTATTTATGTATTACCTACTATATTTTTACTACCTTAAATTATGTATAATCATCTTGACATGCATGCATGATTGTATATTTGAAGTTGGACACTTTATCAGTTTATTTATATTATCTTCCACTATCTTTCACCTAGAATACTTCCACTATCAGTTGATTCATTATATCTTATACCACTATTATACACTCATCATGAGGTTATAGTCTCGCCATAATACCATCATTAAACTCTCACTTCTTATCGGTGTCCTTTAAAGTATGGGGAGGCATGATTGAGGCCATGGGACGAACTGGCCCAAGGCACTGTTTAAGTTTCTATCGAGTTGGAATGTTACAAAGTTTTATGATTGGTGTTTTTTTCCTTTTATCCTACTATTTTTTTAAAGTAGAAATGAGACTAGGAATTTGTGATCACTTGGAAAATATTCATGTCTGGGTGTGATCAACCCATGAACATGGAAAGGACCAAGTGTTCAGGGATGGGACTATTGTTCATGTTATTTGTTATTATAGTTGATTATGATTTCACCTTGAGTGAATGTTATAATTTTTATAATGATTATTTATGATATTTATAGTATTTTACCCTTGGACCAGTATAGAAAGAAAGTTGAAATACATGAATCATTATAGGAACATAGATATTCACATGTCATGCATATTCCATGCCATGTAGGTTGCATTCTCAGACTGCCTGATGTAGTTAATGTGTCTTGAGTCTTATTCCATGCTTTTGTGATTTTTTTATCCTGATTTAATATAGATCATATTTTTGTTATTATTATTCCATGATTAATGATTATTTATCATGATTATATGCTTACCGTGATTAGGTAATTAATTCCCACATTTCCCTATATTTACTGCATGTGATATCATACCTTGTTATAATTTTGATATAAAATTGGTTATTAAAATTTATTCATAAATATAAATGAATTTTTCTCATATATATTGATGGTGTAACCTTAAATAACATGTACTATCATTTTTGAGCCATTGACCATTGGTTTCATGGGCTGAAACATTCCAGTTTCAATTAAATGGGAGACAAATTACAATCTATAGTGTATGGCCGCTCTATAAATTAGGAAATAGTAACCCATATAATTGAACCATTATATATGATCTATATATTCCTTGATAAAATTGTATAAATATAAAAGATGTTAAATTTTTACCTTTAAATGAATTGGTTATTAATGGACCTTTTTTGCGACACAACCCAAGTAGGTCAGTCTTGACCTATTATAGATATGAGATAGACATGACTTTACCCAGGTAGGTTGGTTACAATGACTTGTGATTATGTGAAAAATATACTAAGGGTGTAATTGAATCTTGGAATAATTGATGATTCTATTATAGGTAACCTTTATTTTGATATTCCTTAGTAATTAACCTCATAGATATATATTCATGCCATATATGGATGGTTATTTAATGTATCAGTCACCACTTATAGGATGTTACATATAAATGTATGGAGAAATCTTACTGAACCACTTACCTAAATTAATAAAAACATTTTATAATTTTTTTTGAAACACTTATATGTATTTTTTGTTAATTAAAATTCTATCTATAACCTAAAGAGTGTTTTTCCTATATTGATTTGAATAGCCATTTTCTTTAACTAATCCCAATTGTGATAACCTTATGGATAAATACAATGGATAAAATAAAATTATGTGATAAATTTCCTATGATATATTAGAATCTATTTAAATAATATTCTTAAAATAAATCTTAATATAAAATTCCTAGCTTTCCTCCTGGGAGTAACTAAATAAATTACCAAGAACTTTTTTTTATAACTATTAACCAATGTTCTTAAATGCGAGATCGTAAAATGGTTTAAAAACAACTTTAATATGGTATTCATAGATAAACCCTCATGTAAAGGTTAATCCTTATATTTCTTTTATAATTTCATTCGAATGGGAACATGATGATTTTTTGTAAACTTCTTTTTCTATTGGTTGAAACCAAATGATAGGCAGTAAATCCAAGCGATCATTTTTGTGGGACTCTAGTTTTATGATTCAACACCTTATGTAAAAATGGAAAGGGATACCCTGATTAGGGTACTAACCTCTAGATTAATTAATTTCTAAATTATATTATGAGTTTTTATATGTTTTGTGTCATTTGTTCCAAGTAGGAATCTCATTTCAAAAAATAAATCTCAGGTTTGAGGGTTGGTCGGGTGTTGAATTAACCACTACTAAGGGCATTCACATTGTGTAATTATTGGTTTTGGTGGGTTAAAATTCTTAGGGAAGGTTCATCTTCTTGTATGATCATGTAATCTGTTTCTATTTCAAAGATTCATGGAGTCATTGGACCTACACATTAAAGGAAGATAAATCTGTCAGTTTTGTAGTTGTGAAACCTTGGCGTAGTGCACATCGATATATGTCTTACCCATCAAGTTGATAAAAATGGTTCAAAGGACTATATGAGTTTGGTGGTAATATTTTAAGCCTTTCAATTTTATCCTTCTATCACAGGTCATATTTTAGGTAGAGTGGCTTAAGAGTGAAAGAACATCTAACTTATCCCAATGTTCTGGATAATGTTGTAAAATGACAGATTGTCATAACACCATTGGCTAGATTGATTTGGATTTAATTCGTGATGTTATGACATGTGTGTATGTGACATGGGAGGAATGTCACACATAAATATGAAGGTGAATATGATCTATAACCCTTTGAAGAGGATGGTTTTCCCCTATTTTCAAATTGTCACCTGGTAATAACATGTTGGCTATGTCCATGACCCATGAGCAGTGGCTGATATAACACTTTCCAATTTATGAGATTTCATTGTCAGTAAATAAAAACTAGGAAAATATTAAGGTGGGGAGAATCCCATAAAATTGTTTTTATTGTATACTTACAAGTATAGGGAATAAAACATTACAAGACTGGTTTTAAATCATCTGCATTTCTTTTGAATACCCATGGGGCTGGTTAGTTTCAAAATATGTTGGTGCTTGCAAGAATGCATGATGATGAAATTGTTAGTTGTGTATGATACATTTTAGTACACCATTAGTAGGAGAGGGAGTTAGGTAGTTATGATTGAGTGATCATGAGATTCCTAGGGTGGTAAAGGTATCATGATTAGTTAATAATGATACATTAGTAGGTTCATCCAATCTTTTTCAAAAAAAAAATAGATCGAAGATGGGTCATCTGTTTCCCTCATGAGTAGTTGGATGTGATTGGTTCAAAACAGTGTTAGGGAATTCAACATTTATATGATGGAAGTGTCCCAATTCTTCTTGGAAATATATCTTATCCTCTTTGTGTACTCTTGATTTATTAATTATATTTCCCTTATCTTGACATCATTCAGGGTACACTAAGAGAGCATCAATTATGCACCAAGATAAAGGAAGAATTCAATCCCTTGTTAGATCAACAATTTGAATCTTTAAGATTCTCACTCTAGTAGAACTGTTAATATTAGTGGAATATTTTTCATGAGTTATACTGGGATTACCATGAAGTAAGTCCTTGGATGAACTCATTTACACCATCCATGTATCTGACTCTATTTCCATGTGAGTTACCACTGTTGAGCTTAGTTCGTGTTTTGATGAGTGGTCGTTTTCACTATGTACTGGTATATAACTTATAAAAAAAATAGAATATGTACTACCTTGGATGATATCCTTTGAAACTAGTGGATGACTCAAGCTTACCCCATACTTATAGTCGGGATCAGTGGATTCTAATTAAAGTGTGTCAATTCAAGGATGTTGTATCCGGTATACACCTATATTCATGGCATGGAACGACAACATAAATGAATTTTCGGGCATGATAAATCATAAAAATATAGTTATTATTTTATATGATTATGTTATTGGAAATATTTATTTCCTTGGTGAAAAGGAATTAGGATTGAATTTATATGCATCAGTTTAAAAGATGATTGATTTCTTGATAATCGTCCAGTAGTGGCATGCCTTTCTTTTCTTTTTGTTTATTGAATACTATTAGAGAGGAACTACATATAGAAAATTTTTGGAATTATATGACTGAAGTGAAATTTCTTATGGGTAATATTGAAAAAGTTAGGTAAATTATTGGTTGATTGGTAATCAACTATTTGATCAGTCAATAATCATGTCGAGAAAATTGATTGAAAGCTAAAAGGCTAGTTCATTGGGAAATATTGATGATGGGAATACCATTATTTGGAATTGGAAATTAAATGTTAAAAAATGTGGCGGGAACTCCATGGGGTTAATGGTGAAGGATATGATTTTGTGAGCATGTCTCAAGTTATATGGTCTTGAGTAAGCACCGTCTAGATGTTCAGTTTTGGAATACAAGCATTGGATAGAGTTTTAACATCTTATGTACCATATTCTTAAAGGCATTTATTTGGTTCATTGGATGTTTAAAACACAATGAATCCATTTAGTGAAATTTTTATGACCCAGTTAGGTTAGATGATTTTTTTATTTAACAAGGATTCTCAGGGAAGAGAAGTTATAAGGTAGGGAGGTTGTGACATCTTGTGTTTTGGATCATGTTTAGATTTGTCAAGTAATTTGAAATATTCATTTTAAGGACAAATAATTTTGAATTTTATGAATCATAATAATGTTTTTAGGGTTAAAAAATTCATATATAATGTTTTCAGACACATTTTATGATTTTTTGAAAGTCTCTAGGGTTCAGGAGAACATAATAGGGAGAACGAGCATAGTAGACCACAGGAAATCATTGCGGTAGTGAATTCATATTGTGAATCCCATTAATGACGTGAAAGGGTTTCATAAGGTCTATCCAGTGGATATAATATTTGAAATATTATGTGTCCTACCATGAGGAATTCATAATGTGTATCTGGTTCACATTATGAATCTGGTTTATGATGTGAATCCAATTCACATCCTAAATCATGCAGGATGTATTTTTAAAAAGTGTTAGCTGGGTCTTGGCCCTCATTTATTCACATAGTAGGAGGGAACCTAGATATATGGTGAATCCTCCCCCTTTTATAGGGCCCCTTGGATATCCTACATTCAGTTTCCAAATGGATTTCCTCCACATGCATTTGATAGCCGTCTTTAAGCTATCGATTCCTCTTTCTTCTTTCCTTTATTTACCTACCCATATTGAATTCGAAATCCACGTGAGCTATTTTTCCTTATTTATAGGGTTTTTGGTTAATATTTTAAGGTATATCAATTTTTATTGAGTTAAAAGATGATTATGGATGAGTGGAACTCTCTTGGTATAAAGAGGGTGGTCAATTTATTTTCCCTTACAATATTGTCGTTTTATAATATATGTTTTTCTACCCTTGATGGGAATTCTGGGTGATGCCTCTAAAATGTTGACTTCAAAATGTAAACCCTAATTCTTAAAACTAATTGGATGTTTCTTTTAAATTGTATCATTGCAGGTTTCTTACATTAATGTAGACCACCCTTTAGGGCGTGTTCATAAGATTACCTATAAATTATGTAATTAATTTAAAATAAAACAACTTGTTGAGGTGTTCTTCCTTATAAAATGTGAGAAGGTTTATAAAATAGAATTAATCAGAATATGGAAGGGTGTGGTAATCCAATATATTATCCCTTAGTAATAAAACCATCTCCTAATCATTTATGTCCTAGTTCTTATTACATGTCTCCTTTAATGAAATTTATAGTGAATGGTAAGACATTGTTATTTGAATTTTATATATTATGAACAGAGCCTTATGATATAATTATAGAGTTCATGAAATAGTTGTTGAATGTTTCCAAGCATAGACCTTCATGCGCCTTTTACATATATGGTGTTAACTGCCTAGGGACAGTTCACCTAGCCCTTTTTCTCATTACATAATTCCTTGAAAATAGTATTAATGAAAATGTATATGGTATGAAATATCCCATTCTAAACCCCCTATATTTTATGATATAGACTCTTTTTAAATTTTTTGATGTCTTTTGTTGTACACTACACCAAGACTAGTTAGAACTATACACAACATCATATTATTTTATGGAATTTGAAACACAATTCTTGGATCGTGTTACATCCAATTTCAAGTTCTTTAGATAGAATTAATTTCACGCAAGGCCAAGTATAATTAAACAACTAAATATTATAACCTAGTCATTATAACAGTGGGTATGAATAATGTTAACTTCCTTCTAAAAAACTATTTAAATGAAAATAAGTGAGTCTATAAAATAATAAATCCACTCTTTATAGATTCAATATAATGGTTAAAATTCATCTAATATGTTTTCTAGACATGATATCAGAACAACTTCAATTTTTCGGATAAGAGAAGTATTTTTTAAAAAATGTAGTACTGTCACCTTTTGATGGCACACCCATTTTAAATATAGTATTTGAACCTTTTATATATTCTATTTAAAAAAACGTTTTTGTAAGTGGGATATAAAAATATTCTAGGGATGAATTTTTGATATTTTTATGATAAGTTTTAAATTTTGATGATTAGAAAAATTATACTAAATTTTAATTAAAAACAATTTTTTTCATAAAAAAAATTTATGTAATTAATTATATTATTGAATGGTTTTAAATTATAATAACTAAACCATTTTTTATAAATGGTTGTAAATTATATAAAATCATTTATAAATAGTTATTTGAAACATAAAATGTTTTCATTTATCATGGTAATTTATTTTTAACTTTTAGGAAATATATAATTATTTTAAATACTTATACATTGATGGCATACAAATTAATTAATTGATGAGAAATCAAAAAAAATATTATTAAAATGATAATAACAATAAAAGACCAAAAAACTAGACCAATTCTTATTTTTCAAGTATATATCGACCCTAATCATCAATGAGTCGTGTTATTGACCATATTGATCTATATGGAAGAGATTGTGACAATTATATTATTTTATTTAATGTGATGATATAGTGGTCGCATTCAAAATTTAATAAGTATTTCGTTTTTAATATTCAATTTTCCAGAAGATAAATTTGAATACAAGTATTATTATGAAATATATTATATTTATCTTAATAATAGAATTTTATTTTTAATTTTAACCCAACAAACAATTATATTAAATAATTACAAAAAATGATGTAGTAATTATTTTAATAAAGTAAATATAAAATCAACGTTATTAAAAATATTAAAATAAATATAATTTGATCTAATAAATATTCCCAATGATTTTTATAGAAGAAATAGAATCCATAGGGATATAATTAATTAATTGGTTTGATGATAACAACATATCTATATATTTTTAAAAATCCAGGAATTGAATAGTTTCAAAATTGACACTTTTATTGTTTTGTCTAAACACTGTTTTATTAAATTATTTAAAAAACACAAAAAAATTTCAAAAAATATATAATAATTATTATATGGTCAAAAATTATATATGGTACTTATTTAAGGTCTAATTGACATGAAATAAATAAAACTTTCTCCCATTATTATTGAAATATGTGTTATCTTAATTAAAATTAAATAGAATAACTACGTGTTAATTAAAATGATAATGTTTAAATTGACATAAAAACTTGTATAAATATTATTGTTTGATGATATTACAACCTTATCGCATATTAATTTCTAAATTAGGACATTTTGGAGGTTTTTTAGTGGGTTTTTATTTTATTATAAATTCATATTTTTTTAGGTTTCCAAAAGTGCCCCTCACCTCAATTATAAAAGGGAACCTCCTCTCTCACTTCTTCACTTCAAATTGAGCCTTAAATATCACAAATACCTTATAATTTTACCTTATAAACTTCCCTAGTTACATTCTAGATGTTTTGGTCTTCTAAAAGACCAACTCTATTTCTCTAAGAAGAGATTTAGAGAAAGCACGTCGAAGAAGAGGTAATCTCATCTACTGATTATTTCAATCTTATTTCTTCTTCTACTTCCTATTCATGAGTTTTTCCACTATAAATTAGTAAATCAAGTATAAATTATATAATTATATGTTATTATAATTATTAAACAAACATATTCCACCTTCTATCCATCCTATGAAAAAAATGAAATCACCATGCGTGCGTACGTACAGCTTACCGTATCCACAATATGGTGCAATATGTTTTTCACCACCACTTTACTTGAATGGAAATAATGATTGGAATAATAACTATATATAACTATTATAACAATTTATTTATTCTGCAACAATATATATACCATCCACTTTGATACCATTTCATAATTAAAGGAATGATATCATCGCTCGCGTGTACATACGACCTACCGTCTCCACGCTACGATGCGATTCATTCTACAAGATCTTCATTAAACCATAATTATATAAATGAATGGAATGAATAAATATGATATATATTATTCTAATATAATTATTTAAATTATATAACTGTAAACTAAGAAGTGGAACATGAACTTTTTTGAAAAAACATGCATAAGAACATAAAGCAGTAAATACCCGAATAACAAGTAATAATTAATTATTATTACCAAATGGGTGATAATATGATCATATATGATATCATAAAAATGGATTTGATTCTGGATTAAGTCAATGAAATTATTTAAATCATTATATAGGAGTTTTGGATACATACAACAAATAGGGGACCTAAGGTAAGGGATAATTTTTCAATCTCATTATTATCCAAGATTGTTTAAATATAAGTATTCACTGGGGTATATTTTTCATCCAAGTATATTTTTACTAAATATATAATATTATCTTTATTCTTATACTATTTTTTAAAATCAATTTTACCCATTGGTTATTTTTTATTAAAAGGTATTGAAGGAATCTTTCTCTCATTTTCCATACAAGGTACTTTTGGACATTTCCTGCAAGAGTACGAGAAGAATGTTTTTTAACTTATACAGAATGAATGTATTTTTACATTTTCATAAATTATTATTTCCTTGATGATTTTTATACATGGTTTCGTGTTTATTTTCAAATAAATTATTTTATTTAAAAATTTCATGGCATTTTGAGAAAAGAAGACGTTTTTAAAGAAGAAAGAATATTTTCCTCGAGAATTATGTTCAAGTGTTTTATCAAAATTATTTACCATCTAATATAGAACTCTTTAAATAAGGTTATGTATATATACCTATTATTACTATGATTTTATCTTTTCAATTATGGAATCATATTTCATATGGATTATGTTATGATGGAATGATGTTTAAGAAACCCATTTTATTTCGTGGGTTTTTCTATGATGAATGATTTATTTTTTTGGAACATGTAAGAATGATTTCATTATGAGATGGGTGGGACCTATATCTCCATACAATTAATTAGATAAATATTTATATCTTGGGAGATAGAGATGGATTAAATTTAAAGTAAATATGATTCAGTAATATAGGGCTGGAATGAGAAGTGAACACAATTCAATAATGGACTTTGTTCGCAATGATGGTCTTAGCTTTGAGTCTTGGCTAATATGGAAATGATTTTCTATGATTTTGTGTTTTCCAAAATTTTATGTTTTATTCTAATTATTTTTTTAATGTTCCTCAATGATTTATTACAAACATATTTCCATGTTTTATTTTATGACTCAAGATTTTGATATTCAAAATATATGTTCATGTTTTTACATTCTTATGATTATGTTTTGTTTTATACTATCCATGGTTACTCTTTCTGAGCATTTTAGGTCACTCTTTTTAGGTTTTTCCCCAAGATATAAATAAAAATTTTATGTAGGAAAACTAATGGGGATGGTCTTTACAAGAGATGTTGAAGATCCGTCACCAAGATAGATGAATGTGTTCCGAGTTTCCAATGACACTAAACTAATATAGTCTTTGGAAACATATTTGTGTATTGTTTTAAGTATTCTATAAAAGAAATGTAATTTCCATGTACATCAAGATTGAGTCATTAGAGTTGGTATCAGAGAAAAGGTTAAGTTAAAATTTGGAAACTAGGAAGAAAAAACTATAGTGAGATCCCTAGAGATATTTACAAGGATACGTCTCGGGTCGTCCGTATGGATAAGTATAACTATAGGATATTATCATAGAATTATGGTAACAATCATGAATAACCTAGGAATAAACCTAAGATGTTAGAGATGGAAATTACTCCCCCTTGATTATGTTGTTTTCCTAGTGTGATTTTTTCCTATCACACTAATCTTTTTGGGTTTTAGAAAATGACTGGAAAGAGGAGGATTCATGTTAATGGAGAATATGATGGACAATAGAATGATATTACTCATGAGAATCCAAATGAAATGGGAGTTATAAGGTGAAACATCATTATTATGCCTAATAATAAATCTCATAATATGATCAATAATCTCAACATTGGTTGGTTTCCTGAATCACTTAATGATAGAAATATAGAGTTTCATGGTGATCATAGTGGAAAGAAAGTTCAATTTTCCTCATGTAAATAATGTAGGAGGAGGAGTCAAGGAGAATGTTTCAAAGGAACTGGAAGATGATTTGGGTGTGGAAAAGAAGGGAAAAATCTAGTAATTTCAAAGGAATAAGTTCAGTTAACACAATGGACAATGATAATGGTATTGCTAGGATATTAGTGATGGTTAAATGTTTTAAATTTGGAATGTATGGGAATTATGAAAATTGATTCCCTAAGGTAAAATCTCATGAAGGGAATCATCATGATCGTATGGTTAGTATTTATGTTGCTAATGATGAAGAGACTATAAATTATATTTGAGATGAGATAAGTGTTAAGGAATAAAATGATGATTCCTCGATAATGGTCTATGTAGATAATGTAATGATTTCATGTTTATCAATAATAATGTTCTATAAATAATTTTATAGAACTACGGAATAAATAAACATTTATAGATTGTTACACTATTGTTTTTCCTTTAAGTATTTAAATGTATTTGTTGAATGGTACCAGTAATCATGAAAAGTTATTTAGATATTATTGGAAAACACGTGATATGTGAATATTTATGGGTTAAAGAGATAATGAGATGTTTGATAGTATTAATGACCTCATGACTGATATAAGAACAAAGTGATATCATGGTTTGAGTGTATAGAATTTTTGGGATTTTGGTAAGAGTTAATTTTTTATAGCATGCATGTTTTCACTAAGGTTCTATAGTAATTCAAGTTATTACCATGCTTCAAGAGAATACATGATTAAGTTATTCACATGATTGGAATGTGACAACCAAGAACTGACCTACGAGATATGGTAGATAAATGATAAACTAATTTAGTTCACCTCTTTCTAAAGGATTGTATTTTCAGTTTTTGGAAGGATTTTAATGTTATCCATTTATGGATAATATAAGTTATACTCCAGTTGATGTTTCTTAGATTAATGTATTATCTCACTATAGGTGGACTTATGCATATTTGATAACCTATGATACCCTTTTTGTTGAGACATATGGAATGACCTATCATTCTATTTATGTATTACATGATATGATAACACATCAAGAATGAAAAAATCGACATCATTTTATTGAATAAGAGATGAAGTAGAAATTGTTCAAGGTATGAGAAATGGTGAGATTGTACCAAAATCATGTAAGTATTTCTTCTTAGGAAAAATTCTTCAACTTTAGGAAAAGGATCTTGAAACAAAAAATGTTTTCCTAGTACATTCTTATCCGATGAATCATATTATCCCTTAAATCATCACAGATTTACGGATTTTTGGTGGTTAAATTTCTCTAAACCTTTTTTCTATCACTCTCCATCAGAACATGATGGTTATATTTTTCTACCATATCCATGTTTTCACTTCCCACCTATGTTCTCCAATGTGTAAAATCAACGATGAGTTACTTTGAGTAACCATTATGTTTCTAACATTCCTTTTTAAAGTAAAGTTTTAGTATTTCTTTTTTATAATGTGGGTTTCTATGAATGAAACTTTCAAGTGGTAAATCTTTTATAACCCCAATGAATTTTGAGGGAGAAATTCATTTTATGGGGGTTATAATGTAACACCCCTAGATTTTATGAGATAGATTATTTTTAATTTATTTGATTTCTTGTGTTATACGCTACACCAAGATTAGATTTCACTATACACAACACTGTATTAGCTTGCTGTATATGCAACACTATGATTGGCTTGTGTTACACACAATTTCAAGTTCTTTTGATAGAATTCATATTACTCAATAATGAGTATAAGTGAAAAACTAAATATTATAACCTAGACATTATAATAGCGGGTATGAATGGTATTAACTTCATTCTAAAAACTATTTAAATGAAAATAAGGGAGTCTATAAAATAATAAAATCACTATTTATTTATTTAATATAATGTTTTAAATTTATTCTTATATGTTTTCTAGATATTATAAAAGAAAAACTTCAATTTTATAGATAAAAGAAATGTTTTTAAAAAAATACAGTATTGCTTGTTTTTGAGGGCGCGCAAATTTTAAATCTAGTTTTGACACTTTCATATAAAATATTTAACAAAAAAAATCTTCTTTGGAAGTGGGATACACAAATTTGATTTCTATGATTTCTTCTTATTTTTATAATAAGTTCTAAATTTTTATGAATAGTAAAATTATACTAAATTTTAATTAAAAACAATTTTTTTCAACAAAATAATTTATGTAATTAAATTATATTATTGAATAGTTTTAAATTATAAATAGAATATATTTTTATCATTAAATATAATTTATTTTATTATCATTAATTTTACATTGAATTCAAATGTAAAAATATTTCAATCTTTTGCAATGTTTTAACTTTTAAAAGACCCATTCACTCTTTTCAATAATGGGAATAATTTTATATTAACTAATAAAACTTATATGTTTTAAATTTTGAAAAGTTTATTACATATTTTTAATCATTAGGCCCAAATTATGTAAATATATTTATTTTATTTTTTGGCATTATGAATAGTAGCTTCAGTAATTTTTATTAATACGGTAAAAGGATAAAATAAGTATTTAAGGGTAAGAATCATGTTATAAAATTACCCTAACACTTATACTTATATTATTGGATTTATTTTTTCGACATAAATTATAATTGGGATGAAATGGGGTCCTTTGTAAGCCACTTGGATGAGATTAAGAAATTTAATTTAATTTATTTAAAGAAAAGTTAAATATGTTTCACTAATATTTTAATAAATAAACCATTTTTTATATAAGGTTATATAAAAGATAAATTAAATTATAAATACTTATTTGAAACGTAAAATGTTTTTATTTATCATGGTAATTTAATTTTAATTTTTAGGAAATATATAATTACCTTAAATCCTTATACTTTGAATATGTACAGGCTCATGCTTGGCATCCAAAAGACCCAGAATCAAATCCAAGATGGGGTGAATTTCTGAGGTAATATAGCAATGTTGTAGCATCACTATATCATTGGTGGAACTGTAGTAGTGGCGGTACTGTATCATGTACAGTAGCAGCGCAGGTACTGTAGAAATACTGTTCACTGAGGGGTCTTTTGT
This sequence comes from Viscum album, assembly GCA_963277665.1. Lineage (NCBI taxonomy): Eukaryota > Viridiplantae > Streptophyta > Magnoliopsida > Santalales > Viscaceae > Viscum > Viscum album. The sequence goes on along the minus strand of OY728164.1, from coordinate 1,475,272,334 downwards.
GCTAAAAAATGGGCTTTCAAGCCTTGTATTCAGGCCACATGGCCTTGGGCATTTAGGCTATGTAATGGGTCTCCCTATACCAAGTCTAAAGAGGTATTTTCTTTAATAATAAATTGAGTCTTCAGCCCCAACCTTTAAAAAAAATTATGATGTACAAATTAATTAATTGATGAGAAATCAATAAACCAATTATTATCAAAATGATAATAACCATCAAAAGACCCAAAAACTTTCCCATTTCTTATTTCTAGAGTATATATCGACCATAATCATCCATGTTTCTAGTTATTGTCCATTTGGATTCATATGTAAGAGATTGTAACACTTATATTATTTTATTTAAAGTGATGTTAAAGTTGACACATTCATAATTCAACAAGTATATCATTTTTAATGTTGAATTTTCTAGAATATAAATTATACTAAAAGTATTATTATGAAATTTAGTCTATTTATATTCATAATAATATTTTATTTTTATTTTTTACCCAAAAAATATTAATATTATATAATTGCACAAAACTGATGTAGTAATTAATTTATTAATGAAAATATCAACTTAATGTTACTAAAAATATAAAAAAAATATAATTTTAGATAATTAATATGTCCTATTATTTTCCTAGATTACCTAGACCCCATAGGTATATAATAAAATAATTTTTTCTATGATAAAATATTAACTGGATATTTTTAAAAATCCATGAATTGAATAGTTTTTAAATTGACACTATTGTTGTTTTGTCAAAACAATGTTTTATTAATTTATTTAAAAATCATAAAACATTTTGAAAAAATATATAATAATTATTATATGGTATAAATTTATCTAATTTAATTACTTATGGTCTAATTGACATCTAATAAATAAATATTGTATCCTTTTAATATTGAAATATTTGTTATCTTAATTAAAATTAAATAGAATAAATAAGTGTTAATTAAATATATAATGTTTAAATTGACATAAAAAGTTGTCTAAAAATTATTGGTATATGATATTACAATCCTAACGCATTTTAAATTAAAAATTCAGACATTTAGATGTTTTTAGTGGGGTTTATTTTATTATAAATTAATATTTTTGAGGTTTCCAAAAGTGCCATCACCTCAATTATAGAAGGGAAACTCCTCCCTCAGTTCTTCGCTTAAATTAGAGCCTTAAATCTCATCCATACCCCGTAATTTTCCATTATCAACATCCCTAGTTACATTTTAGAGGTTCTGGTCTTCTTTAAATACCAAATCTAGTACTCTAATCAGAGATTTAGAGAAAGCACGATGAAGAAGAGGTCATCTCCTCTACCAATTCATTAAAACTTATTTCTTCTTCTAATTTATCTTCATGAGTTGTTTAATTATAATGTAATAACTAAATTATCACTTATATAATTATATGTTAATATATTTATTAAAAAACCATATTTCACCTTCAATCCAGCATATGAAAAAATGAAATCACCATGCGTGCGTACGTACGGCTTACCGTCTCCATGCTGTGGTGTAATCTGTTTTTCACCACCACTAGAATAGGATGGATATAATGATGGATTTAATAACTATATATGATTATTATAGAAATATATTTATTCTAGAAAATTATATTTACCATCCACTTTGATACCATTTCATTATTAAAGGAATGTTAACATCACTTGTGCGTACGTACGACCTACCGTCTCAATGATGCGATGCAATTCATTATATATGATATTCATTAAACCATCATTATATAAATTAATGGAATGAATAAATATGATATATATTATACTAATATCATTATATAAATGATATAACTATAACCTAAAAATTGTAACATGAACTTTTCTAACAAAACATGCATAAGAACATAAAGTAGTTAATACCCGAATAACAAGTAACAATGAAATATTATTACCAAACATATGATAACATGATCATATATTATATCATAAAAATGACTATGATTCAGGAATAATTCAATGAAATTATATAAATCATTATATTGGAGGTTCATATACATACAACAGATAGCAGACCTAAGGTAGAGGATAATTTCGTAGTACCATTATTATCTAGGATTGTTTATACGTAAGTATTTACTAGGTTAAATTTATCATACAATTACATGCTTCCTAAATATATAATAGTATTTCTATTCTTATACTATTTTTTAAAGTCAATTTTACCCATTGGCGATTTTCTATTAGATGGTATGGAAGGAATATTTTTTTTGTTTTCCATATGAGGTACTTTTTGACTTTTCCAGCAAGAGTACAAGAAGAACATATATTTTTTACTTATAGGGAATGGCCAGATATTTACGTCTTTATAATGCCTTATTTTCATGAAGCTTCCTCTACAAGGTTTCATTTTTATTTTCAACAAAATTATTTGTTTTTTAAATTTCATGACATTTTTATAAAAGATAAAGTTTTTGAAAAAGAAAGGATATTTTCCTCAATAATTAAGTTCAAGTATTTTATCAAAAAAATTTCCATATAAGTTGATTCTATTTAAATAGGGCTGTGTTTCTATCCCTATTATTACTATGATTTGATTATGTTAATTAGGGAATGATATTTTACATTGATTATGTTATGATGGAATGATGTTTAAGAAACCCATTTTATTTCTTGGGTTATTCTATAATGAATGATTTTTGTTTTTGTGGGATATGTAAGAATTATTTCATTATGAGATGGGTGGGACCTATTTATCCCTCCAATGCATTAGGTAAAGATTCAAATATCATGAGATAAACATTGATGAAATGAAAAGTAAATATTGTTCAATAATTTAGGGCTGGAATGAGGAGTGAACTTGGTTTAGTAATTGACTTTGTCCACTATGATAGTCTTGGATATGAGAATTGGCTAATATAGAAACGATTTTCTATACTTATGTGTTTTCCACGGGTTCATGTTTTATTCCAGTGCTATGTTTAATATTCCTTTATGATTTTTCCTTACGTACTTCCACATTTTATTTTAAGAATCATGATATTGATATTAGAAATATATGTTCATTTTTTTACATTATTATGTTTATGTTTTGTTTTTTGTTCTCCATGTTTACCCTTAATGAGAATTTGAGCTCACCCTTTTTATGTTGTCATTTCCCTTGGATATAAATAAAGGTTTTAGATAGGAAAAAAAGGATAATCTTTATGGGATATGTTGAATATCTTTCACTATGTTAGAAGAATGTGTCCCAGGTTTCCAAAGACTCTAATCTAATACGGTCTTTGGGCATATATTTGTGTAATGTGTTAAGTATTCCAAAAAATAAATGTAAAGTCCTTGTATGTCAAGATTGGGTCATTAGACTCATGGCCTTATAATTTCTTAAAATGATGTATCCCAGGTGGCATGTGCAATTTTTAATGTGGAATGAATATTGACATGGCATATATACTACTTAAATATAAATATATAGATGATTTGTATTACTATTTTATTAATAATCAGGTTCCTTTTTTACAAAACACCTTGGAAATTCTCGTAATTAGTTTGATACTATGAATAAAATGAGTGATACTTAGGTTCCTTACATAGAACGACTTAGAGGAACTTATATATTACTTGCATTATATTATGCCTTGAGAGATACTTGGGTTCCTTATTACTGAACACATTGGATGGTATCATATGCTAAATGAATTTCCACATGGCCTGAGTTATACTTGGAGTTACATATAATAGAATTCCATGGATAAGATCCTAGGGAAGTCTAATGTTATAAGATATTCTTGGGTTTCCTCTTTAAGAAATGCCATGTACGAGCTCATAAATTAACAACATTACATGACTCCTTGGGAAATACTTCGATCCCTCATTACAAGACACCTTATATGAGATTATAGGATGAAAAATATATATTATTCATGTTTATTATTACATGTGGAAAGTATTATATCCTTATGATGATTATAATACCAGGTTTCCTTGGCTATTTACCTTGGGTACTTGAACAACTAATGGTCTTATATAAAAATTTGTTTGACTACATAGAATTTCACCATGTATTTAGAGACTCTCTTTAAGCATGAAATACAAGGGTTTACCCAAGGTTCTATAAAACTACTATACTTGTATTACATTAGATATATTTTTATGGTTAAGATGCCTTTCTTGATTTCCTTAATTAAATAAATGGCCCTTGTGCTACTTTTATGTGGATTCCTTAGGTTTTCACAAGGGTTCATGTCAGTCCATGTAGATTTATGCAAACTATTGTATGAATTTTACATTTATATACAGGATGGAAGGTGTTTATAGAAATTTCATATTATTCTGAATTAGGTATGGCCAACCAGGTTTCCTTTAAGAACATTATCTTGACTTAATTTTATTTATTTATTATTTAAAATAGTATACATAAACTTTTCCATATTGTATACATATAGTCTTGATATCTTTAGACATTTTTGATGGTGTCCTACTGAGTATATATCACACCCTAATCAGGATTCCATTATATTAGGTTACCTAAATAGATCTCATGGCTGCAAGATCAGGTTATGGATTATGATTTTTTTGTTACATTTTATATAGGGGATTTTGAACATAAGACTGATCTGGAGATCAAGATGCTCGTGAATAGAGCCTTCAAGGATTTTTTATCTCTTTTGTATTATTTGTGTTTTTCTTATTGTATGGATACCTTATTATATTATGTATAATAATATAGACATTCATTCATGATTTTATATTTAGTGTTGGCCACTTTATTAGTTTATTTCTATTATATACCACTTCCTTTCATCTAGAACAATTCTACATTCAGTTGATTCATTATCTCTTATACTATTTTGATACTATGATCATGAGGGTATATTATTCCAATTGTACCATTATTTGACCCACAATACTAGTTGTTAGCCTCTAGTGTATGATGAGACGTGATTGAGGGAATGTGACAGACAAGATCATGGCACTGTTTAGATGAATCTTGTGTTAGGATGTTATAGGTACATGGGATGTGGAACTGGTGGTTGGCCCTGAAATAGGATAAACCTCCATTTGATATGATATTCATCTCTTGTTACGTGCACATGGGAATATTTAAGTGACTCAAACATGGGAATTCACTTGGAGTCCAATATGAGATGGTTAGTTTCCCATTAGTATGGTATTGCGCCTTGGGAATATATAAGAAACTCATGCAAGGGAATTCTAGTAGATACTAATTATACATCTTGAGATATTATACTGGAAATCCATCCTGATGTAGGAGGATCATCTATGGTAGAGACATCCCTCATGGAGGAAAAGAAGATTTTGATGGCTATAAGTGTCAACCTGGAACTTGAGGGTTGGAAGGTTTATGTTATGTGTTATATTAATCAATTACATAATACCATGTTATCACTCTATTACATTCAATTTATATTTATTCTATTATTTTACATGACGGTGTCAACCTACTGAGTTTTACTCACACCCTATTTGGTACACCATTGGGTACCTTATCATATTTCATGGAATCATGTTTGGAAAAGAGAACGAGACCTTATTGTTGATAGTTTTTTCTATATGGGTTGGATCTTGGATATGGGACCTATGTGGGGTTTAGGACCGAGGAATTTTGAGTTTATAAATTCTTTTTAGTCTTTTATATTTATGAATTTTAGAAAGAAATTAATTTACATTCTAGTATGTCTTTATATTATTCTATTCTCATTGGATGGTTTAGTTAATGTCCATTATATAGTACTTCCTATTATGTGTGGTATTGTTTCCTCTTTTTCATTACTCTTGTATTTGTTTATTTTTATTGTATTGTAACTCTGTATTAGGGGGTATAATATCCCCACTTTGTTATCTACACCCTCACTGGTAGTCAGCAACCTCTAGAATACATAAAGATGAGCTTTAGGTCCAGTAACCAACATGGTTTGGCTACGTCAGAGAGTTCCAGACCGGGGGACGTTACACATGGTCTCTGATGACTATGCACATGGCGTAATGTGGTGTGCAAATTGTAATTAAATTCAAATAGGGGTTTCATTTGTTATTTTGTGGAATATTAAACCTTTATAGGTTCCCTTGGAGTATCCCTTGATGAGAGGGAACTTTTATATGAGTGTCATTGGAATATGGATAACCTGATGATGCATTTTTGTTATGATTAATTGTTAATTGGATTGTTGACTAAGTGGTATGGGTGAGTGGTTTCTCACCCAGGAACATGAAGTCTCAAATAAGTTTGACCTTGGGTTGGAATATGAAATATGGGTTATGTGTATTAACACCAACTTAATATTGATTACATAATGGAATTCGGTGTTATATCAATTCATGTTTTTTATGGGTTTGAAATGATATTCAAATTAATAATTGCATACTGTTACTAGATTTAGATGTTATGCCTCATCAATTTGGAGTTAAAAGAGGGGTGGGAAATTGTTTCCTTTTATTCCTTGATAGTGTAATAGGATTGTATTATATACTAATGTAAAATATACATGGAAGTGGGGTAGGATGTTATGGATACTAGTTCATTATCATGGATTTGGGATGGGATTCCATGCCAACCCACTCTTAATATTAGTATGTATTCGATGTTATTAAAACCAAGTATTGGAACCCTATAGTGATGTAATATTAGACCCAATTCCAATTAAATATTTGAATTTGATGTATTCTAACGACTGATGGTTATTCTAACTTGTATATATGTCATGTTTTATTATGTATATATGAATGGATAATACATTCAACCTTTTTATTATGGGTGATATGATTATACCAACACTAGAACTAGTCAAAGTAGGTATCACCGCATACTGAGTATTATTTTTCAATAATGATGTGATAGATATTTATTATTGGTGTTTTCTATTTTCATACCACTTTGTACATGTAATTATATATTTTTTATTTATTTATGGATATTATTGATGGTGGAAAACTAATTTTTGTAATCACACCATGCACTTACACCTTGGTGGATATGAATACTTCATGTCTATGGATTCATGTGAGATAACATGACTTGGGATTGATGGGAGATTAGTTTTCCTGAATGGATTAGAAAATGAGACCAGATGGGTACATAGATATAATTTTTTTACATCTATATTATATTGTTCTTTTGGATAGTATTATATATGATAAACCCATTATATGATCTAGTTTTTATGTATTCCTTGTAGGAGATTATAGTTGGTTAAATTTTGAAATAGCATGAGATGTGTTTTATTATTTTTAGCTTATAGCTATAATTTCTATGTTTCATAGTTTATTATGGATTATGGTTCATTATTACTTTCATTTTCATTTAAGGTTATCTAGTAGTGGGTATTGTATTTCCATGTTATTGATAAGCCATCACCACTAGTTAGAAGCCTTTAATGTATAATACGTCATGAATGACATCATATGGTGTATCTAACTCATTTATTTCTCAAGTGTGTTGGGACAAGACATTACAAGTTTCATATAAAGATACAAAATCCATTAATTATGTATAAAAGGGTCTTTTGTGAAGGAAAATTCACCAAATATAACACATAGAGTGTTATGAAAAATGTATTTAGTATACTAATGTTTGTTTTTCATACTGAATCCCCATTATATAAGGTTAAAAATATAGTTATCATGATAATATTAATGCTTTGGTATCATTATTATGATATTCAAGAGGATAATATAATCAAAGTTAGTTAGATATGTTGTTGATCATGTCATTGGTTTAGGCTTAACCAAGGTGGGATTTATCCTATTGCATGTTCATATAAAGTCCATCAACAGAGATATACTGAATTGTATGGACATTTCTAGATAAATGAAATATGATGAACTTGTCCATTTATATTATGGGCATGTGATGTGCTTATCTATCTATGTAAATGGAATATGAAGCATCCATCTGTCTGGTCATTCTATACTCAAAGAATAAATAATACATGAGTAGTTTATATGAGATTTAAATATGTTATGTATCATAGCTAGACTAAGTCTAAGATAAAGTGTTCGTATGATTAGGAAGAATTTATGTGATATGGATGTTGTAACGACCTAAGCTTTTATAAATGAAATTTCTTTCCTTGAATACATATCTTATTAAGTAATGTTGTTATAGAAAACCCATTTACTATATTATACTTTTACAACCCTTCAAGTTTTTAAATACTAATAAACATCAAAACCATTGATAATATAGTTATTGAATATTGATCATATGACTAGTATATATAAATGAATTTTATAAAGTCTAATTGAAACATACAAAAGAAGCGATAGACTTCACCAGTAGGATTGTACCCTATAAATCACATCTATTGGAGATTAATAGGGAGATAGAATCAATGGGATTTTCACATGACCAATAACAATATTAGATTCAATAATTTAAGCACAAGTGAAATTATTTGTGGGATAATTTCATGCTCATCAAGTTAATGGCCCAAACCTTGTATGCCAAACCACCCCAATAAAATCTCACCATTGCACACCTAACTTTTAGAGTGATTTTTAGTGTAAAAAGGGTTTATGTATCTCAAACCAGACAATATGATTTTTTATATTTTCTTATTATAAAATAATTATTATAAACTTTTTATCTTTTAATATTACTTTTTTAATTGTTCAATAATTATTTTCCTAAAAATTTAGATTTTGATACGATGAAACACAAATTGTATTTTTGAGATATATATAGTTTTGATCAAGAATATTTTTTATTAATTTAATATTTTTTTGAAATAATTTTTATTTATATAAAATAATACTATTAAATAATATTTATTAAATATAAATGATAATATAATTTTATGATTATAAATATAATTTTTATAAGGTTCAGAAAATTGTTATTGTAAAAAAGACTAGTATTTTTCATTAAATGGTGATTTCTTATTTAAAAGTGTAAAATATAATATTTATATAAACACTTTAAGAAAATAAATATTATTTTTGAAAACAACATGTTAAAATTATACGATGGTAAACTTTTCAAAAAAAATTGAGATAGTTGAATTTTTGGGTAAAAATTAAATACAATATAATTATACAGTATGTATTATGACATCATAAAACCCTAAAAGTGATTAAATAAATAATATAAATTGTATAAATGAAAAAAATTATGTTTACCCTTTAAAATAATTCATTTTTTGGTTATTTTTTTATTTCATAAATCCATAAGAAATCCTCCAACCTCTATAGTATACTTTATGGTTTTAAAATCATTTCTTTATAAACATGACTCACATACACACCACAAAGGGTATTATTTTAATGAAATAAGTTATTAAAAAATTAATATTATTAAAAAAACTCCAATTTTTTTGAAACCATGGGAAAAAACCATGGGATGGTTTTTGGTTTAATTTACTTCATCATAGAGTCCAAAACCTATGTTTAGAAATTAATAAATAATTCTCCTCTCATTTTCTTTATAATCCCACCAAAACTCCCATTTCTATTCACTAATAACTCTTACATAATTACATTAAACTACCCTTATCTATCTATATCCCTCTTAAGGTTCCCCTAATATCTCTATGATCCCCTCCCAATATTTTAGTAGCACCCTCTCATGGTAAGTGATCCTCTCATTCTCCTCTTTATTCAAACACATTTCTTACGTTATGCCTTTTGTTTTCCATTTTTTCACATTGTGATATGTTATCACACATACCTATTAACTTAATTATTATTTAGAAGTTATTTTAGTAACATTTCACTCTCATAAAAGAGTCCCATGAATCTTTATGTACCCGTATTATGTTATCGAAATTATCTTGCAATTTTTCATACGAAACATTTGTGTAGCGAATACCTGTACCAATTTCCAGTAAATGGTATTGACCAAGATGCACCAATAAATCCTATATTTGGTACATCTATGGATGTTAAAAACACTACGTAATATTGGGATTAAATTTAATGTTTTATGTCTTTATATTTAATGATCTATGTAGCACACATGAGCATGTATATATTATGATAGGCACACCCAAATAGCACTACAATGCATCTGGTAATGTTTTTTCCTCATGAGATGTCACGTATGGGATTAATGAGTGAAAGTAATCCACTATGGTACTTTTTTCACCATGTTATGATGTCTTGGAGGCTGTCCTTAACCTATTTTTATTATTCAATGTTTAATATGGTTTCCACATTCCCATGTTGCCTTTATACTATCATGTTGTATCATGCTTCATTGATCGAGATTATGATTCTCACCCAAATTAAGAAACCATGATATATATACTGTATCACACGTACTACTTTACCTTATGCTATACTTTTTTTATTCCCTTGCTGGGTTTTTTAGCTTACCCATTTTTTATGTATGTCCCAAAGTTATCAGGATCATTTTTAGAAGAATGATTGAATTTTAGGAGCATGTTAAGGACGTTTTCAATAATGATATTTTATAAATTTATCATATTGATATGATATAGACATAATTTCCCAAGTACACTAGGATTTATGATCTTCTAGTATTTTTTTTGTAAACCTTTATGTAATAAATAATGAAATAAAGTATATTAAAGACCACAATTTTCATAGTTGGTATCAAAGGAAAATTCTAGTTTTTAAAAGGATTGGGTTTATAAAAATTTTGTAAAATAAGTATGTATAAGAATAAACATAGGAAAACAAACAGAAATTTTTTGTAAAGTATAGATTAATTCGTTTCCAATAAAATATGTCCCTACCTGGAATCTATAAGTGGATGTTTCTCTTATACAGACCTACCTAGGGGTAATAATCCCCAAAATGGTACTTTAAGTTAGGCTAAATCATCATTAGTACATGAAAATGATCCTTTCTGCACACCTAGATTGACACCCCCATGGGATATGATTTGGTAAATTCATAATCCCATTATGAACCATTATTTAGGGAATAAAAATGACTCTAACATTTCATGTTAGTAAATAGATCATGGATAACTTAGATAGAAACATAGAAATTCATATGTTAAAGAATATATATCATTAATGGGTTATTCCATCCATAGTTTCCATTTTATATGTTTAATCGTTTGAAAATTTTCATCTCTATGCCTATTTTGGATAATGTAAATGATTACAACTAGAATAAAATAGTTAAAGGAAGGATTATTAGAAACATAAAATTTCCAATGTGACTATGTTTCTAAAAGTTAATTCATATCATTAATGTTTATAATAACTATTCCAAGATCATTGAAGATCATATAAGTAGTGCTATCGGTGAAAATAGAAAATGGGGAAATTATTGAATCCAAAATATATAACTTCTAACTTGTCAAAAAGTTATCGAAAAAACTTCATAGTAAACCTTGTGATACTCTATTTATAATTATTAAATTCTATTCTGTGTATGTATTGGTTTTACTTATATAAATCAAACATAGTATTATAAGAGAAGGAAATCACCCTATGTGTCACAAATCTCCCTTTTATTATATACAAGTTCAAGTAAGAGTGTGAATGTTATTTGGAAAATCATCTAAAGCATGGATATTGTTGCCTTATGATCAATCATATCAAGCTCAAATGATTAATTCTAAGGAGAATTTCATCCTTGATGAAATGCATACTATTATAGAATCGTTGGATGGGTTTCTAAAATAATTTATTCACATTACTTCAATCCATGAGGTTAATATATCAATCATGATTATAACCGAATATTTTATTATATCCAAGACCCTATATATAATTGGTTTTGTTTAATTTGAGGATATGGAGAAGAAACTATACGAGAATCTAGATAAAGGGTTCATATTCCCATGTGATTCATTATGGAGTGCACCAGTTCTCTTCATCAAGTAGAAGGATGGGTCAATGTGCCTATGCATTGATTACCATGAGCTCAAAAAAATCAATATAAAGAAAAAGTATCCTATATCATAGATTGATTACTTGTTTGATTAGATATATAGAGCCCATTATTTATCCAAGGTGGATATTTGGTTATGATACTATCAGGAAAATATGAAGAAAGAGGATATCTCCTAGACTACTTTTCATACAAGGTGTGGGAACTAAAAGTTCATAGTTATTATATTTTTATTCACTAATGAGCCAAAAATATTCATAAATTTAATGAATATAGTCTTTAGGTATTTTCTGGACAATTTTTTGGTAGCCTTTATAGATGATATTCTTATATACTTCTAGAGCAAGGAGAAACACAAGGATAATTTAAACAATATATTGAAAAATTTATGTAGAGAAAATATATATGAAAATAAAAGTAAATTTGAGTTTTAGTTGGATAATGTGTCATTAATAGTGCATGATATAACCAAGAAAGGGATATCTATAGACCCTCCAAAAATAGAGGCAAACAAAGGGTGGTCGAGACTAATATCATTGAAAGAAATATGTATTTTCCTTGGATTACATGGGTACTATATCAATTTGTGAAAATATTATCATGATTTTCAAGTCCATTAACCAAGATTACATATAAGGTAGTATAGTTTGTATGGACAAATTAATGTGAGGATATCTTTAAGGATATAAATAAGAGGCCAATCACTACACCTTTTCTCACATTACCCACCGGCAGAGAATAATTTTTTTTCTATAAAATGAATCTAAAAAGGGATTGGGTTGTTTACTAATGCAATATGAAAAACATATCTTGTGCCCCCCTATAATTAAATATCCCTGAGAAAAAATAACCAACCAATGATCTTGAATTGGCTACATTAATCTTCACATTAAATGTTTGGTGGAATTATCTCTTTGTGGAGAAGTGTTACATATATATGGATAAAAAATGCCTCAATTATATATTCACACAAATGGATATTAATATGTTTTAATAAATATGGTTATATCATATCAATAATTATGATTTTTCAATCCACTACCATCTTAGTAAGGAAAACAATGTGGAAGATTCTCTGAGTTGAAGGGACCCCTCAACCCTGTCCATGTTGTTGATTGAAAGGGTTCCAATATACATGGAAAAGAGAAGGATGGACATAGGAATAATAAAAGGCTCCACTTACTACCTTTATCAAATAAATTATCAACCATATATTATTGAATGAATCAGGGCTAAAAAAAGATGATGATGCGTTATTTTTTTTGAATATTATACACTTAAATTTTTCTTAATGATGGATTTGTAAGGTTTTTTACCTAGATATGTGTCCCAAAAGGATCATAACTAAAGAGGTAACTTCTAGGTGATGCATATAGATCATGATTATTTGTTCATCCAAGAAACACTAAGATGTATAGAGGTTTCAATAATGATTTCTAGTGGGATAACATCGAGTGAGAGAGACTGCAATGTTTGTATCTTGATGCTTGGTATTCCAAAAAGTCAAGGATGAATGAAAAAAGTCTATGTTTATAATGAAATCATTTCTCATAATAGTAATGAATTTAGGAAAATATAACCATATATTTTATCCCAGGACTCCCTAGGACACCTAAAGAAAACAATTACTTTTGTGTGGTATTTGATCGCCTTACAAAGTTAGTACATTTCATTATAATCAAGGAATAGTTCTCTACTGAAAAACTCTACATTATATACATAAGAGATATAGTAAGATTTCATATATTCCACTATCTATTATATCTGGTCAATATCAGAGGTTTACCTCAAGTTTTTAGATAATATTTTAGAAATAATTGAATATAGAACTAAGCTTAAACATTTATTATCACCCTCACATGGATGGTCATTCTGAAAGGACCATTCAAACTCTAGAGGATATGATGAGATCATGTTCAATGGATTTAAAAGGATGTTGGGATAAACATGTTCTACTTTTATAGTTCTCATATAACAATGGTTTCCATTATAGAATTCAAATGGAACCTTGTAAGGATCTATTTGGGAAGAGGTATCTGACTTTGACATGCAGCTGCGAAGTTAGAGAGAGGATGCTGATGGGACCTGATCTTATCTAAGAGATGACAAAGAAGGCTCAGACCATTCAAAATCATATGAAATCTTCATAAATTAAATATAAAAACTAGGTATATTATCATCGATAACACCTGGAGTTTGAGGTCAGAGATAAATTATTCCTTCATATATCACCATGTAATAAATTCACGAGGTTTGTGAAGAAGGGAAAGCTTATTACAAGATACATCATACCCTTTGAGATCTTTGATCATATCAGAGATATAAAATATCAATCAAAATTCCCACTTAACATATCTAAAGTATATGAGCTATTCCATGTACAACTCTAGAGGAGGTACATACCGATCTCCTCACATGTATTAATTCCAGAGTTTATACCATTTTAGAATTAACTATCATATGAGAAGAAACCAATTAAGATCTAATATCATAGTGAAAAAGTTCTATAAAACAAGACAAATAACATGGTCAATGTGTTGTGTTGGAACCACATATTTGAGTAAGTGACATGGGAATTAGAATAGGAAATGAAATGGAATTATACATATCTATTTTAGTTTATGAAATGATGATTTTGAAGGTGGAGTTTTTAAAGGGGGAAGAATATAATGACTCAAACTTTTATAAATGAAATTACCTTCATTGAATACATGTATTATTATGTAATGTAGTTATATAAAACACATGCACTACATTGGACCTTTATAGCCTATTAGGTTTTAAAAAACCCTTAAACAACATAACCATCAATAATATAGCCATTGAACACTGATCGTATGAATAGTATATATAAAGGGTAATAATAAAGTATAATTACCATAGAAAGAAGAAGCGATGGACTAAACCAGTAGGATGATACCCAATAAGGAACATTTATTAGAGCTTCTAAGGGAGACAACATCAATGGTATTTTCCCCTGACCAAGTCCAATTTGAGATTCAATAACTAAAGCAAAAATAAGATTGTTTATTTGAGAAGTTCAAGATCATCGAGATTGTAGACCAAACCATGTATGCCAAAACACCCCAAGAAAATATCATCATAACACACCTTACCCTTATGTTGTACACTAATGTAATAAAGGGTAACGAATCTAGACCCTAATAGTATTAATTTTTATATTTTCCTTTTATAAAAATAACGATTATATTTTTTCCCTTTTTAATATTAAATTTTAAATTATTAAATAATGATTCTGAAATAATGAAACACACCTTGTATTTTTGGGAGAGATATTGTTTTTATCAAAATAATATATTTATGAATTTAATAAATTATAAATAAAATTATACTTCAATAAAATATTATTATTAAATAAAAATTATAATATAGTTTTATGAAGTCAAATATAATTTTATAAGGTTCTTAATACTGTTATTGTTAAAATACATGTATTTTTCATAATATGGGGATTTTAGGTTTAAAAGTTTTAAATATACTACTTAAAAAATTATTATAATAGAATAAATATTATTTTTTAAATCATCACATCAAAATTATTCAATGGTTAATTTTTTATAATTTTCTGAGACAACTGAATTTCTGAGTAAAAATGAAATACAATGTGTATTGTTTACATCATAAAACCCAAAAATGTTGTAATAAATACTATAAATGGTATCGATGACCAAAATCTTGTTTCCACATTAAAATAATGCGTTTTTAGATTTTTTTTTTAAAAATTTAATCCTTAATGAATCCTCAAAAATCTATATTATATTTTAAGGTTTTTAAATAAATTCTTTATAAACATGAATCACTTCCACATCACCAACGGTATTATTTTAATAATATTGATTCTTAAAAATGTAAAATATTAAAAAGCACTCCACTTTGGTGAAGTTTTTTTTGAAAAATCATGTGGTGGACTGTGGTTTTGATTAATTTATCATATATATTCTAAAAACTATGTTTTGAAATTAACAAAAAGTTATCCTCTATTTTTCTATATAAAAAAAACCCAACCTCCCATTTCTCTTCAAAAAAAAGTATTTTCAAACAACATAACTCTATGATTCCCTATATAGAGACATCACAAGGTACCCCAAATCTCTCAATAATCCCCTCCCAAGATTTTAGAAGCACCCTATCAAGGTAAGGGATCATCTCCTTATCCTCTTTATTTAAGAACCTTCATTATGTTATGCCTTTTGTTTTACATTTTTCCATGTTTTTATATGTTCTCAAAAATCTCTATGACTACCCTTATTAATTAAAATTTGTGAGAGACCCCTTTAACTCTCATCAAGAACTCCAATGAAACTTCATGTACCCTCATTATGATACTAAAATTATCCTGTGATTTTTCATATCAAACATTTGTGTAGTGGATACTCATTCCCATTTACACTCAATGTTATTCACCTATATATACCTACACTTAAATTATTTTGGAATTATATTTATGTATCTCATACTTCTTAATCATGGGTAAAATGTGATGAAATATGTTTATGTTGAATTATCTATGTTGAACACATGATCATGTACATATTATGATCGGTGTGCCAAGATTGCACTACAACGAATTGGGTAATGTTTTTGTCACATGATGCATCATTTAATGGATCAGGGAGTAAACCTAGTCCATTATGGTACTTTTTCCACCATGTTATGATTTCATGGTCATTATACATGACCTATGTTTATGATTTCATGTTTAATTTTGTTGTTACATTCCTATGCTTCTTTTATGATGTCAGGATATATCATGATTAATTTTTCAATATTATGATTATTACCCCTCATATGTTACCTTGATATGCCTCTTGGTTTACATGTACTATTTTACATTATTCAATGAATTTTTTATTATCTTATTTGTATATATAAATCACCATTTTCTTATGTACATATCTAGGTTATATTGTAATTTTTTAGATAAAGGATGGAATTTTAGGACATTTTAAGGAATTTTTCAGTAGTTTTGTTTTCTATATGTATAAATTTAATGTCATATATACCTAATTTACCGAATAAAGTAGGATTCATGATCTTCTAGGATTGTTTTATGTTAACCATTATGCAATTAGTCATGAAATAATGTTTATTAAAATATAGGTTTTCATAGATGGTGGGAAAACATATAGATATATATATGTTTGTTACTCTTCATGTGAGGAGTAATTTTATTGCTAATTATATAATCTTATTAAAATTTTTAACTTCCAAAACATTTTACTAGCATTAGATTCAAGGCCGCTAAACTATAATATGAGAAATAAGAATTAAAAGTGGTGGTAAATTAGGGTGATGTAAGTACTGATACTAAAGGATGTGTTCACAAATATTTTAATTGATTTGGTTTTGTAGAGACACAAAGTATATTCACAAGTTTAAAAAATTTGTTCATAACTTTCACTGTTAAGGTAAAAATGGGTTTATCAAGGGGTTAAACCTAGATGATAAGGGTTAAAACAACCTAAAACTAGTCCAAAATCCATTTTCTATAATTATTTCAACCATATCACCAATAATGCTTGATAATGATAAATTTTGGAGTGTTTTTTCTAGAAAATTTTTTTGTCATCACTTTATATTTTAAAAAATTCCATGCGGGTCCTCTCCCCCACTTATAAAAGGCCATCCCCTTTCCTCCCTTATTCAAAATTCCAAAACCATTTGGTTAAACCCATACCAGCCCAAATAAATTACATAATTCTATTAAAAAAATTTATTGGGATATTGTTGATTAGGAATAACTCCTAAGAATGATTTTGGTATAAACTTAAAGAGGCTCTCCAAAGAAGAGGTAAATTTTCTAAATGTGAATTTCATTTATTACACCTCATTCAAACCTTCATAAAATATTCTAATATAATAACAATATAATTTAAAATATATTAAAATTTTATTATTTTAATTTAATAACCCACATCCATCTTCACTTTCATCAAATGCTAAACTAAATTGTCGATCATGTGTATGAGAGGATGCTGCCTCCCAAAGTGACATGATACATTTTTTTCCTCTGCTTTACATGATTTTTAGTTGATTAAAGCTATTTAATATGTGTGATATTTATGATATAACCATAAATATAGAATATAATATCACATATAACTTCTTACCTTAAAATTCATTGGAAAACAATATCTTTTCTTATTCGTACACGTGGACTACAACATCCATATAACGATGTGAAAGGTTTTTCATTTTATTTTTAAATGGATTGTAATAAGCATGTATTTGATTAATATAAATTATATAAAGTTAATATTAATTATTTTTTAAATATTACTTAATATTAATTTTTCTTTTGTTCTAACCATTGAAAAAATTGAAACAACTTTCACGCATACAAACGGCCTACCATCTACATGAACAATGTAATCCATTTTATATATCCAACTTCAATAGATTACTCTAAATAAATATATAAATAATATATAATATATTTATATCATAGTAAAAATTATATAGATGATGTAATAATGATCAAATTAAAAGGACCAGAATTACCAAACTAAATGATATATAGAAAAATGAAACAATTATCACCCAAAATAGTGATTTTAATAAATAATTATTAATAAATGTGTGATAAAAGGCTATAAGTAAATAATATATGTCATTATATATATAATATCACCAAAAATAGTTATTTTAACAGATAATTTATAATATATGAGTTATAAAGGAAAATAAGAAAAACTAAAATTTTATGTGATATATGAAAATAATACTATAATATATTTATAATAAACCTATATTTATTATACATAAGGTTTGGACCCAAATGATGGAAGTTAAACCTAAGGTAAGGGTTACTCTTCCACGTTTTACTTATGCGAGGTATATGCTATATTCACCACTTATTCCTTTATGTGGTGTATATATTTCCCCATTTATATGTTATATCATGAATGAATTTATCTTCATTGTATTTAAAGTTTTATTTATTGATTAATTATTTTATGGGTTTTATTATTTATAAGTCACTAAAGTGGTAAGGGTTTATTCCACAATCTCATACTTATTCAGGATTATTTTTATTTATGTCTCAAATGGGGGAATTATTTGATATTTTTATATTAAAATCAATATATTATCTTCTACTATGGTTATTCATGTGATTTTTCTAGTAATATTACCATTTTATACACATTGGTACATAATATGATTAATAAAATGTTTTAACAAAAAACTACTTTATTTCTCTTTTCAGTCGAAAATCCTTATTTTATCAAAATCCATATTTTCTATAAATATTTTCAAAAATTATTTTAACCTTTTATAAATGATTTATTAAATTAATTATTACGCATTTTTACTTTTTTTAAATTAATGGAATTTTAATGTTTTTTCAAAACATGGTTTGTTTGGATTTTACCAAAAATGTGAGAGGAATCTTTGTTTTAACATGTAAGGAATGAACATAAAATTCTACCATCATGACCAATCAATGTTTTAAATATTAATTTACATGTTTTAAAATATTATTCTTAAATAAAAGAATTTTCAATTTTTTTAACTTTTTTAAAAAATATATATATTTTCAAAGTGAAATGGTTATTTTCCTCAAAAAAATTAATGAAATTTTTATGGTATTTCAATTCATAAATGATATTAACCCTTTATTTTAATTATGATACACTAGGGATATTTTATATTGATATCATCCTTATTCTTTATTTGTATGGTTTAGGAATAGTTTTACTGAGGATTTACAATTTTATTACCATTTTCCATATTACTCTAGATGTATTATGATTATGTTTATTTGATTGGGTTAATTATTAACATTTATTATTTTAGTTTTTTAATAAAAACTTTTATGTTTATTGTGTTTCAATAATTTTATATGAGAAATTCATTAGGAATAGTATGTGATATATGGGTTCCAATTGTAGATATCCCCTTGATGCATCAATAGCTCTCATGAGGCAAATAAGTTGGCCAAATTAGATTAGTTTCTACCCATAGATTTAAAATATATTGTAAAAGTTCATGAAAATATATTTCAAATGTTAGGAATTATTAATTACATCATTATGATATCTTTTATTGATTCCCATGTGATTATTCAATTAGTTATAATATCCATGGATATGTTTCAATATTATGTGATTATATATATTGCTTTATTTGATGGTCATTTATTCCTCCTATATTATGCTCATGTTATTATTTAAATGGAATCTGTTTTAGTTATTTAACTTTATATATTTATTATTCTTATTTATCCATGATGGATTCCCTTGGTATATTCTATAAGGAATAATGGAATTCTCAAAGAAAAAACTTTTTGTTTTTTATGTTTGAAAATTTATATCAAATTCAATTATGTATCTAGTTTATCAAGACTACTAAACTATTTTTTCCTTCAGTATTGGATACCTTGTATCTAAAGATATTGTAATAAAGTATACACTGACTTTGGCATACAGGAGTTAGGGTATTTTACAGTTGGTATCATAGTAATTTTAGTAAAAACCATGGAAAATAGATTTACAAAAACATATATTATGAAATATAACCCTATGATAAACATTGAGGATAGGTATATAAGAACATCCTAATGTTTTAGTAAGGTAAAGATTATGGTTTTCCTAACAATAAAACCTTTTCTGGATACTACATGTGGATGTGGTTCTAGGAAATATATACCTAGGAATAATAACTGTAAAAAGGTTCCTGAGTTTTGAATCAATAAATACATAGTACACAACAACAAGCCTTACTTCACACCCGGTTTGAAACTCTTGGGGGATATGTTGGGTTAATTCAAATTTTCTTTATAAACCCTCATAAATGATTTGAATATATGATAACCATTAATAACCTTGGGTAAACCTAAGTTTTAAGAGATTGAAAATATGTTTTTAGGATTTAGACATCCTAAAAAGTATTTTTCATGATTTTGTGGTATCCAATATGATTATTGTTTCTTATACTTTGATTTTTTAGTCAATGGTGGGAACTAGAAAGAACTCAGTTAAAATTGGATGTAATAGATAATGTGTTAATGATAAACCAAATAGTATGATGGCTGGGGTGAAGGATATTTTAATTATTCTTAATCAGTTATAATAATATATGATTAATAACTTGCATCTTAACCAACTCTCAATATCACCAAATTAGAAAATAATAATGTTCAAAAAGATCTCGTTCAGTGGAGACCATGGGGGAATGAAGATTAAGGTTCATATATGTCAATAATTTTGGAAGAAACACCGAAGTGAATCCCATAAAGGGCGGGAAGTTGTTTTGGATATGGTACAGAAGGAAAAAATGAAAGTAATTTATGAACAAAAATGAAAATTCTAATTAACATAATAGATGAGAATAATGGTCCCCCTAAGGTGTTATCAACAGTTGAATGTTTTAAATGTGAAATTATTGTCATTATAAAAATATATGTCCTAGGGGGAGATCAAGAAGAGAATAAATAAGGTTATACGAGTAATGGTTATACTATTGATGATGAAGATACTATAAATGACATATGAAAGGAATAAGGTATTAAGGAATAAGATGATGAATCATGGTTAATGGTTTAAAAATGAAGTATAATGATTAATGTGATTGTGTTTGGATTAAATAATTATGTTATAGTATTATTTAATCATTGATATTATGGTTATAATAATAATTAAATCTATAAGTATTGTACTACAATACGTTTTCCTTAAATATTTGATAATATCTGCTGAATGGTGACGATGACAAGGAAAAGTGATTCAGAAAAAAGTTGATTATTTTTAAAACAGATGATTGAGGTAAGATAACCCTTAATACATGCTCAATTATAGGATAATGAGGATATATATATATATGGGATAGTGTTGGTGACATTTAAATTGGTTAGTGATTTGATAGTTTATGTTATTTTTGTTGGAGTTTACCACATGATCGGATTTATGGAATATATTCAACAATATGAGATTATATTTTTAGAAGCATGGATGTTTTCATTAAGGTTTTAAGGTGGTCAAGGTATTCACATATTTTTATGTGACATTAAGAGAAAATTTATATTTTTTTTCATAATACAATGTTGATATGGTGACCTCCCTTCAATGTTTTCTGACTTTTGGTCAGATATATTTCAGATAAGTCTTAAGTTTTACTATTTATGGAATGGATTAAGTGGAACTTTGGGTATTATTGGATAAATTTCACTAAAATTTTTGGTCTTGGAACATATATAGAGTTAAGAGGAATTCCTTATCATTCCTTTATTTATCTAATGATCCTTTAAATGTAAATTTTAGTTCTTTAGGCATAAAAATTCCTATCGAATATTCATTTCCTGGATTAAGAGCTGAAGTATGAATTGATTGAATCACAACTAGAAGATTACATTTTTAGTATATTTTCTGTTGTTCTCTATCATAATGATAATAGAATCCCTTGACTTTAGTAAAAATATCTTGAAAAAAAAACCTCTATATGATGCATAAGTATAAAATTAAATTCAACACATAACAAAAAAAACAACCATATTAGAGTACAAGTGGAAAACAAGTGACAAAACCAAAGGATTCAAAATACAAAAAAACCAAAGCCACTATGGAAATCCAACAAGAAACTCCCAACCTTATCCAATATCCAACTCAAAAAGCCACTCTAAAGGTATCAAGAAGCATCCCTAAACAACTGATAAACCTTTAATTTACCTATATCGTGATAGATGACATCTAAAAACACACAACAGTTCCTAAGATGGGGGTGATTCTAAACTCAGTAGGATTTAACCAATGGAATCCCAAATCATGTCACTAGTAAGAAACATGTTTTAAAATTTATATAAAATAATTTAAAACAATTTAAAATAGTTTATATCATATCAAAAATATATTTCCATGTAAATAAATAAAAAAACATTGGAACCTTTCTCAAATCCATTTGGCACACCCATTCCATGATTCCACACATCCTCAAATCCACACATGCGTGCCTAAGTGGTAGTTCTATTCCCATGAGTGGTCCCTTGTCAATCTAAAAAGTCATCAATAGGTAAACAATACTAGGTGCTGCTATGGAACATTCCCATTCAATAGGATTACATCTAATTCAAATAAGCTCACTCCAACCATGTATTCCAAAAAACATGCTATTAAATTTCACATAAAACCTTTCATTCATTACAAAATTTCAACAATTATTTTTCTATGTATAAAATAAAAAGCATAATTTAAAATTTTTTATTTTAAAATTATCATGAAAGAGTATTTTTTCACAAAACCATCCAATTTCTACAATCTCACAAAACCCTCACAAAAAAGTTTCCAAAAATAATCATACATCAATTTAATAATAAATTAAAGAAAACAATTTATTTCTAACTAAGACTAAAAGTTCTAATCATGTGGAGTCAAGAGAGGAACCACATACCTAAATTAAATTGGTGAAAATGAATAATGGAAAAATGAATCTCAAGATTTGATCATGAACCATGTTCCCTTCATTAGATACAAAAAAGAATTCATCATAAAACAATCCACAACACATAGATATTACCACAATGGAATAGATATATTGTTCAATGTTAGGTAATAATCATGGATCTGAGAAGAACAGAGAAGAATGATCACTTAATAGTGCACCTAGATCTACAACAGGATTTGAATATATTAAAACTTTCTATCAGATCGAATGGAATATCCTCTAAATATTTGAGAGGAAAAATTATTCATGATTATGAAAGATTAAGAAATTAAAAGGGATCAACTATCTTAATAAGAGTTAGATCCATGTATTTTGTATTTACAACTGAATAGGTCATGGTTAGGGTTTACAGTTTGTCCAATTGTGTGCTAATCATCCATAGGAAATCATATTAAGAAATCCCTTACAAGGATGGCTTACATGGTTAGAAAAACCATGCACCAATCATGATTTTCCCACTATTGAACATTTTATGGTTTCTCATAGGAATATTCAAAAAATTTCCAAACTATGTGCCCACCATGTGCCTACCTGGTGGCCATTTTCTTTATATTCACAATTTTCCTAGATACACTAAATGGTTTTTATTAACCACTCTCAAACTGTGAAAATCCATAAAATCCTCCAAAATATTACAAGACTCCTCCAAACCTCTAAAAACATAACCTGGTCGTTATATATACTTAAAATACATAAATAAAGGGTCAATTACCTGAAAATTAGGGTGATGAATTCTACTCACTATTGGTCTTTCTATCCTCAATGATTAGAAAACCATAGTTTTCCTTGAATATTATTGTTAATTGATCCATCATTTCCTTCTAATGCTACCCCATTTCCACATAAATCAAATCATGTTTCCAAAAAACCTACACTAGACTAATTATTTTCCCATGAAATACTTTCTATTCCCTATCAAGAATCCATAATGACATAGGAATCAACATAGCATACGACTATAGGTTAATATGATCCCATAAAATCACAAGGTTAGGATCAGGTTGGTGCTTTTTCAATTGATATACATGAAAAGCATTATACTCTGAACTACACCTTGGAAGAAGAGAAAACTGATATACAACCTTCCCAACTCATTCAAGTATCTCAAAAGGGAATAAGTTTCGAGGTGATAACTTTCCTTACTTACCAAAATCATGATTCCCAAGACATAGAGAGATTATAAAAAAATACATGATCACTCACTGAAAATGAAAACAACCATTAAAAAAGATCCTCATATAATTTATAATTGTTTTTATTAATATCCATTCTCTTTCTGGTCAAATTAATATTTTCTACTATATCTTCCACAAGGATTGATCCAACTAGTGAAGACTCGCATGTTTTCACCCAACAAACAGGACAATGAAAATGGTTCTCATACAATGCTTCAAAATGAACCACATGTATCAAGGGATGATAACTGATGTTGTACGATAACTCTAGTAATGGTATGTGCTTCTCCAATGAGACACCAATGTCTATTACATAATCCCGAATAATATCCTCCAATGTTTGGATTATCCATTGAGACAACTTATCCATTTTAGGATGATAAGATGTGATTACAGTCAAATGAATCTTGAGGTCTTTATGAAAGTTTTTCTAAAAAATACATGAAAACTTGGGGTCTCTATTAGATAAAATAAATACTGTAATTCCATGAATTTTACAACTTCTTGGATATCGATTTTGGAGAATTCTTCTACTATATGGGATTCAAAAATACGGATAAAATCCTAAAAATTTGTGATCCAATTCAAAATTTACCACATGGAATCTTGTTTCCTAACCATTTTTTGGTAATATTGTCACAAAATCCATAGTTATCTACACCTACATCCACATTGGTATTGGTAAAAACTGCAACATGCTCACTGGTCACTAGTGGTATGCCTTCACCTACATATATGCGAGGAATCTCAAAACATATTCCACCAATACCATTTTCATGAAAAAACATAAAAAATGTGCTTTTATCGCTCTATAAATCTTTTTAATTTTTGAATGAACAAACCATTTTAAATGGTGGTAAGCATTAAAAAGTTGTTCCTAACAAACAAATGGTACTATGATCCAATCTCTAAACCAAAAACATGAACTCCCATCTTGATTACATATCTTAATGGTCTCCCCACCATTGATTTTTGACCTAATGGTAACACATTTAGGATCAAATATCTAAGACTCTTTCACAAGATAAACCAAATTAGAAAATTTTGAAACTGGGAAGAAAACTGTGACGTCACCTAATTTGGTACAATATGGGTGCATGTTTTCTATAATCGACATTATATTCCAATGATTCCAAGATTATTTATCCAATTAATTATATTAATTCATAATTAATTTATCCACCACTAAATTTACTTTTATTAGTGTATACATCTAGTATAAGTCAAATATTTAAAAGTATTTCATCCACCTTCTTTGCCTTGGATTCAAATCACTTTGTGAAAAAATGGGTTCCAAACTCTTAAGATCCATAAGCACTGTAAATTTCTCACTAAAAATATAATGATTCCAAGTATTCAAATCACATACTACTAATGTTAATTCAAAATCATGTGTTGGGTAGTTCTTCTCATTCAACCATAACTATCGTGATCTATATGTAAGAACATGATCTCCCTGTATGAGAACACATCACAACCTAGATAATGTTGCATCCCAATAGACTACATAGCCTGATATAGACCATAGAAACTTGAGAATAGGTTTTGATGTAAGTTTAACCTTAACATTTTAAATAGAATTTTAACATTCCCCAATCCACTGTAAAGGAACTCCTTTTTTCATTAAATCTTTCATTAATGATTCCAAACATGAAAAATCATGTATATAATCATATGTAGTATCCCTACAAGCTAAAGAAACTACATATATCAAATTTATTATTTTTTAGTTTCCAAGATTTAATAGCTTATACCATTTTATGATATATAAAACTATATTTTCATAAATTACATGGACAAGGAAACACATCTATTATATATAGAAATCAAATTTTGATAACTTGGCATATATGCGATGCTCCCACAGGATACCCTACTCTATATCCAATTCTTGCTCAGGATCTGAATTTTCCTAGAGTACACCAGTATATCATCCATAAAAACCAACCAAAAAAATCTAGATACATTTGAAATATTTGATTCATCAATTCCATATATTTATGGTTCATTCATAACACTAATAGGTACAACAACAAACTCATAATATCCATATCTTATTTTAAAAGTTCTCTTCAGAATATCCTCTATCCAAACTCATAGTTGGTGATATCCCAAACATTATTCAATTTTAGAGAACCAATGGTATCCCCTCGATTCATCAAACAGATCATCAATACATGGAAGAGGATACTGATTCCTTTTCATAACTTGGTTATGCTTATGATAATCTACAAAACATAATATTTCCACATTCCTTCTTAACAAAAAGTATTGGTGTTGTCCAATGATAAGTGTTTAGTAGGATGTACCCTTTACATTCCAAATCTTCCAACTAATACCTCAATCCCCTCAATTATATTGTTTTCATCCAATAATAGGGATGGGAAATAATGACTCTTTCTAGTATGAGAACAATTGTAAACTTAACTTCTCTTTTTCATGGAAAACTTGAGAAATGTTTAGAAAAAAAACATCAATAAATTTCCCTAATATGATTTTAAAATATCTATTCCTGATCTAATCGACCATTTCTAAAGGTACTACTATCAATTAGTAGTAGATAGTTCCAACCACCAGTACCAAGGGTCCTACTCTTCTTATATCCACGACATAATGTTATTTAATGAAATTTATAACATCATTAGAATATTTTAAACTCACTTTT
Source organism: Viscum album (assembly GCA_963277665.1). Classification (NCBI taxonomy): domain Eukaryota; kingdom Viridiplantae; phylum Streptophyta; class Magnoliopsida; order Santalales; family Viscaceae; genus Viscum; species Viscum album. The sequence continues at coordinate 1,475,245,269 of OY728164.1, read as the reverse complement.
AATGCATAAAAATTAATATGGTACTCAAATATCATTATCTAATCTATTACCAAAATATAGTCATTGAAATCCATCCCTATTAAAGAAAAATACCACACCACCTTAGTGCCATCGATTGTTATTGAACACACTTAATTTTTCATGGATCTCCACTCTTTTTGTCCCAATTTTGTTTGGAGTTTCAAAGGGGAAGGCATAATATAAACATGTAGACCCATAAGATCAATGATATTAAATGAAATGAATAAATGGGACACATCTATAACAAAAAAATGATTCATAATTGTATAATTAAAAAGAATCATACCTCTAACTGTCGAAGTTCCTGATTGATCATCCATGATCACTTTCTTAGATTCTTATAATCTCTTACTCAGTGCACTTTTCTCTATAAACATATTAATATTTTACTATTTGAGGTATCATGGTGTTCTTAGAATAACCAGGGCTTGCTTGGGTCTTTTGACAACAGCAACTCTACTCCACTCATCCCATAAATGTGTATGATTCCATAGAGGAATGAGATGTGTCTACAGTACTCGACCTTGGAGTACTATGACAATAACACTAAAAGAATCCCATATGTTTTCAATTATGACATCATCTAGGTGGTTTGATTCAATCCCACTTCATATTATCAAAAGAACCACACTGAAATCATCCAACCATATTCTTTTGTTGAGAAAGTAATTTGGTCGATCCGATAGTCTAATTCTCCACTTGAGAATAGGTGTCCCTCCTACACATATTTCCAGCATTTGATTTCCCACTAGTTCCCATGGGAATAAACTTTCAACCTATGAATGTGTTCTCCAGGATTTCTCCTTCTTCCACAACAACTCTATTGACTACTTTTTTATAATCCATAATATGGAGGAATAAAATATTTAAGTGAATTTCTAATTTCAATCCTGACTCAAAAATGCATAACTTCAAGGACACGCATACAAAAAATTCTAGTGAAAAGTGGTGTAAATTCATAAATCTAGACACATAATATATAATTGAGATATTCTATGTCTTCAAACAGAATAATTAAGTTGTTCTAGAAATCTTAAACGTGTGGGGATATTATGTTTTTGAAAAATTACTAAAAATTATCTTATGCCATGCCTTGATCAAATTTATCCCAAACTTCTAAATCCTTCCACTATAGTTCTACATGTTCCAACATATATGTTTACAAATTCAATTTGAGTTCAGTAGGTTTCCTAAGGAAATCAAAATTTTTATTCATCCTATTCAACCACCCTTATTATTTTTCCAACTATGAATCAACAAGAAAGATGGTTGGATTATTATTTTGGAAATAAATAGAATAGTCCAATTGTATTGGTTCTCTATTTTTATTCCTTTTATCTATAGCCTGAAAATAATGGTAAATGATTTGGACCAATTTTGGGTTCACCTCTGTCTCAGGTGAAACCACATTCTCAGTATCCTCTTCCAGTTGCTTCTTATGGTGCTTGCCTATTTCCATTTTCTATAACGAAAAAAACCACCTTTATTCTCACTATCTCATAACTGAAGTCTTAGCTGTTTAAAATTATCATGCCATCATGTTCCACCATTATGTTTATCCAAAATAATCCATTTTATCCATTTCCAAAATACCCCCATCAAGACTTTTCAATATCTCATATTTTGAAAACATTTTTAAAACTTTTCAAAAAAACAAAATTACATATTACTATTTCCATAAATCATTATCTAAATATTGTACAATGTAGTAATCATGGTAATTCACTTTATGAATGCATTTCATGAAACTCTCATCAGTTAAACCACTGATGATGAGGAGATAACTCACCTAGAAGTTTCTAAAACAATCATGTATCCGAACACCCTGGTAAATTGAAGTTCAATATAAAGAGGTTAGCTTTGAATTTTTATTCTTAACATTTCAATTTTTGAAAATCCAAATCCTCGATACCATCCCAAGAGACAGAAAAAATTATCAATACTGATACAATTTCCAACTCCTGGAATAAACAGAACTGATACCCAAGGATAAAAAAAAACCGATACCATTTGTAACATCCCACCCCTCATCCATTGTCTTGGGAAGAGGTAGTGGGTATTACGAGTCACGGTGAAATCTTCAAGACACCAAGGACTTTAAATAAATTCCAATGGCCTCAATAAAATTTGGGGGGTGATTTTCCATTTGGAAGATAAACATCCAATACACAAGAAAATAACCAAAAAACCTCTATATGATGCATGAGGGCCAAATAAAACTCAAAATATAACCAAACCAACAACCATATCAAAGTACAAGTAGAAACCAAGTGACATAACCAAAGGATTAAAATCCAAACAAAACCCAAAGGCAACAAAGACATCCATCCAAAAACTCACAACCCACTCTAATCTTTATCTCAATAAGACACACCTAAGGTATCAAGATGAATTACTAAATAACTAAGATAACTTGCTTTTAACTATGTCTTGGTAGATGACTTTTGAAATTACACAACAGTTACCAAAATGGGGGTGAGTTTGAACTTAGTAGGATTTGTCAAATGACTTCTGAAGTCATGACACTAGAAAAAAAAATTTCATCACATTTATATAAAATATTTTTAAAAAATTTAAAATAGTTTATACCAAATGGAAAACAATTTACCATATAAATATATAAAAATAATCCTTTAAAACCTTTCTCAATTCAATTTGGCATACCCATTCAATGATTTCACACATCCAAACATGCATTCCTAGCTGATAGTTCCATACTCATGAGAAATATCTCATTAATCTATCAATTCATCACAAGGTCACCAATACTGGATTTTGAAATGTAATATTCCCCTTCCATAGGGTCACCTCTAATGAAAATGAACTCATACTAACCATGTATGCTAAAATATATGCCAAGATATTTCACATAAAACCTTTCATTGTTTAAAACATTTAAACAACCATTTTCCATGTATAAAATCAAAAAAATAATTTTAAAATATCCTTTTTAAATTTATCATCAAGAGGGATTTTCCAAAAAACTATCCAATTACAACAACCTCACAAAACCATCACTAAATAGGTTTTCAATCAAAATCACGCATCAATTTACCAATAAATTCAAGAATTTTTTTATTTCAAACTAATTATTTATGTTCTAATCAGGTAGAGTCACAAGACAAGCCCCATACCTCACAAACGTGGGTGAAAATTAATAATAACATAATTATTCTCTATATCCAATCAAAAACCATGTACCCTTTATTATATCCAACAATAATTCCTCATAAAAAAATCTATAACAGATAGATGTATCCATAACTGAATAGATCTATGGATCTGAGAGAGGGAAGAACATTGTATATAAGAAGAGTGGAGGAAAATGACCACTTACTAGTGAATCTAGATCTCTAACAGGCATTTAATCACCTAAAACTATCCCTTGGATTGAAGGGAATCACCTCTCAAGCATTAATAGGAAAAGGAATTTAGTATTATAAAAGATAAGGAAATTAAAAAGGGGTATTAGGACTTAAAATATGTCAGATCTATGAATTTAGGATCTATAACTAAAAGGTACATTGGTAGGGAACACAATTAGTCAAATTGTGCACTAACCATAGACGATCTTCTATCTTAAGCCACTCTTCCAATAGTTGGGTCGCACGATTAGACAAACGATGTGCCAATTGTAATATTCCCATTATCGAGCATTGCATGATTTATTGTGGGAATACACATATTTTGTTTCATACCATTGGTCAAACAAGAACCTTTGTAGTTCCCATTTCAATTCCTTTCATGGTTTCCTAGATATGTTTCATAGTTTCTATTAACTGTGCCCATACCACACCCCTCAAGAAAAGCCTAAAAAACTTACCAACAAATCCTACAAACCTCCCAGAACATAATAAAATAATTATATATACTATAAATACATAAATAAAGGTTCAAGTACCTGAAATAAATGGTTCTAAAAATATATTTGATAGATTTCAATTTCCGCAACACCAAGTTTGAACAAAATGTGATACAAAATTAAAATATTATTACTTAAAGATGACCATTATAACCTAGTTTAAGATTGAGGTTATAAATAGTAAAAGATACATTATAAAAACTATATGGTTTACACATGAATAAAATAAATTCAATGGTTATCTATTGATTACAAATAAAATAATATCCATTTTAAAGATAAATAATTGTTTTCTGAAAAAGTTTATTTTTCTAAAAGGTGGATTAGTCGCACTTTGCACATAAAATTTAAAATTAATTTCTAACAATTATATAAAATGTATCTGAAAAAATAAAAATAATTTTGAAATATAAATTTCAAAATTATCTTTGGGTGAATTTTATATAATTGTATGAAAAGTTTAATTTTTTTATGAATAGTAAAAAATAATGTTTTTTATTGAAAACTGCCTTTTCATTTAAATAATTTACAAAGTAATTTTTTTTTAAATTTTTTTTAATGTAAAATTTGTACCATTATATTAATATTTAACTAATTTTGGTAATTTTAATAAATTTAATATTTAATATTTATATTAAAATCATTCTATGCTTATGAGGATTTTCTCTTTGGAATCCCGCTCTTTCGTCGCGTCTGAGGGTTAATTTTAAATTGAATTCTGAAAATATTTAAATTGAATTTTGAGAAATGAATTACATATTTTGAATAATAATAATTTATATTATATAAAATTTTTAACTTATTTTTTTACCATAATGAATAGTGAAAATATTAAAAATTATTTACCACAGTAAAGATAAAAATGGGTTTACTGAGGGTTAAGATTAAAAGATAATGGTTAAAAATTTGTTAGACATGTCCAAAAGTATTTTTATGGTAATATTTAGGCCTTATCACATATAATGTTTGATAATTTTCCATTTTGGAGGCTTGGGGAATGAGGAAAACATGGGAATCACTTTATCTTGGTAAAACATCCATGTGTGTCCTCTCCCCCATTTATAAAAGGCCACCCCCTTTCCCCCCTCTTCACACTTACAAAAAACTTTGTTTTATAAAATTATTACTCAAATATATTAATTAATTCCTATCCCACATCCTAATGTCCTTATTTTTATTATTAAGATATTATTATAATAATTTATGTATACACTTAAATAGGCTCTCTAAAGAAGTGTTAAAATTCTTAAACATGCATTTTTGTTTTATATTTTCTTCCCCCTCCTTCAAACATTATTTAATTATGATAATATGAAAAAAAAAATTTATATAATAATATGTTATTATATTAATTTAATAACCCTTATTCTTATACACTTCCATCAAATGTGAAATAAAATTGTTGAACATGTGTACGATGGACTACCACTTCACAAAGAAATGTGTTTCATTTTCTATAACCTCCATTCAAGGATGGATATAATGATGGATTTAATATATTTTTATGATATTTATGATATTATTAAACTTTTTTAATTACGATATCATTTATACCTTCTTACTTTCTATTTCATGGGGGATACGATAATGTCATTAATGCGTATGACATAGTACTACCTCACGAAGCGATGTGATTCGTTTTTTGCTTATAATTTACAGGAAAAGTAATAAGGTTAATGTTAATGAATATATGTGATTCTTATAATCTAATAATACTTAGAGAAATATAATATCACATCAAACTTCTCCCATTTCAATGCATTGGATAAAAATAACATCTCTCATGCGTACATATGGACTATCTCCTCCTTGTAGTGATGTGAAATGTTTTTAATTTTATTTTTACATGGATTAAAATAAACATGTATGTGATTAATATAAATGATATATTTTATATAATAATAAATAATTAAATATTAATTAATATTTATTTTCCTTTTATTTAATCTTTTGAGATAAATGTAAATAATTTTCTTGTGTATGTATGACCTACCGTCTCCTTGAACTATGCAATCCATTTTCTATCTCCAAATTTAATAGATTAATATAAATAAATATATAATGAATATGTATGATATTTAAATTAGGGATAACATTTTTTATATTATGTAACCATGATAAAATTAAAGGGCCCTAAATTTAAAAACTAAAAAAAACATAAAAATCAATCAATTATCACCCAACACAGTGATGTTAGTAAAGAATTGTTAATAAACAGGTGATAAAAGACTATAAGTAAAAAATATATGGTATGAGATATATGTTATCACTTGAAAAAATGGTTTAAAAAAGTTATAATATAGTATTCATAAAATACTATAAGAAAATCATATATAGTATGAGATATACAAGTATGGTTCTGTAATAAATGTATAATAAACCAATATTTATTGTACAAAAGGATCAGACACATATGAAGGATGTTGAACCTTAGGTTAGTGTTTTTATTTTCATCTTTACTTCCATGATACATACTACACATTCACCACTTATTCCATTTCATGGTGTATATACTTATCCTTTGATATGTTATTTCATGAATCTATTTATCTTCATGGTATTTAATGTTTCATTTCATTATTGTTTCTTATATGGGGTTATGATATAGAAGTTATGAATGTGGTAAGGGTTTATTTTACAATTTCATTACTATTCAAAATTATTTTAATTTTAATCTCCCATTAGATAATTATTTGATATTTCTATCTTAAACTCAATATATTTCTTTCTCTATTGGTTATTCATGAATTTTTTCAAGTAATAGTTTTATTTTTTACTCATGGGTACATAAAAATATTGATAAAATGTTTTTTAGAAAATTTTGATTTATTTATCTCTTTAGTCTAAAATCCATTTTCTATCCAAATCCATGTTTTCTACAAAAATGTAAAAAAATTAATCTTTTCCAAATGGTTCATTATATACATTTTTACCCATTTTGAGTTTTTACAAAATGTTTTCAAGGTAATCTTCATGACATTTTAAAAATTAGGCCCATTCAGATTTTACACAAAATGTGAAAGGAATCTTTGTTTTAACGTGTTAAAAATGAATTTAATTTTTTACCATCATGGCCACCCAAGGTTTTAAAGATAATTTTATAATTTTGAAAAGGTTATTTTAAAATAAATGAATTTTAAAAATATTTAACTTTGTGTTTTAATTTTTTTTTCAAATTGAAAATATTATTTTTCCTAAAAAAATATTTTTAATGTTATTTTTATTATATTTCTATTAATAAATAGAATAAAACCTTTATTTTAATTTTGATTAAATAGGTATATTTTTTATTCAAATCATCCTTGATCATTTTATGGATGGTTTATAATCATTTAAAATGAGGATGTATAATTTTATTTCTATTCAACATACTACTCTAAATGGTTTATGGTTATTTTTATTTGATTTGGGTAAGTATTAACAATTCATATGATATTTTTTTAATATGAATGTTTATCTTTGTTATGTTTCACCCATTTCAAACTTATGTAATTATTTATATGGTTTTATTTTATCATCATTTATTCATGCCATATTATGATCATGTTATTCTTTAAATGGATTGTGTTTCGGTTATTTACCTTTCCATATTGATTATGTTTATTTATTAATGATAGATTCAATTTTATTTTTACCCTTAATAAGAATCTTAGATCACCTATTTCTTAAATTTTATTTTCCCTAGGATACTAGGAAGTGTTTTTTATTGATATACTATGATACCCTATAAAGAATAATGATGTTCTATAAGAAAAAACTTTGTGTATTTTATATTTTCAAATTTATTTAATATTCAAGAATGTATTTTTTTACCTATACTACTAAATTATTCATTTCGTTTGGATGTGATACCTTGTATATAGTTCCATAAGATATAGGATATTGGAGTTGAGGTTTTTAAAACCTTATACTTATTTTCTTTTCTTCCTCATTTTTATATAATATAGTATCATGTTGTTTTTAGATTTTTAAGAGGGTTAATTGGTTTTATTCAAGGATTTAGTAAGGTATAGACCATAAAAACATATAATGAAGCTTTAGGTGGTCCACTGGATAATAGGTAAGGGCCACCAGCTAGCCGGTGCGATTGGTACTGATGACAACCTTCTATTATTACTGCTTGATGCCCAATACAAAGTGGTTACTGCATTCTTCAAAACCATTGGCCAACCAGTGGGCCTCCATCATCTCGCTAGGGGTGACACTAGCATGTGAATTACTAAGGATATAATTATAATTTTTACCTAAAAACTCTATTTTAATATTTATTTCTTCTCCATCATCTCCACTTTAACCCATAAAAATCATGGAGTATTTTTATGACATTTTTGTTATCCCAACTCAAATACTTGGTGGATAAATGTGTCGATCCAAACCATGATCCTCTCTTGGAAATTATAAATATATTTTGATCTTGGATAATATTACTCTTCATGTTCCTCTTGAACAAAGGATATAAAATACTTGGGAATTTTTGGGATCCAGTTTCCAATCATATTATTTTTAGATTTGTTATGGAATTGAGGGTTTATCTATAGATCTCCAATCCTCTTAGTTCCTTATTTGGAAATGGTGGTGGTAAGTGATTCTTTTGATTTATTTACTCTTGATATTTTTAATTTAGAGGTTCTTGATTTGGAATACATGGTTTATGTTCCTTCCTCAATTCCTTGAGTCATCATTTCATCTTGTATTATGGTTTTATTAGAGGGGTTATACCAAGTGTTTCAAGGTAGGTGGTTTCATGAATGGTATTTATTCTATAAACCATTATTTCTCGATCATGGAAATTAGTGTTTAAATTCAATTAAATCCACCATCATTGTTTTGATAAAATATAGTGGTTTTGGTTAGTTTATGAAAATGAATTATTCCTTTAGCGTTATTAACAACAATGTTTTTTAAGTATGTTTTATAGAGTTTCAAATATGAGATTCTATTTAATGATTTTAATATGGAAAGAAAATGTATGATCATCGACGAGGAAAGGATACATCTTTAGGGATGAACTCTTTCCCATAGTCCTATTATACTAGGGCAATGTGTACACTTTGTAGTCTATGTTTTTGGAAGGAACCACTCTCGTGAGTGGATTTTTACCCACTAATCTAGTTGTTATAGGGTAATGTGCAGACCATGTGGCATATTTATCATGGTTGTTATACGAGGATATTTACTAATTTGGACCTAATGTTACCCCAAGGGTAGTTTTTACCTATTGTTATCCTTGAAATGAATATTTTAAATGTTTGTAGAAATGATTGAAAACTAGTTTATTTGGAAATGATTTAAAAATTATGGAAAGGGGTGATTCTCAATGCTTTGTATTAAACTTTATAAATTATTTCTAATGAATTTGTTTATTTACTTGAGAATAGTTGGTTTATATTATAAATTCTTATTATTAAACACTTGGTGGGATTCTATTAGGATTTTTTTTCTTAGAACCTATATACACCTTTGGGTATATGTAGATTTTAATTTTTCTTACATAGGAAAATAAAAGGCACCATTAAAGAGCACTATCTTGGGAGCCCTCAAATGATTAGCGATTTTTGGGTACTTAGGTGCAGCAGAGAAGTTGACCAAGGTCGTCTCTCAAAGAAGGAAGTGAATTAAAACAATTTTTAGTGGTCTTATAGAAATAAAATAAAAGATAATAAAAACACTAATTGAAAGGATGGGGGTGGTTTTTTATAGTTTATGAATCTATAAGAAGTTTGGAGGAAAAAGATTGTATTTTTTTTTGTTTTTAGTTTTGAAATGAAGTTTGATTAAAATGACACAACAAAAAGATGTTTTTTTAGAAAATATTCTCAAAGGCGTAATCGATCTAACTCTACCTCTTCATTCACTTATTAATAATTATCATTTAAATCAATATCCACTTAATTATGATCCCCTAATTTTTTATCCCTCGAACTCTACGAGAGTTAACTTAACCACAAAGATGAAATTACTTAAACCCTAGGCTAGCTTTGGAACATGCAATCGCAGCACCCTGCTTTGATTGTTGTTATAAGGTTAGCTTATGGTCAGTGGTTAATTATAGCACATATCCATTATGGAAATGAGGATTAATTGTGTTTAGGGATTATATTTTAACTCTACAAATTTATCCCGTATAGTCTTGTATTACCGATTAAGATCGCGCTCTCACAATTTACACAATTCCCCACCTCGCGTGTTTTGTGTTAATTGTTCAATTTCTTTCTTAGTTTCTTACAATTTAAAAACACAATTCATGGATAATATTAAGTTAATTACAGTAGCTCAATGATTCAAAATAATTAAATGAAGAAGTATAGTGGTCGATCAATTACTAAAAAAAACTACTCTTTCATGGGCGGTGTAGTCATCGTGGAGACGTTTTTCATAAGCAAAGGATTGAAAGTGTGGAACACAATCTTGTATCCACTCTTGATTCCAACACAATTAATAAGATTAAAATAATAATAATAGGGAAGAAAACAAAAGATTATTTGAGGAAAAAATCAAGAAACAAACATGAAATAAAATAAATACAAAGAAGAGGTAGGAGAGGAGAGCCTTTTTGGAAGAGAGTTTTGCATAAAGGTTTACTTATTCCAAGAGTTTTGAGGGGCTCCAAAGAGACACCCTTTCGGCCACACCTTCCCAAAGCCTCTACTAGCCCTATAAATGAGTTAAACCCCCCTTTAAATAGAGTTTTTTTGGGCTAGGGTTACATAACTTTTTAAGTGTGAAATGAAAAACTTGGCCAAATATTTTATTCAAAGTTTCACCGCCTAGTTGACCTCTAAAACTCGTGAATTGACCGGCCTTACAGAAGCATTATTTGTGAAAAATAATGTCCCCGAGCTTTCCTCAAAATTTGGGCTCAATCCAAGCCCGGATGAAGATGATATGGCCCAAATACAGAACCCATGTCCATTGTGCCGAGTCCAGCCCAACATTGGATTAATGGCCCATTTACTCCATCCAAATGCACTTTTTCGCTCTATTGTCCTGAATTAAAGTTGTATAAAATTACGTTAGGAACACTTTAACAAAATTTAAAATTCAAATAATTAATATAAAAATATTTATCTTCGAAATACTACTGTGCACTATAAAGGGTAAAACTGGAATTTTCACCAAATTTTCAAATGAAAGATCAAATCCCAAATATTTTATAAATAAACATATTTAACACAATGTGAGGAAATTATATCATTTATTATAATTAAAATATTCAAAAAAAAGTGTTTTATCAACTCCCCCACACTTACCCTTTTGCACTCCTGAGAAAAACCTCATATCAAGTAAACATCAATATCAAATCAAAACCAATTTTAAAACACATATACCTAAGATCAAACAATTGCACATCAAGAAACAAAAGATATCATGCATCATAAAAACCAATTATTTCAAGTTCTTCATTTTTATAATTCAATATATTTCCACTTTATTTATCCTCCCATGCACAAAACACTTACCTCGCTTGAATTTTCTCTCATCACACAAATATCAATATTTTTTTGCAATGTCTTTCTCATCCAAACTCATACAAGGGTCACCATAGGCTTTAAAGATTCCTACATCGCTACCCGCAGTGAGTCAAGGATATATGTTTATCATGAGGACTTTTTAGGGTTGTTCTATGGCTTTCGGTTGGTAGGATTTAGATGTGAAAAATTCTGAGGCAGAATGAGGAGGGCTTGACTCTTTTTGAAGAAAAATTGCATTTATCTAATTTTCACTTAAATATAGTCTTCTCCTCAATCCCCATAGTATCAATTCAGCTCAATTATCATGAAAAGTCATGAAAGGTTTACACCATTCATCATTTCAACATGAAAAATTTCAATCTTCTCAAACATGATTTTCTTGAAAGCTCAAGATGGGAACAACTTTCCACCTCAATTAGAAGCTCCAGAAAAGGCACAACTTCACTTGTCATGAATGCTCCAGAAAAGGAACGCCTTTCAATATAATGAATTTCATCATTAGAAAACACATATTTTCAGAATTTAATTTTCTACCCAATGTATCACAGAATGTGGTGGCACAACACAAGATAGATTCCCCCACACTTAAGCTCAACTAGATTATGAAATTTCACTTCAAGAGTTGGTTGGATAGGGAAAATTGGCTTGTAATGTGGCTAACCTAATAGGTTGTGCATGGCTTCTAAGGGCTAAAAAGATTAAATGTTCAAGTTAGTCCATTATAAAAAAGGATTCTTTCAAATAGGGGCTTTAATACCAAACAAATTCCTCAATCATTAAACATAAGTACATCAAACCCTCAAGTTTTGACAGAGATAAATCAAATTTTGGTTAAATCAAGTATGGTTTTCTTCTCTCAAGAAGTGAGGTGAATGTAAAGAACATGAAAATAATGGTTCAGAAGCCTCACAGGAAATTGATTTCAAATATAAAGACAGTGAGATGTGGCATGAGATTCAAAATTCAGTGTACTTTTCATGAAATTACTAAATATTTAAACTTGAAACAAAGTCATTTCAGCATTTATTTAAGCTTAGTTTCAAGGGATAAATCGTCTCACTCATTGATATGCATTTAAAAATTGTGATGAGAATCATTTCAGCTCAAAAATTTCCAAAACACAATGAAATTTGAAAAATAAACACACAAAATTTGAAAAACACAGAAAATTGTTTTGGTTTTTTTTAAATAGGAAAACAATTTAAATTACTAAACTAAAAGGTTCCCTCCCCCACACTTAAAATATTTCATTGTCCTCAATGTGAACCCATGAGATGATATATGCACATGAAATGGAGAATTTTTAAATAGGACAAATAATATAAAAGTGAAAGGTTTAGGAAGATCATGATGTGCTCAAGTGATTACGGGGTCATGTAGTGTGATAAAATCCACTGAATCAGTAGAAAGTCCCTCAATGTATCTCTTCAAACATATCCCATTGACTATAAAGATCCTTGTAGTGTCCTCTTGTGTGATCTCCACTGCACCATAAAGAAAGACATTAGATACAATATAAGGACCTAACCATCTGGAACGCAACTTACCAAGCATCAGCTTCAGTCATGAACTGTAGAGAAGGACTTTCCCTCCATCATGAAACTCCCTTTGTTGGATAATTCTATCATGAGATGATTTTTATCTTTCCTTATAGAGCCTTGAGTTCTCATATGATGACAGTTGAATCTCCTCAAGCTCTTGAATTTGCACCTTCCTTTGAATTCCAGCTTGGGCCAAATCCATGTTGCATTTCATTATAGCCCAATATGCTCGATGCTCGACTTCCACTGGGAGATGACATGCTTTCCCAAAAAAAATCCGAAATGGGGACATACCAATGGGGGTCTTGTATTCTGTCCTATAATCCCATAATGCATCATCCAAGCGCTTGCTCCAATCTTTCCTATTTGGCTGCACGGTTTTCTCCAAGATTTGTTTCAACTCACGATTTGAAACCTCAGCCTGGCCATTTGTTTGAGGGTGGTATGGTGTTGTTGTTTTGTGTGTCACCCCATACTTTTGAAGGAGGGAAGAAAAATTCTTATTGCAAAAGTGTGTCCCTTGGTCACTGATGATGGCCTTTGGTACTCCAAACCTGCAAAAAATCTGTGCTTTGAAAAAGTCCACAACAACATGAGAATCATCAGTCCTAGTGGCCTTAGCCTCCACCCATTTACTCACATAATCAACAGCAACCAAAATGTACAAAAAACCAAAGGAACTAGGAAAGGGGCCCATAATTTCAATTCCCCAAACATAAAAAATCTCACAAAATAAAATGGGTTGTTGGGGCATCTCGTGTCTCCTTGAAATATTTCCAGTGTGTTGGAAATGAGAGGATGACTTACAAAACACATGGGAATCATGGAATAAGCTTAGAAAATATAATCCAGACTCTAAAAATTTCCTAGCTGTCCTTTGGGGTCCAAAGTGTCCGCCACAAGCAAGTGTATGATAGAAATGCAAAACAGACTCAAACTCATGATCGGGAACACACATCCTAATAACTTGGTCACTATACATGCACCATAAGTATGAATCATCCCAAACATAAAATCTTGACTCACTCTTTAATTTTTGGACTTGATGTTTCTTTAAATTTGCAGGGATTTCAGAGGCAACAAGGTAGTTAACTAAATTTGCATACCAAGGATGCATACCTGAGATAGAATAAATATGCTCATCGGGGAAAGTGTCCCGAAGTGGTACCTGGTCCAAGGTGTCATCCTCTAGTGTGTGAGTAAGCCTACTCATGTGGTCTGCCACCATGTTTTTTGACCCCTTTTTTTTCCTTTATCTCTATGTCAAACTCTTGAAGAAGGAGCATCCAACAGATAAGTCATGGCTTTGCATCTGGCTTCTTCAAGAGGTACCTCAGAGCTGCATGGTCAGAAAAAACAACTACTTCAGAGCCCAATAAATATGAACGGAATTTATCTAAAGAAAATATGAAACAAGAAACTCCTTTTCTATGGTAGTGTAGTTTTATTGGGATGAATCCAATGTCCTTGATGCATATGCAATAACATGTGAACGTCCTTCCACCCTCTAAGATAAGACAACTCCAACCGTGAAGTTGGAGGCGTCACACATAAGCTCAAAAGGAATCTCCCACCATGGGGGCTGTATGATAGGTGGAGTGGTCAGACGTTGTTTTAGCTCATCAAATGAATTCCTGCAAGAAAAATCAAACATAAAATCAAAATCCTTTTTAAGTAATCTTGACATAAGAAGAGCAATCTTACTAAAATCTTTGATGAAGCACCGATAAAATCTTGCATGCCCTAGGAAAGATCTAACATCACGCACACATGAAGGATATGGTAAGGATGAAATAATATCTACCTTTGATCTATCAACCTCTATCTCATGTTTTGACACTACATGCCCTAAGAAAATTCCATGTTCTACTATGAAATGACACTTTTCAAAGTTTAGGACCAGATTCTTCTCAATACAATGGTTCAACACCTTTCCCAAACTAATTAGACATTCATCAAATGAAGACCCATACACTGTAAAATCATCCATGAATACCTCCATGAATGTCTCAATAAAATCAGAAAAAATACACACCATGCATCTCTGGAAGGTACCTAGGGCGTTGCAAAGTCCAAATGGCATCCTCCAGTAGGTAAATGTGCCAAAGGGATAGGTGAATGTAGTCTTCTCCTGATCCCCTGGAGCTATAGGACTGACCCAATGAGAATATGAAATGGGAAATATTATACCTACCTCAAGCAATTTTTCAACTTCTTTTTAACAACTTCCAGGAGGGTGGGATTGAGTCTCCTTTGTGGTTGTCTCACCGGTTTAGCCCCATCATCCAAGAGAATCCTATGCATGCAAATGGAGGGGCTAATACCTGATATATCAGCCAAGTTCCACCCAATCACCCTGATGTTCTCCCTCAAAATAGTCAAAAGCTTTTCTTCATGTTCAAAGGGGATATTGTTAGAAATGATAATAGTTAATCTCTCACCACTCAACAAGTATGAGTATTTTAGATTTGGTGGCAATGGCTTGAGTTCTAATGAAGGAGGGTGTAGTATGGATGGAGACATTGAAGGAAATGAAATATGTGCACAAAGAGCATCAGTATCAGAATAGACATCATCAAAATGAGAGAATAAAGCATAAAATCCATCAGCATACTCAACAGCCATGTCATAATTAGAGTGAACATTATCAAAATCAGAATATGAATCCACATCAAAATCAAATCCAAGAGAGGATTCTGTATCAGCAACATGTGTGAAAGTGCTCTTAGACATCAAACTCGAACAAATACTCATAATCTCCCTAAGCATATGACAATCAGATTCTATGGAGTTTTTATTTGGTGGTTCAAAATTCGAGATAACAAAAGCAGAATGGTCCCCAGAGGGGTACTTCATGGAATCCATAACATTAAATATCACAACTTCATCTCCAAAATCCATGGAAAGTGTACCCTCATTGACATTTATGATAGTTTTTGCAGTTTTTAGGAAGGGCCTACCTAAGATAATGGTGGCATGAGAACTTACCTGATCATCCTCCATGTTAAGAACATAGAAGTCTGCTGGAAAGATCATGTCTCTTACCCGGACAAGTACATCCTCAAGAACTCCTACTGGATATGTTGTAGCTCTATTTTACAACTGCACCACTACTCTTGTTGGCTTCAACTCACCAACCTGCAAGGAAGAGAATATAGAGTGAGGCAACACATTTATTGATGCTCCTAAATCACAAATAGCATTAGAGAAGTGCAACTCACCTATGGTACATGGGATGGTGAATGTCCCAGGATCCTTGCACTTTGTTGGCTTTGCTAGAGTTGGTGTAATGAGTGCTGATACATTCATTCCAAGGTTGATCCTCTCATTTACCTTGAGCCCTCTTTGATTGGTGCAGAGTTCTTTTAAGAATTTTCTATACCTTGGGATTTTCTTAATGGATTAAAGTAGAGGAATGTTGACCTCCACACACTTGAATGTGTCCAAAACCTCTTTTTTCATTGCTTCTTCAGCCATCTTCTTGGTTTGAACAACCCTTTTTGGAAAAGTAAGGGGTTTAGGAGGAACATCATCAATATTTTTCTTACCTTTATCTTTCTCCTTGGATTTCTCATCAGTTGGTATGGAATGCGGCTTCTCTGGAGTAGAGGTGAATCCTGGTGGAATTGTAGGTACATATGTATCATTCATTTTCTTCCCACTTCTCAATGTGATGGCACTAAAATTCCCCTTTGGATTTAGAGTGGGTTGGGAAGGTAGATTTCCAGAATTATTACTCACAAGTTCATGGAGGGCGGTGGCAATCTGGATCATTTGAGTCTTCAACTCCCTCAACTCCGAACCTTGACTCTTCAACTCATTCTGTTGATTAAGAACAATTTGTTTAAAAATATCATCAGTGTTAGAGTCTACCTTGTGTTGGAGATTCCCTTGTTTCTGAATTGTTGATGTTTGAGCATTGAATCTCCTTTGGGGTTATTGGAAACCATGTTGGTAAGGTAGAGGCTGCTAGAAGTTTTGTTGAAAGGGTGGCCTTTTTTGTTGTCCAAAGCCATACCTCATGTCTGATTGGTCCTTCAACCCTTGGTTATATGTTGGATCAAACTTATTTTGGGGATATGGTTGTTGTTGTTGTTGCTGATATGGTCTCCCTGGGAATACTGTTGCGCAATCCTCTGTCTCTTGTAGTTGTGGGCAACAGTCAGTTGGGTGGCTTGTCTCAACGCAAATACCACAATGCCTTGGAAGAGTGGGTTGAGATTTCTTTTGAGCCAAAGTAATCTGCCTCACCATAGTAGTCAATTCTTCTAACTTTGTATCAATCAAATGACTTTCAAGAGAAGAAAGACTTACCTGATGTACTCCCCTGACATGTGGTGTACCTCGATCGCCAAATTGTTGGGAGTTTTGTTCCATCTTGTCAATCAATGCACGTGCGGCTACATGTGGCTTGTCCACCAATGCCCCTACTGCAGTAGCATCCACCATTCTCCTCTCCATGGGTGTGATTCCTTTGTAGAAGTATTGGATGAGGAGTTGTTCACTGATTTGGTGATGCAGATAGCTTGCACACAACTTCTTGAATCTCTCCCAATAATCATACATTGACTACCCTTGTGCTTGCTTGATCCCTGAGATCTCTTTACAAATGGAATTGGTCCTTGATGCTGGAAAAAATCTCTGAAATAAAAGACATTTCAAATCGTTCCAACAAGTTACATCTTCGGGTTGTAAATAATACATCCAATCTTTCGCAGCTCCATCAAGTGAGAGTGGGAAAGCTCTAAATTTTATTTGGTCTTCAGATACATTTCTTGGTTTCAAGGATGAGAAAACCACATTAAATTATTTCAAATGTTTATTGGGATCCTCACTAGAGAGGCCATGAAACTTTGAAAGTAAGTGAATTAACCCAGATTTTATTTCAAAGTCCGATTCGAGATTTGGGTATGCAATACAATTTGGTTGATAGTTAATATCAGGTGCAGCCAATTCTTGAATGGTTCTATTATGTTCATTTCCATTATTTCTAGCCATTGGTTCCTCTTTTATGTTTTAATTTGAATTGCTTCTAATTTCAATGTTTCCAGAAGAGGGGAATTCACCAACTGGTTGAATATTGAAACTTCCCGTAGACTGAGAATGTCTGATTCGAGCCCTAAGGCTACGTTCAATCTCAGGGTCAAGATCTAAGAGATCTCCGAGATTATTTTGTGTCATAAATAAAATAAATATGGAAAGAAATAAAGTGGATGATATTAAAATAAAAATGAGAAGTTTGAGTTGATGGTCCAAAACGAAAAGAAGAGGATGAAAAAAAAATGAAAACATGAGAAAGGGGAAAGATGAAAGAGAGAGGTGAAGAAAATAATAAAATGAAAAATAAAAGAAATACCTCTAAATGGTTGAATAAATTACTTGACTCCCCGGCAACGGTGCCAATTTGAAAGAGCGCTATCATGGGCGCCCTCAAATGATTAGTGATTTTGGGGTACTTAGGTGCAGCAGAGTGGCTGACCAAGGTCGTCTCTCAAAGGAGGAAGTGAATTAAAACAATTTTTAGAGGTATTCTAGAAATATAATAAAAGATAATAAAAACACTACTTTAAAGGATGGGGGTAGTTATTTATAGTTTATGAATCTATAATAAGTTTTCTGGAAGAAGAATGTATTTTTTTTGTTTTTTGTTTTGAAACGAAGTTCGATTAAAATGACACAACAAAAAGATGTTTTATTAGAAAATATTTTAAAAGGCGTAATCGATCTAACTCTACCTCTTCATTTAATTATTAATCATTATAATTTAAATCAATATCCACTTAATTATGATCCCCTAATTTGTTATCCTTCGAACCCTACGAGAGTTAACCTAACCACAAAGATGAAATTACTTAAACCCTAGGCTAGCTTCAGAACACACAATCGCAGCACCCTGCCTTGATTGTTGTTCTAAGGTTATCTTATGGTCAGTGGTTAATTAGATCACATACACATTATGGAAATGAGATTGAATTGTGTTTAGGGACTATATTTGAACTCTACAAATTTATCCCGTATGGTCTTGTATTACCGATTAAGATCGCATTCTCAAAATTTACACAATTCTCGACCTCGCGTGTTTTGTGTTAATGGTTAAATTTCTTAATTAGTTTCTTACAATTTAAAAACACAATTCATGGATCATATTAAGTGAATTATAGTAGCTCAATGATTCAAAATAATTAAATTAATAAGGATAGAGGTCGATCGATTACTAAAAAGAACTACTCTTCCATGGGCAGTGTAGTCATCGTGGAGACGTTTTGCATAAGCAAAGGATTGAAAGGGTAGAATCCAATATTGTCTCCACTCTTGATTCCAAACCAATTAAAAAGATTAAGAGTAGAATAAGAGGGAATAACACAGAAGATTATTTGAAGAATAATTCAAGAAACTAACATGAAATAAAAGAAATACAAAGAAGAGGTGGGAGAGGAGATCCTTTTTGGAAGAGTGGTTTTCACAAAGGCTTACTTATTACAATAGTATTTAGGGGCTCCCAAGATACACCCTTTCTTCCACACCTTCCCAAAGCCTCAAATATCCCTCTCAAAGAGTTAAAACCCCCTTTAAATAGAGTTTGTGAGGGCTAGTGTTACATAACTTTTTAAGTGTGAGATGAAAAACTCGGCCAAATATTTTATTCCAAGTTTCACCGACTAGTTTACCTCCAAAACGCGTGAATTGACTGGCCTTCAAAAATAATTATTTTCGCCAAATCATGTCCCAGAGCATTCCTCAGAATTTGGACTCAATCCAAGCCCGGATGAAGATGATATGGCCCAAATACAGAACCCATGTCCATTCTGCCGAGTCCAGCCCACCATTGGATTAATGACCCATTTACTCCATCCAAATGCACTTTTTAGCTCTAGTGTCCTGAATGAAAGTTGTATCCAATTAATCTAGGAACACTTTTACAAAATTTCAAATTCAAAAAATTAATATAAAAATATTTATCTTCGAAATACTAAAGTGAACTATAAAGGGTAAAACTGAAATTTTTACCAAATTTTCAAATGAATGATCAAATCTCAAATATTTTATAAATAAACATATTTAACACAATGTGAGGAAATTATGACATTTATTATCAATAAAATATTCAACAAAATATTGTTTTATCACACCACATGGTGGATACATGTTTGTTCATTTGTAGAGTGTGAAACTCTGGTGGTGACTATATATCATTTAGATACAGGTGTTTTTTTCTTGCGTACTGGCTTAGGTTGTGATTTTTAAACCTGTTTTCCTTACATCTATATCTATTTTTTGATTTATTTGAATTATATTACCAATATTTTCTTTATTAAAGTAATATTATTCTATTCTATTTCATGGATAAATAATTCCAAAAGGTATTTCTTAAAGCCTAAGTGCTTTTTTCCATCTCATGGGGATTAGGAACCTGCTTCGGGCCATATCCAGATGATCTTAAGTTTGAGATTGATGGGTAATCATGTATGGTTCATGAACATGTGGTATAAAAGGGTGTTTCATCTTTTTTCATTATAATAACTCATATTGGGATGTCTTGGTAGATACGATATATGAATGTGGAAACTTAAGGGGTAGGTCGCGAGTGAGTGTCTAGCCATCTCTCATCATGATGAGCCTTAAGTTACCACAGGTTGTCATGAAATGTGTCTCTTAGTATTTATATTCATTGAATCCTAATACTCCTTTTTCTATGTCTCTCTATTTTTTGAGTCGAATTCTATTATTTTAATTCAGAATTGATTATTAGATCTCTTGTTATACTATCTCATATTTTATGATGATTAGTACCATACACCCCCACAAGTCTTCTAGTGAATCCTCAGGAGGGTGATACTAATGAACCTCGATAAGTAAACGCTCTAGTTAATAAAAATCTTATAAAATAATCCATCTGCACAATCGAAGCTATTGACTAAGGTTTTTCACTTTCCCCTATTCAAGCTAGAGTGGAAGAACCTCTAAGGGATGAGGATATGAATTAATCCCAAGAGTTTATTTGATAGAAACCACTGTATTTACAAAGGAATAACGATCCTTATGAGGTGGAGTATTTGATAGAAACTTTTCAAAGACTATTTGGATTCTTAGATTCCTTTTATTCCTTTAAGTTGATATGTTTTTTCATCTACTAGAAGGCCTGAGTTGAAGGTGGTGGGGCTCGGTTGTTTGTAAATTAATAATTATGGCTTGGATTATAAAATATTTAAGACCATATTCATTGATAAATTATACCTTTAGTCTATTACCTTAGTGAAATATATGAAGTTACTCACCCATGATCAAGGGAATCAAATAATTATGGAGTATAATAATCAGTTCACTGATATTTTCCTATTTTCATGTGAGGTTGTATCAAATGAGTAGATAAAGGATCAATGGTTTAAAATGGATCTTTTCTTGATATCCAATATCTAGTATTCAAGTTATTTCTTTCAAACTTTGTCAATGTGTTGGATTAGGCATTGATGGTGGATAAAGACTTGGATGGAAGGTCAAGGATGACTGGAGTCCCTCCTATCTCTGATGGTAGCTTCAATGGATCATATAAGGGGAAGAGAAAGTGGAGTGAGTTTCACAATGGAAATAGTGGTGGTGCTTCTCACAATCATTTTTCCTATGATATCATTAGTGGTTAGTGGAATGACTTGTTACTAGTATGGCTAGGTGAGGCACACAAAGTTCTTTGGATCTATGACTCCAATGATCTGTAACTAGTGTGGATGTCATGGTAACATATTGAATATACTCCTTACTATATAATAGGATCATCAGCACATATAAGATCTATGGTGTAGTTATATTCTTCATGAACACTTGGTTATATACATAGGCCTCCAAAATAAAGCAGTTGCATATATTTTTGGACTCTCTAATAGAAGTTTATGTCGGTTCTATAATGGTGAGATGTATCATTCTATAGCTTCAACCTACAAGGCTACATTTTTTATTTAGGTTTCTACCACTCCTTCATACATACACATATTTTGGATCTTTTAAAACATTAAATAGAAATCATTTAATTCATTATAGAATTTTAAAAAACTATAAGAAATAATAAGGGTCAATGGTTTTTATGACCCTATGCTCTTTCTTTATTTGTGGTGTTGATATGGTTTCTGATTTTATGGTTCTCAACCTAGAACTATTCTATGTTATTATTAAGATAGATAGATTGATCTCTCAAAATGTCTAGAATTTATTTCTATCATCAATGGGTGTCCTTTACTAAACTTAATGGAAACTAACATGTTTTTAATGGAGAATGAGACTTAAGATCCAGTTGGGTCGGACCTCCTCTTAAAGATCATGGTGAGTTAATTTATTTTCATATGGACAAACTAGAATGGAAACCTTTTAGTGGTGATATTCCTCTTGTATTCAATGATTTTCTTGAGTAATTTCTATATGAATTTGTTTGTTTTTCTATATATAGGGAAGTATAGGTCTCTACTAAATTTAAACTAGGATCTAGGTCGATATCAATTCCATCTTACCATATGTCTCTAGTAGATATAGAAGAGCTAAAAATTAATTTGTATTATCTAATAACCAAGGGAATTATATGATCGAGTGTGTCACCATGGGAAAATCTAGTTATCTTGGACAAGAAGGCTGATGGAAATCTACAATAATGAATTTATTATTAAAAAATCAATTGAGTTATGGTCAAGAATAAATATCCCTTACCCCACATTAATAATTTTTTGATCTGTTAAAAGGGGGAAAGTGGTTCTCAAAATTGATTGTTGGTTTTGTTACCATTTTTTTGAAATCAAGGAGTAAGATATTCCCTAAAGCAGATTTAGGTGTATTTATGGTCATTTTGAGTACCTTGTGATTCCATTAATCCTAAATAATTCTCATGCTATCATGATGGAACTAATGAAACTAATTTTCCACCAATATTTTCACCCTTTTGTCACAGTGTTCATGGATGAGATTTTTAGTGTACTCGAAGACTAAATAAAATCAAGTGCATCACATGATACATGTTTTGGGATTATTAAGGGAACATTACTAGTATATTAAAATTAAAAAAAATAAAATTATAGATTTTAGAAGTTAATTTCCTAGGAAACATGATCTCAGAACATAGTATCTCAATTGATCCTAAAAAGGTGATAGCTGTCATGTAATGGGAAGAACCATGGGATGTATTTTAGATTTGAAGTGTCTTCTGTTTGGTAGGATATTATCAATTATTTGTAAATTATTTAATAAAACTTGATTCACCTTTGTCTACTCTCACTTAGAAGGGGGAAAAGTTCTTGCATAATTCAAAGTGGCAAGAATAATTCAATGAGCTGAAGTAGTGTTTTCCCTCAATAATGATTTTGAAACTTCTATAGGCCAGATATGGATACATGGTTTATTAAACCACATCTAGTGTATTTTTGGGATTATTCCTTATGAAAAGATATATTTTTTTCTTATATTTCACATTATCTCCAAAATCATTATAGGAACTATCTCACTCATGATATTTCACTTGTATATTTTGTTCATCCCTAAAAATTTGATGACACCATCTTTTAATGGAGAAGTTTTTCATTTTTTCCAACCATGACATTTTGGGTTATATCTTTCCTAAAAAAATATTTTAACCTCGAAAAGAGAAAATAGGTGTAATACCTATAGTCATTCAACTTTGAAATTTACTATACCCAGGTAATGGATAAAATGATTTTTGAAACTCCTCACATGAATTTTACTTCTTAGGGTGTGAAGGAAGAAAAGGATGAATGGAACTTGATGAGACTATTTTCTCATACGAAGATGAGAGTTATGGAGGATGGGTTTCATAATATTATAGAAGGTGTTCATTTGACATTCTCTCCTTAATCTGGTTCTCTAGGGTGAGAAACAAGTTAATGAGTTCTAGAATATCATTAATTCATTATATGTTGGGGAGATCATTAGTGAGTGGTCCTTATCCTTTTATGGAATTCATTACTTTAATAATTAGTATATTTTTCCTTCATATATGAGAAAGTTTGTGTTGTGATATTGTAATCATTCATTTTGGATGGTTCACCCAATCACTAAAATGTTGTTTTATGACATGAAGTGTCAGTTTTGGTGGCTTGGTATAAAAAATTAAATAGGTGAATTTGTATCATTATAGTGCATATTGAAAATGATTAAGGTTGAGTATAAAAATACTTATGGTATGATTTATCCTCTTCGCATTCCAATATGGATATAAAATAAGATATCATTGGATTTCAATATTGTTGTACCTAGGAATCCCTAGGGTATGAACAAAATTTTAGTAGAGATTGATCCATTGACCAAGTCAGCTCATTTATTTCAAATTCATGACACTACTAAATTAGAAACAAGGGTAGGTTGTGTGTTCTAGATATTATAAGGATTATTGGTTTTCTAATAGCCATTTTAGTAGACATAGAACCTTGATTTACCTCTTTGTTTTAGAGGGGCCACTAAGTGGTGATGGAAACTCTATTCAACTTGAGAACCACATATCATCATCTAATGGATGAGAAACATAAATAGATATTAAATTCATATAGAATATTCTATCTTACCATGGCTTGGAATATAGAGGTCCTTAGGATAGACGTTTTTAAATGGTATAGTTTTTTTATAATAATAGTTACCAATCATCTATCAAGATGGAACCTTTTAAAGACTTATATGTCTAACCCTTCAATTCACCAATTTATTATTCTCAGATGGTCAAACATTCTTGATAGGACCAAGCATGATTCAAGAAATAATGGAAACGATTTAGGTGATTCTTCAATGTTTGGAGATATCTCAAAGATAGTATAAATCTTATATATATCTTTATCATCTTCCTTTAGAGTTTTCAGTCAGTGACCAAGTGTTCTTAAAAGTATCACCCTAGTTGGGCCATTGATGACTTGAAAAACAAGGGAAGCTTGCTCTAAGGTAAGTGGTACTATTTGAGATCATTGAATGGCCCGGAAAGATGGAATATCAATAGGATTTACCACCTTAGATAACTTTGATTCACAATTTCTTCCCTATGTACTAACTAAAGAAGTGTTAGACTAGCCTACATCATTTTCGGAATTGCGAATACCTCATCCTAGAAATTGATATGCTCATGAACAAGAAACCATTTTGAGTTATTTATTCTTAAGTAAAGGTTATATGTGGAAATTATATATTATTGGTCTAAGTTCTTTATAATCATGGGCCAGATTTATATAATACATGGGATCGTGTGTCCACGATGAGACAATAATGGTATCATCTATTTATGAATCATTCTTCTTCAATATATATTTTTAGGGGTGAAAAGAAATATGATGGGGATAATTGTAACATCTTGGTAATGTTTTCAGGTTTGAACCTCTCCTAATTTCCTTTTCCCACTCTTTTTTCAATCTAATCTTGCCTATAGTAGTTTAATTTTTCTTAAGAGGGTCAGAGTTGTTCCATATGGAGTTTTTGAGGTATAGTCCTAACCCTGTAGCTAATGAGGATGCATGTTTTCCCTTAGCTAAAAGATTAGGGCCACCAGATAGCATGTGTTCTTGGAAATGGTTATAACATTTTTATATAGCCACTAT
The DNA here is from genome assembly GCA_963277665.1 of Viscum album. Classification (NCBI taxonomy): domain Eukaryota; kingdom Viridiplantae; phylum Streptophyta; class Magnoliopsida; order Santalales; family Viscaceae; genus Viscum; species Viscum album. The sequence continues at coordinate 1,475,219,807 of OY728164.1, read as the reverse complement.
CTATCCAGTATGATGAACATTGGTTACTGTATTCTACAGTATCCACTAGTCATCCAATGGGCCTCTACTGGCTCATTGGTGGAACCATTAGGATTGGTAATTACTAATGTTTTGATATTAATTTCACACCAAACCACCATTTTAATATTTATTTCTTCTCATTCAATCTCACTTTGACCAGTATGATCCAAGGAACATTTATTTGACATTTTTTTATCTCCATACAGAAATAATTGGTAGATCGAAGTCATGATCCACTTTGGGTAAGTCTATATTTATTTTAATCTTGGATATACTTCCTCTTAAAATTAATATTTACCAAAGGATATGAAATCCATGTAGTTTTTAGATTTAATTTTTTTAATCATATTACTTATATCTTCTTTATTAATTAGATTTTTTTTCTGATCTCCAATCTTCTTGATTCATTGTTCCAAAATTATGGCGGTATGTGATTATTTTTGTTTCCATTATTCTATAAATTGGTAATTTAGATTTTATTTATTTTTAATTCTTTTTTAGGTTCCTCCCTTGAATCCTTGAGTTATCGATTTAGCTAAACTTATGGTTTTCACAAGGGCTTGATATAAAAAGTGTTTTAATTTATTTGTTTTCATGAACTCAATTTATTATACATTCATAGCTTGCTTTCTCTTTGAAATTAATTTTTAAAATTGGTTTAATGCATGGTAAATGTTTAGATAAAATATGATGGCTTTTGTTATGTTTATAAAAATTTATTCTCAAATTTGGAATTATTAATTAATTTATTTTAAGTGTGTTTTAAATATTTTTAAATATGACATTCCCTTTGAGTTATTCTAATATGTTAATAACAAAATTTATCATTGATGAGGCACAGATCCATTCTTAGGGATGACCTCTTACCCCTAGGTTTATTATAATAGGTTAATGTATGCTCCATGTTTCCCAATTTGTGGTAGGGAACCACTCTCAGGATTTAATTATTACCCATAGTCCTATCATTCAAGGGTAATGCGAAAAATAGTTGGCATATTTATTACATGAGTTTTATGAGGAGCCTCACTAACTTGGACCTAATGTTACTCCAAGGGAAATGTTTATTAGTTTTTATCCTTGAAACTTATATTTGAAGTGTTTATAGAAATTCTTGAAAATTATTTTATTTATAAATTTTGTAAAAATTAAGGAAAGGGTTGATTTTCTATGTTTTGTATTAAACTATGTAAATTGTACCTCATGAATAGTCATTATTTACTTGAACCTAATTAGTTTTTATAATAATGTCTACTGATGATACACATGGTGGGATCCTACTAATCTTGTTTTACTCACACCCCTCATACACCTTTGGGTGTATGTAGATCCTATTTTTTATGTGAATAAAGGTAAATAATTATAGGGGTGGTGGGTTTTTTCATTAATATGGCGTGGGAGCTTGGTGGGGACTATATGTCACATGGATGTCAGTGTTCCTTATTCTTGTGTACTTCAGTTAGGGTTGTGGTTTTGAAAGTTAGTTTTCCTTACTTTTTTATCTTTTTTGTTGTTGATTTATATTGGCATAATATCATTATCTTAGTTCATGTTATCTTATTCTATGTTATTTTGTGGGAAAATAATTCTAAATGGTAATTCTTAATGCCTAGGATATTGTCACTAGCCAATATGGATTGCAAAAACCCTTAGATCCATGTCAGGACTATATCAGGTTCTAGATAGAGTTGTAATATAGGTTGTTTCATTACATTAAGAGTTTAGAAGGTCCACCACGGACATAAATCCAATGAAAATATTTTATTATAATATTCACTTTATACTTATCATGGATGGTGGGGAACCATAAATCCTTATTGAGGAAAAATTCAGAGTGAATTGTTATAGTGGGAGTTAGTGATGAAGGAAGAGTCAGATTCCATATAAGTTTATAATATATGAGATCTTACAAAGCGTCAATAAGTCAAGAGGAAACTTTAGAAAAAATGGGATTTTTATCTAAAGGAGGAAGAATATTTCAGAGTTAAGTATAAGGCATGGATGTTTATGAATGGGTTTTAATAATTATAATGAGTGTATTTCATTGAAATTTTATATCCTACTCTGAAACACAAAACTATTAGTGTAATTCTCAGTTTAGTTTCCATGTAAGTTATATTTCTTGAGAAACGTGATGTCAAGACTATATTCCTCTATGGATATTTGGAGGATGAAATCTACAAAGACCAACTGGAATATTTTTATTAAGAAAAAAAGGTTTTGGTGTACAAGATTGAGAAAATAATGTATGGGGTCAATTAATCACCGTGGAAGTGGAATTATAAGTTTGAAAGATTATTCATGAAATATAATTTCATTTATATAAAGTCTCCATTTTTAATTTTTAATCCCTTAGAAAATTTTAATTAATATTATTGAGTTCATTTATGAAGTCGACATGGAATTATAGGTGATAATAAGTCATAGTATTAATATATTAAAAATAATATATTATTTTTAGATCACATACACACAAACCCAAGAATGTGGGTTTTACCCCATGAATATATAATTTTTATCTGATTCAGGGGCCTCAGGTTTTATCTATCATTCATATATTATTTTATTAAAAAGTAATTTTTAAAATAATTTAACTTAATTATGAAAATTAATTCTTGAAACCCCAATTGAACCCCTCTTTCTCTAATCCATAAGTTTATCCATACAAAACTAGTATTTTGAGAGGATTTTTCATGGAAAACCATGGGATATTATTGAGGGGGGAACATGGGATCAATGAATGAATTCAATAGGAAGCAGCAATGACACTAACATGAACTCATTATTCTATATTGATCAAACCTTTCTTGATGTAATTATTTGCTATTGATGTATTTTCTCCACCGTCAGGTAGTTTTTCATCATGGAATGATGTGCCTCCTTATTTTTCCTATATTTCACATAGCCAAGTAAAATTATAATTACCTAATTAGAATCGATTATCTAGGTTTTCATTGTTTTTAATTGTACTTCATTTTAAAAACCTATGATTGATGTTCAAGTTCAAAATTACCAACAATAATACACACTTTGACTGTTTATTTTTTTGTCTCCCATCATTACTCATGCATTCATTATCAACTTATAATTAATATGCTGATTTGAATTTATTGTTATGAATTAAATCATGCTTCAATTATTTGAATCTATTTTATTTTTGGATTTGACAACAAAGGTTTAGGTGAGAAGAATGATCTTTGGGTGATGGTGTATCACAAAGGCATAGAGGGGAATCTTAATTTCAGAGAAATGATGTAGTAGGATATAAGAGTTCTCACGAGTGATGATGGATTTCATTTCCAATGAACAATGATAGAGAATCATTATTAGACATTAGAACTATAAGGATCGATCCTTAAACATTAAATAATCTTGAATTAAGTTAATAAATCACATTGGGGATCTTTTTAGGTTTAGATATCTAGAGAATTAGGTCATAACATATACATAACAGCTTGAATATTTCATGTATTCACCTCTACTCATTATCCATTTTTTCATAAAATAAATACTCTTAAAAGAAAAGAAATATGTATAGTTCCATGTTTTAAATAGGAGTACTTTTTAGTGATCCCTTATTTGACCATATTCCTCTTTAAGTTCAATGAAAAACATTTCAAAAACTTGGGATGAATATAGAAAGATAGGTAAAGGGTATATAAAGAAAGAAAATAGTTAGTTTTTTTAAAAAAACAAGTAAAGCATGAATATTTATCATAAAGTAATAATTTTCACCTTTAATAAGTATCAAAAACACTTCACTAAATATAATGCTCATTAATTACCCTTTTTTTTACTGAAATATTACCACAAATCCCATATAAAGCAACATATATGAGATAATGGTAAACTTAGGACACAATCATACTTAAATGGAATAACCTTATGGTCGACTTCCACAAATAATTTTTACAAATGGAATAACCATAAGGATGACTTGCATACCCAATGCATTAGAGGTTATAACATAACCACCCATCCTTGGTTTATCATAGAACCACCCATCATTTTTTTATCATGTAACCACTTGTCAAATGTCTAAGTACCATTACATAATCATTACACGTAAAATATTGAAAATATCAACATTTCAGTAAAAACATTTAATTTGAAATCACAAGATATCATTTGAAGATATTAAAATAATCAGTCCATTTCAAAAAACATTTTCAATAACAAAACACCCAAAAAGGAAATAATGGATTTCTTTTCCTTTTAAAAACATTAAGGCTATAGAGGAATCCAAATAACGATTATGACTTCATAGAGGTCATTGTCTCAACATATGTTAAAAAATTCCTTTTGTCGTTTAGTAAAAACTTCATAGAAAAAATATTCCCTTTGAATGAAAGAAAAATTCAAAGGGTTTTATTATACAACTTATAAAAGAAGGAGGCATATATTATCAACATATGATTCAATGAAAGGAGCTTGAGACGAATTCCTTTACCTTGTGTCCGATTTGTCTCGTATATTCCTTGTTCGTCCTGAATAAAATAATTAAGATAATTTATACTTTATTAAAAAAATTTCTGGTTTATTATTCTTTTTATATAACTTATTACCTTTCTATAATATTTAGTTAATTATTTGAGTTTATATCAGACATTTTTTCGATATTCGGAACTTGAGTCAAAAATGAAATTGTTATAATTAAAAATTGTCCATGTGGTCAAAAGTACATTATCTACAGAATTATTTTCATGATTTATATATCATATATATAATATATATCCAGTATAGATGTATTTATAATAGTCCATAAAAACTGGATATAAGAAATTAAATACACCGTTCATGGAGACAGTAAGTCGTATGTACTCATGAATGCTACTTTCATTTCTTTTTCATATTTAAAGTAATGAAAACTAAATGATACATAAGTTTATTATAATTAAATTATAATATATATTCAATATATGTTACATAATTTCATTAATTAAATCCTTTATACATTCCATGTATAACATGAAATAGTTATATCACTTTGAGGGGGTGGTAGACCACACTTCCTCAAATGAAATTATCGTATCTATACAACCTGAAAAACATAAAGGTATATTATAAATGAGAATTATAGAAGAATAAAGATAAAATAAATGTCATAAATATAATATATAATTATATTTCCATCATAATGGCCACCATAAGAGGTGGAAGGAGAAGATTGAATAATCATCGTTTCGTGAGGCTGTAGTTCTCCGTCCACAGAAATAGTATGTTCTATACCCATTAGACCGAGGTGTGTGTGTGTTAGTGTAGTTTGAATCCTTTTCATAACAAAAACCCAGTATATTTACGACACTGGTGTTTTTATATAAACAAATAATAAGAATATCATAGGGAGTGGGGAAGGATAAATAATGGAAAAGAACTTGAGAGAAGACGTTACCTCAAATCGGGTAACTCCTTTTGATTTAAGGTAAAAAGACTTCTTGAATTTTCTTTATACCCAAGGTAAGGCTTATATGATTAATATAAGGATGTTGGGAGATTATTTGGGTAGAGGTTTTATGAGACGATGGGACTTCATAGGTGTGAGTAAGAATTAGAGGTGATGCCCTATTATAAGAGGAAGGAGGGGCTCTTTAGGAAAGTTTGAAAGTATTATTTTATTACAAAATTATTTTATTTATAAAAAGGTCCAAAACTCAATAAATTAAAATATAAGATGAATATAAGTCGATATAAAATCTTACAATAAGAATTGGATAGGTTTTGGATATTTTTTTATCCTTATCCTTTTTATTTAACCCTTTTTTACTCTTACCGTTTTATCAAGCATTTAACACTTTGAGAATCAAAATAGTTACCAAAACATGAAAAATATCCAATTAAAGAGTCAATAATAAAATTTTAGACTTATGAAAACTATTTGGACTCATATTATATTTTTTAAAATTTAATAATATTTAATAAAATATTTTATATTTTAAAATATGAATTATGTCAATTTTTACTCTATTCATGTCATGACTTTTTTAAAAACCATAACAACCCGATTGATTAGAAAAATTATCATTAATATAAATATAAAATGTAAATATCATCCAAAAAAATCATGTATGACATCAAAATAACAAAATAATATTTATTTTAACATTTATAATATAATTTATTTGAATCCTTTATTAATAAAGCAATCATTACATCATTATTGTGTCATAATTAAATTTATTTATTTAATCTCTAAAAATTATAAATAAAATACCATGAATGATGAAATAATTTTATCTTTCTAATGAATATTTATAGTAGAAAACATTACTTATATAACCCAATATAATTTTTTTTTACTAAAAGATATTTGTTTAGGTTATATTTTTCTTAGCTTTAAATTAAAAGTAATTTAATGTCATTTTCACACACAAGTGGCTCCATGGGGCTTAAAATCAACCCAATGATTCCCATGGTCAGAAATATATCATAAAATAATGTTATGACATGTTTTAGGGTAATTTAATTTTATTATAATATTAATTTTTTACCTTATTTACCAGATTTACCTTTTAACCATGGTAAATAAAATATTTACTAAAGTTACTATTCATAATATCTAAAAATAAAAGTAACCTATTTATAAAATTTAGACCTCCTAATTCCAAAAATGGAATGCATTTTTCAAAATTTTAAGCACAAAATTTGCATAAATTAATTTAAAATTAATTCTCATTGTCGAAACGAAAAAGCGTGTTTTTAAGAAATAATAACTCTAACAATATTGACATGTGTTTATGTATTATTAAAAATTGAAATTACATACAATGATGAACATTGGATTAAATAGTAAAAATATAATCCAATTACACTTTAAAACTATTTAAATGTAAAATCTAATCGTATAAATAAATTAGATGGAAAGACAGTTTTAACATAAAATGCAGTATTTTCACTATTCATTAAAAATGAACTTTATCAGAAAAATGCAAAAAAATTACCCAAAGTAAATTTAGATGTCCCACTTCTAAATAATAAGTTTATTTTGTCAAATTTAACATATAAAACTGATAAAAACTAGATTTGAAATGGGTTCTCCATCAAAAGGCGGTAAATCGGAATTTTAAAAAATATTAGAGTATTTTTGCTTAAAATAAGATTCATTCTTATTTTAAGCCTCTAAAATTTATTGAAAAATTTCAATAAATTTAAAAAACATGTTTAATCATAATGTAGTTAGGTATGTTCATTCCTAACAATACAATGACTATGCGTTAACTACCATTTAAAATAATAATAATAATATATTATTTTTTGGTGTAACTCAAAGTTGTGTGTAACATAAGATTTCAAAGAAACCCATTGTTTCATGTTGAGAATGATATCGAACAATGTGTCCTATTTAACATAAAATTAGTATCTTATTCATAAATATTAATAGATATTATAAACTATTATTCTATAAATACCTGGGTCATTACAAGAACACCCATGAATAGAGACATATACTGATAATAATACATGATTAGAGGTGATATTGTAGAATTCATTGGATTTCATAGAATCCTGTTGAATTTGTGCATAAAATCTAAAATAACGGTGTTTTTTTCATAAGAACACATTCCAAGGATATCTATTGTTTTGGACACTATAGTTTCATATATCACACACTATGTGACATAATCCATGCATTGTATACCCCTAGCTTATTATATGGGCTATATAATAAGTACATGCCCATGTGACCATTTGGCCTTACACATCTTGTGGGCCAGGACCACACATCGTATATCCATGGAACAAAAAATGAGTAGTGGTATTATATACAGAGTACCCCACCTAGTCTAATATGTTGTGTACTCCAGCATTCATGTTTTTTAGGTGTCACTAACACACAATGTGGTTTTATAGTACAAGACTAGATTATTAGTTAAGGGATACATGTTCTGTACCCTATAGTGTAAGTCGTGTACGCCTTCCAGGCACTAATAATTTTTGTATCTATTTACTTGAAACTCATATTTAGGGAATTGAATATCTCTATATAGATGATTAAACTCTCATCCACATAAATGGTGGCATATTTTTTTAATGGTTTAGGTCTTTTACACTTATTAAAACTATTTTTACCCTCTCTACTTTTTCCGTGATAACTAATGTTTTTATCCTTGCTACGTAATTTTATGTAAAAAATTAAAATTGGATTTATTAACTAATTTGATAATGATTATTTAAAATATAAAAATAATTATATCAACTGTAATTTTCAAAGTTAATAATTTTTAATTTTAAAATTAGCATACCCAATGAAAAAAAATCATTCTTTGAAAAAGTGTATTTTTAAGATTAAAAGTTATATGTGGCATATATTTATCAAAAATATTAATTTCCATGAATATTTTTGGTTGATTATAAATCAAATAAAAGTTTTCTTCCCTTTTAAATACACTCATGACCAAATCATAACATAAAATGTTTAATTAAAATAAAAGATCAATTTTTTTTCAAATTGGAATAAAATGTTACCTAAGTTCAAAAAATTAAAAATTGGTTTTATAGGTTCATATTAAAATTTTAAATGCATAATTTTACCAATTGAAAATATATCTAAAAAATTAAAATGTTTAATAAAATTCTATGTCTATCTTATATAATTATCTGGTCATAAAATTTAAAATTTTGGTAAAAAATATATTTTTCATTATTCACATAAGAATCAATTATTTTAGAAAAATTTAAAAATAATATCCCCAAATTTTAAAAAACCAAAATGCTTAGATTTATAAATTTTTCTTTGAAATGAAAATATAAAATATAAAGGAATGCTTTTTTAATTGAAAAATTCCCTTCTAAAATATGAGGTGTTTTTATTATTATTTCAAACCAATTCTTAATATAATTAATGATAACATATTAGTTTATTTAATGAAATATTTTATCTTATAAAAATAATTTATTATTATTTTTATTTAGTATATTAATAAAATAATATTCAACACTTTAAAAAAAGTTATTTTAGAAAGAAAAATAATTAATATTAAATAATATTAATTATTTTTTCACCAAATGTATTATTTTTTAGTTGAATGGTATCTTTTTATTTAATATAGGTTTTATTATTGTAATTTTATTAAAAGAATCCATATAATATATCATAGATAATTTTTTTGGGGTTTTGTGTGAAATAAGTTATCAAAAGATGAATTAATTTGGAGAATAATATACTTTAAAATATCAGGATGTTACTTTATACCCCCATAAATAACATGTGTCCTATAAATTTTAATTATACCTAAAAAATGAAATATTGAAGTGTTTCCGTAAGATATAAATGACTCTAGATTTAATTTCCAATGATATTTCAATATTATAATATTTGGCATGACTAGTGAAATCATTTTTCCATTATAATAGGAATATGACTAATTTTGAGTTTTCTATCATCCATTTTTCCTAAATACCATAATATACGTGAAGTAATTTTTCATAGAGAGTTTATAGTTAGCCTTTTATTAATCAGTGATATTGGGTAGATTTTTATATGTTATTTTTCTTTATAATAAGTTATTGTGGCCTCTATGTTAAGAGTGCCAATACTCTGGATGCAATAATCATACAAATGAAATTTTTTATTAATAATTCAACATAAAGTAATTTGTGTTGTGATTTTAAATTTTTAATAAATATTCAACATATAGAGGAGTGGTTTGAAAAAGATATGAATACAAACTCCTAATTCTTGAGTGGATGATTAGTGTACCTCACACCACGTCATTTATGGAACCCACTTTTTTAGTGGCTATTTCATATGATTTCCCTTATTTAATTGGTCTTAGAAATTTTTAATGAATATCATCCTTGATAGCCCTTATATTAGGTCATTTACTTCAAAAATACTAATGCTTCACCATATTTAAATCATTAAACTATGGGTGTTATGTCACGAACTAACTCAGGTCGATCCTGAACCGGTTATTCAAGTCAGTCTGCGACATGGCCAGAAGGGCATTCCTAATCCCCATGGGTTGGAAACTAGTTCCTGACATCAAAATTTAATCACTGGGAATGATTTGAACCATAAAATATTAATAAATAAATAAAAATAAACAAAAAATAAAACTAAACTCTAACATTGGAAAAGGAAATAAACATAACAACTCAACATACCTCCATGTGACCCTATAGGTCACCACCCAACCAATGGATGACCTTGATCCAATTATGAGAAACTTAACCAAGAGAACCTAAGAAAAAGGGGATCCTACAACTGAAATGATAAAACAGGCTTGAGCACTAAAATACTCAATAGGGTTTCCAAGATAAACCATAGAATCTAACATCTTCTTTCTCGAAACAATCCATTAACACAAGTTTGAAATACAATTATAAAAGTAGGTTTTCCATATTTTAATAAAATAGTACCACTTACCCATTTTAAGAACACAATTCACACCACATGTCATTTTTGAAACAAATTACAATTTTGAAAACAAAATCCAAACAAGGAAAGATAGGCAGTACTAAAAGAAACATGTGACAATATAAGCTGAAAAACAAGTATAGATGAAAGTAAACATGAAAATCAGAGACAAACCATGGGTGATCATAAACTTCTATAGAAGACCCCTGAACGTACTCGGTTTCGGAACCACCTATCAGCGTATGGTGAAGCTCTTAAGTCTATAACCAACTGGTCACCCTAAACTGACCAATCTAGTGGAAAAGCCCACCTGGCCTAACAACAAATCCAAGGTGTACCAACCCATCTAGTCATGGTTGATCAGAAACTGTCACTCAATAATCTAAAATATTCCCATAACCCATGGTGGATATATTAATACTTTGTAATTATTAAGGCCCTCACATGCGTGATTCATCTCACCACACTTTCCTTCCCCAAACACGGATGCTTCTTATGAATTCACCCATAAAGGGTTACCTTAGACAGGTGTTCCCCAAAAAACACATTCAATCATTTCCCATTACCAAAGTGTCAATTGGCCATCACACTATTTAACATTTAAACCATTTTATAAAACGTTCAAAGTTTCCATTCGGGGATACCCTTTTTCCAAAACACAATATCCTTTAAAAGTTAGTACAACACTTCCCTTTGGTCAAAAGTGCCAAATGAGCCCTTGAGTTCAAAAATGCACACCAAATAATTTTACCACTACCAAAAGAGCCTTTACCATTTTCAAACTCATGTAAAAAAAATTTCAAAGGAAAAAAACCATGATTTAAAGAAAATATTATTTAGGAAGCACAACTCATTACTTTTAAACCACAAAACTATTGACTTGTAATCTCAAAACCATTCCAAAACTATTTAACACTACCAATAAGGTTATCAAGCATGTACACAGTTTTTAAACACAATCATTTCTAAAAGTTCATAAAAACATCATCATTTGAGTTGAAGGTACCAAATGGGTTGTTACATTTCTTAAAAAATTAAAAAACTTCTTTGAAAACATAAGTGTTGACAATCAGACCATTAGATTCACATAGCCAAATCATTACCCAATATATCACGCAAAAAACACTTTTTCATTTTCAATGTCAAACAGTTCATTAAAATTTTTATAAATAGATGAAACAATCTTTAAAAAATTAAATAAACATACGAGATAATTTTAAAAAAAATTATAATGAACCCAATAATTTATTAGAAACACTAAAAAACAGACGAAACAATTTATAAAAAATCCAATAAACAGACTGAATAAATTTTATACAATGCATTCAAACTAGAAACACTTTCACAACCTATTGTAGAGTATATCAGAGGTACGTTTCATGATTAAAACATCCTAAAAACAACATTTGACATCCAACGAACACCTTTTTAATAATCATATGTAATTATAACAATAGAAGGCACTTCACAACTATTTATATCAAAACTGAATAACTTGAAAACACTATAGAAAATTAACCAACTTCATTGTGAAGTTGAAAACTAACTCAAAATTTTAATTAAAAAACACTCATGTATTAACCAGACTTTATCGGAAAATAAAATGCAGATTCACCTACCTTGAACTCATGCGAAAGTGAGGCAGCTTTAGTGAAGTCTTTAAAAACACCCCATAAATTACCCACAAACCCTAAGAAAACGAACCACACAACAACCATAGATTAAGGGTCTGGTTGAATGAGGAACCCTACACATGAAAACCTTTGCCACAAAAGAGTCCTTTCTGAAGGGAGATCTGGCCGTGTGAGATGTCACGCGAGTAGGGAGCTGAGGCCAGAGGAGATCCTGCCAATGAGATGTTTCCACTAGAAATAGGACTGGTGTTTTCTAGTCGTGTTCTGAAGAGATGGATACCAGACAAAATATGGCCAAAAGAAGGAGGTCGGGTTCGCTAGAGGCTATCTGGGATGGGGGAGTGTCACGCTGGATGAGAGGAGGGTCACCACCACTAAACCAGCCCGGACAGAGGGATGGAAGGGAACCAGATGCGGCTCACCAGAGGGAGGAGGTTGGCCAGTGGTGCATGGACATGATCGAAGTAGGGAGAGGCAGCTGTTGGGAGGCTGGTCAATGCTGGCTAGGTCAGGTGGCCAGAGCTGCAGAAGGGCGAGGGTGAGCGGCAATCAAGAAGCCGGAGCTGGAGTGACGAGGGGAAAGGGCAGGTTGGATGGTCTGCATGCGCACAGGGAATAGGGAGGGGAGGAGACGAATTACGAAATGGGGGGGGGGGTGGATTCCTCACAAGCTGGATATGGGGGGCTATAGTTTGTTCATTTTCTTCATTCCCATATAATAATAATAGTAATATAATAATAATAATAAAAATAATAATATAAATAATAATAATGATAATAAAATAATAAAAACCAAATTCAATAATGAAAAAAATAATAATAATAATACATTAACAACATTAATGATAACATAATATTAACATTAATACTAACACTTATGTTCATTTCGTTCTCAAATAATAATAATATTAAAAATTATTTATTAACAATATCACTAATAACAGCTTTAATACCATTTGATTTATTATCAAAATTAATGATAATAATATGATCATCCTTCAATAATAATATTTCCATTATGGTGTAAATATTAACCATGTTTTATTTACATTAATGTTTTTATTTATTTGAAACATTAGTCAACTGCACGACTTACGTTCCACCGAGTGCGTGATTGTACGAACCCCACTCGAACTGTGCCACACGACACTAACCGAGTTCAAGGGAAAGTTGTGTGCTTGATGGATAGTTTTATAACTTGCGCATAAGTCGTACATCAACTAGGGCGGGCTGTGAAGATTCTCCCCACCACATAACTTTCTACCCCCCAAAAGTAACCCAATTGAACAATAGAAAAAACAATAATTTATTCCCAATTAAAACTGAAAGAAACCACAACACAAAAGAATGGGAGAACACGAGAGGGTTCTCCCCACCACAATAAATCAACTACTACACAATTTTAAAACCTAATCATATCACCCCGGGAATGGGGGACTGATACGGGAAATCCCAACCGATCCAAACTAACATCTATAGTATGAGCAAACTACATCTCTACTGAAACTTAGAACTCTCAACCCAGAACAAAAACCTCTAACACTAGAGAAAAACCTCCGAGAAGAACTTAACCCAAGCATTGAACCCAAACATAACTACAAAAATCAATTATTCCATAGGTTCTCAAATCTCCAAACAAACACAGCTAAAATAAGATCAACCAACACAAGGGACGAACACACTTTAAAAAAACATGATTCAAAAAACCATAATTAGACAAAAAAAACTGTTTGGATTAAAATAAAACATGTCCTTCATAACTCCATGATGAAACAAAAAATGTACAACAATGTCAACACATTAAAATCTGTAAAACAAGAACACAAGGACTTTAAATGTTCCACTATCAAAATGGAACACAAAACCTGAACCAAGGCTTCACACCCCCGACAACTCTGGACTGTGCATGAGCTTCACCCCAAGACCTGTGGTTAAGGATCTGATGGATGAAGCATCTCCTAACTCACCGTCAAGCACTATAATTCCTCTGGTCATAGTATCTTTTTCAGACAATGCTTCTTGCATAACTTATCTAGATGAACCAGACACCTGCAACGATGACACATCTTCGGAGGGATGCAACATGACGACTTCATATGCCTGAACCGTCCACACTGGTGGTACACAACTGAACGGTCTAACCAACTAGAATCTATAACCACTAAAAAGGACTCTTTAGAAACAGTTCCCTCTAGCACACCCTAATCTCCAGATGGGGAACCTTTTCAAGCAATTGGATACGCCAGATTTCCAACCATCTGCACTCTGGAGACCAACTCAACTAAAAACGCCTCATCCACCAACTTCTCAAAATGATGGTCCCTAGAAGGGAAGACCCACTCCTTAATCACTGGATGAAGACCCATGATGAAGAAAGAAGTCTTCATCAAATCCTATGATGTTACCTATAGATAAAAGGACACAATCTCCTTGAAATGGTCAACATATTCCTTCACCATCCATTGGCCTTGTTGAATATGCATGAGATCTTCCCTTTTCTTTGTCTTCAATTCTACAAGTATAAACTATCAGATGAAGATGGATTTAATGAAATCCCACATCATCCCAACTTGTAGTGTTAGCGAGGAGAACGACTCCCATTCATCCAGAGATTGACCTTCAAAATGAACCAAAATGACACACACTTTGACATCATTAGGAGTTCCCAATACCCTAAAGATGCGCTCAACCTCTTCAATTCACTCTACTACCAATGATGGACCCCAATCACCGTGATGGATAGGAAACATCCAAGAAGGACCAAAAACATGGCATGACTTATTAGAAACCTTGGGGACCTTTATGGGATGAATTTTCTTGACAATATATAAAACACATAGCGAAAACCAATATCAACCTGAAGCAATATCATTGAAAGTGCTTTCATCCAAAAATAGATAGCTCAAAACCCAAAAAAATAAAAACACAACACAAAAAATCCCTTTTTCATTTTAAATTTCAAAACCGACTACTTTCAAGGTCACTTTCCAAATACCAAACCCACTTTTAAAACAAAATTCAATTTCCAGAATCATTTCCCCTTTTAAAATAAATTTAGAAAAATTATTTCAAGCCTTTAATTCCAAGTACACACCCCAATAATCCCATGAACCATTGCACATGTCTTCATCCAATTTCATTCACATGCACTAATACACACCTTCCATTCATTCCCTCATGCGTGAAAACGTTCATAAAGAGTATTTGAGGTTGAACCCAAACCATTTCTCTACCAGTTCCAAACAGACACAAAATTTTTAGACCAAGATAATCTAGTTTTAAAACCCATTTCATGAATTTACATCCATTTAAAAGAAATTATTTTCATTTTAAAACCCCTTTTTTATTATTCAAAAGCACACCCACACCAATCAGAACCAAGATGATACTTAACTTGAATCACACTACCATAGTGAGGGACTAGTAGTCATGGTTAACCTGGTGACATGGTTGTAGACCATACCCTAAGTAAGTATAAACAACTAGAAGGAACTTAAACTTTGTACATGGACTCCACATGAGTCACTACTCCATGTGAAATCACGACATAACATCAGCTTACCTCCATTGTCATCCCTCAGTCCAAAACAAATCAGAATGAGACAAGGAATCAATTCCAAGACTACCCCTGGAGAATCGAGGATCGAAACACACAAGGGTTCATGACATCCTTCCCGTACCTACCTCTCGAGTCCCTACAATCCTAATCTCCATCTACAAAACACCCCAAATAACAAGGTCCCCCACTAATACCATTTTTCAAAAACTAACCCGGTTCGACCCTGAACCGGTCACCCAAGTCGGTCCACGACATGGTCCTAAGGGCGTTCCTGATCCCCACGGGCTAGAAACTAGTGTTGGGTATCAAAATTTAATCGATTGGAAGGATTTGGACCATAAAAGATAAATAAATAAATAAGAATAAACAAACAATAAAACTAAACTCCAGTAGCAGAAAAAGAAACAAACAGAACAGCTCAACATACCTCCATGTGACCCTCTAGGTCACCACCCAACCAATGGATGACCTTGCTCTAATAATGAGAAACTCAGCCAAGAGAACCTGAGAAAAAGGGGAACCTGTAAATGAAATGATAAAATAGGCATGAGCATTAAAATCCTCAGCAGTATTTCCAAGATAAACCACAGAATCCAACGTCTCTTTTATTAAAACAATCCATTAACACAAGTTTGAAATACAATTATAAATGTAGGTTTTCCCTATTTTAATAAAACAGTAACATTTACCAATTTTAAAAACCCAACGCACACCACATGTCATTTATCAAACAGATTTCATTTTTTCAAACCAAATACAAACAAGTAAAACAACGTAGTGCTAACAGAAACATATGATAATATAAGCTAAAAAAGAATAGATAAATGTAAACAAGAAAAACAGAGACAAACCATGGGTGATCCTAAAAATTCCTATAAGACCCCTGGATGTAGTCGGTTTCAGATCCACCTGCTAGCATATAGTGAAGCTCCTAAGTCTATAACCAACTGGCCACCCTAAACTGACCAATCCAGTGGCAAAGCCCGCCTAGCCTAACAACAAATCCAGCAGGTACCAACCTGTCTAATTGGGGTTGATCAGAAACTATCACTCAATCATCAAAAAGATGCACATGGACCCATGATGTATATATTAATACTATGTAAGTAGTAAGGATATCGCACACGTGACTCATCTCACCGCAATTTCCTTCCCCAAACATGGATGCTTCCTATGCATTCACCCATAAAGGGTTACCCAAGACAAGAGCACCCCAAAATACATATTCAGTAATTTCACATTAACAAAGTGTCATCCATCTGTCACACCATTTAACATTTAAACCATTTTATAAAATGTTCAAAGTATCCAATCGGGCATACCCTTTTGCCAAAACAAAATCTCTTTTAAAAGTTTGTACAAACACTTCCATTGGGTCAAAAGTGACAAACGAGCCCTTGAGTTTCAAAATGCACACCAAATCATTTTTCCACTACCAAATGAGCCTTTACAATTTTCAAACTCACTTCAAAACACATTTCAAAGGAAAATGACCATGATTTAAAGAAAATATTTTTTATAAATCACTACTCAATAATTTAAAACCACAAAACCATTGCCTTATAATCACAAAAACTTCTAAAAAAATTTAATACAACCACTAAAGTTGTCAAGAAGGTACACAGTTTTTAAACACAATCATTTCAAAATGTTCATACATACATCATCATTTGAGTTGAAGGTACCAAACGGGCCATCACATTACATAAACAATCAAAACACTTATTTGAAAACACAAGTGTTTACAATAGAAACTTAATCTTCACATATCCAAAACATTACCCAATATATCATGCAAAAAACACTTTTTCAATTTCAATGTCAAACATTTCATCAAAAAATTTATAAACAGATGAAATAATTTATAATAAATTTAATATACATTTCATATAATTTATAACCAATTTTATAACAAACCCAAAAATTTATTAAAAAACAAGTACAAACACACAAAACAATTTATAAACAATTCAATAAACAGACTGAATACATTTTAAAGATTCCATTAAAACCGGAAAACACTTTCAAAACCTATTATAGAGTATATCGAAGGTGCGTGTCATGCTTAAAACATCATAAAAACAACATTTAACATCCAACGGACACCTTTTTAATACGAACAAGTAAATATAACAATGGAAAGTACTTAAAAACTATTTCTATCAAAACTGACAAACTTTAAAACACTATAGAAAATTAACTAAATGCATTGGAAAGAT
Organism: Viscum album; assembly: GCA_963277665.1. NCBI lineage: Eukaryota > Viridiplantae > Streptophyta > Magnoliopsida > Santalales > Viscaceae > Viscum > Viscum album. The sequence continues at coordinate 1,475,202,020 of OY728164.1, read as the reverse complement.
GAAAACTAAGTCAAAAATTTAATTAAAAAACACTCATGTTTTAAGTGGACTTAATCGAAAAATAAAACATGGATTCACCTACCTCGAACTCGTGAGAAAGTGACACAGCTTTAGAGAAGGCTTAAAAAACACCCTATGAATGGTCTACAAACCCTAAAACCCTTAGAACACAAACCACACAACAACCTTAGATTAAGGGTCCGGTCAAATTAGGAACCCTACACATGAAAACCCGTGTAACAAAAGAGTCCTTACCGGAGGGTGAGATGGCCTCAGGAGACATATTATGTGCCATTGAGTGCGCAATTGTGCGAATCCCACTCAAACCATGCCACTCAGCACTAACTGTGTTTAGGGAAAAGCTGTGTTCCTACCACATAGTTTTATAACTCGTGCGCAAGTCACGCATCAACTAGGTTAGGGTGTGACATGTTACTTATGGATAAACTCTATTTTCATTCATTATTCCCACTAAGATATTCACTTTACCTTGGTAATTAGTTACTACACACCCTCATTTTACACAAATAAAACATCTATCAGTTCTATTGAGACATTTTCCTTGGTGATTATTCTTATATTTTTTACATATAAGAAATGTAACATTCTTTCCTTCATAATCATTTTCACCCAAACATCCATGAGACTATATCCTTCTCTTATTTTTTTAGAAATTCAACAATTTTCATATTGTTAATCATGGTTATTGATAGCTAGTTTAGAATAATCAAAAGGTTTCTAACTTTATTTCTTATTAAATTAGTTTTCTCACTGGTTAAATGTATAAATTTTACATGGAAACCTTTCATTAACATGATTACTTAAGGAATCAACCATTTCTATAACAAAAAAAAGATAACATGATTGATCAACATTTAACACCATAAGATAAATATAGTAGAAAAATTTCATGAAAAATTAATCATCAAAATGTCTTACATTATCTTTCAATTCATCCAAAATATATCCCAGTTCAATCTAGGTTTCATTAGGTTGGGTTTTCACATAATATTCAACCTAATTACTTAAAATAATAAATCCTTCATAACAAATTGTAAACAAAATGCGATTAACCAAATAATATCCCCTGAGAGTGTCTATATAGGTGTGTAATCTTTGGAACACACATCATGAACCAGTGTGAATATTTAGTTGAAACTCTACCAGTGTTTTTTATGATGATTACCCCTAGTTGCATCTATTGCATAGCAACATCCACTTTCCAGTATCCATATAGGCAAGTAATTTCTTGGAGAACCATACAATCTATACTTTACCAAAACATAAGGATGTTATCCAAAGCTTACACTTATCCCTTGGATGTGTCGCAAAGGATTCCACTAATTTTATCTTATATTATTCTAAAAAATGTTCAATATTACCTCAAATAATCTAAAGTCTTATATATACATTTGAAATTATGATCGACCATAACTTGTCACCCGTTTATAGAATTTAAATACTCAATAGATAACATCCTAATATTTAATGTTTTATAAACTTTTCTATAATAGTAATTTTGATGTCTCAAGGGCCTGATTTTAAAAATTAAATGTCTTAAATAAAATATTTCATTATAAAAAATTCCCCTGATATTTTTGGTTTAGAGTATTAAAGAATTGGGATAAAAAATTAACTAAAAAATCTATTTCCTTTCCTCTAATAACAAAATTTTCCACTATATAAGATATTTATTAATCTATAATAAGTATTCAGTATCTCCCATAAATTATCCACATAAGATAGTATTCCAGAAACATAATAGTCTAGGATAGTGGAGACAAAATAAAGGGATGATCTTAGGTTATCAGTAATGGTAATCATAAGCGATAAAAATCAAAGATCATAAGTGAGAAAAAGATGAGCATATGTGTTAAAAATGGATTTACATGAAATTTATACCCAATAAATCATATATCATAAATCATCACACAAGGTATGTTATAACACAAAAGTGTAGAACATATTAGAAGGGGGGAATAAACATGGAATATTAAATAACATAAAAAGAAAAAAACACATAAAGGTGAAACAATCATGATCATTGGAAACCTTGTGAGTAAAATAACTATGGCCACTCCTTTGTGAACACACACAATATTTCCATGAATTAAAATATGATCAGACTAATTATTCCCATGCCTTTGTGACCAAACTCATTATTTACACTATTTACTATATCATGACATGTGCAACATAACCAATACATTAGAGGTAAATATAAGACCCCACCCATCATCATCCATATATATGAGTGTCACTTGAAATCAATAATTCATCATATCACAACGAACCCATGGAATGAAAATGGGGTTCATATCCTTATCAAATAAAATATTGTAAGGAAAAAATTCATAATGACACCAATAATTATAACATCATATACCTATGGAGTATAAATTGGTGTCCAAAGATATTCAGTAACTTTCTAGCGAAATACCCTTAAATAAAGATATTGAGCATATGGTATTTACAAAATATAGATAATGGGAATTCAATTAAGTAAATAATTTTTCCAAAAAATATATGTACGGAATCTAGGTTAACACCCTTCAATAAATATAAGTAAATATTGGGTGTTCATAGAGGAAAGACATTGAAAAAAATCATAAAAATTCAATGACTATAAAATAAAAAGTCAACAATGTATTTCCTTGAATATAATCCCTAAAATTAGGATAAGATAATTTATAGTGTAATTATTTAAAGGAAATTTCTGAGTAATTTTTATTTGAGATAAAAAAGTAATATTTAAGTGAAACTATAAAATATGTTTTTATAAAACATGTTTAAATTGTCAAAAAGAGGAAGTTATGGGTGACTTTCAAATGATATATTTTAAAAAAGTAGATTTTAAAACATTTAAAACAAATAATACTTTTAAATAATCCTCAATAATGGATCATTTAAAATATATAAAGGTTATTTCAAGGACATGTTGTGTGGAAGATAAAACAAAAAAACCTATATGGAAAATAATTTTAATAATTTAAAACATATTTATTGGAACCCATATCCTAAAAATGGATAAAAACAAATCATTTTGAAAATATTGATAGAGGAATAGAATAGTCACATGATATAGAAAATAATTGAGTCTCCAAATTTAAATGAGAAAATTAGTAGTAAAGAGAAGGTATTGATATGGAGGAGAGAATGTTATTAAAGAGGATGAGAATTATTTTCAACAATTATATGCTTTTTGAGAAAGAAATTCAATAAGGTAAAAACTTTAAATTAGAAGGTAATTTTTTTATATTAGAATAGAATGTACCATGAGATAACATATTATGGTAAAAGAAACTATTATTCTAAGAATTTACTTCATGGAGAATCATTATTACTCCATAATGGGAGTTGAGTTGATGAAAACCCATACAACATTAGTATCTTTTGAATCAAACCCCATTTAAAAAGGGAAAATAAAATGAATATTAAAACCCCATGAATTAAATGATTATGGAATAATTTATTCATTAATAATTAATCATATCATATAAAATATATCATGGTGTACAATAATAAATATGACTCAAGATATAAAATTTGAGATATTGAAGCATTGAACTTAATTCATGACATCCACTAAAGTGCTTGAATCTCCTATAATAAATGACTACATTAATCACCTATTTAAGAACCCTTTTCATATATATAAGTTTTTGTAAACTAAATTTATAATTATTCTCTATATGTATACTAGTTAGTTATTCTCAATTTTCAATATTAGATGTGAGCAATATTGATCATTTTGAACTAGTTTCCTAATAGCGGTGTTGTTATTTATTATTTTTTGAAGATTTCATCATTATCAAAACATAAAAGGTACTTTAATTGACTATTTATAATTGTTTTTAATGTTATAATTTCATTCTATAGGATTTTTGGTTATGATCCTAAAAGATGAAATTAGTGATCAGTGTGTTTCAGTTATTTTTAACCTATGGAAATTGGTATCCTAATTAATGAGTTTAATTTTAATATTAATATTACTGAACCAAAAAAATAATTATTTAGTTATTACTATCATATATTATCAATAATTGAGTTCTCATACTCATCCATGTTATTATTTTATATCATTGTTCAAGTATGTTCTTAACTAGACCTATACATGAACATACAATAATTATTGGAAGAGTATGGTTATGAATGGAGATTATTTTCAAATAATGTCTTAATTATAGAATAATAATGTTTTTATTTATATATTTTTATGTTTTTGAATAATATTTTAATATATTTAAAAATAATTATAATATTACTATATAAAAAATGATATATGTTAATTCTTAGAGGTGTTAGTCCACACAAATGCATAAATTATTTTTTCTTTCTTCTTGATAGAATAGAGAAAATGTGGTTAATGATTATTTCCTTATCAGAATAAAATTATTTATATAAATAATAATATTTTAAATATATTGGAATAAGAAAATTATATTTTAAAATGTACACAAAAAAGGAAATTAAATAGGAAAAAATTTGTACTCATGCTGAGAATTTGATATTTCTAATCGAAATCTACCTAGAAATAGAGAAAATAGGATAACTAATTGAGATAGGATACCTATAAACATTAAATTTATTTATTAGAGGAGAAAATTTTAATATGTTTAGAATAAATTATAAAGTATAGTTGTATCATAATGTGGTGGATGTGATCCCCTTCCATAAGTGAAGAGAAGGGTAAATTTGGATGTACCAATTACATTTCAATAATGGGATGTCACTATTCCATGTTTAAAGCATAAAAAAGATTAAAATAATGGAGCTAGGGATGGTTTTATGATCCACCTATCAGCCACACACTCGAAGTCATGTTTTTAAAAGTTTTAGTTATTTTATACTTAGTGAAACTTTATTTACCCTTTTTACTTTTATCATGGTAACAAATTTTTTTAACCTAGCTATCTAATTTTAATGACCAAATTAAAATTAGAATTATTAAATAATTCAAAAAAATTATTTAAAATATGAAAATAATTTTATCAAATAAAATTTATAGAGGTTAAAAAATAAAATTTTAATATTAACGCACATATTTCATAAAAACTATTTTTCGAAAAAGTTTATTTTTGATATTAAAAGTTTTTTGTATTATAAATTTATGAATTTTATTAATTTATATGATATTAACTGGTTCATTTTAAAATAAATAAAAGTTTTTTGGATTTCAAACTAAATTTTACTTTTAAAATTTTAATTAAAATTAAATAGTGAAAAATGTATTTAAATTAGAAAAAATGTTACCTAAGTTATAAAAACTAAATATAGGTTTTCTAAGTTGAAAATGAAATTTAAAATCAATAATTTTACCCATTAAATTAATATTTTCTAATTAAAATGTTTAATAATTTTCTATGTCTATTATATAATTATAATGTCAAAACAATTATAATTTCATAAAAAAAGAGGTATTTTTTATCATACACTTAAAAATCAATTATTTAAGAAAAATATAAAAATTTAAGCCTAATATAATTTTGAAATAATTAATTAAAAATTAATTTCATTTAAAAAAATTAAATTAAAGTATATATAAATTTAGTTTACAATGATAATAAAAAATATAAAGGAAAACTACATTCATTGAAATATTCTCTTTTTAGACATTAAGTGTTCTTAGTTATATTATACCGATTCCTAACATAATTAAGGTCAATATATTAGTTAATATATTGAAATATTATACCATTTCAAAATAATATTTTAAAATTGTTTGATTTAATATATTAGGATAGAATACACAACACTTAAAAAACCATTTATTTGAGGAAGAAATTTTTTTAATATTAAATCATATTAATTGTTCATCTGATAAATGTAAGGATTTTTAGTTTATTAATATATTATTATTTAAAATAGGTTTTTATTCATATAAATTTAATAATATTATTCATCAAATATACCATGGATCCTTTTAGTTTTGTGTTTCATGTGAAACAATCTCTGTATATAGTATTAATTTAGAAAAAAATGTGTTACTAGGTTTAGGGGTGTTAAAGTGACACCCTATGGGTCACTGGTATGTATTATTTTGAGTTTTATTTTCATTTCATTTATTATTGAATTTAATAGGTGTTGGGATTGAAAATTATAGAAATAATTAAGGTAGTCCTTGGTGAATGGTTAACACTAACTATGCACCCCAAACCATGTGAAAGGTATGAGGGTTTATAGTATGGTTTAAAAAGCATAGATAACAGTTATAACTAACCATTTGAGACATCTAGGAAACTGTGTAACTCCACCTTGGGGTTTCAAAGGAGTTCACTCAGTTACCCTACAGTTTCTCAAATTTTGTGGGTGAACTGTAAAGCCTTATCAAGGATGGAAATTTTCATAATTTTGGGTTCTTTTTAATTTTTTACTCCCCCTATCTCTCCAAAAATTTGAACCATGTTTCCCAACAACTACTCCCATCCAATTCCCATTATCTTCAATCCTCCCTTTTTGGTTTTAAGGTGATTTATTTGTGATTTCTCATCTGGGTATTAAGGGAATGGCCTCCTTCTGCTCTTCTACCCTATTTCTATTGTTTTTTTGATGTTATTCCTTTCCTCTCTAAAACTTGTGGTCATGGTTGATGGGTATTATTTCTAGTTTTGTTTTAAATTTGGGTTCTTGGTTTCTAGAAATTTTAGAGTCCCTCTTGTGACCTATTCTTATGGTATTCATCGAAGGAAATGTGTTTATGTTGATTGAGGTAGGTGTTTATTTTTCATTCATTTTCATGGAGAGTTACTTAGATAAATATAATTCCATGATTGATTTATAATTTATATAAATTTAATATTTTTTATTCATATGCATTTTTCTGAGATATTTATAAATCTTTTGTTGGTTTTAATAAAATACCATGGGTAGATTTTATAATTCAAAGGAATATAATTCATAGTAGAATTTTAATCAAGATAAATTTTTAATAATATTTCCATCAATATTTAATTTTACAGAAGGATTTATAATTTATTTCATATGACAATTATGTTTTATGAAATGGAATGTTTTGTGATTTATCTAGTTTTACCTAATCATAAGAAATGATTTTGTTATATATATGTTTTTGAGATAATTGTATATTTAATTATGATGCTTCTTTGAGGTTATATATGGATCCCTTATTTTTTATATTTATTCCTAAAAAATTTAAAAATTTATTTTAATGTATATGATTTTCATCTTAAACCGAAGGCCCGTTTGGAACCTTATATAGATTTTTTCAATTATTATATCTACAGTCATGTTGAGCACAATTATTTATATATTTCTTGTGTTAATGAAAATTAATAAATGATTTTATTTTTTATTTTTTTATTATCAACTTGGGAAGGTTTTTTTCAGTGAGGGGTGCTAGAAGTGGGATATAGAGTAACTATTATGATCCATTGAATTGTGTTATGTTATTATAATATGATTTATGAATGATAAATAAGTCCCACCTCCTTTATCAAGTTCATAGGGAAACCCATGTCACTAATTTATAAATAAATAGATGGTTATTTCTCTAGTTAAGAATACTCATTAGATATAATTCCTAGTCGTATTGTTATGAACCTAGCTAGTTGGTGTGTCTTTTATAAGGCTAGTTGATAGTCATTCAGGTGATGAGTGTAAGACCATAAAACCTACCATAAGTTGGTTCCACCTATATATATCTAGTATTGTACTGTTATTTCCTAAATGGATTCCACATGAAATATATCTTATGTTATACTTTTTATTACTTATTTATCTTCTGAGTTTCTTGTTTTTTTGATTGAGCAAAATTTTAGTATATTAGTTATTTTATATTTGTTCCATGATGTCATAAAGTTTTTTGTGTGTTTTATTATTGTCATTGTTTTCATGATTCTCATTGGTATTAATTTTATGTTGTTTCTATATTAACATATCCATATTTGTGTATTATATGAATTTTTTCAGTGTAAAGGGATAATTTGACTCAAAATTTTAAAGCTTTTAGGGAAACAAATTTGGGATCAAATTTTAACCTATTGAATGTATTTTTTTAAAGATGAACTACCAAAAGAAAGTAGGTACTTTGGTGTGGTTTTCTGGGGACAATGTCTTATTACATATAACATTTTTTTGTGATTTTTCTCTTTTCAAATCATGTAAAGGTAAAAAAATAACTTCTAATTACTTATTTTCAAAATAGTTCTTTTGGTCATTCTTATAAAATAAATGAAATGGATTCTTGGTAGTATCCTAATGGCTACTGGATCACACCTTAAATACTCCCCATGGTGGGTATATAGTCTCGATGTTTTATTTAGGTGGGTAGTTTTGAACTTGTATGTGGGCTTTGTACCACTTTTGACTTAGAATCAAGTGTGTATTGATTAATGGTGGTGATTTAGAGTCATAGTGTGCATATGTTCTCTTTAAATCTTTGATATGTTGTGTGTATTGTGTATCAGTCACTTTGGATCTTATTTCTCATTCTTATTTTGAATTATGCATTTAAAACTTTTGTAAAGTATTTTACAATTTATTAGTAATGTCTTTTTATGTATTCATGATTATTTTTTATCATAATTCCTTGTTTGGTTGGATATTATTTTATATATATTTAAATATTTGGAATGATTATAAAACATATGGATACTTCACGTTAGGTCTTACATATGAACTCACTATGTTGTTTATGGAGTTGTGAAGGTGTAAATGGTCCCTAACAATAATTTTTTTATACCCTCAACACTTCTCTCTTTTCCATAGTGATCAGGGATGTGCTTCCGACCTTGTGGACAACTAGTTTGGGTGAAGTGTTGAGTTAACCCAGGCTGGTTTTTTTATAAAATGGTATCAGATTCCTCCTCTCATTTTTTGGTTTATAGAAGACTGTATAAATAACTATCAGATCCTGATAGGTAGGTTTGGGGAGATTTTGGAAAAATATTTATTGTGTTGAGCCTCGAGTTTCCATGGGTGTTCTAGAGTTTTTTTTTTCATTTTTAGGATATATAATTGGTTATTATTGTGATTTTTTTTTATTTTATATATCGATACATTAAGTATTTAGGAAATCAAAATATTTATTTTAGAATATTCTTAGTTTTTTGGTGAAATTTTAGGAAATCCAAGTGTTTCATAGTTAAGGTGAAAAGTCTTTCAAACCATGTGTATGCCATGTGAAGCCATTCTAGGTGACTCCCAATGACACTTGTATGGTTGGAACATGGTATAAAAAAACTATTTATCAAAATTGCGTATATTATCAAAACTTTGGGTATTATTTTTTTCAACCATTTGGTGCTTCAAATTGGTAATAGGATTGGTGTTTATTATTTATGAGTAATTTAGTTTGATTTATGGGTTACAAATGTTGTTTAATCAAGCTTGAATGTGATATTTTTTTCATTTATGTATTCTTTTTTTACAAACAAATGCTATTTTTGTGTAAATAAAATTTTTTATCTATTATTTTGATATCTAATAAAGAAGTTTTAGGAGAAATAATGGTTTTTAGATATGTAATAAGATTTTTTTAATATTATAAAGTAATATAATGAAGAGAGTTTTTTTAGTTTTTTTACTTGATTTATGATTCTTTATCTTTCGTAAAGGCATTTTAAGTGGTTTGATTTAATATCATTATTTTTGTTTTTTATATTTTAGAACATGTCCTGCATCAAGGAATCAGTGAGTCAATTAGGTAATTATTTTGGTAGTCAGTCTGGTGACCCATATGTAGTTTTTAAAGTCTTTACCTCTGCCTATAATCTTGATGGAGTGGTAGGTCCAGGATCATCTCATCTTTAGAACACGTGTGTGAGTATCTAAATTAGTTTCCTCCAATATTTTGTAGTGATCAAAGCCCTCAACAGGTTATGGAGTGGCTTTTTAAGGATGAATAAATATTTAATATTTAAGGAACTTCTAAAACATCTAGGGTGAATAGTATCATTGTGTTGTTCAATGGGTGGAGGCTAGAATGGCGGAATACCGTCACATATTACAGATTACTTGAAGGTATGTATTTGGAATATTTTAATTCCATAATCATACAATTCCATTATCATAAATATGTGAGGGTGATGAATGTGTCAGAATTCCTTAGTGTTCATCAAGATGGCCAGTCAGTAAAAGAACTAGATGAACACTTTTATAGATTAGTACTTTTTACCATGAGTTAGTCTCTGATTATTAAAAGAAGTCTAGATTATTTGAAATAGGAATTCATCCCAATATCATATCATCACTGTTCATTTTTTTCATTATATCATATAAAAAATCTATTAAAAAGGCTATCATCATTTATGAAATTTTCACAGGGTAGCTTAGGGAAATCAGTGCTTCAGTTCTGTTTGGTGATAATAAGATGGTCTAGCCAGTAAGAAAAAGAATCTAGAAGACCTGAAGCAAGGATGTGGTAAAGATGTGTAACTAAAAATTTAATGAAAATTATGTATTTTGTTTGGTTACAATATGGTAAATTTGGAAATTATATGCCCTCATTTTTAGAATATCTGATAACCTTTAATCAATGTGGCCACATCATCCACCAGTGAAGGTTTCGTAAGTATCTTGTTTAATAGAATAATAATTTTTTAACCCAAAACAAATCTAGGAAGTATTGGTACTTGTGAATTTATTTCATGAGTCTGAAGTCTATTGTGATCTATTAAGGATACCCAGTGTTTCATTTTTGACACATTCTTTGTAATCAAGGTGGATACCTTGTATTTTTTTTATAATATATGAAAGGATTACCAATTATCAAATTTATCCTTTTGTTATTTTCTATTATTAATTATTTTAAAGTTTGTATGATATTAGTGGTTCATTGACTATCTTTTTCTTCTTTTAAGAAGATATTTATAAATATTGTGTCGACCAATAATTCGCCTCCCTATGGAATATTTATCCTTTTGGTAGGGTATATTTTGATGTATTTATGGTGTTTTCTGGTTTTTAGTTTTAGTGATAGTCATCTCTATGATATTTAGGTTGTATTTATGATTCAATTTTCTTATCTATATATAATTTTATATTCTTCATGCATCCTTGGTCAATGAATTTCAAATCTTAGTGTGATGATTTTTACGAGAGTAGTTGTTTGTGTTATGTATCCTTATTTTTGAAGTTGTAGTTCTACATATTCAATTATAAATTATTGATGACTTTCTAGGGTTAGAAAGTTTAATTTTGGGTAGAATTGTGACAGTCGATGGGTAAATGGTATGTATTATTTTGAGTTATATTTTTATTTCATTTTTTCTTAGAGTTCCCAATTATTGGGAGTGGATATTTCGAAATTTTGGGAATGGAGACCTAGGAGCATAGTTAACACTAACCATGCTTTCAAATCCATGTTAAGGGTAGTAGTGTTTTAATTATGGGGTTTCAAGCATAGTAAATGGTTAGATCTAACCATAAAAGACTTCTTGGAAACCATGCAACTCCACTTTAGTTGTCTAGACGAGGTTGGATGATTATTGCATGATTTGTATAACCATAAAGGTGAACAGTGAAACATACTTGGGGATGGGAATTTTCATCATTTTAGGTTATTTTTAATTAATTATTCCTAATATATCTCCCCCTCTTAAAATAAGACATTCCAAGGGCTCCTTCTATCCAATTCCAATCCTATTGAGTCCTACATTGATGGTTCTGAGATGATTTATTGGTGATTATGCTTTTAAATCTTAAGGAAATGGCCTCCTTCTCCTTCTCTACCCACTTTATCTTGGTTTCCTTTATATTATTCTTTTACCCTATAACCCCAATTTCCATGGTGGTTGGGTTTCATGTTTAAGGTTATTTTAAATTTGGGTTCTTGGATTCAAGTTAGTTTGGAGTCCCTCTTCAGACTATTCTTGTGTTATTCATCAAAGGATACATAATTATATCGATTGAGGTTGATGTTTCTGTTTCAGTCCCTTTATTTGAGAATTCCTTAGATACATGGGATTCTAAAAAATATTTATAACTTATGTAAATGTTAAATTTGTTTTTTATGTTTTTTACAAGATATCTATACAACCTATATTTATTTTAATAAAATTACTTGTTTTGTTTTTATCACTTAAAAGAATCCACTTTATAATAGAGTTTTAAGAATGATACTTGTTTAATAAAATGACCATGATGATTTAATTTTATGAAATAATTTATACTTGACATTTTTTCCAAGAATGTTTTATGAAATGTGATATTTTATTATTTATCTAGTTTTCCCTAATTGTAAGAAAATGTGTTTGGTCTATAAAAATGCTGATCTGATTTATTATTTGATTTTTTTGATTCCTTGATGATATCTATTGATACCTTGGAAATTTAAATGCATTCAAAAATAGTTTTATAAAGGTATTTTAAAGTATATTATTATTATCATAAACCAAAGGAACATTTCACACCTTATGTGGATTATTTCAATGGTTTTAGAAGAACCCATGTTGATCTCCATTGTTTATCTATTCATCATATTTGTGAATATTGAGAAATGATTTTATTATTTATTATTTATTATAGACTTGGGAAAGATATATTTTGTGAAGGGTTGTTGGAGGTAGCATAGAGAATTACTATTGTGATGAATTACATTGCGTTATGCAATTGTCAGGTGATTTATTAATGATAAATGTTTCTAACATTTTTAGCTAGTTAATGGGTAAACATAGGTCACTAAGTGGGAAATAAAGAGATGTGTATTATTCTAGTTGATATTATTAACTATATATAAACCCCAAATTTTATTTTTATAACCCTAGTTATGGGTTGGGTCTCCAATGAGGTTAGTTGAGAGTGATTTGGGTGAATAATGTAAGATTTTAAAACATGACAAGAAATTGATTCCACCTAACTATGTTTATTGTTATCCAATTATTCCCTAAGGTGATTCCCTATTATATATATATATATATATCATATTTTATAGTTTGATTATTGATTATATAGATTTTCAGTTACTTGATTCTTGGGTTGATCACAATTTTAGTGTATTGGTCCTTTTATAATTGATCCTTAATGTTATGAAAATTATATTTGTGTTATTATTGTCACTCTTTTCATAATTTTCCTTGGTATTATAATTATGGTCCTATACATTTCTATTTTTAGTAGTATATGAATTTTTTAAAAGTAAAGGTATAGTTTTTTTAAATGATAATTTTTTATGGAAATTCCTTTTGAATAAAATTTTAATTTTTTAATGGATTTTTTTTCAAAAATTAACTATCAAATAAAAGCTAGGACTTCTGTGTGGTTTTATAAAGAAATTTTTTTGTGAAATGGAACAATTGTGTGAGATTTTACTTTTTATATCATGTAAAGGTAAAGAAAAATACTTTCTAATTTTTTATTTTCAAACTTATGCTATTGGTTTCTCTTAGAAATGTATTCATGGTGGTATCTTAATGGTAATTAGATCACACCCTAGATACTCAACTTGATGGGAATATAGTCTCCATGTCTTTTAAAGGTGAGATGTTTTGGTCCTCTATTTGGGATTAGTACCACCTCCATAGTAGAAGTCAGTGGATATTGATTCATAGTGGTGACATGGAGTTATATGGAGGGTGAAATAACATTGTATATTTGATAAATTGGGGTATGTTTTGTATCAACCACTATAGATATTATATATAATTCTCATTTCATCTTCTAGATTTAAAACTTGTATAAAGCATTTTTATTTTTTTTGTTAACGTTTTTAAGTATTTATTATTTTTATCACTATGCCTTATTTGGTTGGATCTCATTTTAATGTTGTTTATTTATTTGGAATTATTATCCAACATATTTATATCTCTTTTTAGGTTTCATATTGGAACCCATTATGATTTTTATAGAACTTTGTATGAGGAAATCATCCCTAATGTTTATGTTTCTTTACCCTCAGTGCTTGACTCTAAGCCGTGGTAATTGGGGATTCACTTTCAGCCTTGTGGAGATCCAGTTTGGCTGACGTGTCAGGATGGCGTAGGTCAATTAGTTATAATTAGACCTCTATATATACATCAAACACATATAGAAATTTGATTTATATTTTTATATAATTCTCAAAAATATAGTCTTGAAATCATCATATAATTTTTTTTTGTTTGTGTGCATTATATATCCAACTTCATCCCTTAATGGATTCAAATTCTTGATATTTAGTTTTCGAGTTTCAATATATATTGCATCATTATATAAATTCGAAAGGCGATTTTACACCCACTCTATGATGATAATTATAACAACATATCTTCTATATATTTCTACACCTACAATACACCCTCTATAATGATATGTTATTGGGACTAATTCTATCCACATTAGATAGGTATTGATATATTTTTTCCCTATAACCAAATGAAATTTAACTTTCAATTCAAAAATATGTAAAGACCAAAATATTAATTTTTTTTATCATATGATGAGTTATCTTCTTTTTAACGTTAATGTGATAATATCCATAGAGCATATTTCCCATCGAAAGGGTGTAGAGATTCCCCATTATAATGAGAACCTTGAAGTGTTATAAGAAGATTCTTAAATATATATCTTATAGTCTAGATGGGGTCTTTATGATGATACATAGATATTTTTTTGAATATTAGTTTCTAGATGCTTACAAGTATATGAGGATTATTATTATTAATTTTTTCACTTGATAATATCCTAGAGATGTGGTTGTGAGGATATACACCCAAATAGGAATTTCATATGTTATATGTTTCATTGGATATTATTATATATGGAAATGTATTTTGGTCCTTAGAATTGATATTTTTATTAATTTTTATCATTAATCACATAATTTTATGTATTTATGAAAACTATGAAAACATAGTCTTGTGGTGCCATATGATACATTCGGTGTTCCGTAAGTGATATAACATTAACTAGGTAAGTCAATAAAAGATTTTCCCTTTCCATGTTATGGAATATTGTATATCTATACCTTTTAATCAAATAGAACAATTTGATTAAATACACGTCCACATCAATTTATCAACAATTTCATATCTGGGAGTTAAATAAAGATAATCATGAATATAGGTTGACGACACAACCATGAAATATTTTTTATGAGATATCCAGAAAATGGAATATATTACACATTATTCATTTCTATGAGTTTACTGCATTGTGACAATAAATTATTTCTATATGGGTTCCTTATTGAGTTCCTAAACATCAATATAAAACTTTAGGTAAGCATGGATAATTCTATAGAGAAAGAGGCTTATAGGTTCACACACTAAGTGTATCCATGATTTCAATTAAATTCTATTTAAACTAATATTCTAAAATGAATAGTATTCTCATATTATGAAATAATTTTTTTTTCAGGTTATGATAATTATATAATTTCAATAATGAGTTATTCATGGTTTTAATATATGTGAGTTGAAAATTAAATAAATATTTATTCATGGGTCACTGAATATAATATTTATTTACCTCTTGTTTATTATTTGAAAAATAAAAAATATGTATTTTTTTCCAAAGGTTGATAATTCTAGTGAAATCCATATTTTAATTCCCATTTCTCTTATCAACACTATCTACAAGGTGATTAGAAAAATTATTACAAATAGACTTGATCTTATTTTAAACAAAGTCATCTCCTGGGACTCGTTTTGAGTTATTAAAGTTAGGTGCATTTATGAATATATTGGAACTACATAGGAGTGTGTTAAACTTCTCAATAATATAAGTAGAGGAGGTTTCATTGATACTTATGTTCATATTAAAAAATCCTTTGACACAATTGGTTGGATTTTATTTATAATCTCATAAATGGTTTTGGATTCAATAGCACTTTCATTGGCTGGGTGAAATAACTTTTTGATTCAGTTCACATCACAATATTAATTAATGGATCTCTTGAGGGATACTTCAAGTGCTCTTAAGGGGTAATATAATGTGGAACTATTTTAGTTATCTTATTATCCATTATTTAAGATTATCTTAGTGTACTCCTCACTCACATGGTTGATCAAGGAATTGTCATACCTATACAATAATCTTGGGACATAAATGTTTCAAATAATCTTAATTATATAGATGATATCATTATCTTCATAAAAGGTCACAATAGGAAAATTCATTATCATATATACACTCTTGTTCCTTTTGAAAGAGTCTTGAGGAAAGTTGTAAGTTTGGATATATTCTTTGTATACTTTAGAAAGATGTTCCCTCTTTACAGATAAATAGAATCGTGATGGGATTATGTATTAGAGAGGGGAGAATACCATTTAATTATCTGGGTGTTCCTTTTTTCTGGGGGAGATAAAAAGTGAGTTACTTATCTAGTCTTACTGATCAGATTAAAAAAAACTCTTATCATGGAAAGGAAAATCTCTCCCATTAGTTGAAAATATTTTCCTATTCAAGTCCACAATTATTTAAAACCTAGTCCATTATTATATCATTTATAAATTTTCCATGAGGCTTATAAAAAATATAAGTTCTTGTATAATTTTTTAGGGTGGAAGTATCCTATAATGGAATTTGGTCATTATCCCTTGTAAAAAATATTGCAAACTACTCACTAATGAAGGTATGGGTATCAAAAACAAAAAAATGTTCTAATAAGGATCTTAAGGATTGATTAACTTGAAACATTGTCAACTAAAATTCCCCTGATCTGTGCTTCCTTAGAGTTAGATTTAGAGAAAGGATTAATCAAGGAAACACTTCCTACATGCATTCATCTATTTTAATAGAAATCAAGAACTCCTACTTCAGCATCATGACATGTTAAAGATCAATTGAAATAAATAACTCCACTCTCAAATTAATGCTTGATAACTTTATTGGATCATCACTTATTAAGGATTTTCACTCTCTAAATAATTATTTATATTATAATATCATTAAAAAAGATTTATTTTTTTCCTCATCCACATATATAAAATGAACTCAAAGATATAATCACTATACCTTTACTCCATATGTTGATGTTATTATCTAGTAACCTTCTAGGAATGGAATCATTAATGGATATTTATACTCCCAATTAACCACTACAGATTCCAATCATGAATATGATTGGATCATAAAGTTAAAAAAGTTCTGGATCAGGCTCTCATGCTTGAATCTAGTATACATATTTGTACATAATAAAATCCCAATAGATAACTATTTATAGAGATTTTTGTTCTCTCTATGTTCCGTGTGTAACTTGTGTAACCAACATTAGGAGGATAAAAAATGCTTATTCCTCAATTGCACCATTTCTTCAGCTCTATGAAGGGAGATATTTGATCTGTCTAAAATTATATAGCCACAAGTAGATTTGATTGGTCTTTTAATTCACTTAGGAAATTTGGTTCTTCTCTCTCCCCACCTCAAGATCCCCTTTTGTGTGACACACATTGCAATTTGGTATGGGTGGAATGATCTACTTCATCATTGAACCCCTATAAATCTTCATTCCACGCTTAAAAAAATCATTATCTTGGTTAAGGAGTCCAATGTGATACGAATCAACTATTGTGACAATAAAATCCATGATTTGACTATTTTGAGAAGATTGGTTGTTTCTAGTAACTAAATGATGGTTGGTGGAGCACTTGATGTTTTTTGAGACAACCTTTTCAAATTATATCAAAATTAACTCAGAATAGTGCCTTAAAAGGGATCCCTGATCCATTGGGATGTGATGTGGCCTTTCATGGACATGGTGGTGAGATTCTATCCTACTTATATGGATCATGTAGGATGGAATCATACCTTTGAATTTTTAATTCTTGGAGTCATTTATGCTGTCTTTTTTACAATATCCAAAGGTTGGAATAATTTTTGGCATGAAAGTGATTCCAATACCATTTTTCAAGACATCATAAATGGTACATTAAAATTTTCTTAGACTCTCACTACTTGATGGATGTAATGTATAGACTCTCTCTCTCTGACCTCGACATCATTATCACACATACTAATCATGGGAGAATTATATAGTGGATAGATTTGATGATAAAATAATTGACATGGATCTCACCTGGTTGGATGATATTCCTCCTGATTTTATTTATTATTATGAAAGAAATTGTTTCTAATTCCAATATTATAGAATTTAGTAATTATTTATTTTTATATAAATATTCATTTTCTATCTTGGTTGAAGAACCCTTTAAAAAAATTATTCAAGGTTTGATAAATATTGAATAAGATTGACAGACTAAGTTAAGAGCTTGATGGAAGGTATTTAATTAATTTAATATTATTTAAATAAATAAATATTTATTTATTTAAAATTAGATAATTAAATATCCAATAGTTATCATATATAGTGGAATATATTATTATTATTATTGTTGTTATTTTATATGGGGTTTACTTAAAATAAAAAATTGGCTAAAGGGACACTATGAAATTATTAATTGTTCATCAATAAGTATATAATATCAATTATACCATTTATAGGGTTAAAAAATTTGTTGAGTATAACATGTTATCTTAATATAATTCTATCTAGAATATAGAAAATCACATAAAAACCCTCTCAAGAATGAAGAGAGATAATCATCCACCTCTCCCTCAAGAATGAGATAAGAAGAGAAGAATTCCTTCAAGACAAAAAGTATTATTATTTTTATCAATGTTGAAAGACAAAAGGCATTGGATTCCTTCATTATAGTAACCAGAGTTCCAATAGTGACATTCCAAGATTCTTGGAACACATGTGGATACTTCTAGAGTAATTCTACTTTCAATTCTACACCGAAACAATGATACAAGATTGAATTCAAAACTGATCACCATTAACGATGGAATTATCAAGATAAGGCAATTATTATTATAATTTATTATAAATTTCCTGGGAAAATATCATCTCTGTGAATATTCCATGGTTTCATTTTTTAATTTATTAATATTTATCTGAAAAAAACTGATGAAAAACATTATTGGGCATGGGTATGACCACTTAAATTGTTCCCTAGAACCTTCAAGTGGTATCAATGTTATCAAATTTTAATTTATAAGTATTCATTATTTGTGGATTTATTTTAAAATTTTTCTATTAGTCTTCATTTATATTTTTTCATACCTTATTTATAATGTCAATACACCATGATCATTCGGTTTCATATGACCAAGAACATGCCTAGAAAAAATAAATAACTTTTGATTATCTCATCTAGAGGTTCCAATTTTTTTGGCTATAGGACACAGATACACAACATGTAACAACAAATTACACATCATGTTCCCACGGTCAACCATACAAGAGTGAACTTTAAAAATAACATCATTCCATTGAGGGTTTAGAATGTTATGTTATTACACATCACATATTAAATGCTAGTTGGAACATAGATAATAATGTATTACATGGTGTATAGCTAGTGTACACATCATGTAACCCCACACGGTTTTTCCCCATGAAAATATAAGAATCTTCATGGTCAAAGTACACAGTATGTAATTAATAAATGTTGTGTATTGACTTCCATCCAAGTGACATGACATCACATAAAGTATATGGAGTGTGTCTTGATACATATGTTGTGTAGTATGTGGTAATTAATGAAAAATACACACTAAGTCCCTAGGTGTGTTGTACGGGTGTCCAGTAATGAATTACACATCATGTAAATTGTTGTACACACCATGTAATTCAAGCCAACTTATGGAAGGAATATGTTGTGATAAGAATATCATACAATTAAACACACATATAAATTAATTCATTAAAATAAAAACAAGACTATATAGTTTTTAGTGTGATGTACATGTTTTGTGGCATGTTTTTTTGGCACCAGGTACACACAAAGTTGTTTTTTACAAGTCATGTGGAATTAAATGCTTTAAAAAAAATTTATGTTATTTTTCAAATACATGAAGCATATAGTTTTCTTACATGAAGTATGGTTCACTGGAATCACTAGCGATATATGCTGTAGATATTCAATTCATTTCATGTGATTATACATATCAAACATACTATAATGATTGACCCACAAAACAACATGTGATATAATATTTCGTCATTCCATGTAGGAATACATGTTGTGTAAGTAAATAGTACATGGAAAAAACCATAAAAATTGTTATTCGTACACTATATCTTGTGATGGTACACATCTTGTAACTGTTAAATTCCATAAATAGATATAATAAAATGAAAATGAGTTCACACTATACTTCTTTCCGTACACACCATGTATAATTTTTTTTAAAAATTCACTAATTTAATTTATTTAAAATTACAGAGGACGTGAATCTCATTACATGTTGTGGATGATCATGAGCTTGACAAACCTATTCATGTGTTGGGATTCTATTTAATTAAATTATTTATTTGATTTTTTTATGATAAATATATTTTTATATTAATTATGATGAATTGTGTATCATCCCCTTCTTCTTATTTCATATGGGCCTACATGTTGAAGGATACTTTATATAACCCTAAACCCCCAGTTCCCCTCACATGAAAGTGAGTAAGCATATATAAATGTAGGCGATCTATGTGAGATGAGATGGTTCTACACTTAGATATGGTGGAACCAACCAAAGATATGTGCAAGTTATAAGTGGGATTCTAGAAATCATTCTAGATATTTTCTCAAGGTGGTATTCTTATATGTTGGAGGATTATTTTATCTTCCACTCGATAAACCAACCAGTAGTTAAATTTCCAGGATCATGATACAGGTTTATTTTATTTTTTCAAGTACATGGATATTTATTTATTTGATTATTATTTATTTGATGATTAAATACAATCACTTAAAGTAAAATAAATAAATAAACATGTAAGATAAAATAAAATATGTTAATACGAATAAATAATTTTATAAATATATGGTCAATTAATTATGTTAAATCTATATAATAATAAAAATGTAAAGGATAAAATAAAAAATATTCATGAATAATGATAAAAAATTATTCAAGTAAAATATTAAATCATACATCACCTTATATTACATAATTTTTAATGCGACCATAGATCAAAGTATTATTCTAGATATAAGATTTTAGAATTAGGGTTTCTAGTCAATGTATCAAGGAAATGTGAATTAATTTAGTTGAAAATAATTCATACCTAAATACATTTGACAAATTTGAATAGGCCCCCATTTGGTTTATAAGAAGGGGAATATGGATCCCTTCTATTGGAAAATACGTATGACCTGATATTTTGATTCCAATAGTAAGTTCTATTGAGATTTGATAAAAATATTTAGTAACTAATAAAATAAAATTTATTAAACACACTTGGTAATCAATATAATGTACTAAAATCAGATTTCATTTATTATATAAAATGGGATGTAAAACCATGGGAATGATAAATTTATTCTTGGAAAAATATCATATCCACATCATCACAAATTTCCAAGGGTGTTATAGTCATTTTTCACACTACACTAATAACAAAATTTTTTTTTTGTTGGAGTCCCCTATTCTCAATCATCCACCTCAGTGAGCATGTGACGGTGAAAAGGATGCCTATGTGTGGTACATGTTGGATGCTTCAAATTCTAATAGAATCATATTATCATTTATGTTTTGAGAGATAAAGATGAAAAAAAATACATGGATCCATACACTATGATTAATTATCTCCCAGAACTTGAAAAGTATAAATATAAGATAAAGATAAATGATATTGTCACTACATTATACATGTGTAAACTAGAACACGATTATGTGTCTAGTGATTTTTTTATTCAAAATTTTGAAGTAAGTTGATCTGTTCTATATGGATAATAAATTCTCAATTGATCTCATATTATCATCCTTTCCACCTAGCTTCTCCATATTCATAAATAATTACATGAGAAATAAAATAGAGAATCTGTACAGGAATATTTTCACTATGATTCATCAGGATGATAAATATTGGGGGGGAATATGGTTTTTCCCTTATGGTGAACATAGTAAAATATAGGGTTGAACAACCCATGACTACTACAAAGTTGATGGATCTTTTATAATGTCCTTAAAAGAGACTAAATATTTATTTGGAGAGAAATAAGTAAGAGGTTTTTTTATTCATATCTATAAATAATTTTAATTAAAATTGGAACGGTAATGAATTGAAAAATAAGTAATAATAAGACTATAAATATTTGTATTCAAATATAGTATCTAGATATTTTTAGAAAAATTACAAGAATTAAGGTGAATTATTTAAGAATATTTTAAAAGGTTATTCTAATGTTTGCAATGAGAAGTAAAAAACATAAATTTTACAATGGAAATGATTCTAATTAAACTTTTCTTATGTATTTAGTATTACCTAAAAATTATCTAAGTGTCTAATTCTTGACAAAATGATATATTATTTCTGTTTTGAAATGTATTTTTTAATGTTTTTAATAATTGAATAATAGTTTAGTAATACATGAATCAAATATATCCTATATTGGAAATGAATGATGAATATAAAATATAAGACTCATACCCAGTTGAAGAAATATAATTCTTTTTCAAGTAAAATTAAATTTTGTCATCATGGATATATGAAAAATGGTGTTTAGACTCTTTAGAATTAGTTTTCTTTAGTATTTAATATAATTACTTATTTTGTTTCACATAAATAAACCATTGAGATTAAATTTATATCTATATAGATTATAGATTTAGTTTTGAAATACTATATTATCTATTCAAAGAAGAAGCTAGAGAAAGATTTATATACGTTATAATATTCTATTAAGAGATTATATGAATAGATAATAGAAGTAAATTTTAAGTGGCTTCTTGAATCACTTTATGTTTTGATAATTACAAATATATGATTTTTTTATTTCCTTTAAAAGTATTAATACAATGAATTGTGTACTGATTAAAGTATCCTTAATCTTAGTTTGATAATAATATTTAATTTCTTAAAATAACTTTATATTTCATAATTTTAATGGATATAAAATTTTCTAAAAGTTAAATATTTATTTTATAGTCTAACAAATCATTTTTACTTTAAAATATAATTTTACATTATTTTTACTATTCCCATATTTCCCTTTTATTGTTCATCATATAGCCAAATGTTAATCCATATAGCTGATTTTCTAGAATAGATTACCTTATATATTTCCACCATATATTTAGATAGATAAATACAAAGTAATTTATTATTTTTGAGTTGGAAATATAAGAAATTATACAAATTTCATTAGAAGAAAAAAAATTCTAAATTGATCTCTATCATATTCCAAATTAGTATTGATGTTTCTATACATTTTTAATCTAAATTATACATTGTTTAGAACTAATTTGATACTATATTTTGATGATAACTTGAGATTAATAATTTGAATTAATATGACTCTTGATTATTTAGATATCTAATTAAATTGTATAAATATAATTAAACTAGAGCTAAAGATAATTCTACCATTTACATGGTATTTTTTAAATCATAAATTTTATAATTAAAGATATTTATAGACTTATGAATTTAGTAACATTGAATTTTGGAAACATGAAATCACCTAAATGATTGATTCTCCTACATGGTAAATATACTAAATAAATCACTTACATGAATTCATTTATGTTATTCGACAATGTTGATTCTCTTGTGTGGAAAAAAGGCTATGTGAAAATTCACTACATGAATTTACCTATGTGGTTATTTGAATTTATATAGGATATTCTAAAACCAGAAAATATACTATGTTTTCATATTATTTCTTATTTATATTCATTAAAAGTTTATTATGGATATAATTAGTGTTTTTATTATTCTAAAATTGCTTATTAATCATTTAGAATCCATGCAAATATAGTTTGAATTATTTTATGATGAATTAAATGGGATTATCATGGGTCAAAGCATATATGGATATTCATGCTGATATTTTGGAACATGATATATTCAAATTCAAACCAAATGAAATATAAATATTTTATCTCAAATATTATTAGAGAGTAATTATAGGATATTAATGGTTATTATTATATAATATATTAAATGTTTTAATGATTTATACTGTATAGTTTGTATTAATTTTATAGGATATCAATAAATACATGAAAAAAATATTATTTCTCATTTACATGTTTATTATTATCTATAAAATAATCATAGATAAATCTAAATTATCCTAGTAGAGTTTCATGAAAAACTCTTACTTTGGGAAGAAAGTGAGATGAAATGGTTTTCAAGTTTGATATATGTTTTCTAAAAATAAAATCAATATATATATTTGATAGTTTCATTAAAAGAGATAATAATGTGGTTGAGGATAATTGTGAACTATATAAGTGCAACATTCTTCGGTGAAAAAATTTGTACTCCCTTGTAATCTAAAACCATTTTATCCTTTGATTCTGGAGAGTTGTTGGCTTGCTTGATACATATACTATAAAGTGATTAATATGGTTCTATGATTTTTATTCTTCCTATTATTTTAGATGTACATAATTGTAATGGGTTATAATTCCCATTTAAATTTAGGTGATTGGGTTGTGACTTGAAAAAAAAGTTAATCATTGGGTTCTTCCTCTAAATAGAAAAAGGCAGGTCATTCGAGTTGTGCCTCTAGGTAGAAAAAGGAAGGTTGGTTTGGGTTTACGCCTTCAAAGGGAAAATATTTATAATTGTGTTGTGACTCCAATAAGTAAAAGTTCATTATAAGATTCCAATATAGTTGTTTAGTGGGTGTCGTCACTCTTTGTTTTTGAGAGGGGTTGTGAGTGGACTAAGATCATTTAGATCTAAACCAATATAAAAATATCTTGTGTTTTTTTCATTTTTTCTACTGTATTATCATTATAACTCTTATATAAAAATAAAGTATTCTTAAAATTATAATCTACCACCCTATTTTCTAATTTTACATCTTAAATTTAGACCAATAATTTTTAAAAAAATCCTGGTTCCTGGACATATATATTTTTTATTTGTGTTAACCACATCATAACATGACTATAAAGGGGAAAATATCTAATTAAGATGGGGGGAACTAGTTCAAATGATGGATGGATACCTAATAAATAATTCATTTTCATGATATTAACTATGGATATTTTCAATCTCTAATAGAATATTTCTTGAAAAAAATTCTCTTTGATCAATAGATAATCATAGAAAATCCACACAAGCTGCTCAAAGGTAAACCTGAATCATTTAGCTGAATGACATAGTAAAGTATGTTCTAAATCACATGGTTATCAATAGATATATTTTTCAATAAATGGAAATTTTTATATTCATGTTTATGTATGGAAAATTTGTCATGACATTTGGAAAATTATGAAATTTACACATCTTGGTATGGATAAACATATTAAAACAAAGTTGGACATATTTAGAGTTGAATATCAAGAATTTAAAATCGGTGACAATTAAACTATTAGTCAAAATTTTCATATATTTACTAATATTGATTTCTTTATAAGAAAATCTTAAAAATAATATTCTTATTGAAAGATTAATTATAGATATTCCTACGAAGTGGCTTTCTAAAAAGGTTGTTATAGATGAAAGTAAGAACTTTAAGGATTATAATGTGGATAAAATTATTAAATCATTTTTATAAAATAAGATAGATATTAAAAATCATACTGAAGAGTATAATTCCATGAATTATGGAATTTATTTTAAATAAAATGTATCTACTTACTATTTTGTTTATAAGTTATAGAGTAGTGGTTGGAATGATACTACATACATCACAAAGGGTGGATATATAGGGAAGAAATGCTAATCAAGGATAAATTCGAAAGACTACCCTAAGGATGACCCTAAGGAGATGTAAAATGGAAATTTTATTTCTAATGATGATCAAAGAATAATTTTTTATGAGTGTAAAAAATGGGCCACATCAAGACCAATTTTCTAATACCAAAGAATAACTAAAAGAAGAGTAAATAATACAAGAATAAAAAAAAGAAATGGTCATTAGATAGAGTTGTGTAGAAGATTAAAGTAATATTGAAGAATTTAATTCTGAAAAGGATATGGAAAAATTGTGTTTGATGACTTTATAAAATCATGAAATATGTCTTGGGTGTTAGGTCTAAATAACGACAAGAAGCAAAAAAGGTGTTGAATTGTGTATTTTCACTAATCATGGTTGATTTTTACTTATGGATGCCTTTTCAATTTATAACGATATACAATATACTTATCTGTAAGTAGTTTGAGAATCAGATAAACAATAAATAAGAAAAAAAAATTATAGTGGTTTGGGGTAAAAATATCTCATATTCCACTCCATAAATACTCTCTCTATGAGCTGAGTGACTTTTACTAGAAAGGTACTCTTATCACAAGACCTTAACAACTGAGTGTAGGTATTTGAAACCTTTATAATAAGTCATTACAAAGCCTTCTGGTTCATTTATATAGAATCATATTCTTCACAGCTCAGTTCGAGAAACTTATACTATATCATGACTTAGTCCGACCAGCCAAAAATCTAATAAATCAATAGACATTGATTTGATTGATTAAATGGGTTCTTGATCACAATTGTAGTAGAAACAGAAAAAATACGGATCTTCTTCTTCATAGATAAGAGTATTCATGAAATAATAGATTTTAATAGATCATGGTTTCGAATGATATTTAATATAAATAGTAATAAACAAATATTAGTAATCACATAACATGAGGTTGAAACATTTATGTCTCCAAAGTGTAGCTTCTTCAGAATAACAGAGTCATTTGTTCTTTTTTTTTCTCTGTAGCAGTTCTGAATTCAAAAAGATATTGTATATAAGCTATGATATTATCCTTATATAAAGAAAAATTATTCTTTCTAAATATATAGAAAACTTGACTTTCTTATGGTTGATTAGATCCAATAATATCACCTAGAAAATCACAATTATTCAAATTTTAAATAATTCCATAGATTAATATATTTCCTTAAAAATAATAACAAATTATTTTAATGAATATGTGCCTTTTAATCAATCATAAAACATCTTCAAGATGACATTTACTTAAATTTATACCATTGCAGTTATGATGGAAAATATCATTAAATTAAACTCCTTTTTTAAATCATTAAATGTAGGGTTCCATTATGAAATGAATAAAACCAAACATAGGTTTGATAATGTATGGTTTCTCAAAAAAGTAGGATTGAAAACACATGGTTTTTTATAAATATAGTGTTGAAAAACAATAATTTAATTTTCTAAAATGTATAGTTCCTTCCAAACATATCATTGATGATGCATACATTTCCAACATCATAGGGTATATAATCCATACGTGTTATTTCAAACAGATATTATTTGAACCATATGCTTTTCTTACCAACATGGGGTATGAATAGTGTTTCCAAAACTCTTTCAAAACCCATCTAGAATACTTTAAAAAATATTTAAACCCATAAAAAGATAAACTAATCAAGAAATATATTCCTGAAAAAAATTTAAAGTAATTTCATCAGTAAAAAAACATGGTCATTTGTAATCATAAAAATTTATAATATTTATAAAGTATTGTTAAAAAAATACATGCCCAGCAATATACCCCTATTTAATGATAAAAAACTATAACCTAACTCATATAAAGTCATTATAAACACAAATAAAAGATTATATTTAAAAATATATGTAAATTATAGTTACTTAAAATTTATTTATATAGAAAATCTATTACTTTTAATTAAAATATAATTATGTGTTTACATAATTTTATCCCCCTTTTTTCAAAAAGTAAGTTTAAAAAAATGGATTAAAACACATTGAATGTAGCATATAACTATAAATGATTATTTTAGTCTATGTAAGAAAACAATTATATGTATTGTTGTTATAGAACAATATGGTAATAAAAATAAAAAGAACATAATAAATAATAATTTCTCAAAAATATGTAGTTGTTATTACAATAATTATTTTGGATGATAAATGTTTACAAAATAAAGCTAGATGAGGGTGATAAGTAAGGTTTATAAGATGTGTCTGAAGCTGTTGAAGATCGATCAGACTAAATAACATCCTCCAACTCTTTCGTATTTATTTATAAAAATTTAGAAATATTTTAATCTAACTTTC
Source organism: Viscum album (assembly GCA_963277665.1). Classification (NCBI taxonomy): domain Eukaryota; kingdom Viridiplantae; phylum Streptophyta; class Magnoliopsida; order Santalales; family Viscaceae; genus Viscum; species Viscum album. Next base: position 1,475,174,087 of record OY728164.1, on the reverse strand, counting down.
TAATCAATATCTTGGAGTCCTGGAAAATATTTAGACATTCAACTAAATTCACTTTTATAAACACATAAACTATTTCATACGACTTAAAAATTTGTGATTTCATCATACCGAAATGATTGAGAATATATCTTATGATGGGTTATCTTGAAAAAATATTCTCAATTATATCTCTTTGTTTGTCCAAAAAAATATTTAGTGGTGCACTTTCACATTGAAGTTTATGAACCTACTCATGAAAATTAGATATTTCAAAAGTGATTTCATCAAATCGTATAAATAAATAGAGATAAGTGTGAGGTATGGATTTAGATTCTATGAAAAAACAGGAATTACCTCTAACAGATTCAAACTGAATACCTAAATACCTTTTCAAATATCCAAACTATGTTTTTTAAACATAACTTGTTTGAATCTTTCTAAATTTATTGTCCATTTCTCAATAAAGAGCATTAAATTCTCTTCTTCAAAATGGACTTTCTCTATGATTGTACAGTTCGTTCTGAACAGTTTCAAATCCCTCTATAGGAGTAGTGGTACTTATTATATCCTCCAATTTTTTTATTGTATATTCTAGTTCACTCTTTAGACTATAATTTTCTTCTCATATATTGTTAAACTCAACAAACTCCTTAATTTTACTATTCAATGAATTGGATGATTCTTCCTCTTGAATTTTAGACAATTTTTCTCTATCAATAGAGGTTAAAGTTTTTTATTTATATTTCTTAATAAAGGTTGAAAATTCAATCTCAAGAACCTCTGTATTCTCTACAGGTTCAAATTTTTTTTTTCCAAAGAATCAACTACAATATAAAATAATTGATTCTCAGCAAACCTTACAGTGTCAGCAACTACTAGTTTTTCTTTCTCATTTACCTGAAAATTATGTTGAACATTTTATTCCATATGATATATTAAATTCTAATTTTTATTCAGATCCCATTTCTGTTGATTTTAAAATATATTTTCAGAAATATCCTCTTTCTATTCTCTTAGGTCTAGATGATTTTTTGGTTGATCAACTTCACCAGTTGTAGCAACCTCTACCTTTGGTGCCTGAACTATAGTAGCCTAATCTACAAGTTTATTCTTTTTCCTAAGTTATATGATAAGGTAATCATCATTTTATTCTTCCAAATTTTCTCCAAGATATTTAGGGATATATCTTTCATCTTTTATATCAGAGACATTATATTTGATTTCAGGTCTCTTTGTTTGAACAACATCATATATTCTAGATTCTGTAACTTCTTCTTCTTGAATTTATACTACACCGACATATCTTAAAATTCCTTGCTTACCCTAATCAATATAACCAGATTATTATTGGTATTTTTTAGCAATAGATAAAATTTTACCTTTAACAATAATCTAGAATAAACCTATCTCCCTCAAATTTCCATTATTTAAAATGTTACTATGATGAAACTTGCTGTGAATCTTTACATCTTGAATTATTACTATTTTGTTCTGTTAAAAATAAACTATACTTCCATAAGAATAAAAAGACATTCTTGACTCTCCGTAGTAGTTGTGATTATTGGGCCTGAACATGTACCTTTTGAAATTAAACTAAATATCAATAATCATTAAAAACACAACATACATGTCAGGATAAAGAATCATTTCAATCTTAGTAATTCTTACAATTATTGACAACTAAATACAATTTACTAGTACATTCTGGTTAACCTCAAGATCTTTTTAAAATAACTTTCTTTTTAGGGTAGTGCCGAAAATAAATGATATGATGTCCTCTTATTTATTTTCTTGATTTCCAATCGATCAATAACCGAAATAAAAAACCCCTTTATAGGGGCACTAATTTTATTAATCTATTTTGATTAAACAGACAGAAAAATATCTATCATTTACTCGAGATATGATGGAATCATCTATGTCATTGAAACTGAACTGAACATTTTGATAACATTATTTTACGTTTATATTTAAAATAAAATCAGTGTTTTCTTCAAAAAAAAAATAAATTTATGACCTTGAAAGGCTAGATCTTGCCTCAGAAGAAGATTTTTCTGATTGATCCATTTGAAATCTATAACCTTTCCTTGAAGAATTATTTTATAGGTGACACATTACCTATTTGTTCAGATTTTTTCACCTTCTTATATTCTCTTAATCATCAAAAGTTTTATGAATATGATAATTTAAGGTTTAGATTCTAGGGTTTATAATAAAAAAAGAGAGCTCTGGAAGTTGAAATGGTATGAATACTGATGGTAAGATTGAAAGTGAAAGAGAGAGAGGGTTTTTCGATGGTTTTGGTGATGCTAGTATAGTTTTTTGAGCTAATTACACAACGTAATCATTATTTAATTTTTTTATTTTTAATATATTACCTTGTTCAAAAATAAGAAAAAATATTATTTTATATAAATGAATTATAAATAAATAAATAATTGAATAAAGATAATAAAATGACCAAGATAAAAATTAATGAAACAAATTAAGAAATTTATTTAAAATTAAATATTTATAAATCCCTATAATTAAATTAAAAACAGTCAAGGGGTAGTAAATTATTAAACATGTCATCAAGTTAATATTCAATATTTACAAATTCTAAATATATATCCTTTTTAAGAACATGATCGCTTAGAAAATGATGTCTTATATCAATATGTTTGGTTTGGGAATGAATTTAAGGGTTTTTTTAAAATATTAATTACACTTCTATTATCACGTAAAATTAGAAAATTATTAAAGTTAAGTTAAAAAACTAATAATGTTTGTTTCATCCACAACACTTATGCACATAAGCTTCAAGATGATATATATTCCACCTTAGCTGTTGACAGAGAAATTGAATGTTGTTTCGTACATGACCATGAAACTAAATATTTCTCTAAAAAGTGATAGGTTCCTGATTTATTTTTCTATTTATTTGACAACCTCCAAAATAAGCATCTAAATATGAAATTAAATTAAAATCATAAGTTTTTGGGTAAATTAGATATTAAAAAATAGATCCTTTTAAATATATAAAAATTATATAAGAGTAGTAAGATGTAGTGCTTATGGTTTTTATTAAAATATAGAACATAAACATACATAAAAAAATATTTATGGTATGCAAGTATTAAGATAAAATAAACTTCCAATCATACCTTTATATAACTTTTTATCAACCTGTTTCCAAATTATTCAAAATCAATGTTTACAATAGTACACATGGGAGTTCTATAAGTCTTACTATCTTCTTGTACAAACTTTTTTAATGAATCAATAATTAATTTCCTTGGATTAAAAACATTTCTATAATATTAATGATAGATTTCAAATCCCATAATGAATTTTAATTCTTCCATTATACTCATTTAAAATTATTTTTTCATAAGGTTTAAAAAATCATTACAAATATATTTATTTGTTGATGTGAAAATAACATCATCTATATAAATTTGTAATAATAATATATTAAAGCAAATTATTTTCTTAAAATTTACGAATCTTCTAACCCAACATAAAATCCAATTTTCAATAAAAAGAACATAATCTTCCTCAAGGGACTCTAATTGCTTGTTTAATGCAATAAGGAGATTTAGTATGTTTAAAAACTGAATTTTGTAGATGAGGTTTTTCAAAAACTAGTGGTTATTCAAGATAAAATTAATCCATTAAATATGTATTTAAAAATTTTCATTTTATATCCAATCTGATATGATTTAAAATTCATATGAAATGCATAAGGTAGAAAGATTTTAATAGCTTTTAACCTAGAAACATGTACAAAGGTTTCATCATAGTTTATCCCTTCATCTTAGTTGTATCCTTTTTCTACTAATCTATCTTTATTTCTAGTAAATATCCCTTGATCATATTGTTTATTTCAAAAACCCCATCTGGATCGAAGTTTTGGACCATTGGTTGGTCTATCAACTAATTACCAAACATTATTTCTACTAAATTGATTATGTTCTTCTTACATATCCATTACAAACATTAATACTTTAATGCTTCCTCTATAGACTTAGGTTCTAATTGTGAAAGGAGGCATAAAATTTTTCTATGTTTCCTATATTTCTTCTAGTTATAACTCATGTATCTAAATTTCCAAAAACAGTTTCTAAAGAATGGTCCTTTATGGTTCTATATTGTTTAGGTGAGACACTTTCAACTTCATCTAATTTATGTTCTTTTATAGTAGAATAAATTTTATTTATTTTATTTTCAAATTTATTTTTGGATTATTAAAGCCTCATGTTCTATAAAGAGTCAAAAATTTCATCAGTTTGATCTTTCATTTTATCAAAAGGATCACTTTCAACAAACATCATAAGAAATGGTTCTTCAACAATCCTTGAAATTTTATTATACACTATACAGGATTTAAAAGTAACAAAATATCCTAGAAATATTCCTTCATTAGCCTTCATATCAAATTTACCAATGTTTTTCTTAGCATTCATGATATACACCTTGCATCTAAATACATAAAGCACATTACTTTAGGTTTTCAATTATTACATTTTTCATTGGGTTTTATTTTAATGAGGGTTATTATAAAAACTATATTTAGGATATACCAAACTTTTTTTATGGATTATGCTCAAAATAGGTTGGAAGACTATACTCATTTAACAGAGTCCTTTCCTTCTCCTAAATATTTTTCTTTCTTCTTTCAAAAATTCAATTATATTGAGTTGTTCTTAGTGAAGAGAAGGTCTATTTAATTCTTATGTTTGAGAAAAAAGAATTGAATTATTTATACTCAATTTATCCACTATGATCACTTCTTAATGAATTTATTTTGAAATAATTTTCATTTAATTTTTTTTACAAAAGTATTAAAAAACAATGAGTACTTCAATTTTATGTTTTAGAAAATAAACTCATATAAATCTTGAAAAATCATTAACTAATACATAAACATATTATTTTTCATCCCAAAATTTATATCCTTCATGGTATAAAAAAATACATGTGGATAAGTTCTAATGGTTTCGATGTATCAACTTTGTTAATAGATTTTAAATATGATTTTTTTGTTTTCTAATTTTATATGCATCACAGAATATATCATTGTCAAATTAAATATTAGTAAAATTAGAAACTTAGTGTTTTGTAGAAAATTTATATAAATTAAATAAATTATAGTGTCTAAATATTCTATTCGAGATCCAAAATTCATTTTTCTTAGTAGTTAAACAATTCCCTTTTTGTTTATACAAGGAATCAAGATACCAGGTATAAACATTATCAGTTATAGGTGCTCTAAATTTAGGCATTTAATATTTGAAAACCAAAAAGATATTTTTATATAAATAAATATAAAAAATCATCATCATAGATTTGATAAATACTTATCCGTTTTTTCTTTATCATATGAATGTATAGAAATTTGTTTAAAAATTTCTCTCGATCTCTAACTTTTCCAAATCCAACTATTTTCCCTTTAATATTATCTCTGAAGGTAACCAAACGTCCATCCAATTTTTCTAGTGTATAAAAATTTGAAGATTCTGCACTTCTTTATATTGAGAAACCACTCTCCATATACCATATAACATTTTTTTCATGTTACCTTTTTCCTAAAAAATTATTTTAAAAAGTGTTTTTTTAGGTGCCCATATTTTTTGGGTCCATTTGTGTCAGAAAGAAAAGTTTTGGGAATCCATTTTTTCATATTTTACTAAAATTTAAATTACAATATTTAGAAAAATTCATAAAATAAAATTACTTTTAATTAAAATTATCTAAGGATTTCTTAAATAGAAATTGTTAGAATAATGTCCTTTAATTCCACATTAAAAATAGGCAGTATTTTTAGAAAGTGGCACAAAATAATTTTTAAATAACATTGATTTTTCTCCCATTATTCTTATTCCATATTTTTACTTTTTAATAATAGTTTTATAAGAATTTCATTTGGAGATTTTCTCTCCATTAGTTAATATACATAAATAACTTTTTAATGATTCCATGTCATATTTTAATTATTTTATTTTATTTTCAGGATGAGTATAGTTTGATGTATATTTATTTAATATTTATTTTATTTATTGATATTGTTTTATCATTGAATATATTTTAATTAAAATGAAATTATGAATATTATTTAGTGACTTATTATTTTTTACTAAAGAATCATAATTTTCTTCAAAAATTTAGAAATAATTTGATAATTTTATTCCTGATCATCTATCAGAATCAGTAGAAGAATAATAATAATATTATACCTGATATTCATTATTAGAAATAATGTGCATGTTTTCTTTCATATTTTTTGGCTATTTTTATAAGTTAGATTTGGAAGATCTGATGGAGTCTTCCGAAATAGTATAATTATATTTTATAGATCTTTTCTATTTTTTCTTATAATCATATTTATTTTGAATTTTCTTTTCTATATTTCTTCTTTATTCTTTTAACTCTGGGGAATTAGGTCAGATATGACCCATCTATTTTCATTTATATAATATTACTTCGTTAGATCCATTTTCATCTTTCTTGAATGATTTTTTGAGGCCTCTCTTTTTCCAATAAAATTTTCTTAATTTTTTTTCCAGCTAATCTAGTTGAATTTCAAAATCTTAGAAGTCTAAATCCTTAAATGTTTTGACATATTCTTTCAATTTATTCTCATGATTCTTATATGTAACTTTAGGGTTAGTATTTTCCTTTTTTAATATCTCATGATCCTGAACATCAGCTTCCACCCCCCCTTCATACATCACCAGGGTTCCAATTACCTCTTTCATTGTCAAATAATTGACTAGTGATGACTGTCATATAGAAAAAAATTCCCATTCAATTTTGAGGGTAGTAATCTAAGAATTTTTATTTCTTGATCAGATTATGTAGTTTCTACCCCTAAAGTAACAAAATCAATGACTATTTCTATCAATCGCCCATTTTTCTGGGTAATTCTTTCACCTTCGTACATTCTAAAGGTGTCGAACTTCATTTTTCCTATATAATACTTTAATTTTCAGACATTTTCAGTTCCTTCATATGAAACAAAAATCACTTTCCACATTTCATATGCAATAATACATTCATATACTTGATTTAATTAATCTGAACTAAGTCCACATATAATATCATTCATTACTTTTGAATTTATTTTATACTTATCTTATTTAGGAGAAAACCATGTTTTTGGATTTCAGTAATTGTATACAGTATACTAGTACTCATATATTATTTAAATACAAGATCTTTTATATTTATTATCATACTATATTTCAAACATTTATAGTTATCGCCATTTAAGTATGGATCACATATCATTGACATACCATATCTAGGATAATCTATTGGAATAATTCTTTGAATATATATAATAATTTTGATCTTACTGGGGATTATAGAAATTATTCTAAAAGCACTCATTTGATGTCAAATGTTAGGTCAAGAATAATTCAATGTTACACAAGAGGGGGAAATTTTTTTCTTTTAATTTGTCTTGAAATATTTTTACTTTTTCCCTTATTTTCAATTTTTTCATATATGAAATATTCTCTTATGTAAGTAGTTTGAATAGTGGTAAAATAGTGGATAAGAATACATAAATATTTATAATGGTTTGGGAAAAAATATATCATATTCCGCTCCACCAATTCTCTCTCCATGATCAAGGTGATTTTCACTATAAAGGGCCTCTTATCACAAGAGCTTAAGAACTGATTACAGGAAGTTGATACCTTTACAATAAGGATTTACAAATACTTTGATTTATTTTACATGGAACTATATTCTCCACAACTTAGTGTGAGAAGCTTATACTCTACCATGATTGAGTCTAATCACTTGAAACATCAATAAATCAAAATATTTTTATTTGATTGATTAGACAAGTTATTGATAGTAGTTACCACTGAAACTGATAGAATACTGATGTTATTCTTCAAAGAAAATAGTCTTTAAGAAAGAATATATTTGAAGTGATGTTTTTTGTGAATAATCTTCAATAAAAATAGCAACAAATAAACATAAGTAGTTACACAACATGAGCTTGGAACACGTATGTCTCCAATGTGTAGTTTCTTCAGAATAATAGATTCATTGGATATTTTGTTTCTATATAGAAAATATGTATTCAAAAATATATTTCCCAAAATATATTATATGATCCTTATATAAAGGAAAAATATTCTTTCAATATATATATAGAAAACTTAACTTTATTTAGATTGAGTAGATCCATGATGGTCACCTGAAAAATTAAAATTATTCAAATTTTAAATCATTCAAGAGATTTATAGCTTCCCTTATAAATAATAAATATTTACTCCATTGAATATGAGCCTTTATATTGGTTGTAAAATAACTTTAAGATGATATTTACTTTCATTGAGACCATTGTAGAAATCATATAAAATAACTTTAAATTAAACATTGTTGTTGAATAGTCAAACATAGGGTTCCTTCATAGAATGATAAAAAAAAATGTATGGTTAATAATGTATTGTAGTTGTAAAATATAGGATTGATGATGTATGGTTGTTTAAAAATTCATTTTTGATAAAAAAAATTATTTCATTTTCTTAAATTTATGGTTCTTTAAAAATATATGGTTGATGATCCATACTTTTTAAATAGCATAGGGTACATGATCCATATGTTTTCTTTCAAACATTGTGTCTCTAAACCATATGTTATTCTTAAACACATAGGTTATGAAAAGTATTTCCATAACAGATTAAAACCCCATACATAATACTTTAACAAATATTTAAAAGTATAAAAATACAAACTTCTCGTGAAATATATTCTTAAAAATACTAACGTAATTTTATTAGTAAAAAAACAAGGGTATTTTTGAGCATCAAAATCATTACGATTTATAGATTATTATTGAGACAATACATACCCAACATTTGGGGAATCAAAAGGGATTTTTTTTACATGTATATTGGATACTCACCACAAATTATTAGTGATATATCAATTTTTCTGTCATTTAATAAATATGATGGATGAAATTCTACTTTTGGTGAAAATTTTAAATGAATGGTAAAAGGTTTTGGTGAGGATGGAATTTCCAATTATTTTATTATTTCAAAAAATATATATACAGAAGGATTAAAACATAATTTAATAATAATTTAATAGTTATGTGAGGATGTAATATTTGTTAAATTTAAAAATGATAATTCATTATTTTCAATGATAAATCTATTTTGTTTTATAAAAATATATAAGATAATATTTAGTCAATTAATTTTGTACAATTAAATGATCACAATGAAATTTTTTTAAATGTTTTAATATCTGATAACTTATTGGGTCATATGAGGTTGGAGCATTCTAATTTGAGGTTGATGCATAAGTTTTCCAAGAACTAAATTAATCTATAACTATGAGAACATAATGTTTAAAACACCTTTTTATTTGATTATTGATTGAAAGTTAAACAACAAAAAATTAGTTTCGAGTGAGTTAAAGAAGTACAATCTATAATTCTTCTCGTTCTAATTAATTTAGATTTTTTTTTCATATTAAATCTTCTAGTTTGAGTGGAAAAATATTTATTTGTTATTATTAATTATTTTACTATATAAACATTGGTTTATTTTATTTCTCTTAAATTATAAACTTTATCATATTTTATCACTTTTTTGAATTATTTTAAAATAATACAACAAACATAATTAAGTCAACTAGAATTGGTCATGATCTATAAATTTAGAATATGGAATTTATCTAGTTTTTTGAAGAAAAGGTTATTTTCAAAATTTTCAGTGTTGAGGACACCACAACAAAATAGTGTAGTAGAAAGGAAAATAGAACACTTTAATAAATGGTAAGAACTAGGGTAAATGTCTTAAATACATATAAATATTTCTAGGAATAATCTATGAATAATTATTGTTATGTTACTAATAGAATTATTTTGAAATCCATGCTGAAGAAGATGCCTTATGAGCTTTGATAGAGAATAAAACCAAAAATAGGATATTTTAGAGTGTTTGGGTGTAAATTTTTTATTCTTAATACTAAGGATGATTTAGAAAAATATTGTGTAAAATATGATGATGGTATTTTATTAGGATAATAAATTAATATTAAATCATATAGAGTATAAAATAAAAGGGCCATGGTTGTTGAATAATCTATTAATGTTCTATTTAATGAAAAATATTTGATTGAAAGAGATGATGATATTGAAAAACTTGAGTATAAATTTAGATATTTTAATTTTTAATAATAAGTACCTCATGAAAAAGATACTCATGTTTAGGGGGATAATATTTCTTCCCAATCTGAATGTATTCAGGAAAGATCTTGGAAAAATCATAGAGATCATCCCATAGATATTGTGATTAATAATGTTCAATAAAAATTCCAAACTAAAAAAATATGTTATGATTATTTTCTATATTTATTTCATTCCAAATTTTGTTTCTGTGAATATTAATTAGGATTTACATGAAGCTAATTTGATGTCAAAATAACTTTTTTAAATTTTTATATTTCTAAAGATTTATATCTTAAACTACCCTCATTTTGGAAAATAATAAGAATCTTGATCATGTTTTTAAACCATATAACACATTATATGGTTTCAAACAGGATCCTAGAGTTTTATATGAGAGGTTCTGTACTTTTATTTTGAAAAACATGATAAATAAATGTTGGAAACTATTTTTTTGAAGAAAATTTTTCATTATATTTTGATTGTACAGATTAATTTTGATGGTATTATATTTGGGTCCTCGAATTAAATTACTTGTAATGAATTTTTGGAATTGATGACTTCATAATTTGATATGAGTATAATGGGAAAATTGAAATTGTTCCTTGGTTTGAAAATATTGTAAAGAAGGTGCGGTTTTTTTATAAATTAATCCAAGTACGGTAAAGCTTTAGTTAAGAGACTTGGTTTATAATATTCTAAATGATATAATACACCAATGAGTACTACTTGAAAATTATATTTAGATAAATATAAAAAGGTTGTTGGTTTTAAAACCAATAAAGGAATTGTTGTAAATGTATTATATTTAATTTATTCAAGTCTTGATTTAATTATGTTAGTTTTTATGTGTGATATATATCAAATTTATCCTTATTAAATTCATATTGAATTGGTTAAAATGATTATTATATAAGTTGAATTATCATTGTATCTTGGTTTATTTTACTTTAGTAAAACTAAATTTAATTTGAAAAGTTATTTAGATTATAATTTTGGTGGATAAAAATATATATAAATATTAATTCAGGTGTGTGTAATTTTATTATTAAATATATTTTTTTCATGGGCTTTAAAGAAACAAATTTTTAGAGCTCTTTAAACCGATAAATTTGAATATATAGTTGTTGTACCTTGTTATTCTCAATCATTATAGATTAGAAAACACTTTATAATTATGGTTTTAATTTTAATAAGATTCCTATTTTATGTGATAATAATTATACAATTTCTATTTCTAAAAATCCATTAAAAACTCTAGGACTAAGTACATTTATTTAGAGTTTCATTTTCTTAGATATCATGTTCAAAAAGGAAAAATAAATGTAAAATTTATTTCCTCAAAAAATAAAATTTCTAATATCTTTATTAATTTATTAGATATTACTATGTTTTAAAAAATTAGGTCTCAAATTTTCATGATATAGATTTAAATTTACATTTTTATATCTTCAACTTAGTGAGAGTGGAGGTTTAGTATGTTTATATGTTGAAATTTTAAGATTTACGAGTTTATGAAACCTGAAATCAATTTTTTAGATTTCTATAAGTTAATTTATGTACATATTTGTAAATTATATTATTTTTTAAGAAATATAATACATAATACATGATTTTAGTGTACTTCATAGAGTTTTAGTTTATATAAATATTATTTTATAAATTATTTTTCATTTTCTTTCATAATTGATTTTTAAAATTCTGCTCTTTATATCATGGCTTCGTGCCAAATGTTTTGAAATATAAAGGTTTATAAAAGTTTTTAAAAATATTTATATTCATTCTTATGAAATATGAATTTTAAACAATTAGAGGTAAAAATATATCATTTAAAATTATGGATAATTTTTTTATTGAAAATTTACCTTTTTGAACATTTTAAAATGGGGGATATGTTTTTGAAATTATACCGGACTATATAATTATCAAAAAGAGGGAGAATTTTGAGTGCCTCCTTAAACCACTTTATGTTTTTATTATTAAAATGATATAATTGTTTTATTTCTTTTAAAAGTATTAATACTTTTTATTTTTTGTTGATTAATGTATGCTTAATCTTGATTAGATCATAATATTTCTCTTCTTAAAATATCTTTAAATTTCAATTTTTTAATCCATGTTTAATATTGATATCCTAATACATAATATATCATTTCTTACATTAAAATGTCATTTTTACATGATTTTTACTTTTCCTACATAGCTCTTTTATTGTTCACCATGTAGACAAATGTAAATACACATTGTCTATTTTCAACAAATGATCACCTTAAGTATTTGTTACATATCATGGGCTAATAAACTCCAAATTATGTTATTATTTTTGAATTATAAATATAAAATTGTCTATATTACATTAAAAGAAAAAAAAATTAAACAATATCTGTTATGTTCAAAATTAGGATATAAGTTAATGGATGTTTTCAATCTGAATTCTGAATCTTTCAGAACTAATTTTCTATAGTATTTTGATGACAACTTGTGCTATATAAGTACAATTAAGGTGGTCATTGATTATTTAGAAATATAATGAAATTTTATTAATATAATTAAACGTGATATAAAGATGATAGTTATTTTTAGAGGGGTTTTTGAATACTAAATTTTACAGGTCGGTATGTTTATAGATTTCAAAATTCATACATTCTAAATTTTGGATACATGACATTGCCTAAATTATGAATTCACCTATGTGGTAAATAAAATATGTAAATCACAAACATAAATTTCCTTATTTGATTCATATATGTCGGTTAACTTACATGGATAAAAATGGATAATGAAAATTCCATACATGAATTTTCTTACGTGGTTATGTGAATTTCTATTGGATATTATAAAACCTAAAGATATACTCTGTTTTCATATTATTTCACATTTATAGTACTTAAAATTTTATTATGGATATAATTAGTGTTTTTATTGTTCTAAAATTACTTATTAATTATTTTTAATCCATAAAAACATGTTTTAATTTTTTCTATGATGAATTAAATGTTCTTCTCCTTAGTCTAATAATATATGTATATTCAAACAGAAATTTTTTAACTTGAGATATTCAAATTAAAACTGAATGAAATATGAAGAGTCGGTCTCAAATATTTTGAGAAATTATTTATATGATATTAATTTTTATTATCAAATTTTATATTAAATGTTCTAACAAGTTCTATTGTGTAGTTTGTATTAATTATACATAATATCAATAAAAACTAACAAGAATAGTATTTCTCATTTACACGTGGATTATAATATTTGGAATAATCACATAAAACTTTGAATTAGTTCGTTGATGTTTTATGAAAAAACTCTTGCTTCCAGAAAAGTGAGATGAAATGGTATTCAATTTTAAAATAGGTTACCCTCAAAGAAATTCAATGTAAAGAGTTTAAAGAAAAACTATAGGATAAAACGATGAGGCTGATGATACTTCTAAACTATATAATTATCTTATTATTTAGAGAAAAACTTGACATAACTATCGAAATAGATAATGATGAAGTTGATGATACTTACAAACTATATAATTATATCATTCTTTGGGAAAAAAATTATGCTCCTATATGAACAAAAATCATTTGATCCTTTTTTGCTTGAGCGTTCATAGCTACCTAAACACTCAGACTATGAAGTGTTCAATTTGGTTATATAGTTTTACTTCTTCCTATTATTTTATGTTTCTATTATTATAATAGGTTATACTAACCATTAAAATTTATCAAACTGGTTTGTGACTCCCAAAAAAATTCAGGCATTAGGTTGTGCCTCAAGGAGAAAAGGTAAGTAGTTCAGGTTGTTCCTCTAAGTAGAAAAAGACGATTCATTTTGGATTTAAACCTCCATAGGTGAAAATAATTTTCAATTAGGTTGCGACTCCATATGGGAAAATTTAATTATAATGTTAAATTATATTTTCAACACCCTATGATTTTATGAAATAGTTTTTTTCAAAAAAATAATTTTTTTATAGATTGTGTTACACGCAACACTAAGTTTAAAAAAAATATGATATTATATTAAAATATTCAAACATGGCTATTTTTAATCTAGTTGTTAAATTGGAATATTTTAATAGGAATAACTAAATTAAGAAATTTATGTGGTTTACACCTATATAAAATAAATTCATTATCTATAAATTAATTATAAATGAAAATAAAAATCATTTGAAAGTAAAAAAAAATCCCAAAAAATTGTCTTTATGCGTGCAAAGTGTTCTTATATTAATAAATTAAATTATTCACTATTAGTGAATGTTTTTAATGATATTTATATATTACAGATCCAATAAAAAATTATCATTCATATAATATTTTTCTAGGAATGAGATAAGAATATATCTAATTTTAAAATCACGAACCGGTCGGGGGAGCCATCCAACCCGACACCTGACCCGGCCCATGAAATAGACCAAAGGGAATTATTGATCCCCATGGAATGGAAAATTATTTCTGTGTATTGACATTACACTTTTGGGTATGATTTCACCGATGTGGAACAACCATAAACAATTCTAAATAATAAAACATCACTCTACGAACAATATCCATAACCAAAATAGATACAAGAATTTTATGTTAAACATATTAAAACATTACCCAAAAAAAAATGAGAAGGGGTATCAACTACACAACTCAACCACTCTGAAACAAGAGGGTCAACACCCTCTTGCCACCTCCACCAATACCTGAAAGGATAGGAAAACTAACAACCGATAAGTATAGTGTGATAAAAGTCCTTGTAGGATTCCATTCAAAAGATAATTCATTCCATAACATTATAATACAAATTAATAAGTATTTTTATAATATTTAAATTGAAATAATTTTTAATAAAAAAAATTAAATATTTTTTTAAAAAAAAATCATCGGAAAAAATCAAGGTTCATTGTATGTTGATAGTAAGCACAACATCACAAGAGAACCATGGTTAATCCCTAAAGGCTGTAGTACTAGTGGTAATTTAGGAACATTGTACCTCAGTGAAATATTGTATAGCAACCATAACCAATAGAATCATCATCCACGGGTCACTAGATATAAGTCTATCCAAAGTTTTAGCGGTCTCCAATCATCATCATAGTTTAGTTAGTGTTGTTGAATTAATCCTATAAGAAGGATCCCGACCTTGACCCCGTTGATTCAACTAACGTACTAGTACTAGTCTACCCACCAAGACACCTTTGATTCCATTTCTGTTTAATTTACCAATTTTATGTCACAAAACCCACTTATTTCATATACACATACATCCAACCATAAAAAACCAAAATAAATCCCCATTTTCACTAACCAAAACCTCTTTAAAAATACACATGTACACCAAATCCATTTATAAACACACATCATGCCACTTGTACAATTTATAGCACAAATTTAGAAATAATAACAAGAAATCACTCATGAAACCCAACCAATTCCATTTGGAAAACAATATTTCAACCCATATATACCTCAAAATAGTTGGAAAACACATTTTTCACCACTACCACAATCCATTGAACACATTCAAGATTCAAATAAAGCATACCAAAATCATTTAATAATGCTAAAGTGTGTAATCATCTACCTCAATCTTGGAAACTTCAGAAATCCAGTGGAAAACCACAACCACATCACAAGAGGACCCTATAAAGGAAATATCATACCAAAACCATCAAGACTTAACCTAAAATGTAAATATTGAACCACTATTAGTTCAAAAAATTTGTTGCATAAAGAATAACCCAAAGAGGAAGGAAGAAGGAACCAAAAAGAAGGAAGAAATCAAGAGAAGAAAGGATTACATGATGATTCTTTTAATATCCCACGAAAAATTTACCAAATGAAGGAGGTCCAAGGAATCCAAGAGGGAGAGGGGGAGGTTCCTTGGGATGTAAATTTCTAATGGGGTGATAAAGGGAGGATTTTTGTGTTAAACTCCAAGAGGGGAAAGTAGAATCTCCAAATTTTCAAGGATCTAGATAGGCCGCATGATTGTGCCACATAGTTTTCAAAACCATATGAAAATTACGCGGTCTTCTTTTTACAAGGGGAAAATAATCATATGATTTTCCTAGTTAGGGTGTATGCCCATGTGGTAGACCATGTTTCCAGGATACTTCCACTATCCAAGGATTACAATCTCTTCTGAAATGGCTCAATGTTTTATCTAATAATTCTATAATTGTGCACCAACTATTGTAGGGTCCAAAAAACTCCATTTTTCACCAAAAAAACACATTGGAAAGCCAAGAGGAAAATATAAGACCAAAAATAAAAAAAATAAGAATTAAAAATGAAATCATTGATCGGAAAATTCTCCACACTATGAAAACATTCCACCCTTTGAATGTCATATCAAAGTATGATCAGCAAACAAAAATAGGTATTGCTCCTCAACCCAGGATTTATTCTCCAATGTCTCATGCTCATCATTCCCATGATGATAATGAACTCAAACCAATGGTATGGAATTCCATCGAAGAACTTTCTCTTGGGAATCCAAAATCTGTACTAGTCTTTAAAATATAGAAAAATTAGATCCTAGCTCCAATTCATACCAATTCAGTACATGATATAGGTCTAGATTGTAATTATTTGACTAAGAGATATGGAACATGTCATGAATTGATGTAAACTGATAAGGAAAAGAAAACCAGTATTCTACCCTACCAACTCTCCCAGTAACCTAAAATGGTCTAACATACCTTTGTGTTAGCTTTCCTTGTTTACGAAAATGATAGTGACCCAAATGGGGATCCACCTTTAGAAACACCAGATCACCAATTGAAAACTGCAAGACTTTTCTCCTTTGATTAGTATAACATTTGTATCATCTCTGTGTCGTCAGAAATTATTTCCTAATGAAACAGACCTTCTCATACATGTCCTACACATGTATTAGTCCCAACAACAAGGTATTACCCACCTCCTCCCAACATAGTGGTGACCGATATATCCAACCATAAAGCACCTCAAAGGGATTCATTCTTATCAATGGTTGGAAACATTTATTATAGGAAAACTGAACCAACCCAAATGGCTATCCCATGAGCCTCTGAAATCCAACACACATTCTTGGACCATGTCTTCCATGATTTTATTTTCCTGCTCATTCTGATCATCCATTTAAGGATGGTATGTCATTCTCATCTTGACCTAGGATCCCATTATGTTCTGAAGGCCTTAAAAAAATGCCGAAATAAAAAAAGGAGTCTTTTCTGAAAAAAAAATTAGAAGGCACACCATTAAGCCTCACTATCTCTTAAACTTATGGACAACCCAACTCATCCACTTTAGTTGAATCCTTGACCAGATTAAAATGGGTTGATTTATAAAAACAGTTAATCACTACCCAAATTGCATTCCTTCCACAAGTTGTAAAAGGTAGGCCAGTAATGAAATCCATAGAGACCTCATCATAATTCCATATAGGAATGGATAATGTCTGGAGGAAACTTATGGGTCTTTAGTTCATTACTTTAACCAAGTGACATGTATAACGTTATGATACAAAATCAGCTATATACAATATTATACCTAGCCACCAAAACTGATGATGTAGATCATTAAACATCTTTCAAATCCTAGGATGAATGGACCATTGATAATGTGGAATAGCCTAAATCACCACCTTCTGTAGTCACAACGGAAACACCATATTTCCTATTAAAAAAATAACCCCATCTAAAGACAAATAACATTCACTAATAATTACCAACCATTTAAGAATGTTGTAGACTGCTGGAAAAACCCATTGTCTAGTTTCTCCAACCGAAACAACTGCAGGAGGGAGGGTTTCAATTCAACAATATCCAAGGATTCACCTTCACTATGCACATTCAAATCCAAAAGAAACTGGAAAAAATCCCCATAAAAGTACTATCATTACCAGACACTTTCACCATATTTACCGACATCTTTCTACTCAATCTATCTTCTATAACATTACATTTTCTTGGGGTATAAACGATATCAAATCCAAATCCCTGAAGGTACACAACCTAATGGAGCTACCTCAAATTCAAATAATTTTGATGTAAATGTAGTCTATGCTCTTATGATCCGAATATACAAAAAATTTACCTGGAAGAGATAAGGATGACATGTTTTCAAGGTGTTCATCACAACAGCTAACTCCAGGTCATGGGTTGCGAATTTATATCGTGTGGTCAGATTTGGAAAGAACCATATGCCACCACATGATTATCTTGTAACATAAAACACCCAATAACCATACATGAGGCATCACAGTAGACCACATACACATTTTATATTTTAAAATGATCAAAACATGGGTTGCACTCAACCACTACTTAAGATCCTCATAAGACGCCTGAAATTTTAGGCTCCACTCAAAAGTCACCCCTTTTAGAGTAAGAATTTTCAAGGGTGAGGAATGATGAGATAAATTTCTATCAAACCACATTTGATACCCTATAAGGCCCCAAAATATTTTAATATTAAAAAAAATCATCCACTCTAATAACATCATTACACTAATCTTCTCAGAGTCCATCAAAACCCCTTATTTTGAGATCACAAGACCCAAAAAATCACCACCCTAATCCATAAGGATCAATTTGAAATCATTGTATAAATACTATAATCTCAAATACATTCCAACATGATCATCAAGTGCTTCTCATTATCTTGTTTAGTTTTGGAGTAGACCAGGTTGTCATCCATAAATACCAAAATGAAATAATTGAGGAAATGATGGAACACTCGGTTCATGAGTTCCATGAAAACTGTTGGAGAATTCATCAATCCGATGGGCATGAAAAAATACTCAAAATGGTCATACTGACTTTGGAAACTATCTTAGGAACATATACTTCTCTGAAAATGAATTGATGATACCCAGAATGAAAATAGATCTTAGAGAACAACCTCACCCCCTTGAGCTTATGAAAAAGGTAATCAATGTGGGGAAATGGGTATTTGTTCTTGATCATTACCTTATTTAGCTTCTAGTAATTGATACATAGCCAGATAGAACCATCAATCTTATTTTCAAATAGGGGTATGGAGGACCATGGTGATATGCTCAGGTGAATGAATCATTTGGATTCCAAATATTCTTGCTGTATTGTTAATTCCCTCAACTCAGTGGGGGATATATGGTTTGAGTTAAGAGATATCAGTTATGTCCCTAGTTCCAAATCAATGGAAAACGTCATGTTCTACTCTGGCAGAAAACCTGAAAAATCACCTAGAAATAAATTTGGTATCTCATCCAATATAGGAGGTAATCTACCCTCAGAAACATTACCATCATCCTCCAACTTGATTGATGATATTTGAAAATTTTGATTGACCAATTCCATGAGTTTTGGTCAAAAAAGTCTCAACTAAGGATATTATTCACCCTAAATAAACCTTGTTTCTCACATCAAGTTCCACAAAACAAACATGCCGATAATAACAATTGACTTTATACTGAAAAGGCACCATAAAATCTATACTGTGGGTCAAATCAAAGAGTTTTATCTCCAAAACCAAGAAATATCATTCCAAATTGACCCCTAACATGGTGAGTGAACATGATAGGAACCTGAAACCATTATCCCAATTCTTTCCAAGTGGTATAACTAAATCCATCACATAATCCATGAGATGGTTTGAAATTTCAACACATCAACTAGATGGTTAAGAATAAAACAAATAGAGACACCCATATCAAATAGAACAGAAACTATATACAATGAAATAAAGATAGAACCTTGAACCTTCATAAGTTCTGCATCAGATTCCTCTAGTGACTAATCCACACCATAAAGATGTCTCATTTCTACCTAATATTGAGGAAGACCACTGACCTGCAGATCTTCATTAAGCTGACTCTGAGAAAAATAAAATCTAACCCAACTTCTGTGACCACCAAAATGGTAACCCACCATCTTGAATGTCTATGACTAGTATGACATCCCCATAGAGGCTATAGGACACTCATCACCATAATATGGGCATGCATCTCTGAAATCCTATTGAAAATTTTCCATATACCCACATAGATGGAAAGGTCTAGGTGGAGCTGAACCTGTTGACCATACATGTCCCACCTTCCCACACTGATGGCACAAGACTGAACTAGCATCTGAATCCATAGATGAAGAGAGTCTTGAAGGGTGGACTAAACTACCACATCCCTTCTTCTCATGTTCATCTATCATCCTATTCTGTTTATATGAACTACAATTATCCTGGCCCACTACCATAAATACCCCATAAAACTCAGACTTTCTATCATGATCTATCTTCACTATCAAGGCATGATCAACCACATTATCATAAATCTTCAACTTGAATAAGAAGACTTGGTATCAGATATCTGGCCGCAACCTCGTTTTAAGCCACTGAGACTTTATCTACTCATTAAAAACTACCTCTGTTGTGAACCTAACCAAATATTTAAAGTTTTTGGCATACTCCATCATTGTCTGATCTCCTTGGTGGAGATCTAAACACTCTCATGTCTTGGCGAAGTCCAAGGTCTCAGGTTAATACTACTCATTGAACATCTCCTTCATGTCCTTCCAACCAATCTTCTCATGCTAACCATCCATAACCACTGAGTCTCATCACCTCCGATTGGGAACTTCCTATACGAAAAAATCACATTTTACCATGATTAACTCAGGAGTGTCATGAAACCAAAACATCCTCTTGATATTCTCAATCCACTTCTATACTTCCTAGGGATTTGTTCTACCCTATAAGGAATTAGGATTGATTCATAGTAACTCTTGATCTTTTCCCTTTACCGGACCTGGTTCAACTTCCCTGTAGAGCATGACTAGTTCCATATCCCTATCTCAAGGCTTGGATAGCATGATCCACTACTTTAACAAGACTATGATCTACAAGTGATGGAGAAATGTATCTGTCCTTTTTTCATGGTTGCACAAGAAATATATGGGAAGGAATATTGCTACAGCAATCAACAAGCATGAGAAAACCCATCAACACACCATTCTGATTTTTTCTAGAAACTTCTTCTTTTAAAAATCCTTATAAATCAAAACCAATGCAAAAACAAGAACAATCACAAGTCACACCACTTCCCTACCACCTAATGTCCACGCATAGTTTGAAACCTATACTTGTCACATGGGGGAGAAGTAAAACCAATCCCCAATATCCCATGGTGACTCAAGGTCTGTGACAAGGTGATTTGGCCAAACACTCCACTCACAACTAGAACCTGAAGCCCTAACATTCCATTCTCCTATCTCTATAGACATTCCTAGGTGAATTGACCCAATTAACAGGTGGAAGCTCTCTATAATACTATTTTCTCATGAATCGACTCAGGGCGCCATCCAACCCGACACCCAACTCGGCCCATGGCGTGGCCTGAAGGGAATTCTGGATCCCTATGCATTGGAAACTAGTTCATGGGTATCAATATTAAACTTTTAAGAATTATTTCACCTATGTTGAACAACCATAAATTATTCTCAAGAATAAAACATCACAATAAGATCAATATTCATAACCAAAATAGATACAAAAATTTCATGTTAAAAATTTTACAACTTTAACCAAAAACCAATATACCGAAATGGGTAGAGCTAAAAACTAAAAAACTCAACCTATATGAAACAAGAGAACCAAAACCCTCATTCTATATCCACCAACACCTAAAATAAAAGAAAAAAGAGGAAACAAATCCAACATCACTAACATGTAACATGTTTCCTTTACCTGGTTTAAACATAACAAGGTTGTCCTACCCTCAAGGTTGTATGTAGAGTGTCATCAAATAACCTGTAGGATTCCAACCAAAAATATATTCCATGCCATAACATTAAAATAAAAATTAATATGAATATTTCTAATAAATATATTGGAAACATTTTTTATAAAAAATATTAAGGAAAACATCTTCAAAAGAATCATGACTTGAATTAAAAAAATCAAGGTCCATCATATGCTGACGGTAAGCACAACATCATAGGAGCATTATGGGTAATCCTTAAAGGCTCCAGCACAAGTGGGATTGAAGGAACATCATACCTCGATGAAGCATGGTATAACAACCATAACCTATGGAATCCTCCTAAAAGAGATACTATATAGGAGTTTATATAAAGTTATAGTAGTCTCTAATAATCATCATAGTTTAGTCAGTGTTGTAGCATCAATGCATTAAGAAAAAATTGGTCCTTGTCCCTGCTGATACGAATATCGTACTGGTCTTACTCTCCCCATGTAGATACCTAGGATTCCCTTTTTGGTAAATTTCCTAATGTCACATCATGTAACCCAATTCATTCACATACACATACATACAACCAAAAAAACACAAAAAGAAACCACTATTTTCCATAGGGAAAACCTAATTCAAAATCCACATGCACACCAAATCTATTTGGAAACACACTTCACACAACCTATGCAATTTATAGCACACATTTAGAAATAACAACAAGAAAGAACACACAAAACCCAAAAAAAAATCATCTGTAAAATCATCTTTCAACCCATACTCACCTCAGAATATTTTTAAAACATGTTTTCCACCACTCCCAAAATCCATAGAACACATTCAAGAAATAATGAAATCATGTCAAAATTATCAAATAATTATAAAGCATGGAATCACCTACCTCAATCTTGGAAACTTCCAGAATCTAGTGGAATACCTCAACCACATCACGAGAGGACCCTATAAGTCAATATCATACCACAAAAGTAAATATTTAAACCAATAATTCAACATTGAACCCCTATTAGGTAAAATAATCCACTGGATAAAAAATAACCCAAAGATAAAGGAATGAAGAACCAAAATCAAGGAAGAAATCAAGATAATAAAGGCTTACTTGATGAATATTTGAAGATGCCACACCAAATAAACCAAAGGAAGGAGGTAAAATGAAGACAAGAGGGGGGAGGTGTCTATGGTTGAAAATATGGAATTGGGAGAGAAAGGGTAGATTTGGGGTTAAATTCAAAGAGTGTAAAGGCGGAAATTCCTCATTTTTAATAACCTAGACATGCCGCATGGTTAGGCCAAATGGTGTTCCAAATAGTTTGGAAACCATGAGATCTCATTTATTCAAGAGGAAAATGTATTCATAGTTTTCATGGGGAGCACACTCATAGGTGTGACAGTTCATGTGGCCTAGACAATGCCATTGTCCATGGAACAGAATCTCTTTGATGTTGGTACCCAATTTCTAATAACTGTGCGCCAACCTGTGCACCACCTACTATCAAGTCCAAAAAATCCATTTTTATTATAAACCACGCTATAAATACAAGGGATAAATATAATACTAAAAAAACCCCAAAATGAAATCATGGATGCAACATTTATTCTTAAAAAATGTATTTTTCTTCTAAAAAGAAGTTTCTCCGTCTTTTACGCACTTATTTTATAATTAATTTTTTCACTTTTAGAAACATTATTTTAAAAAATGATATTATTTTTGAATAAAAATACGAAAATTATCTTATATTAAATTTTTTATAACTTTCTGAAATGATTGTTTTGTTCGATGACTAGTGAAAGATACTGGTTTTTATTGAAAAATGCCATTTCATTTATAGAATTTTAAAATTTAAAATTTGTTTTAAAATGAATTAAAAGTAAAATTAATTAAATTATATTCCTATTAATAAAATTTATTTAATTTTAATAAATTTCATTTTTAATTTTAGTAAAATATTTTAATATACTTATAAAAACTTTTCCTTAGAAAATCATTTTTAAGCGCATCGGTGGGTTTATTTTTAAATTAAATAGTTCAACTGATGTTAATTAAATTTGGTAAAATTTCCTCATATTTTTAATAAAATTAATTTATATTATTTAATAATTCCATATTAATTTTTTGGTAATACTTAATTGTAAAAAAAGTTAAAAAATAACCACAATTAAGGTTAAAGTAGGTTTACTAGGGGTTAAAGAAAAAGATAAGGGTAATTTTTAAAATAAAACTTGTCTAAATCCTTTTGAATGTATGCATCTAAACCTTATAATGTATCAAAATTGAATTTATGGTCATTTTTAATCATTTTTCTTGGTAATAATTTTATCATTTTGGATTCTTTTGTGAAATTTCCATGTAGTTTCCAAGTGGGGTCGTTTCCGTACTTATAAAAGGAAACCTCTTCTCATCTCCTCTACACACTCCAAGACCCTTTTAGTTTAGAAAATCACTAAAAAAATACCTTCAATAATTCCCTTGCTATGTCTGGGGGGACTTAGTTTGATTAGAAATCCATTTTAAGGATGCTTTGGGTATAAACCTAAAGATATTATTCAAAGAAGATGTATCTCACTTAACCGAGCATTTTTATTTTATTTCTTTTTACAACTCCTTAAAATATTCTTAAACTATAATGTCATAATAAAATAATTATCTCCCACATAATGGGATTTTATTATATTAATATCACAACCTAAATCCATATCCTATTCCATCAAATTGGAAATGAAACTTTTATTCGTGTGTACGGTGGGACACCACCTTGTGAACTGATGTAATTCTTTTTTCATCACCACCTCCCATTGCTAGATATAATGATGGATTTAAAGTATATATAAAAATATATATACATATATATTATATTTATGAAATAATTATACCTAATTAATTATAATATCACATATATCTCCTTACCTTATAACCCATTAGAAAATGATAACGTCACTCAGGAATATGTGTGGACTATTGCCTCCACAAACCGATGTAACTCATTTTTCATTTTTCTATAACACAGATTGTAATAAGGGGGGATTTTATTTAAGTATTTGATTTATATGATATAATAATAATTTTTAAAGTTAGTATTTTATTTAACAATCTTTTGTTCCATCCATCAAAAGATGAAAATAATGTTCATGCGTATATACAACCAACCATATTCGTGGACAACATAATTAATTTCTTTATATATAGCTTTTAAGGATGAATATAAATATGTAAATAATTAATTTATATTATATTTATATCATGATTAACGTGATGTAGATAATGGAACTATGATCAATGTACTAGGACCATCATTACATAACCAAAAACATACACGAAAAACTAATCAGTTATTACTTGAAACAATGATTTTAACAAAGCATTATTAATAAACATGTCATTAAAGGTTATAAGTAAAAAATATGTGGCCTTATATATATATATATATGAGTATTTTTATGTAATAAATATAAAATAAACCTATATTTATTATACATGAGGTTCAAACGCATACGAAGGAAATTGGACCTGGCGTGAGGGATTTCAAATCTTGCTTTTATTTTTGGGAGACATATTCAATATTCACACCCATTTATTTTTTTTTCTGTATATATTTTCCCTTTAATTTTTTTTATAATTAATTTAAAATTTTTAATTATATTTAATGTTTCATTTGATTTCATTCAATGATGGGGCTTATAATTTAAAAAAATTTCAAACTGGAATGGGATTTTTGTCTCACTTTTTTATGGGAAATATTTGCCACTTATTTATTTTATATGGCATATATACTTCACATGAATGTATTTTATTATTATTATTATTTTTATTATTATGAGATATAAATTTCCATATAATTTTATTTCTTTCATCAGGCTTGCGGTTCAAAATTTATGAAGTAGTAAGGGTTTTATTTTACAATCTCATTTTTTTCATGATTGTTTATGATTAAGTTTATAATGAGAAAATATTATGATAAATATACTAATAAAATCATGAATTGGAACATCATCTATTTATTTATACGTAATAGTTTCTTTCCTTAATTTTTCACTTTGAATGTACTCAAAAGTCCAACAAATATTTTTTAAGGAAAATCGAATTTATTTCTCTCTTCGGTCAAAAATAATTTTTCTTCAATATCCATGTTTATATAAAAATGTTCTCAAGAATATTTTTAAAATTATAAAATGATTTTATAAATTAATTTTTACCCACGTTTTAATTTATAAATAATGGTTTAAGACAAATCATGTTTTTATTTTCTGAAGGATGAACTTTTAACTTCTTATTAGAAACTCAAAAGGAATTTTTGTTTTAACATGCATGGAATAAATTTCATTTCCCACTATCATGACCACTAAATGATTTAAATATTACTTTAATATTTTTAAACGGTATTTTCAAATAAAAATTTACCTTAATATTTGGGAAAATTTTATATTTAAAATAGTTTATTTTTAAGAGAAAATGTGATTTTCCTCAAGAAATACTCAATGTGATCTAACAAAAATAATTTTCCATATAATATAAAATATTTTTTTGTTACATATGATATACTAGGAAATTATATAATTATAAAATATGTATTATTTCTTATGATGGTTTATTATTATGTTTACACAATGTTTATGAAACCCATTACTTTTCAATGAGTTATGTTATGATGAAATATTTATGAACCCCATTAACATTTATGGGTTATGATATGATGAACATTTGTAGATAATTTGGAAGTCATATGAATAATTTTCATTTTGTGATTGGTGGTCCCAGAATTAAATATCCCTCTAGTGAATGGGGTTAATATAGATAACTCGTGATTTAATATTCTGTGTGTGAACCTAGTTTCTTGTTCATGAGTTTATGTGTGGAACTGATTCTCATGTTCATAAGATTAAGCATGGGCCAATATTTCAGGTCAATAAGATTAATCATGATCCTGGTTTTCTAATCTATAATATAAACCATGGTCTTCGTTTTCATGCCCATGAGTGTATGTATGGACCTAGATTTCATGTTCATAATATTATGTGTGGAACTTACTTTAATGTCCACAATTTTATGTGACAGAATAAATCCATATCCTTAAGTTAATGAGTGGATCTGATTATAATTATACATGGAAAAAATGTTATAAGGTTCTGTTTTGACACATTTATTTGTCTATGTTATGCTCTCATGGATTATGTTCTTGGATTCCTTTGTGATTCATTTCTTATGAACTACTAAGATTTATGCCATGTATTGAGATTATGATCTTTGATATGTAGGGTATGGTTTTAAAACATTAAGCTTATTTCCTACACACTTAGGCTGATGTTATATTGATATCTCCCTTATTTTCCCTTACTGAGCATTTGAGCATGCCATTTCTAATGTTTTCTTTTCCACAGGTCATGAAGAAATGATTTAAGTAGGGTATTTCTAAGAATAGTACTATATGGGAAGATATTTAGGGTAGATATTGAATATTTTTTAAGGAATAAGAATATTGTTCATCTATTTTCCAAAGACAATAAACTTATATGGTACACAGGTGTGTATTTATGAATTGTATTGAATATTCATATAAAAATATCTAATATATAATAATGAAAATCTTGGGTCTCTATAGTTGATATCAGAGGAAAAGTTTAGTCAATATTTAAATATTATTGATAGAAAAAATAAGTGAGAACCCTTGGCATATGTCAGGGTATAAGAAAATATCCTACGATTTTATTGAAGGATAGATCAAGTGGAATCCAAGAAATTTAATCCCTATCTAAATAATATAGGTGGATGTAGCTAGGAACAATTGTACCTAGGGTTGATAACTCTGAAAAGGGAACGTTATTCCTTGAATCAATCACCAGCTACTTCTTGAAAATGGGCCTTTCTTTATACATAGTTTGACACTCTTGGGGGATAAGTTTTGGAAGTTCAAAAAATATTTTCAAACCATAATGGTGGATTTTAATTGATGATGACCGTGAATAACCAAGTTTAAACCTGAGGTTTCGTAGATTGAGAATAATGTATCATGATGTGTATATACTATAAATGATTTTTCAAAATTATGTGGTTTCCATCTATGATTATTTTTTTCACACTTTGATTTTTAGTTTTAGTTTATGACTATAAGGTTAAAGAATCATGTGAGAAATTAATTTTACATTTAATGAAAGGACCATCCTATGAGAAACCAAATAGATTAGAATCTGGGATGAAATATATTATGATTATTCTCACTAAACTCTCTCAAGTTATATGTGGTAACATGAGCCATGTTGAACTTCCTAATTTACTAGAGAGGGAGAAACATTCCATTAAATCTTCTATATGATAATATCCAACCTCTTTATATGGGAATTATAGCTACTGAAAAATTTATTAATTATATGTAAAAAATATTTTTTTTCTTTAGTTTTTAGACCATGAAAAAAGTTTCCTGTCTATTTATCTTTTATAGGGTGGAGTAAATCAATGGTGTAATATTGTTAAGAATAAAAGAAAAAATGAATAAATTTACTCTATGAAATGCATGAGTTTAAGAGGATATTTTTAATAAGTACTTCCCTCATATTTTATAGAAAAAAAGTGATAATTTATTCCTTAATATTTAGTAGAAGGATAGTGAATCCATTGGCAATTATGATGAAAATTTCACAATACATGAAAGGTATTCTTTTGGTTTAATCATCAACCCTAAAAGAAAAATTGATCAATTATTTAATATTTCAAAACAATTTATTTGGAATGCATTATCCATAAGGTATTTTGGAATATTTGAATAAATCATTCAATGCGAACTCAATGTGGAAATGGAAGATAGAAACCCTCATAGTTCTAGTGATATTAAAAGGAAGATGTAGTTTCATGGAAGATCCATTTTAATATCAAATGGGGAAAATAAAATGTTCTATCCACATACCTGAAAAAAATATAGGATGTATTACATAGGTTAATTTCTGAAAGGAAAGAGAAGATTTTTCAATTATAGGATACCTGGTCATCAAGAAATATACTAGTGATGTAATGTGAAGAGTCCAATCAATGAAATGAATGAAAGGAGGGTTTAACAGAATACACCAAATACACTTTTTTTTATAGATGCAATAATTTTGGGGATTATGTGAATCAATTCCCTAATAGAATAGATAATTTGGATAAAAAGCTACAAAAACCTCTGAAAACAAGGGACAAAAGAAAAGTTTATCACAACAACTAATGTTAATCATGATAATTAGGGTACACTTATTCTTTACTGTAGTTTT
This sequence comes from Viscum album, assembly GCA_963277665.1. NCBI lineage: Eukaryota > Viridiplantae > Streptophyta > Magnoliopsida > Santalales > Viscaceae > Viscum > Viscum album. Next base: position 1,475,144,980 of record OY728164.1, on the reverse strand, counting down.
AGGAATGAAATGTTGGATTTTGTATGAAGAATACCTATGAAAATATTATCATTCATCCGTTAGTGAAATTTGATGTGATTACGAGAATTAATTATCTCTCTCTACATATATTCTAGAATAATGAAATCACATTTGATATTCTAAATTAACCTATGATCATTTATTAATGCTAGGATGAACCTGAGCTTCCAATGGAAATTATTTTTTGTATATTATAGGAGATTATTTATGGAATAAAAGTAATATTATCTTATAAAATAATATTTAATTTTTATTTTGGAAAATTATTAGGGTATATATATTTTGGTATGAGACTTTATTAGTGATTAAAATTATTTTTAGATAATTATTAATCTGGTTGAGGAAGAATCTAAGATCAAATCATTATAATATTTTGGATTCAATTTTGGTCAAAAATATATTATAGGATCATTAGTTTCAATATTTTATGGAATGGGTTTAGTTGAACTTTTAGTTCTCTTATTGATGTTTTAGAACGTAATTATTTTTAATTATTAGGTAATTTTTTTACCATTTTAGTTTTGATAAATATATATAGATATGAGGAATAAATTTCCATCTTTGTATGGATATTATTATTCATTATAATGTAATTTTAGTGCTTCAGTCATGAAAAAAATAATCTTAAATAATCTTTTTTTTGAGTAAGGGATGAGGTGGAAATTGTTCAAGGAACAAAAAAAGAATTATATTATTATTATTTAATGGAATGAAATAATGTAAGAATTTATTCTAATGAAAATTCCCAAACTTTATAAAAAGGATCTTGAAAAAAGTTATACATTTACCTTAGTGTTTTATGATTTAATGGTATTTTCACCCTTCACGGATTTCTGGCTTTGTGGTCATTAAATTTATCAAAACCATGTTATATGTCACTCACTATTAGTACATAGGAAATAGTTTTCTATTTCATGCCCATATTTTTACTTCACACCAATGTTATAAAATTGTTAAACCTAGTTATGTGTGATTCTAGTTGACCTTTAAATTTTCCACTTCCCTCATTTTAAGAAGAAGTTTTATAAATAATTTAAAAATGCGGGTTTTCCATAAAAGCATATTCAAATTCCAAACACTAGATTACCAAGATCAAGTTCACATTTAATGGGCATGATTTATTTAAGGGGGTAGAATGTAACACCAATTTTTTTTATGAAATATTTATTTTCAAAAAAATTAATTTCATCGGTATCTTTTGTTACATACAACACCAAGTTTAAATAAATAGTGATATATCATCAGAATATTTAAATTTTATTATTAACCTAGATGTTGAAAATTTAGGTTTGAATAAAACCAACTAAATTATAAAAACTATATTTTTTACACCTATATAATATAAATTCATTGACTATAAATTAATAATAAATATAAATAAAAATTATTTAAATGTAAAAGATTTTTTTTTTGAAAAAACTATTTTTTTTCTTATAATGTTTTTTTATATTAATAAATTATCTTAGTAACTATTTTAGAATTATTTTAATTAAATTTATATAATATATATTCAAAAAAATTACGATTCATATAATATTTTTCTATGAATTATATAATAATAAATAAAGTTTTACACTTAAAAATATGTTTTCTCAAAAAAGTGGTTTCATATCATTTTAGGCACTTATTTAAAAATTATTTTTTCCAATTTTAGAAAATTTACTAAGAAAAATAAATTAATTTTTGTAATCAAAATTTTTAAATTAACTTAGAGTGTTTTTTTACAAATTTCTGAAAAGTTTTTTTTATGAATGGTGAAAAATATTTTTTTATACCAGTCATTTCATTTAAATAATTTAAATGGTTAAATTTTGGTTTAAAATTGTTTAAATGTAAAATAAGTTCAATTATATTATTATTATTTTAATTTAGGTCATTTTAATCAATTCCAAGTTTAATTTTGATCTGAAAACGTTTTATAATTATAAAAATGTTTCTTTGGAAAACTGTTTTATCACCACATCTGCGAGTTAAATTTTAAATTAAATCCTTCTACTTTTATAAATTGAATATGGTAAAATGGATTTAATATTTCGAATAATAATAATTAATATTATTTAATAAATTCAGCATAATTTTTTTATAATGAATAGTGAAAATAAAAAATAATAATATCATGGTTAAGGTTAAAACAGATTTATCGGGGTTAAACCCAAAGATAAGGGTATGCTGGCTAATAAAACTTGTTTAAATAATTTTTTATGATCACATTTTAGCCTTATCCAATAAAAAAATCTAATATATTCAATCTAACACCTTGACCCCAGTTACCTAGAGTCGGTGCATTATTACATAAAATTGGCATTATACAAGGAATCATGTCGTGAATGACAGATTAGTTTAGTAGCCTTATAAGTACTAGATACATATATAAGTTTTACATTAGATAATGAAATAATGAAAAAAAATCATTGTGTCCCCTTTGAACACACTATTATTCCTTAGCATATTCCTGCAAGTTAATCGTAAAATACTTCTTCGTATCCTGTGAAAAATAGAACATAAGAAAGGGGTGAGGTCAGATGCTCAGTAAGGATAACAATATAGCAGAAACTTTTATAAATAAACATAAACATTTAAGGCATTGTATAAGACTAAAACACAAGACTTTTAAATATAAACTTCAGCATAATATGAAAATGATAAATCAAATAATGCCATTTACTTATTCACATGGATATTCTACTAGTCGAATAATCACAAGCAATATCAATAGCCAATTTCATAATGATGGAATTTATAATGACGGACATCATAACCACATATTCATGGCCTCATGTCAAGACTACAAATAACATTTTTTCAAGGCCTTGTTCCAAGACACTAGTTTGTCTCACAAGACCTACCAATGCATCTAGGAGCAAAATTGTGTTCCACCCATCACTTATTGTTCCAATTCATTCCTTATATGAAAGGGTTGAAACATAACGGGAAAATTTGTATTAAAACTAGCATACGAAATGTCAATACTTTAACCATAAACCATTAATGGTATAAAAATAGGACATCCACAGTCAAATATATCATAACTCATTCAATAAAATATAGAATATTTGTATTATAATGAATCATCTTCAAACAAGTGTAAAATCCATAAAATGATGTGGACATAGATGAAATCAATACAATTTGAGAGAAATATCTCTTTCAATTTTGAAATCATTTAAAAGTAACATAATTATAAGGGAAAACATTTTTTTAAAATATTTTTATAATCTTGTAAGGGAATATTCGAAGGTTCTACAATAGTGGAAAATAGTTTCACCCACCATATAAGTTAAAAATCATTCTTTCCTTAATTTTGTCGAAAAGGTTGTAAAGTACCTTGTTTAGAAAGCGATGAAAAGATTCCTTTAAAACCATTTTATAAAAATTAAAACAAGGTTATAAATTTATTTAACCCATAATGTAGTATATAGTAAAAAATTTGGAAATACATTTTTAAGAAACCTGGATGTGGATGATATATAGGTCCTAGTAGATACTTATATATAAACAACCTCAGATAAATAAAGAGATTGTAAAATTAACCCTTACCTTGTAATTTTCGTTGATCGAGGGTATGTTCACCTCTTATATAATAGATAAATCATTTTTATTAAATTATACAAGAATCATATACATAAATATGATATTATATATGATCTTCTAATATTGATTTTTTAATAATATTTTTGTTGTATCATTGTTTTGTGTGTTAACTGATTCATTTTCCTTTATATATTTTGTTATGTAAGTCATATTTTTTATGGATATGATGTGTTTTATTCATATACCGAATTATATTAAGTTCCTAGACATTATTTTTAATCATAAAATTTAAATTATTCTTGAATGCTTATGATGGGGATTGAATTTCATCGCATTCGTGGAGGCGGTAATCCGTACGTATGCACAAGTGAAAATATCATTCTATTGATGGAGAAATCTTGTTTAATTGGATAGTATATCATACATACATAATCATTAACATGTTATATTTATTATTTACATCTGTTATACTCATTATTATATCTATCCAAATAATGAAGTGTTTGAGTAACAATCTACACCCTGACGTGGAGACGGTAAGCCTTACGTATGCACGTATGGTGACTTTGTCATTCATAGAATTGATATAATAATGAATATGGTTGTGTCATATTAGTAATAACATCACATTATTCAGAAGTTTCTGGAGTTATTATTTTGGTATAGAAATAAAAAAGAAAGAGGAAGTGGAAGAAGAAAAGAACTTGAAAGAGGTGATGAAATATTTACCTCGTTTTCGAGTTCTTCCTTTTTATTTGATCAAAATGGCTCTTTAGGTTGGCTTTTTGATCAAAGTAACGCCTTTATGTTGAAGGGGGGGGGGGGGGGGGGTAGTTTGGAGGATATTTGGGTGGGTTTTGGCCGATCCAAATGGATTTAGATGTGTGATTTTGAGACAAGGGGAAGTACCCTATTATAACAGAGGTGAGGGTCACCTTAGGAAAAGCTTGAAAAAGGTTTAGTTATTAAACTTTGAATTTAACACTTTTAACTCTTATTTAAATAAAATAATAATATATGTACTAATCTAATCCAAGTGGACTAGGAGAATCATATTTTATTCCTAAGGTTTAATGTGATTGAAATAAACTTATCCAATATAATTAGGACATCTATTAGGGTAATTATAGTATCATTTTTACCTTCAATTACCCTATTTACTTTTAATCGTGGTAAATAAAATTCAAAAGTTACTATTCACCAAAAATTATTTTCATCTTATTAAAAAATATTTTACTTACGAATTTCAACCGTATCTCTTGGATTTTTGAAATTTTACTTATAGAATTGGTAAAATTATGTTTTATGGAAATTTAAAAATGCTCATAGAAGGTGGGTAAAAGACGGTAAAAAGTTCAATAAATTTTATATATATAATATTATTATAAAATGACTCTAATGAATTAAATTTAATATATATTGGTATTATATAACTATTTTCACCTAATATAAATTTAAATAAAGTAACTAATTATTTAAATAAAAAGATGGTTTTAAATAATAACGTAGTGTTTTTTCACTATTCATCAAAAATTGAAAGTTTTCAAAAAAATAGAAAATTTTCACCATAAGATAATTTTGATATTTCGATTCTAAAAATGAATTCCTTTTTGGAAAATAAAATTTATAAAATTTCAAAACATGGGTATTACTATTCATAACGGCTAGTTTGATTGGTCATGGTGTGTTAAAACTCCAAGTTGCGTACAATGCAATATACTGCATTATTCAAATGGAAATGTATCATGGAAGCTTAGGGTGTTACATTCTACCATCTTTCAAATAATTTCTTCCTAAAAATTTCTAGAATATTATTACATAAAAATATTCGGGTGGTTCTTCATCATAAGTTCCTCGGGTTCTCATGTTGCCTCTTACATCTTATGATTTCTCCATAGAACTTTTACTAGAAGAGTCGTCTGGTTTCACAACACTTGTTTTCCAGTATCAAGAGTTATGATACGATCATCTCAATAAGAAAGATCGGGTTCCAGTTCTATTTCTTCATAGGTGAGTACATGCGTTGGGTCTAGCTTGTATTTTCTCAATAGTGATACATGGAACACATCATAAAGTTTGGAGAGACTTGGTGACATTTCCAAATGGTAAGCTATATCCCCAATTCGTTCTAGAATTTAGAAAGGTCCAATGTACCTGGGACTTAATTTACCCTTCTTAGAAAATCTTATAACTCCCTTAAATGAATATATCTTCAAGAAAACATGATCTCCTACCTAAAATTCCATATCCTTCCTTCGGTTATTAGCATACCCTGTTTCCCAACTTTGAGCTGCTTTGATGTGGGTTTTGATAACATTCACCTTTTCCATTGTTTCCCCAACAAGTTCTGGGCCTACACATTTTCTTTCAACAACATCATCCCAACAAGTTAGTGTGTGTCATCTCTCTCCATATAACGCTTTATATGTTTCTATCTGAATACTTCAATCAAATCTATTGTAATAGGAAAATCCTACCAGAGGTAAATATTGATCCCATATACCTTGAATGTCACATGATAAAGATCGTAACATTTATTTTATGGTTTGAATAGTCCATTCTGATTGTTCATCAGTTTGAGGGTGGTAGGCAGTGCTCAAAGAAAATTCAGTATCCAAGGCCTTCTAAAGACTTTTCCATAAATTCGATGTAAAACAAGGATAGTGATTAGAAACAATCGATAGGGGTACTCCATGAAGTCTTAAAACTTCATTAATATATATTCTTTCTAGATGTTCAACTATTAAATCTTCTCTTATAGTAATACAATTTGCTAACTTGGTAAGATAATAAACAATTACCCATATTACATCCTTCATTCTAGGAGTCTTTGGTAGTCCCATGAAAAAGTTCTTCGTAATATCATCTCGTTTACACTCAAGTATGGGAAGAGGATGCATGAAACCTCTAGGATGTTGTCTTTCAGTGTTCACTTATTAACAAACCATACATCTTGACACATAATCAGCAATCTCACTCTTCATGTTGTCCCACCAAAAATATTCCTTCAAATATCAATACATCTTAGTGATACTAGGGTGTATAAAGAAATTGGAGCTATAATAATCATCCAAAAATTCCCTTTTTAGATCAGGTATGTCAGGAACACAAAGTCTCATCAAAAATTTCAAAATTATATATTCATATACAAAGTCAATCAATCTACCATCATTTACAGCTTTAATTTTCTTTTTAAACTCCTCATCATTAGTTTGAGAACTTTTTTTCCTTTCTAGTAAAGATGGTTTGGAAACCATTTGAAAAAGTATTGATGTTTCACCTTCCATGATTATTCCCATATCCATATTTACTAGATCCATGAACATAGGATCCCTTTCAACTCTCATGTTATTAAAAACACCAAGATCCTTTCGGCTCAAAGAATCTTCCACCTTATTTTCCTTCCCCGAGTGGTAGTGTATAGTGAAATCATAATATTTGAGTAGTTCAAGCCATCTCCTTTTCCTCATGTTGAGTTCTTTTTATGAGAAAATATACTTCAAAATATTTTGATCAGTATCAATCTCGCATTTTTCACCATAAATATAGTGTCTCCATATCTTAAAATCAAATATTATAGCTACTAACTCAAGATCATGGGTGGGATAGTTTTTTTCATGAATTTTTAGCTGTTATGATCCATAGGAAATAACTCTGTCATTCTGCAAGAGGACACAACCAAGTCCTTTCTTTGAACCATCACTATAAATAACAAACACATCATTCCATGATGGTAGAGTCAAGATAGAATAATTTAATAATCTTCTCTTCAGTTCTTCAAAACATTCATCACACTCTTTTTTCCAAACAAATTTAACCCCTTTACATGTGAGCATGGTTAATGGGTTAGCAAATTGGGAAAAATTCCGGACAAAACGCTAATAATAACCTATTAAACCAATAAAAATGCGTACCTTAGTTATAATCATCGGTGTTTGACATTCTTTTATTGCTATTGTCTTTGAAGGATCAACAAATATTCCATCCTTAAATAAAATATGGCCAAGAAAAGAAATATCCTAATGCTAGAATTCGCACTTTCTAAACTTACCATATAATTAATTTCTTCTGAGGGTTTTCAAAATAGTGCGCAAGTGATTTTCATGATCTTCTTAGCTTTTAGATTATACCGAGATATAATCAACACGTACCCCTAAAAATTCATCAAGATTTTCCTTGAAAACTCTATTCATTATATCCATGAAAACAGAGGGTTCATTAGTCCGTCCAAAAAAAATTATTGTAAACTTGTAATTCCCATACCAGGTACGAAATTCTATCTTCAGTGTCTTCCTTCTTCACACATAACTGATGATATTAAGATCAAAGGTCAATCTTGGAAAAATATTTATCACCATGATGCTGACAGAATAAATCATCAATGTGAGATAGTGGATACTTGTTCTTTATTGTTATAGAATTGATTTCCCTGTAGTCAGTGTACAACCTCATATATCAATCTTTCTTCTTATAAAAAAGAACAGGGGCTCTCCATGGAGAAACACATGGGTGAATAAATCCTTTATTACTCAAGTCCTCTAGTTTTTCTTTAGTGACACCAATTCCACAATGGCCATTCTATAAGGGGTTTTCGATATGGGCCTTGAAACAAGAATCAATTCAATAGAAAACTCAATTTCTCATTCTATAGGATTTACTGGTAAATCCTCTGGAAACACATCAACATATTCTTGAATAATAGGTACATCCTCTATTGGAACATTCTTTTCCTCACCCATAGTTATTTTATTCTCTTACTCCCAAAAAATTGATTTTATTTGAGCCAATGGGGGTGGATTTAGATAAGAATTAGGTGGTAACATTTCTTCCCTAAAGATAAGGTACTCCTTATGATCATCAAAAATTGTAACCTCCTTCTTCTTACAATAAATTTTTGTATCATGGTCTGAAATCCAATATATTTAGAGGATTATATCAAATTCAATCATTTGTTTGACCATGAGATCAGCAAGTAAAGAACATCTATATGCCCTAATGGGAACTAATTCACAAAGTTTTTTTGTAATGGTACTTCCCTTAGGATTTTTTACTAACAACTCCCTTGTTAAATCAAATTGGAAGTATCTAATTTTCTTAGCAAACTGGGAAGATATGAAACAATGCAATGATCGAGAATCAAATAAAGGATTGGATAAACTTGAGGAAACCATTAAATTACCTGACACCACATCTTTAGAAGCATCAAACTCATCTGTAGTGATCGCATAAGCTTATCCTTTCTCCCTTGGCCTTTTTTGAGGTATGTTTCCTTGGAAATTAGGACATTCATTTTCATAATGCCCAATTTCTCTACAATTGTAGAATTCAACATTGACAACCACTTTATTTCCCTTACAATCATGAGCTTGGTGGCCTTTTTCACCACACTTGTAACAGACTCCCATTCCCTTGAGGCAAGTACCAGGGTGTTTTTTCCCACATTTACCATATGATGGATATTAAACTTTTCCCATCTTCACCTTATTTCCATTTCTAGAGTGTTCAATAGATCTCTTCCTCTCTTGCATTTCTTTAAAGTCGTAAGACTTAGAGAATTCCTTTTCTATCTTGATAACACGTGAGAAAATATCTTCATATGATGAGAAGGATTGTGAGACTAATTCTCGATAGAGAAATGGTTTTAACCCATCAAAGAATCAATCAATCTTACTCCTTGGATTACATATATAATTTGAAACATGCCTTTCTATCCTTGTAAAGTTATCTTCATACTTTGTGACATTCTCATCCTCCTTTTTCCTTGGAATCAAAAAATTTCTTTCCATATATGCTCAATGGTCACGAGGAAAGTATTTTTCTATTAAACTCTCTCTAAACTCCCTCCATTCCATATTTGATACTTCTTCATCATCATTTGTGTTTTGAATTAATGACCACCATTGATATGCATCTCCCATGAGGCGATAAACTACCATGAAATTTTTTTCCCTTTCTCTACTCCCCAAAGCATGAAATATTTTCTAAAAGGAACTTATCCATTGCTTAGCTACAAATAGATTTGTAGTGTCATTGAATGTCGGTGGTTGTTTCCTCATGATGCGGTCTAACATTGATCCTTCGTGTTGTGGATCAGGGTGCTCTATACTGGTAGGCTTATTATTCATAACCCGAGTGAGTTGTCCCGGTATTGTGATAAGATGATCAGCAAAAATTGCATAACCAACTCCACTATAATTATATTGAGTAGGAGAGAAATCCCTATAAGGATTGTGTGCATTAATACAGTTTCTATTCCTTCTACTAGGTGCCATTTCTAAACAATGGTATAGAGTAGATTAGTTTATGAATCACAATACATAATTCCAAACTTGTAAAACACATAACATAAATTGAATAGTTTATGGATATAATATATAAAAATGTTTTCTTTGTGGAAGTATATACTAATAAATCCTTCATAATGGTTTGTAAAGAAAATTTGAATTATCATAAGCATATCCCCTGGGAGTGTCGTAACCAAGAGTGCAGTAAGGCTCATTGTCGTGTACCAGGATACCCCAGGTCAAGCCCGAAACTCCTTTTTGGAGTTTTCACTCCTAGGTACATCTGTACCAGAGCTGACTCTACCTGCTCATATCTAGATAGTGATTTATTTCTTGGAAAAGTCACAAAGTTTCTACATTACCAAAATTCTAGGAAGTTCTTCTATACTAATCCTCAAATTCTATCTTAGGGTAATGTTATCTAATCATATTTTGTCTAAATATAGATTCCATGGTTTGTACTAAACTTCCTATAATACCAACTATAATTCCCTGACCCTAGTTACCAAGGGTCAGTGCATTATTACATAACATTGTCATGATATAAGGAATCATGTCCTGAAAGACCGATTAGTTGAGTAGCTTTTTAAGTACTAGATACATACATAAGTTTTACATTACATCATGAAATAAAGAAAAACAACATTATTGTTTCACCTTGGAACACACTCTTCTTCCACAACCTATTCCTACAGGTTAATCATAAAATACATCCTCACTTCTTAGGAAAAATAAAACATAAGAAAGGGGTGATCTCAGATGCCTTGTATGGATAAAAATATAGCGGGAACTTTCATAAATAAAAATAAACTTTTAAGGAAATGTATAAGACTAAAACAAAAGCATTTTAAACATAAACTTCAGCATAATATGGAAATGATAAATCAAATAATTCCATTTACTAATTCACATGGATATTCTACCAGTCGAATAATCACATGCAATATCAATAGCCAATTTCATAATGGTGGGATGGATAATGCTGGACATCATAACCACATAATCAAGGCCTCATGCCAATACTACAAATAATATTTTTTCAATGTCTTGTGCCAAGAAACTAGTTTTTCTCATGATACCTACAGATGCATCGAGGAGCTATACCAGGCTCCACCTGTCACTTAGTAAGTCCAATGCATTCCTCATATGAAAAGGTTGAAACATAACCTAAACATTCGTATTAAAACTAGCTTACGAAATGTCAATAATTTAATCATAAACCATGAATGGTATAAAAATTTCACATCCACAGTAAAATATATCATAACTCATTCAATAAAATATGGAATATTTTTATTATAGTGAATCAACTTCAAATAAGTGTAAAATCTATCAAATTATGTTGATATAGAAGAAATCAAAACTATTTTGGAGAGATATATCTCTCTATTTTGAAATCATTTAAAATTAAAATAATTATAAATCAAAACATTTATTTTGAAAATATTATTATAAGATTTTAAGGGAATCTTAGAAGGTGTTACAATGGTAGAAAATAGCCACACTCACCTTATAAGTTAAAAACAATATTCTTTAATTAATTATGTCGAAAAGGTCGTAAAGTACCTTGTTTGGAAAGAAACATAAAGATTCCTTTTAAAAAAATTTATAATTATTCAAAAAAGGATAAAATTTTATTTAACCCATAATATAGGATATATTAAAATGTTTTTAAATACATTTTTAAGAAACATGGATGTGGATGATAAAGAGGTCCCAATAGATACTTACGTATAAACAACCTCAGATAAATAAAGGGATCATAAAATTAACTCTTACCTTGTACTTTTCCTTGATCGAGGGTACATTAACCATTTGTATAATAGTTAAATCATTTTTATTAACTTATAAAAGAACCATATACACAAATATGATATCATATATGATCTCTTAATATTTTTTTGTTAATAATATTTTAGTTGTATCATTGTTTCGGGTGTTAACTGATTCGTTTCCATTTATATGTTTTGTTACATAAGTCATGTTTGTTATGGATAGGATGTATTTTATTCATATCCAGAATGATATTAAGTTCTTAAAAATTATTTTTAATCATAAAATTAAAATTATTCTTGAATAGTTATGATGGGGAATGAATTTCATCACGTTCGTGGAGATGGTAATCCGTGCGTACGCATGAACGAAAATATCATTCTATTGATGGAGAAATAGTATGTAATTGGATGGTATATAATATATATAGAATCATTAACATGTTATATTTATTATTTACATCAGTTATTTTCATTATTACATTCATCCAAATAATGAAGTTTTTGAATAACATACTACACCACGACGTTGAGATGGTAAGTCGTACGTACGCACGTATGGTGAATTTTTCATTCATAAGATGGATTGAATAATGAATATAGTTGTACCATATTTATAATAACATCATGTTATTTAGAAGGTACTAGAGTTATTATTTTGGTATGGAAATAACAAAGAAAGAGGAAGTGTAAGAAGAAAAGAACTTAAAAGTGGTGATGAAATATTTACCTCTTTTTCGGGTTCTTCCTTTTGATTTGATCAAAAGGGGTCCTTAGGATGGATTTATAATCAAATTAAGGCAACTAGGCTGAATTGAAGGTATTTGGTAGGATATTTGGATGGGTTTTGGCTGAGACAAATGGATTTGGATGTACTATTTGAGAGAAGGAGAATTACCCTTTTATAAGAGAGGAGAGGGTCACTTTAGGAAAAGCTTGAAATATTATTTTATTATACAATCATATTCTTCTTATAATTGCTCTAAAATGATTTATTTATAAGATAAGGTGGTTATGGGTCTAAAAACTCTCAAAAATAGGTTTTAGATAGGTTTAGGTCACCATATTAACCTTATCTTTTAGATTTAACTCTTAGATAAATAGTTTAACTTTTACTATATATTCTTGTATTATTATAATAAATGGTTAATAAACATACTATAAAAATAAAATAGAACCCCAAGTGGTTCTTTATTAAAATATATAACCTTATATAAGTCCTTCGGTCGAGCCTTAGATTTTTAGGAATATTATATCAATTAATAATATAGTATGTGTTTTAAAAACTCATTTACGTCAATTTTGACACTATTTGATATTTTGTTTTTGTTAAAGCCATAAACAAATGATTTCTTCAAAAAAATTAATCAACCATAACATGTCATATTAACCTATAAATTTAGTGCAATTCATCAAAATTATCAATTTACTTTTATTTTGATATTTATAATATCAATTATTTTAATCTATCCTTAATAAGGTAATTTCTGCATCATCATTGTATCATAAATAAATTTAATTATTTAATGTCTCTAAATTATAAATAAAATATCATAATGTATGAAAACTTTTTATATTTCTAATTAATATTTATATTAGAATTTATCTTATGTATAACCCTATATTTAAAATGGTTTAGTTATTAAACATTGAATTTAACACTTTTAACTATTCTTTAAATAAAATAATAATACATGTCCTATTCAAATCCAAGTGGATCAAAAGGATCATATATTATTCCTATGTTTTCTTTTGGTCAAAATAAACTTATCAAATAGAATTAGGACTTGTGTTACTATAATTATAATATTATTTTTACCTTTAGTTACCCTATTTACTTTTAATCGTGGTAAAGAAATGTCAAAAGTTACTATTCCCCAAAAATTATTTTCACCTTATTGAACCACATTTTACTTACTGATTTCATCCATGTCTCTTGGAGTTTTGAAATTAAACTCACAGAAGTGGTAAAAATATGGTTTATTCAAATTTGAAAATGCTCCAGAAGGTGGGTAAAATACGGTAAAAAGTTCAATAAATTTTATATATCTAATATTATTATAAAATAAATCCAATGAATTACATTGATCAAATATATTTATTATGTATCTATTTTCACCTAATATAAATTGAAATAAAATAAGTAGTTATTTAAATAAAAAGTCAGTTTTAAATAATAACATAGTGTTTTTTCCACTATTAATCATAAATTGAAAGTTTTCATAAAAATACCAAAATTTCATCCTAAGATAATTTTGATATTTTGAATCCGAAAATGACGTCCATTTTAAAAAATAAAAATTATCAAATTTAAAAAAGTGGATATTACTATTCATAACTGCTAGTTTGATTGGTCGTGGTGTGTTAAAACGCCAAGTTGCATACAACGCAAGCTATTGCATTATTCAAAGGGAAACATACTGTGGAAGCTTGGGGTGTTACATAAAATTTTGTAAGTATTTTTCTAGGTAATGTATTAATAATTTTTTATTATTTTGGGAAATTTCCACGAAGTTTCCAAGTGAGTTCTTTCCCCACTTATAAAAGGATGCCTCCTCTCCTCTCCACACTCCAAGAACCTTTTGGTTTAGAAAATACCTGAAAAATACCTTACTAACTTCCTTACCTATATCCATGTGTAATTATTTTAATTATTAAGACATCCAAAAAAGTCTTTATATATAAACCTAAAGAGGTTATCCAAATAAGAGTTATCATTCTTAACAAGTCATTTATATATTTTTTATTATTCCACTTCCTTTAAATATTCATAAAATATTATGATATAATAACATAATTTTATATAATATCATTATATTTTATTATATTAACATTTTACCCTATATCCATCTCCTCTTTTATCAAATTGGAAACAAAACCATCGATTGTGTGTACGGAGGACTACAGCCTCATAAACTGATGTAATACATTTTCCATCACCTCCTCTTAAAGATGGGTTTAATGATGAATTTAAAGTGAATATATATAAAATATGTATTAAATAATTATACATATATAATTATTATATCACATTTACCTTCTATACTTCCAACCTATTGGAAAATGATAACGGAAATCGTGCATACGTGCGGACTACCGTCTCCACAAAGCGATGTGACTCATTTTTCATTTTAATTTTATGTGGATGGTAATGAGGATATATTTTATTAATATATATTATTTATATCAAATAATAATTACTTTATAATGGTGAATTATTTTTTACCTTTATTTCTTTCCATCCATCAAATAACTATAGAAGTGTTCATGTGTATGTATGGCCTATCGTCTACATGAATGGAGTAATTTATTTCATTATCTCAAACTTTTATGGATGACTCTAAATATATTTATAATTAATCTATATGATATTTATATCATGATTATAATTACATATACTATGAAACCATGATCAATTTAAAAGAAAAAAATTACCAAATCAAAACATATATGAAAAATGAAGCAGTTATTACCTGAAATAGTGATTTTAACACGAATTGTTAATAAATGGGTGGTAAAATTTTATAAGTAAATAATATATGGTATTATATATATATATATATATGATTATGGGTACATAAATTAATTATAATAAGCCTATTTTTATTATATATGAGGTTCAGATACGTACAGATAAAGTCAAACCTGAGGTAAATAATTTCTAACCTCACTTTCATTTTTGGGAGACATATGTCATATTCACACCCTTTTCATTTTCATGGTCTATATACTACCCATTTAACATGTTATTTAATTAATATACTAATTGTAATTATATTTAAAGTTTAATTTTTTGAAATTCTTTAATATAACTTGTGATTCAAAAGTTTCCAAAGTGATAAGGTATTTTATCTCATTTCTATTTTTATGGGGAACATGCCATATTCACCACTTATTTATTTTTTGTAGTGAATAAAATTATAATGAATGTATTTTAGGATTATTATTATGAAAATTATGGGATATAAATATCCATATGGTTTTATTTCTTTTATGGCTCTTATAAATCAAAAATTACCAAAGTTAGAAGGTTTTTACGTTACAATCTCATTATTTATCAAGATTATTTACGATTAAGTTTAAGATAATGAAATATTGTGATATATATCTCAATAAACTCATTTATTTTATTCTCATATAGTTATTTTTAGGTAACCAATTATTTCCTTTCATTTTCATCTATTTAATTACTCAGGTTTTTAAAATATTTTGTTATGGAAAATCGAATTTATTTTTCTCTTCAGTTAAAAATAATTATGCATCAATACCAATGTTTTTCTAAAAATATTTTCAATAATGTTTTTAAAATTATATAATAATTTTTTAAAATCGTTTTTACCCATGTTTTATATTTTAAATAATGGTTTAAAATGAATCTTGTAATCATTTTATGAATTAGGAACATTTGAATATTTACTAAAAATGTGATTGGAATTTTTGTTTTAATGTGCATGGAATGTATGGTATTTTAAAACTTCATGAATGATCAATGATTTCAAGATTCTCTTATAATTTTTTAGGTTTGTTTTCAAAGAATATATTTTCCTTTATATTTGATATTTTTTTATATTTTAAATAAGTGATTTCAATTATAAAATTGTATTTTCCTTAATAAAATTTCCATGTAAGATTTCAAAAATTATTTTCTATATAATATGAAATACTTTGATGTTACATAAGATTTTCTAGGGATATGATCCAATGATACCATCCTTATTATTTATCTGGATGATTTATGATTATAATGACATGATTTTTAAGAAAACCATTTCTTTTCCACAGTTTTTTCTATGATGAATTTTTTATGAAACTTGTTTCCTTTCATGGTTTATGAAATGATGAATGTTTTATGATGAAATATTTACGAATATCATTTCATATGGTTATGAAACCCATTTCATATGGTTATGAAATGATGAATTTTTTATCTCCCTTCAATGCATTGTGTAAATATGGATAATGCATGAGTAAATATGTTATGTGTGAACCTTATTACATGTTACTAAGTTCACACATGGACCTCGATTTCATATCCATAAGATTAATCATGGTCCTATTTTTCATTTCCATAAGATTAAGAATGGGACTCTTTTTCATTTTCATAATATTAAGTATGGGTATGTTTTTCATGTCCAGGAGTTTATGCATAGACTTAGATTTTATGTTTCTAAGATTATGAGTGGACTTAGAATTCATGTCCATAAGTTTATGTGAGGGCCTAAATTCATGTCCTTAACTTAATGAGTGAACATTTTTCTATGTATACATGTTCAAAATATTATAAGCTTATTTTTTTCACATTCCTTTGTCTATGTTATTCTCTCATGGATTATATTCTTTGATTCCATTATGATACATTTTTTATAAACCTCCAAGATTTATTCTATGTCTCGATATTATGATACTTAATGTGTATGGTATGGTTTTCAAATGTTAATATACTCTTCTCATACTCGTAGGATCATGTTATGTTGATATCTCCCTTGTTTACCATTGCTGAGTTTCTAATCTCACCCTTTCTTATGTTTCATTTCCCATGGTTAGGAAGAAAGGTCTGAAGTAGGGCATGTCTAAGAATATCACCATGTGGGAAATATTTATGGGAGAGGTTGAAGATCATTAAAAAATAAGAACAATGTATATCTAGTCTCCAAATACAATAAACCTATACAGTCCTTAGTCATTTATTTTTGAATTGTATTTAATATTAATCTAAAAATATATAATATCTATGTATGAAAAGCATGGTTTACTATAATAGTGGTTATACTGGGTTCCATCACTCTCAGTTTATGAGTGGGGTGAATAGTGGACTATGAACATTTAGATTTGAACCAATATAAAATCTTCGATGTTATTTTTCTTTTATTTTACAATACATTAATATTATAACGTTGATATAACTTTAAATTATTTTTAGAAGTCTAATTATGCCCCCTCTTGGCTATTTTTTCATCTGAACTACATATCAACAGTAATGAATACACTAGGTAAAAGGTAAAGAATCATCTAGGTAAAATGGTAGTAGAATTTGATAACCAATTATTAATTTATCATTTAAATATAGAGTGTAACTTTACCTATCACACATTTCCCTATAAAAAACATTTCATAACCTGTCCAAGAGAACTGATCAATCTAGGCTTTGAACCAAACCATGAGAGGACCAGAAGGGCATTCATGCCCCCCATGGGATAGCAACAAGAACCTGGGAATCCAACAACAACTGATGGAATTATTTTTCCCAGCCTAAAATAAGATACATGTAAATAATATAGAGAAAAATAACCATAAAAAATATTTCATGGTCAAAATAAACAATAATTATAGTGATAAAACCAGAGAATCAATCTAAAACCAGGGTACAAGTTCAAGGAAAAACATAAAGAATAATTAAAACTATCAACAACCACTACATGTGATACAAGAGAAGCATTCCACCATCTCACCACTATATACTCCTACCCAGCTGATATAAACATCACTACCTCACTAAGTTTCCTTGACCTTTCCTACATCAATTAAAACAAGGTATACACACCCCTGAGGGAATATGTATACTGTGAGATAAATAGAGTTAGTAGGATCCCACCCAAGTGTTCCACAACAAGTCACTATCAAATAATCCTAGTATTATAAATTTATAAAAAACCATCATGATAAATAGTTTTTACATTTATATCAAAATATATCTAAAAATTTTCCCCTTTTATAGTTCTAAAACAAAATCCAAATAATCTAGTGTTGAAGAACATTATTTATACAAAAATTATATATAACAAATTATGCATCATATATCACATCAAATGAAAAAAAAGCAAAGTCAAATCACAATAGAGATCCACCCTAGGATACCGTAGGTCTGGGCTAGCTAGGTCAATCATACCTCAGTGATCAATCAAGACTAGTGTGCACTAAACAAGTACCTAGAACAAAAGGACCTATAAAAAAGAGGAACACCCCAGGATTGAACCCCCTATGGTGTTATAATCAAGTCTCTATAATAAAATTTCCAAGGTAATAAAGGAAAACTACATTAGTGAAGCCAATATATAACCAAGTACAACTCCTAATACTAAAACCCCCCATAGGTACAAAATTCTCCCATGTGCAACATATTTCAATTCAGTTAATATTTCCAATGGTCATTCCCATTTTATAAAAAATTTCCAAGAAATCCACTTTCATCCAACCCATGATTTGAACACTAGTTTCACAAACCATTTCTAATTTCTTTGAAAACATTATTTCATTTAAAAAAATAGGGGGAAACAATATTTTATTAAAAATCCATTTATGAATTCATATCAAAACATCAAGCATCATTCCAGTTATTATTTATAAAGCATGTTAGAAAAGTAGGGAATATCCACTTCACTAAACATAGGCTATAGATGGAACCACCTACCTTACACTTGGGTTCACACGACAACAACAATATAATCCAAAACCAATGATAAATAGTGAACAAAAAAATGAAAGAGAAGTTCATAAACCAAGGATATCACATCACCAAACTAGAAAACAACACCCTTGAGATCAAGGACAAAAAGGGATCCACATTCCTCATAAATTTACAAAATTACAAGACAAATTTTATCTCCATTCCTATGGTATCCTAAAAATGAAGAATGTGAACTAAGAAAATAAGATCTAAATGCATATCTAGAATAACCAGAACAGATAAAGGGATATCCTAATACACTGAGAATTTTGGACATTCAATGGCCTCTACCATACTCATGGTGATGATGGATAGACATTGTACATAGGGAAAATCCCAAAAATACATTCCATGATTTCTGTGTGTTGGATCTTCTCATGGTACATAAGAGGCACATAGGTACACCATAACATCCACCATGGTTATGGAGCTACCAGTGTTGCACCAAAATACCAAAAAATCCCTTGTTATGCCACTAATATATTCCCTAATATTATAAACCGAAAAGTAAGCATCCAAAATAAAAAAAGGCATACTTTAATCTAGTATTTTATAACCTTCCTTCTATATCCCTTTCTATTTCTAGAAATCAATGCAGAATAAGGAAGATCCATGAAGAGATGAGCCAATTTCTCCATCACCAATGATTCATGCTCCCAAGTCTCATGAGAATATACTATATTTATACATAACACTTTAACCAATAGAATATACTTCCCATGTGGAACATTAATCTAAGAGTCAAATATCTCCACTAGATTCTCCACAATCGAAATGTTTGTCTCTAACTCAACATCAACTCAATTCATAATGTGGGAAGGATTGGTATGATAATTCTTGAGTTGAGATATGTGTAAAAAAATTATGGATACCTATCAAATAATCTGGTAAATCCAACCAATAAGATATTCATCTCATCCACTTAGTGATCTAAAATGGTCCAACATGTATTTAATCCAACTTTCCATGCTTCCTAAGTCCACGGTAACCCAACTGAGGGGAAACATTTAAGAAGACATAGCCACCAATAGAGAACTCTAAAGTATGCTTTTTTTATCCATATAAGTTTTTTTTACTAACCTTAATCTATAAACAAGAATCAATGTATACCTAAAATTGTTTATAATTTTTCCTAAATGATACTTGTTCCCATAAGATTCTACAGGCCTAGTTCTGACCAACAAAGAGGTGGCCCACATAGGAGACCATGGAAAGCCTCAAAAGGAGACATTTTGATATATGACTAATAACTAATATTACAAGAAAACTTAACCAGTCCCAAATGTCTATCCCAACATTCTCTTAGATATAATAGGTATTCATAGATCATATCCTCTAAAATATGAGCAAAACACTCCTTCTATCCATCCATCGATTGATGACAAGATGTACTCAACCTCACCAAGTCTCCATCACTTCTTAGAGAATTTCATATAACTGAGAAGTAAACTTGGGATCTATTTCAATGTTAATAACATAGGGAATCTCATGAAACCTAATGATTTACTATATTCCCAGTTTATCTAGATTTGAACCATGGTGGTGTCCTTGATTGGAATAAAATTAACTAATTTCATCAACTAATCAATCATTACTGAGATAGAATTATTTCCTTATGGAGTCCATGGAAATCCAATTATAAAGTCTATATATATCCCATCCCATTAACACCCTGAAAGTGGAAGAGATTTTAGAAAAAAATATGGCTTTACTTACTCTACATTAATCCTCTACTGGTTGTAAAAGGGAAAAACATATTTAGTAATGTTATGCTTCATACCTGGACACCAGAAATATCATCTCATATAATAATACATTTTTATAGTTCCAAGATGAATGGACAGTAATGAAATATGATAATAATGTATCACTAAATTTCCAACATATGAAGGGATAGTAAAATAACTCTCAAAGTAAATAATTCCATCAGAGTTGAGAGACCAATTAATGGTATCCCTACCGTATAAGGATTACCTAATTCATTTTAACTCTTCATCGTACTACTAACCCTAAATAATTGACTAAATGAGAGATGATGAAAATTGAACACTGATAAGAACCGTACCTAAATCATTCCCCTATGCATCTAAATTCAACTGATCATTAATCATCATAAGGTTCCACTCTTATTTTTTTCCAATATTTCCTAAGAAGGAAATTTCCTACCGAGTGAATTAGTAAGAACATTATCATTACTAGGAGAGTAAGAGATTTAAAAATTAAATTTATGGAGATAATAAACCCATTACCTATGAATGAGGGTCTAGTCCTACTAGGAGAAGATATAACTCAATGTATTTCTTGTATCTTGAATTTACTTAGATAGTATCCTTGAATACCACAAAAAAGTATGAATATACGGGTGAAATATCCAATTCATTAAAATGAATAAACACTGTAGGAGTGTTAGCTAGGCCAAAATACATAATGAAATATTCATAGTATCTAAACCTGATAATGAAAGTAGTCATCATGATATCTAACTCCTTAACACTTAACTGATGATAACCTGACGAAATATTGGTTTTTTAAAACAAATCCCCCCCCCCTTAACATGTCAAACAAGTCACCCACATAAGTAGAATAATAATAATAATTAATTATTACCCTATTCATCCTGTGATAATATGTGAAGAGAATAATAGAACCATCCACCTTCTTGGAAAATATCACAGGGGGAACTAATGGTGAAATATTAGGATAACAAATCCATTCCATAACAGGTTTTCCAACATCATTTTCAGCTCTTTCAACTTAATAGGATTCATAAAATTAGAGGATATAGAAATTGTCTATTTATCAATCACCAAAATAATGGATAAATATACCTCCATTTCTGGAATAAAATTAGAAAATTCATCTGGAAAGACCTAGGGGAGATCATGAATAACTAAGGGAAGAATAGCATGAGAAGAAACATTATTAGACTTAACCAAAATAACACACAATGGATTCCCAATATTCAAGTAATAAGGTCATGTATGACTAGAAATCAGATCCCACTCTACCAAAACCACTTGGGAGATCCCATAGGTAAAAAATAATGAAACCTAATAATGATGAAAATAAATATTAACTTAGTGAGATACTTTTCAATCCATCCTAATGATAATGTTGAAAATTTTTAGCACAAGAAATAAGAATTCCCAGACTGACTCAACATCACCTATCAAGAGATAACACGAAGGAAAATGAAACACATGATATTTACACTTGATAATTGGAAACCATAGCTCCATAACCTATGACATTATCTCTATAAGAAGTATGGAATCCCACCCTCTTATTATATAACTTTTCATTAAATTTTACAGAGGATCTTTAAAGTCTAGTGTCTTGGAAAAAAGGTACATAATACATGAAAACATAAAACAATATTTTTATACTCTTAAAAGAATTATTTATATGTTAATCCGAAATAAAATTAATGAATTTAATAACCAAGAGACATACATCAAAGGAAAGTGTGATCATAAGGCCCATAAAGGGTAAACAAGGGAATCTACTTACTTGTGATATCAATAAGAACATGATAGAATACATAAAGACATGAGAAATGGAAAGAAGGGGAATATCATAATAAAAAATAAATGAATCATAAATTTAATATATGGATACAACATTTAATTTATACATTCTTAATCATATCACCAATGTACATCTCCAAGGTGTCTTAAAAATTATCAAGCTTATTCACTGAGGTATCGTAAAACTTGTCATCTCTAGATATTAATTTCTTTACCCAATTTATTAGAGGGATATCAGGGTGAAACATTAATAAGTAAATATTTTCATGTGATCCACATATATCATGATCAAACATTTCATAAATAACCCATATAGAATAAAAATAATTGGTTTTATATCAAAATCATGGCGTTTTAAAACGTGCTTAAAAACATGATCATTATATCATTTATTACCCATGGAAAGGGAATACAAGTATTATATTTATCAATTATAGAATAAAGTATATAATTTTTATGTATTTATTAACAAAACAATAAATTAAATTGTTTCGGGTATTCAAATAAATAAAATAATAGAATTTATTGAGAAAAATAGAGAGATTTTGAGACGAAAATTCTACAGCATAACATATATGAAACATGGTATTAAAAATAACAAAAAGAGGAAGGGGGGAAGAGGTAACACATTCATAATATGGTCATAATACAGTATAAGGATATAATAACATGGAGATAATAACATTTTATGGAAACTTGAATGAGATACCACATACAATAGAATTTGAATGACAGAAAAAGAAAGACGTTGAGAATTCCCTTACAAATATTTGGCAGCCTATCGGTGTCGCCTAAAAATTTAGAAAATAAGTTGATGAGTGTGGAAATGGACTATCATAATTTGGATATAAAATGGACATAAATAAGGATATATAATAACATAACCCAACATAAGAAAATGGAAATTAAAATACATAACATAAAATTAGTCTTGACTAAAAGAGAAGGGTGAAAGGTTCCCTTACCTTGAAGAGTAACTTTAAAAACTCGATGGTTGGGACCTTGGGGGATTGAAGAAACCTTGGGAGGACTCCTTGGGAGATAAAAACACTAGATATTTGTTGAGGATAAATTTTTAATTAATGGAACTTAGGAATGGGTTGGTATTTATAGAAAAAGTGAGGGAATATTTTATTAATTTTTAAGGGACATCTCATTTGTGGTATTTGAAAAACCATGGGCTTGCCAATAGTATTTGCCCATGGTTTTGGCCACTTGTGACATATCATATCATAATTTATTCTTCAAGAGTTTTACATAATTATTAAATCATTATTACATCATTATTACATAACTATGATGTCATTAAACTTACTAAAAACTTAAAACTGTATTTTTACTATTCACTGAAAAACAAATTATTCTATAAAAATATCATAAATTCATTGTAACATAATATCAAAGTTCTGAATTTAAAAATGAAATTTATCTTATCTTAATAAATCTCTACATATGATAAATTTAACTTTTAACTATAAAAATATTTTATTATTAAAAATAATAGTGGACAGAAAATACATAGTGACTTGCATAGTATACTTTTTGACACTAAAAAAAATATTTTATCATTTGTGAAAAAAAGGAGTGTTTTTATAACACTATTTCATTATAATAATCATTATAATAATTAAATGTTTTAATATATTAATAAAAGTACAATTTTTTACCTGTAAAATCAATTTTTCAAATTTGTCTCAATTAAAAACATATCTTATTAAGAAAAAATATTATTCAAATGGAAATGATAAAATAACAATTTTATCTATACAAAGGGATTACAAAAAGTAGCTAAGGCCTATTTACATAACCCCTTATAACACCTACATATGACCAAATATTGAGGTTTGCAATGTTGATAGAATCTTGGGGCGGCTTGGATAACATTGCCCAAGTGGTGATTTCTATTAACTTAAACTTCTCTCACAAACGATTCTGTTCAAGATTAATGTGTTGAACTTCGGATTGGGATTGGTCTAAAGTGAAGGTCAATGACGCCACCTCCTTCACAAGATCTGAAGAATGAGCTTCATATGGAATGAGTCTACTATATGAGGCCATCAACTATTCTTTTTGCAATAATAACCAATATTAATTATAATCACTAATATTAACATTGAAAATATAGTTTCCAATAGTCATATTGACCAATAGTCATATAACAGTTGAAACCCAATGGTCCCATTTTAATTATACTCACTTAATTAATAAGGTATATAGTTTTTTTGAGTAAAAAATAATAAAACATACATTTTCATGAAACAATTATTATTCAAAAAGTTCTTGTCATTACATTATCCCCCCTTAAGAAATCTCATCCTCAAAATTTCAAATCTTACCCTTATAAGAGAAAATGTTTGTTTACTTATGCTTCATAGTATCCTATGGTTTCCATGTGGATTCTTCTTATTTTTGGTTCCTCCACAACACTTTAACAAGGTGTGTAGTCTTATTGTGTAGAACCTTTTCTCTACAATCCAAGATCTCCACACACTGCTCCTTATAAGAGAGGTCATGTTCCAATTACACCACCACAAGATTCAGTACATGTGAAGGGACTGGTATGTACTTCCTCAATATGGATACGTGGAATACATCATGAACATGATCTAGGTTTGAAGTAAGTTAATGTTGATAGTCCACTAACCGTATGTGATCAAGGATTTCCTACAGGCCAATGTACTTGGGGTTAAGCTTCCATTTCTTTCCAAACTGCACGACTCTCTTTCATAGAGAAATTCAAAGGAATACTTTTTCACCAACATCAAACTTCAAGTCCCTTAGATGGTTGTTGAAAAAGATCTTCTACTGAATCTGAGTACCCTTAATGTGTTGTTGGATGTCATGAACCTTTTCTGTCATCTCTTTCACAAGATCAATTCCAAGTAGAATTCTTTCACCAGCATCATCCCAACAAGTAGAAGTTCTATATAGATTTCCAAATATATTTTCATAAGGTTCCATTTGAATGCTCGATCGAAAGATATTATTGTAAGAGAAATTAACTAATGGGATATGTTGATCCCATCCACCTTTAAAATCTATTGTGATTGTTTTCATCATGTCCTCGAGTGTCTGAATAGTTTTTTCAGTTTGGCCGTCAATTTTGGGGTGATAGGTCATACTGAAATTCAATTAGATACACAGATCATGTTTAAGAATTCTCCAGAATTTTGATTTGAAACTTGGATCAGGATTAGATACGATGGAGAGTGGTACCCCATCCAGCCTTACCACTTCCCTCACATAAATCCTAGCAAGTTGATCAAGGAAGAAATCTTCCCGAATAGAGATAAAATGGAAAGTCTTCATGAGATAGTCTACTATAACCCATATCTCATTATTTCCTTTAGATGTTATTGGGAGACTAGTGACAAATTCCATAGTGATATTGTCCCACTCCCATGCTGGTTTGGGTAGTGGTTGTAATACCCATTTAAAAAGTTGTTACTATACCTTTACATGCTGACACACCTAGAACCTTGTAGTGTAGTCAGCAATCTCCCTTATCATGTTATCCTACCAATAATGATAGTGAAGGGCCCTATACATTATCATACTTCTAGGATTTATAAAGAATGTAAGGTTCTGAGCTTCATACATAAACTCCTTATTTATTTCTAGAAGAAATGGAACATATAGTCTTGTATAAAATTCCAATACACCTTCTTGATCAATATTTAACTTATGATACTACCCATTCATCACAGCCTCAAACTTCATCTATAAAAAAGGATCTTCTTTTGGAGATTTATTTATCTTCTCTAGTAATTATAGTAGATAAATCATTTAGGATAGGGTTAATTATGTCCCTTCCCTAATAATTCCCATGTCCAGTTTTACTAGGTCATTGATAAAAGGATCTATTTGAATCCTCATCATTTCCCTCACAATAGGGTATTTTTTAATTAATGCATTAGTGACTTTATTTTCTCTTCTAGGATGATAATGAATTGAAATATCACAGTTATTAAGAAGTTCTAAACATATCCTATGTATAATGTTCAATTCCATTTTTAGGAAAATATAATTCAAACTTTGATGTTCTGTGTATATATCACATTTTTGCCTACAAAGATAGTGCCTCCATATCTTCAGCGAAAAAACAACCATATCCATCTCCAGATCATGGGAAGGATAATTCTTCTCATGAGGCTTTAGCTATCGAGATTCTTAAGCAATAACTTTGTCATTTTGTATAAGGACGCACCCAATCCCTTTTAGAGATTCATCGCTAAAAATAATGATTCCTTCTCTAGTTGAGGGCAGAGTTTACATGGGTGTAGTAACCAATCTATTCTTTAGATCATAGAATCATTCCTCACACTACTTTGTCTAGATTAAATTGAACCCTTTTTGAGTTAACATGGTTAATGGATTAGAATGTCCAGAAAGGTTTTTCAAAAAACTCTTATAATATCCTAATAAACCAAGGAAACTATGAATTTTAGTTATTATTGTAGGTTGAGGACACTCCTCTACAACCTTTTTCATTGCAGGTTCAACTGATATTTCTTTATTGGTTACAATGTTCCCTAAGAAAGAAACTCTTTTTAACCAAAATTCACATTTTCTAAACTTTACATAAATCATCTCCTTCCGTAGTGTTTGAAAAATAACCCTTATATGATCGTCATGCCCCCTATCCTTTGTAATATATCATAATATCTTCAATAAAAACAACCACAAAGTTATCATTGTAGTCCGTAGAGACTCTATTCATAAAATCCATAAAAATAAAAGGATAATTAGTCAAACCTAAGGGCATAACAAAAAACTCATAATTCCCATATCTTGATCGGAAAGTTTTTTTTTGGAATATCTTCTTTCATCTCCATCAATTGATGATAACCAGAATGAAGATGAATCTTAGAGAAGAATTGAACCCATGAACTTAGTCAAATAAGTCATCATTTCTTGGAAGATCGTATTTTTTTCTTTGTTTTGATCCCATTAATTTCTATATAATCGATTCATTACTAAATTTATCCATACTTCTTCTTCACAAAGAGAACATGTGCTCCCCAAGCAGACACACTTCGCCGAATAAACCCTTTCTCCAAAAGATCTTGGATTTGTTTCATTAATTCCTCCTACTCCACATTTTCTATCCTACACAGGATCTTTGATATCACTTGAGATCCAAGTATGAGTTCAATAGAGAACTCTACCTCTCTTTCTAGGGGACGTCCAGGTAACTCCTTTGGAAATACGCCAATGTATTCCTTGACATATCCCCTAGGAGTGTCAAACTAGGAGTGTAGGAAGGCCCATTTTCGTGCACCAGGTCCCATTAGAGTCTAGCTCAAAGAGGTTTTTTTTGGGTTTTACCCCAAGTTACATTTTTTCCAGAGCCACATCCTCTTGTTCGTATCCAGACATGGATTTATTTATTCAGAAACCACTTACTTAATATTTCACCAAAATACTAGGATGCTTTTCTAAACTTAAAATTTTATATAGGGTTCTTCCTAAAGTTTTCAAAATCTAATTTACAGAAATAAATAAACTATCCTTTTATACAAACCATGGAATCTTTAATTTTTATTACATAACTTTTCATTTCATTTTACAAATATACAATCTTTAAAGTCTAGTGTCTTGGAAAAAAGGTACATAATACATGAAAATAGAAAAAAAAATATTTTAAACCTCTTGAAAGGATTATTTATATGTTTATCCTAAGTATAATTACTACATATACTTACCTGGGGACATACATCAAAGTAAAGGGTGAGTATAAGTCCTAGTAAGGGTAAACAATGGAATCAGTTTACTTGTGATATCAATAAGAACTTGATGACATATATAAAGACATGATCAATGAATAAAGAGGCATATCATAATAAAAAAACCTGAATCATAACTTAAATATGTTGCTAACACATTTAATTTATACATTAATAATCATATCACCATGGTCTATCCCCAAGGTGTAATAAAAATTACCAAGGTTATTCACCGAGGTATCATAAAACTTGTCATCTCAAGAGATTAATTTGTTTACCCAATGCATTAGAGAGAAATAAAGTAACACCATTAATATTTATTTATTTTAATGTGATACACATATATAATAATAAAAAATTTCATAAATAACCCATATAGAATAAAAGATATGGATTTTATATCAAAATCATGGCATTTCAAAAATTGCTTAAAAACATGATCATTATATCATTTATAACCCATGCAAAGGGAATGAGGGTTTTATGCATTTAAATTCCAGAATAAAATATATCATTTTTATGTATTCCTGAATACCCTTTTAAATTAAATAGTATTGGGTATTCAAATAAATAAAAGAAGATAATTTCATGAGAAAAAGATATGGATTTTGAGATGAAAATTCGGCAGCATAACAGTTATGCAACATGATTTTAGAAAAAAATTAAAATAGAAGGAATAGGGTTAACACATTCATAGGAGGTTCATAATAAATTATAAGGATAGAATAAAATTTATATAAGAACATGGTATGGAAACTTTAAATAAATACCACAAAGAAGAGGACTTTAATGGAAAAAAAAGAAAGACGTAGAGAATTCACTTATGAAAATTCAGTAGCTTGTCGGCATCTCTTAAAAATTTAGAAAATCAGATGATGGGAGTGGAAAGGGTCTCCCATAATTTGGACATAAAATTTACAAAAATAATGATACATAAAAACATACCCCAATATAATAAAATGGAAATCAAAATATATAACATAAAATAGGTCTTTACTAAAAGAGGAGGGTGAAAGGTTCCCTTATCTTGAAGAGTGACATCAAAAACTCAAATTTTGGGACCATGGGGGATTGAGAGAATCTTGGGAGGACTCAATGGGAGGTAAAAGGGCCATATATTCATTTATTATTAATTTTTAATGAACCAAATGAAGGAATGAGTTGGTATTTATAGCAAAAGTGGGGGAACATTTTATTAAGTTCAAATGGACACCTCATTGGTGGTATTTGAAAAACCATGGGCTTGCCCATGGTATTTGTCCATGTTTTTAGACACCTGCTACACCTAATATAATATTTTATTCCTTAAAAGTTGACCATAATTATTACATCATTATTACATAGCTATGGTGTCATTAAACTTACTGAAGACACAAAATTGTATTTTTACTATTCATTGAAAAATAAAGTATTTTATAAAAATATCACAAATTCACTGTAACCTAATATTGACATCATAAATTAAAAAATGAAATTTATTTTATATTAATAAATCTCTATATATGAGAAATTTAACTTTTAACTTTAAAAATACATTATTATTAAAAATAATATTGGGCAGAAAGTGCGTAGTGACATGCAAAGTAAAATTTTTGAAACTAAAAAAATTATTTTACCATTTTTAAATAAAAATGAGTGATTTTATAACAATATTTCATCATAATAACTATTATTAATAAATAAATATTTTAATATTGAAATTAAAGTATAATTTGTACCTGTAATATTTTAATATTGAAATAAAAGTATAATTTGTACCTGTAAAATCAATTTTCCAATTTATTTTAATTAGAAATATATCTTATTAAGAAAAACTATTCTTCAAATGGAAATAATGAAATGAAAATTTTATTTATATAAATGGATTAAAAAAATTAACTAAGGCCCCATTACATAACATCGTATTACACATGCATAGGACCTAAGAGTGAAGTTTGCAATGGTAACAGAATCTTGGGGCGGCTCGAACAACATTGCCTGAGTGGTGATTTCTATTAACTTGAACTTCTCCCGTAAGCAATTCTGTTCAAGCCTAATGTGTTGAAGTTCATCATGGGATTGGTCTAGAGAGAAGCCCAATGATTCCACCTCCTTACCAAGCACTAAAAAATGGGATTCATATGGCCTGAGTCTACTAGATGATGCCATAGACTCTTCTTTATTCAATAATAACCATTATAATTTATAATCACTAATATTAACATTAAGAGTATAGTTTTCGATGGTAATTTTACCAATGTTCATATAACAGTTGAAACACAATGGTATCATTTCAATTATACTCACCTCATTAATAAGGTATATAGTTTTATTGAGTACAAATAATATAACTTACATTTTCAATAAACAATTATTATTCAAAAAGATCGTTTCATTACAAGAAGTTTAAAAAAATATAAAAAATGGGAGGATATAAAAGAAGTGAGGAACCTGTATAAAATAATAGCAATTTCTATATATGATAAAACAAAAATTCTACAAATCACTATAGTTGGGAACATGTGAACCTCCACTAGTAGCGCATACACTACATGAAATTGATTCAATTTAGAGGACTATGGATGGGGCCCTATTGATTTTGATTATTATGATTGTTTTTAATGTCCATTTGGAGATTTTGGTCCTAATCATATTAGGGTGTTTAAATATCCCAACTAAACCTAAGGAGATAGCCTTGATATCCACATGCACTGCATGTCTTCTAAGTTGTGGATAATGATAGTTGGGTGTTCCTTATGTTTCCACACTAGTAGAAAGTCATAGCTACACTGATATCCACTAAAGATGGAGTAGAAACATCTTGCTACTGAGAGATGCATCCACCACTTCTATGATTATCATGTCACTTCCTCTTATTCACGTGTGTTCCATATTAAATGCTACTATGTTGAAGGGAAAACCCAAACAAGCTAGACCTTCCCCCTAAATGAATCTCTACCATCTTATCCCCACCAGCTATCTTAGCATAAGTGGTGAGCATTAGCATATACACCTATGATCAGATAACAAGTCACAATACATATAGGTATTTATGATCCTTCATCACCACCACTAGAGTAAAATGAACTAACTCAGCAAAATAATTATTATAATCCATCACCAAAAAAATATCCCTACTGATAATAAAAGAACTCCATATACTTTTCCATCATTAATGATTATGTATAGAACTGTTAAAAGAAAATGGTTTTGAAACCTTTCCACTCAAAACCCACATGTTTAATCATCTCAACCGTAGATTCATTACACCTCTTACTAGGACCCTTGAGCTTAATCGTTATACACTTCACTTTAATAGATTTAGATATCTCCAAGAATTCAAAGACTTGCTCAATATTTTCTATCTCATACCTTGCCTCTTGAGGTTACTTAGTACCCCAAAAATGTATGGGTTCTAGAATAGGAACTCGTATTCTTGATATTTGTCTCCATCAACTCATAATTATGAATATTAATATTGGTTCTAAATACGAATATTATTTTTATCCACTACATAAACTGACCAAATGAAATCCTTAATGAGATTCAAATCAAAAATAAGATTTCGTTGAGGATCATTTCCTAGTGTACCCTCTTGGGTAACCCCTTGAAGATGTATCAGTGCCATGATTTTAAATAACAAAGAAAGAAGATATGAACATGAAATAAAATAATCTCAATTTAAACTCAAATATCATAAGAAGAAATTGAGATTGAAACCAAAATCCAACACATAATAAACATAACCCAAAATCATATGGTGTCTTGAGTCTTGTTATTATGAGATCTATAGAGTAACTCAATAAAAACATACTCTTATGTCCTAATAATATAATCTCTTATGTATTAATTTCCCACAAATGAGAACAAACATAGTCTTTGATACTAAATTGGCATGACCCATACTAAATAGCCCATCCATCTAGGCTCTGAACTAGCTTTGATAAGACCAAAGGGTATTCCCGATCCCCGTGGGCAGGTGACAAGAACATGAACATCCAAAAATGACCAAAGAGAGAAATTTTTCTCAACCTAAAACAAGATAAATTAAAAATATATAAAGAATGATAATCGGAAAATAAATTTACCATAGTTAAAAAGAACAATAATGGTAATGATACAACAAAGGTAGAAATCTAAAACTATGGTACAAGTCTAATAATAAAACCAAAAATACAACCCGAATTATCAAAAACTATTTTTTGTGATATGAGGGTAACATACCCCCAACTCACAACTATTTACCCTATCATAGATGACATAAAACTCTCTACCTCATTTCAGTACCATGACCTTTCCTACATCTATGAAAACAAGGTGTACACATCCCCGACAGAGTGTGTAGGGTGTGAGCTAAACAAGATTAGTAGCATACCACATAGGTTTTCCATAAAATCTCTTTATAAAATAATATCAATATTCTCAATATATTAATAATATTGAATGAAAAATTGTGTTCACATTTATATTAAAATAAAGGTAAATCATTTCCCCTTTTATTGTTCTAAAAAAATCAATATAATATAGTTTTAAACCACCTTACAGTTAAAATATTTTACATTTATCAAAGTAAGCATCATATATCATATCAAAACCAAAAAATTAAAATTCAAAGAACAATGGAGATCGCCCCTAGGTTAAAATATGTATTGGCTAGCTGGTTCACTCATACTTCAATAATAAATTAAGACTAATTTACACTAAACATGTCCCAAGAATAACAAGTCCTAGGGAATAGAGGAACACCCCTTGTGTGTACCCCTTATAGATACATATAGATGGAATAATACTAAAACCCCATCCTTGGTACCCAAGGATCCCATGTGATTCATATTCCAAATTATTTTTCATTTTCAAGGGCTTATCACATTTCAAAAATAATTTCTAAATATCCATTTTTACATAAAAATTATGATTTAAAAACCATTTTCACAATCAATTTCATAGTTATTTAAAACATATATTTCCTTTACCAAGAAATGTGGAAATCATATTTTTATCAAAAACCCATTTATGTATGTATATAAAAACTTCAAGTACAATACCAATATTTATATAGAAAACAATTTAGAAAACTAGTTCATGTTTGGTTCACCAAACATAGGTTGGAGATAGAACCAACTACCTCAAAATTGAGTTTTCATGAAAATAAAAATGAAATAAAAAAACCAATGAAAAATAGGGATCTAAGAATAGTAGGATACATTTATAAAATAAGTATCTGGCATGAATAAACAAGAAAAAAAAACTTATGAGATCATGGATACAAAGGGAGTCACATACCTTAATGATTCCCACACAACACACCAAAATCTATCTCCATTACTATGATCTTCCAGTAAGGGATAATGAGAATTGGGCCATGAGGATCCAAACACACAGGTAGAATAATTGGAATAGATCAAGTGAACCAGATTACCCAAATTAGAATGGATTCTAAATATCTTCCCAAAATAATTTGATTTGAAACCCTAAATCCAAAAAAGTTTAAATAGAGATTAATAGAGATCAATGTTGGGTAAAAATGAATTAAAATAACCTTCTTAAATATCCTTGATATACCATAAACAAGGGTAATTGATTCCTAAAAATTAGGTAGCGAAATCATCTGTTTGAAAAAATTCAAACAAGGAAACCTCACAGTGTAGTGTCCATTCACCAAACCCATGGTGTCTTTAGTGTGCCCCACTAGAAGCCTGACTCTCCCACCTTAACATACCCTAGATTCAATACCTTGGTCACTTTGGTATCTCTATGTCTTCAACTATACATGTGGATAATATGGTTGGTTGTGGCATATAAACAAAATGAAAATAACCCACTTGTTAAATCATGCCCTACTTTGATCATGGATGCTTTTCCTATGGTGTAAAAAACGCACATAGGTAGACCAAGGCCTCAAACATGACCATAGTGCTTCTCATGTTTCCATAAGAGACGAAAAACCTCTTTTTAAGCCACCAATCCATTCCAAAATCTAATAAACCTAAAATTAAACATCCCAAAGCACGAAAAGGGATATAAATCAAGCCATTATGTTACACATAAAAGATGTTATGGTGGGGAAAAGAGGATTGATGAGGAGTCTTATATATATTTTGAATTTTTCATAACACCATTCAAGATATGTTTCATAAATATAAACATAGTAATTATCCATATACCAGCTGTATTAGCTAGTGGATATCATATACGTTACAATATAATTGGAATATATTATGTGTTATCTCTATGTATTTTTATGAGAACTTTTCATTAATTCTGACATTAGATACAAATTTACATCAAATAAACACTGAGTAGATCTCAAAAAATTATACTAATGATACCCATGATATTACTATTGCTAAGATAGAAAGTTATTAGTCATGATCAACTATTTTTATATAAGGGGGAGAAAATTTTATTTTCAAAAACTTGTAAGTGTCTTGAATTCATTGATTTTAGGGATCTTGATTCACATGAGTTGTAATAGAAACACTAAACTCCATAAAACATAGTTTATGGATTTGTTCCAAATAAACATACTAAAAATGGATTTAAAATTAAAAAATTTGGTTTTATATTCACTAATAAGAGTGCGAGAATATTCAATTTGAATAATGAATCCTATAAGGAAGTAGTAAAAAAAATATATGTTGAAAATTTTCATATGAATTCAGAGATATATTACATGTACTAAAATCCAATTTCATATTTTTTTAGTTTTTATAGTAGATGAAAATTAGTTTGTGGTTATTATAGAAAAAACCAGACATCGATTAGTTGTTGAAGTTTTCAAGAAATTTCTAAATATAATCAATGATGAAACCTAATATTAACCATCGTGATAAAATATACTAAAATTCTACTTGTCATAGAAACAGTATATTATTATTGTAGTGGGAAATTGGATGTCAATACCACCTTAATTTATGGAAACCCTAAATAATATGTATATACGATGTAACCAAAAGGGTTAGTAACATCAATGCAATCCAATAATAAATTGATTTAGGGATTGAAGTAATAATTATATTCATATAATATTCAGTTAAATAATATACTTGAGAGTTTGGTTTTATTAAGAATGAAAATTTTCCATGTGTTTATAAGATGTTATAAGTAATTCTACAGTTTTACAAGAAAAATATGATGATAATGTCTAAAATATTCAATGGAAGAAATAGGAATTCCCAGACTGACTCGACATAAGCTATCAAGAGAGAACATGAAGGACAATGAAACACCTACTCATTCCACTTGATAAGAGGAATCTATATCTCCATAACCTATGACATGATCTCTATCATAATTATGGAATCCCATATTCTTATTACATAAATTTTCATTATGTTTTACAAATTTAGGATCTTTAATGTCTAGTGTCTTGGAAAAAATTACATGAAATTGTAAAACAATCTTTTAATCCTATTAAAGGGATTTTTTATATGTTCATACTAAGTACAATTACTAACTATCATAACCTGGGGACATACATCAAAGTAATGGGTGAGAATAAGGCCCAGTAAGGGTAAACAAGGGAATTAGTTTATGTGTGATATCAATAAGAACATGAGGAAATACATAAATACAAGAGCAATGGAAAAGAGGAATATCATAATAAAAAGTACATGAATCATAACTTAAATATGTGGCTAAAAATTTTAATTTATACATTCATAATCATACACCAAGTTCCCTCCCCACGGTGTCATAAAAATTAACAAGGTTATTCCCCAAGGTAAAGTAAAACATGTCATCTCTAGAAATTAATTTCTGTACCCAATACATCGGAGAGATATCAGGTAAAACCCTTCATATGTATTTATTTTCATGTGATCTACATAGATCATAATAAAAAATTACATAAATAACCCATATAGAAAAAAAGATATGTGTTTTATATCAAAATCATGAGGTTTTAAAAAGTGATTAAAAACATGATCATTATATCAATTATAACACATGGAAAGGGAATGAGGATTTTATGTATGTAAATTATAGAATAAAATATATATATTTGTTTATTGATGAATACCCTAATAAATTAAATATTTTTGGGTATTCTCGTAAATAAAATAATAGAATTTATTGATAAAAAATAGATATTTTAAGACAAAAAATATGTAGCATAAAGGCAATGCAACATGGTTTTAGAAAATAATAAAAAGAGAGGGGATAGGGGTAACCCATTCATAAGAGGGTTATCATACATTATAAGGACATAATTAAATGGAGATAACAAAAAGGTTCGGAAACTTAGAATACATACCACATAAAAAAGAACTTGAATGGACAAAAAGAAAGCCGTTGAGAATTCCCTTACAAAAATTTAGCAGCCTATCAGCATCGCTTAAAAATTCAGAAAATCAGTTGATGAGAGAAAAAAAGGTTATAATAATTTGGGAATAAAATTTAATGAAATAATTATACATAATAACATACCCCAACATAAGAAAATTGAAAATAAAAGACATAACATAAAATAATTATTGAATAAAAGAGGAGGGTGAAAGGTTCCCTTACCTTGAAGAGTAACTTAAAAAACTCAAAGGATAGGACCTTTGAAGATTGAGGGAACCTTGGGAGGACTCATTGAGAGTTAAAAAGACCATATATTTATTTTGGAGGAATTTTTAATGAATGGAATGAAGGAATGGGTTGGTATTTATAGCAAAAGTGATAGAATGTTTTATTAATATCCAAAGGACACCTCATTGGTGGTATTTAAAAAACCATGGGCTCTTCCATTGTATTTGCCCATGTCAATTTCCACTTAGGACACATAATATTATTTTTTATTCCTTAAGAGACTACCGGAATTATTTCATCATGATTACCTCATTATTACATAGCTATTATGTCATTAAACTTTCCGAAAACTCAAAACTGTATTTTTACTATTCAATGAAAACCAAAGTATTTTATAAAAATATCATAAATTCACTTTAACCTAATATCAAAATTATAAATTCAAAATTGACATTTATTCCATCTTAAAAAATCTCTAAAAATGAAAAAATTATTTTTTAACTATAAAAACAATTTACTATTAAAAATAATAGTGGAGAGAAAATGCATAGTGACATGCATAGTAAAATTTTTGAAACTAAAAAATATATTTTATCATTTTTAAATAAAAAGGATTTTTTTATAACACTATTTCATTATAATAAGTATTATTAATAAATACATATTTTAATATAGAAATAAAGGTACAATTTTTTACCTATAAAATCAAATTTTTAAATTTGACTCAATTAAAAAAATATCTTATTGAGAAAAACTATTCTTAAAATGGAAATGAGGAAATAAAAAAAATTTATAAAAAGAAATTACAAAAAGTAACTAAGGCCTGGTAACATAACCCTTTATAACACTTGCATAGCACCTAACAGTGAGGTGTGTAATGGTGATAGAATGTTGGGGTGGCTTGGACAACATTGCATGAGTGATGATTTCTATTAACTTGAACTTCTCTCGTAAGAAATTCTGTTCAAGATTAACGAGTTAAATTTCAGCTTGGGTTTGGTCTAGAGAGAAGCCCCATTACACAACCTCCTTCCCAAGCTCCAAAAAATGGGCTTCATATGGGCTGAGTCTACTAGATGAGGTCATAAACTCTTCTTTTCTATAATAATAACCATGGTCATTTATAATCATTAATATTAATGTTAAGAGTATAGTTTCCAATGGTCATATTGACCAATGGTCACATAACATTTAAAATAAAACGGTCTCATTTTAATTATACTCACTTCATTAATAAGTGATATAATTTTGTTGATTACAAAATAATATAAGTTAAATTTTCAAGAAACAATTATTATTCAAAAAGATCGGGTCATTACATTATCCCCCCTTGAGAAATTTCATCCCTGAAATTTCAAATAATACCCTTATAAGATAAAATATGTGGGTACTTCTAATTCATAGTCTCTTCTAGTTCCCATGTGGATTCTTTATATTTTTTGTTCTTCCACAACAGTTTAACAAGGTGGGTATTCTTATTGTGTATAACCTTGTCTCTTAGATCCAAGATACCCACTGTCTTCTCTTTATATGAGAGGTCATGTCCTACTTGCATGACCTCAAGATTTACTACATGTTAAGGGTCAGGTAAGTACTTTCTCAATATGGATACATGGAATACATCATAAACATGATCTAGTTTTGGATGAAGTTAAAGTCGATAGGCCACTAATCCTATGCGATCAAGGATTTTATAGGGGCCAATGTACCTGGGGTTGAGATTCGTTTTCTTTCCAAACTGCATGACTCTCTTCTATAGAGAAATTTGAAGGAAGAATTTTTCACCAACATCAAACTTTAAGTCCCTTTGATGGTTGTCGGCATAGCTCTTCTACCGACTCTGAGTAGCCTTAATGTGTTGTTGGATGGAATGAACCTTTTATATCATCTATTTCACAAGATTAGTCCCTAAAAACTTTCTTTCACCGTATTCATCCCAAAAAGTATGAGTTTTACATCTCTTTCCATATATAACTTCATAGGGTGACATTTTAATGCTCGAGTGGAATCTTTTTTTGTAAGATAACTCAAATAATGGAAGATGTTAATACCATCCACCTTTAAATTCCATTGAGCATGTTCTCAGCATGCCCTCAAGTGTCTAAATAGACCTTCAACTTTTTTCCATTAGTTTGGGGTGATAAGACATACTGAAATTCAATTTGGTACACATAGCATGTTAAAGACTTCTCTTTAATTTTGATGTGAACCTTGGATCAAGATCAGATACGATGGAGAGTGGTACCCCATACAACATTACCACTTCCCTCACGTAAATCTGGGCACATTGATCAAGGGATAAATCTTAGTGAATAAAGATTAAATGGGATGTCTTGGTGACACGGTCCATTATAACCCATATCTCATTTTTTTCCTTTGTACGTTCTTGGGAGACTAGTGACAAAGTCCATAGTGATATTCTCCCACTTCTATACTGGTATGGGTAGTGGTTATAACACCCCTTTAAGAATTTGTCACTCTACCATCACATGCTGACACACCAGGCACGTAGTGTAGTCGGAAATCTACCTTTTCATGTTATCCCAACAATAATGATCATGATAGTCCCTATAAATTTGAATGCTTCCAGGACATACAGATAATGTATAGTTATGAGCTTCATCCATCATCTCCTTCTTTATTTCCAAAATAAATGGAACACTAATTCTTGTACGAAATTTCAGTACACCTTCTTGATCAATATTGAACTCATGATACTTCCCATTATTCATAGCCTCAAACTTCTTCTGTAACGAAGAATCTTATTTTTGAGCATTCTTGATCTTATTTAGTAATGATGGTTGAGAAATAATTTGGGATAGGTTTTATGATATACCTTCCCTTATGATTCCCATGCCCAGTTTTACAAGGTCATTGATTGAAGGATATCTTTGAATCCTCATCATTTCCAGCACAATAGGGACTTTTCTACTTAATTCATCTGTGATTTTTTTCTCTTCTGGGATGATGATGAATTGAATAATTAGAGTCTTTAATAAGTTCCAACCATCTCCTTTGTCTCATGTTCAATTCCTTTTGCGTGAAAATATAATTCAAACTTTGATGGTCTGTGTATATATAACATTTCTCTACATAAAGATAGCACCTTCCTATCTTCAAAGAAAAAACAACCATATCCATCTCTAGATCATGTGTTGGATAATTCTGCTCATGATGATTTAGCTGTTGATATTCATAAACAATCACCTTGTCATTTTTCATGAGGACACCCCCAAGACCTTTTAAAGATGCATCACTAAAAATAACGAATCCTTCTCCAGTTGTGGTAAGAGTTAACATGAGTGCAGTAACTAATCTCTTCTTCAGCTCTTGGAAACATTCCTCACCCTATTTTTTCGAGATGAACTTGACCCCTTTTTGAGTTAACATGGTTAATGGATTAGAAAGTCATGAATTTTTTTCACTAAACTCCTATAATATCATACTAAACCAAGAAAACTATGAATATTAGTTATTATTGTAGTATAAGGACACTCCTCAATAACCATTGTCTTTGCAGGGTCAATTGATATTCCATCATTGGTTACAATGTGCCCCAATAAAGCAGCTTTTTGTAACCAAAATTCACATTTTTTGAACTTTCCATAAAGTCTGTCCTTCAATAGAGTTTGAAAAATAATCCTTAGATGATCCTCTTACTCCTCCTATCCTTTAGAATATATCATAATATCATCAATAAAAATTACCAAAAAGTCATAAAGGTAGTCCTTAAATACTCTATTTATCATATCCATAAAAATTGTAGGATCATTAGTCAAAATGAGGGGTATAACAACAAACTAATAATTCCCATATCTTGATCAGAATGCAGTTTTTAAAATATATTCTTTCTTCACCCTCAATTGATGATAACAAGAATGAAGATCAATCTTAGATAATAATTTATCCATAAAAAGTTGTCCAAATAAGTCATCAATTCTTGGAAGATGGTATTTTTTCTTTACTATAAACCCATTTTGTTCTCTATAATCAATACATAACTGCATTGATCCATCCTTATTCTTAAAAATGATAACATGTGCTTCCTAAGTAGATACTTAGTAGAATAAACCCCATATTCAAAAGATCTTGGAGTAGTTTCTTTAATTCCTCCAGCTCCACATTTTCCATTCTATACGGGGTCTTTGATATCACATGAGATCCATGTATGAGTTCAATGTATAACTCTACCTATCTTCCTGGGGGATGTCTCGGTAACTCCTACAGAAATATGTCAATGTATTTCTAGACGATGGGGACATTTTCTATCATTATACTCTCATTTACTTCTTTTTATTCACCAATCAACTCCATAATCAAGGATATGGGAGGTTGTTATAGAAACATATTAGGTTGATATATCTCTCCTTGGAATATAACTATAGGTTTTCCATTCAATACTTCTGAGATTTACTTACTTCTACATTTGATCTTAGAATTATACTTTGAGAGCTAGTCCATCCCTAGTATAATTTCCAATTCCATCATGGGAATGACTACTAGATTTGCGATAAGATTGTGCTCACTAAAGTAAATACAATAGTTTCTAAACATTGATGATTCATGGAAAGTCCAACTAGTATTATTGACTGAAAACTCTACTTCTAGATATTTAGGTTTTGATTCTAAAATCTTTGCAAACATAGAGGAAATAAAGGAATGCATAGAACTATAATCAAACAAGGTACTTGATAGATTTTAGATAATAATGAGAGTACCTTACTCCACATTATTTTTAGATTCAACATCATCTTTCATGATATAAAAATCAAAACCTTTATTCTTTATCCTTTTTCGAGGCTGATGGTGATTCCCCTCCACTGCCCTTATATTTGGATAGTGATTGGAAAAGTGACCAAGTTGTCCACACTTATAGAATTTGGCTTCAGGTAGGTATTTCACCATATTCCCTTTGTGTTTAGTTATGGGATTTTGAGGCTACTCCTCATTATAACAATTCCATGCAATATAGTTATCTCTTACAGACTTATAGCACTTCCTGCTCCCAAGCAGGCAGTTCCCTGAATGCTTCTTCACACATTTATTACATGTGGTACGTTGAACATTCTTGCCTCATCTACCCTGATAAAAGCTCCTACCTAATCATGGATCCATTTATCTCTTCTTATCATTGGATTTATGAGACCACTACGTCTCACCGAACTCTAGTTTGACTTTCATAGCACTCTGCACGATCTCATCATAACTATCATAGTCTCGGATGGCTAGATTCTTTCACAGATGAGGTCTTAATCAACTAAATAATATGTTAGCCTTCCCATTTGGATCCATGGTAAAGCTTGAGGTGTAATGGGAATTTCATTTGAATTTTATCTCATATCTTCCAATAGATTCATTCTCTTTCTGCTTCAGCTCGAGAAACTCCTCTATTTTTGTTATCATCAAACGAGGGAAATACTTTTTGAAGAAGATCACATGGAACTCTTCCCAATTCATGGCTTCAATATCCCGCTTGGCCTTGTGTTTTTAATCATTTCCCACCATGGATCAACTTCTCCCTCTAAGCGATAAGCATCCAAGGTGACTTTCTCTTGTTCATAACTACAAAGTATGGAAAATATATTTTCTACAGAGCTTATCCACTATTATGCAATCAATTTGTCGATCAAGCCAGTGAACATTGGTGGTTTTTTACACATAAAGGACTCAACGAAAATTTGTTCCCTTCTTGGTGAAATTGGTCTCTTAGCTTGATTCAAATTATTTCCCATACCTTTAGTCAATTGATACATTATTCTCATGAAAGCTTCTATTTTGGCTTTCATCATGGGTCCATAAGTGCATGGTCCACTATGGTCACCATTTACACCGTTCCTCCTATTTCCATCCATTTTATAGAAGAAGAAAACCTTAGTGAGAAACCTGTTTTATTTAAGAATATTATAACTCAAATAGATTTTTATGTCTTGAAACATTATGCATAAATTCTTTATTCAATATCAAATACTAAATTTCCTAAAAATCATTTATAATGATTCATAAAAAGTTTGTGATTAACCAAACATATCCCCCTGGAGTGTCAAACCTGGAGTGTAGCAAGGCTAATCGTCGTGCACTAGTTCACATTCGATTCTAGCTCAAAGCAGTGTAATACAGTTTTACCCCTCGATACATTTTTGCCAGAGCCACATCCACTTGTTCTTATCTAGACATTGATTTATTTGTTTGGAAACCACTTACTTAATATTTCACCAAAATAGCTAGAAATTTTCCAATATT
Organism: Viscum album; assembly: GCA_963277665.1. Classification (NCBI taxonomy): domain Eukaryota; kingdom Viridiplantae; phylum Streptophyta; class Magnoliopsida; order Santalales; family Viscaceae; genus Viscum; species Viscum album. Next base: position 1,475,101,942 of record OY728164.1, on the reverse strand, counting down.
TAACTTTTTCTATAGGGTTATTCTGAATGTTTTAAGATCTTAATTTCCAAAAATAACTAAACTATAATTTGATACAAACTATGGCTTCCCACCTTCTTATTATATAACATTTCATTACATTTTAAAAACAGAGGATCCTTAAAGTCTAGTGTCTTTGAAAAAAGGTATACAATACAAGAAAAAATAAAACAATATTTTAATCCTCTTGAAAGGATTCTTGATATGTTAATACTAAGTACAATTACTGAATCTAATAACTTGGGGACATACATCAAAGGAACATGTGAGAATAAGTCCCAGTAAGGGTAAATAAGGGAATCAGTTTACCTGTGATATCAATAAGAACATGATGAAATATATAAAGACTTGAGCAATGGAAAAAAGAGGCATATCATAATAAAAATAACATGAATCATAAAAAGAATATATAGATACAAAATTTAATTTTTAAATTCATAATCTTATCACCAAGGTCCACTCCCAAGGTGTCATAAAAATTTCCAAGGTTATTCACCAAGGTATCGTAAAACTTGTCATCTCGAGAGATTAATATCTTTACCCAATGCATTGGAGTGCTATCAAGGTGCACCCTTAATATGTCTTTATTTTATTGTGAACCACATATATAATAATCAAACATTTCATAAATAACCCATAGAGTATAAAGGAGATGGGTTTTATATCAAAATCACGGTGTTTTAAAAAGTGCTTAAAAACATGATCATTATATCATTTATAACCCATAGAAAAGGAATGAGGGTTTAATGTATGTCAATTATATAATAAAATATATAATTTTTATGTCTTTATGAATACCCAATGAAATTAAATAGTTTTTGGTATGCACATAAATAAAATGAGAGTGTTTCTGGAGAAAAAGAGAGCGATTTTTAGATGAAAATTATGCAGCATAACGGTTATGCAATGTGGTTTTAGAAAACAATTAAAAGAGAAGGGATAGGGGGAACCCATTAATAAGGGTGTCATAATATATTATAAGGATAGAATAATATGAAGATAATAACATGGTTTGATAACTTTAAATATATACCACATAAAATAGAAATTTAATGGGAAAAAAATAAAGATATTGAGAATTCTCTTACGAAAATTCGGGAGCCTATCGACATCGCTTAAAAATTCAGAAAATCTTTTGATGATAGACAAAAGGGTATCTAATAATTTGGACATAAAATAGAAAAAAATAAGGATATATAATAACATAACCTAACATAAGAAAACTGAAATTAAAAGTCATAACATAAAATAAGTCTTGACTAAAATAGGAGGGTAAAAAGTTCCCTTACCCTAAAGAGTAACTTCGAAAACTCGATGGTTGGGACCTTGGGTGATTGTGGGAACCTTGGGAGGACTCCTTGGAAAGTAAAAATACCAAATATTAATTGAAGATTAATTTATAATGAAATTAAATAAGTAATGGGTTGGTATTTATAGAAAAAGTGGGGGAATATTTTATTAATTTCCAAGGGACACCTCAATGGTGATATTTTCAAAACCTTGGGATTGCCCATGGTATTTAGAAAACCTTGGAATTTACCATGGTATTTTCCCATGGTTTGGACCACTTAGGACACCTCATATCATATTTTATTTCTTAAGAGCCTTCCAACATTATTACATCATGATTAAATCATTATTACATAGCTACGATGTCATTAAACTTACAAAAAACTCAAAACTATATTTTTATTATTCACTGAAAAACAATGTATTTTATAAAATTATCATAAAGTCACCATAAAATAATATCAACATTCTGAATTCGAAAATGATATTTAATTTATCTAAATAAATTTATACATATGAGAAATTTAACTTCTATCTATAAAAATACTTTATTATTAAAAATAATAGCGGACAAAAAATGAATAGTGACATGCGTAGTAAAATTTTCGACACTAAAAAAATTAGTTTATAAGATGTAAATACAAAAGGGGTGTTTTAATAAGTATTATTAATAAACCTATATTTTAATTTTTAAATAAAAGTACTATTTTTTACCTATAAAATTGATTTTTTATATTTGTATTAATTAAAAATATATCTTATTAAGAAAAACTATTCTTAAAATGGAAGTGATGAAATGAAAATTTTATTTATACAAAGGTATTAAAAAAGGTAACTAAGGTCTAATTACATAACCCCTTATAACACCTTCATAAGACCTATAAGTGAGATGTATAATAGTAATAGAATCTCAGGGCGGCTCTGACAACATTACCTCAGTGGTGATTTCTATTAACCTGAACTTCTCACATAAGAAATTTCATTAAAGCTTCACATGTTAAAGTTTGACTTGGTATTTGTCTAGAATGAAGCTGAGAAACCCCACCTCTTTCCCAAGCTCTGAGAAATAGGCTTCGTATGGCCCGAGTCTACTAGATGAGGCCATTATCTCTTCTTTCTGAAATAATAACCATTATCATTTATAATCACTAATCTTAATGTTAAGAGTATAGTTTCCAGAGGTTATATTGACCAATGGTTATATAATAGTTTAAACCCAAGGGTATAATTTCAATTATACTCTCTTCATTAATAAGGTATATAGTTTTCTTGAGTACAAAATAATATAACTTACATTTTCAACAAACAATTATTATTCAAAAAGTTTGGGTCGTTACAATAAGATTTAAAAAAATTAAAAAATAGGGGGATATAAAAGAATTGAGGCACCTGTATAAAAAATAGTAGTTTCTATATAATATACAACAAAAATTATACAAATCACTATATCTTGGCACATTTGAACCTCCACTGATAACTCATACACTACTTTCAATTTCTTTAATTTAGAGGCATGTGGATGGGGACCTAATGAATTTGATTATTATGATTTTTTTTCTACCATTTGGATATTATGGTCCATAACCATATCAGGGTGTGGACATATCCCAACTAAACCTATGAAGATTTCCTTGATGGCCACATGCACTGAAGGTGTTCCGAGTTGTGAAGAATGATCACTGGGTGTTCCTTATGTTTCCACACTAGTGAGAAGTCATGGCTATACTACTAGCAACTACAAATGGAGTAGAAATATCTCTCTACTGAGAGATAAAACCAGCAGTTCTATGATTATCATTTCACTTACTCTTATTCACATGTGTTCCATAGGAAATGATACTATATGGAAGGGAAAACCCAAACAAGCTAGACCTTCCCCCTGAATCAATCTCTACCATCATATTCCCACAAAAAATATTAGCTTATATGGTGATCATTATCAAGTATACCTATGATCATATATCAAGTCTCAATCCTTACAGATATTTATGAGCCTTCACAGCCACTACTAAAGTAAAATGAACTAACTCATCAAAAATAGTTATTATAATCCATCACTAAAAAATATAATTACTGAAAGGAAAAGAGGACTATATACTTTTTCATCATCATGTATTTTTTATATAAATTTTGAAATAAAATTGTCTTGAATTCATTCTACTCTAATCCCACATGTTGATTCACCTGAACCATAGAGTCCCACCACCTCTTACTAGGACCCTTGAGGTTAAATGTTATACACTTTGGCCTTAATAGATTTAAGTATCTTCAAGTATTCAAAGACATGTTCAATATTTTCAAGCTCATACCATGCCTCCTGAGGTTACATAGTAACCCAAAAATATGTGGGTTATATAATAAGAAATATTATTCTTGATATTTTTCTCCATCACCACTTAATTATGCCTCTTTATCTTGGTTCTAAATATGAATCTTAATTTGATCCACAACATGTACTGACCAAATGAAATCCTTAATGAGATTCAAATAAAAAGGAGGATTTCATTGAGGGACATTTACTAGTGTACCCTATTGGGTAACCTCTTGAAGATGTATCAGTGGAATGATTCTAAATAACTAAAAAAGAAGATATGAACAATAAATAAAACAATATCAATTTAAACTAAAATATCATAAGAAGAAACTACGATTGAAACCAAAATCCAACACATCAGAAACATAATCTAACATCCTATAGTGACTTGAGTTTTGTAATTATGATATCTATATAGTAACTCACTAAAAACATACCTCTTATTTCCCAATAATCCTTCACCCAATGTATTAATTTACTAACAATGGGAACAACCATAGTCTCTGATACTAAATTGGAATGACCCATAAAAAATAGCCCATCCATCTAGGCTCTGAACTAGACTGTGATAAAAACCAAATGGTATTCCTGATCCCCATGGGATGGTGACAAGAACACAAACATCCAAAAATGAAAAAAGGGAGAAATTTTTCTCAACCTGAAAAAATATAAATGAAACACATATAAAGAAAGATAATTAGTTAATAAATTTACCATAGTTAAAAATAACAATAATGGTAGTGATGCAACAAAGGGAGAAATCCAAAACCAAGGTACAAATCTAAGAATAAAACCAAAAATACAACCTAATCAATAAAAAAACTACTTTGTGTGATATTAGGGTAACATCCCACCAAATCACCACCATTTACCTCTACCTAGATGACATAAACCTCTCTACCTCATTTCAACACATTGACTTTTCCTGCATCTGAAAAAACAAGGTCTACACATCCCAAAGAGAGTGTGTAGTGTGTGAGCTAAAATGGATTAGTAGGATACCACCCATGTTTTCCATAAAAAACATTTTTAAAATAGTATAAATATTCTCAATTTATGAAAAATATAGAATGATAAATTGTTTTCACATTTAATTTAAAATAATGGTAAATAATTTCCCCTTTTATAGTTCTAAAACAAAATCCATATAATATAGTTTTAAACCACATTTAGAGATAAACTATTTTACATTTATCAATGCATGCATCATATATCATATCAAAACAAAAAAAAAATTCAAGTAACAATGGAGATCACCCCTATGATAATATATCTTCCAACTAGTTAGGTCACTCGTACCTCATTGATAAATCAAGACTAGTGTTCACTAAACATATACCAAGAACAACAGGTCCTAGGTAATAGATAAACACCCAATGTGTGTATCTCGTATAGAAACATAGAGGCGAAATAATATTAAACCCCCCTCCTGGGTACCCAAGGCTCCAATGTGTTGCATATGCCAAGTTTTTTTTATTTTCTAGGTCTTATCACATTTCATAAACAATTTCTAAACATCCCTTTTTTACATCAAAATTATGATTTAAAAACCAGTTTCACAAACCATTTCATAGTTCTTTGAAACCTATATTTCCTTTACCAATAAAAGTTTAAATCATATTTTACCAAAAATACATTTATGTATGTATATAAAAACATCAGGTTTTATACCAATAATAATTTAGAAAACAAGTTATAAAACTAGTTCATGTTTGCTTCACCAAACATAGCCTAGAGATAGAACCAACTACATCAAAATTGGGTTTTCATGAAAATAAAAATTAAATAAAAAACCAATGAGAAATAGGGATCTAACAATAGTATGATAAGTTTATAAAATAGGGATATCACATGCATAGACCAGAAAAAACACCTTTGATATTATGGATACAAAGGAAGTCACATACCTTAATGATTCCCAGACAACACGCTAAACTCTATCTCCCTTACTCAGATCTCCCAGTACAGAAGAATATGAATCAGTCCAAGAGGATCCAAACACAAAGGTAGAATAACTAGAATAAATCAAGTGAACCTGATCACCTAAATTATAATGGATACTAAATCTCTTCCCAAAATCATCTGATTTGAAACCCTAAATCGAGAAAAGATAAAATAGGAATTAATAGAGGTCAAAGATGAGTCAAAATTCATTAGAATACCCCTCATAAATATCATTGATTTACCATGAACAAATATAATTGATTCCGAAAAATTGGGCAGCCAAACCATCTGTTTGAAAAAGTCTAAACCAGGAAACACCAAGGTGTAGTGTTCATTCACCAAACCCATGGTTGATTCTATGTGCCTCACTGGCAACCTGAATCACCCACCTCAACATTCCCTAGATTTAAAAACCTGGTAATTTTGGCATCTCCATGGCTTCTACTATCTATGTAAAAAATCTGGTTGGTTGTGGCGTATAGATAAACCTCCAGAAATCCACTCGCTAAACCAAGCCATACTCTTCTCATGGATGCTTTCCCATGGTGTAAAGAGGTGCATAGGTAGAACAAGGCCTCTAACTCAGCCATAGTACTTCCCATGTATCCCTAAAATCCTAAAAAACCTCTTTTAAGCCACCAATCCATTCCCAAAGCTTCTAAACCTAGAAGTACACTCTAATAATCTCGAAAAGGGATATACCTCAGTACATGATTTTACACATCAATGATGTTATGGTGGGGAAAAGAGGATTGGCGAGGAGTCTTATATGTATTTTGAATTTTACATGCTACCATTCATGATATGTTTCAGAACTATAAACATGACAATTAACCATATACCAACTATATTGGCTAGTGGATATCATATATGTTACAATAAAATCGAAATCTGTTATGTTTTATCTCCTTGTATTTTTATGAGAAATTTTCATTAAATTTAATATTAGCTACAAATTTACAACAAAGAAACATTGAGTGCATCTGAGAAAATTATACTAAAGATACCCAGGATATTACTATTCCTAATATAGAAAGTTATTAGTCAAGATCGACTATATTTATATAATAGGTAAGGACTTTTATTTTCAAAAAGCAGTAAGTGACTTGAATTCATTGATTTTAGGGCTCCATATTCGCATGAGTTGGAATCGAAACACTAAACTCTGTAAGACATAATGGGTGGATTTGTTTTAAAGACACATACTAAAAAGGAATTTGAAACTAAAAATTTGGATTTATTTTCACTAATAAGAGTGAACCATTATTCAATTTGAATAATTAATCATATAAGGAAGTAATAAATAAAAAAACTATGTTTCTAAAGTTTATATGAATTTAGAGATGTATTACTTGTACTAAAATCCAATTTCATATTTTAGTAGTTTCTCTAGTTGATGAAAATTATTTGATGGGTATTCAATAAAAAAATAGACATGGATGGTAAAAGAGATTACCAATAGGGATCAATTGGTTTTGAAGGTTTCAAGAAATGTCTATACATAATAAATGAAAAAACCTACTACCAATCATCATGAAAAATTCTGCTATAATTCTACTTGTTATAGAAACCTTCTATTATTATTGTAGTGGGAAATTGTATGTTAATACCACCTTCATTTATGGATACCCTAAATAATATATATACATAATATATATATATATATATATATATTATGTAACCAAAAGGGTTGGTAACATCAATTAAATCCAATAATAAATCGATTTAGGGATTGAATTAAGAATTATATTTACAGAATATTCATTTAAAGAATCCACCATAGTGTTTTGTTTTATTAAGAATGAAAATGTTCCATGTTTTTATAAGAGGTTATAGGTAGTGTTATAGTTTTCCATGTAAAATATAATGATAACATATGGAAAACAAATATTAAGTATTATGATTTGTTAAGACTAATGAAAATGTATTTATCTAAGAATGACTCAAAGTAGTAACCTGAGTTATAGGGGAAAAGATATTCAGCCATTGATATATGGGGTTATTTAAATATATTCATAGTATATATATTGTTAACATATTAAAAAATAAAAGATAAAATAATTAATGACAAAATTGTTTCCTATGGCACATGGTATTAATTCACTCCAAGTAGACATGTGAAAGCATAGGAGGAGGTTCTTCGGATAAATAAAATTTTATCAACATAATAGTATTTTAGAATCTGCCTTATATTCGATGATATTAACCAAGGATTTATATTTTCAATGTTTAAATGTAGTGGGAAAATGTAAAATTGAACTAGGAGAACTGCAAAGGGTTGCAGTCAAAGATATCCAATGGTACTTTAAAAAGTACAAATAATGAGTTCTTGGCGATAAGAGAGATGGGAATAATAGTTATCATAGGGATACAAAACTAGTTTTTCCCTTAGATCTATTTGATATGATATCATGGTGAGGAAAAGTTAATAATAAATAAAAAAAAATTTACAGTCAGTGGTTGTTAAATCTATATAGACTGAGTATGTTGTGATTTCTGATGAATATTATAAACTAATTTAGCAATGTTTTGTTTCATATTTTGGATTTTTACCAAGATAGTAAAGGATTAATATTTTATAATCTTATAATTATGGTTGTATCATGGATGTTAATTCTAGGACAGAGAACCAAATGGAAAATACTTTGGGATATCACATCATGAAATATTTTCTCAAATAAGTGAAGTTAGATTAATAAGAATATCCATAAGAGAATGTGGAGAGATCAAGAGGTATAACTATACCTCATAAGAATAATGTTTATCATATAAGAGATATAAAGTCAGTTATCATTTGGATATAGTAAAATTGTGATTCTATTGCGGTTAGTCCCCTAGGATTAACTAACTTTCTACTTTTGATTACTAGAATATTCGAACATCTAAACATCAATTAATATCTTATCATATGATGAGTGTTATTTTTAATAACCTTAATGTGATGATTTCTTTAGTGTAATTGTTACATAAAATGGGTATAGTAGTTCCCCTCTATAATAATAACATTTAAGTTCTATGAGAATATTCTTAAACACATGTCACTACAATAAAAATAAGGTCTAGTAATGGTTTTTTATATGTGATATTTAAAACCACCACTAAATGTTTTATATGATATAATTACACAACTATTTAGTAGTTATTTTAAAAAGATTCACTAATTTTAATATTTGGTAGAATTTTTAATTGAAAAATACACTATAAAGAGGTGGGATATCATTTAGTAGTTTTAAATTAAAAATATAGTTATCTATTTCAAAAAAAATCTACCACCCATGTAACACACCAAGTTTTTATGACCCATTTTTTTTGAAAAAATTAATTTTATATGATTTAATTCATTTCATGATACACTAACTCAAACATTATTTATTTTATATACCAATTTAGTCTTGTGTTATATGCAACACAAACTCGGCTTATGATACACGCAACACCGAGTTTGTACAAAACACCATTTTATTATTATAATTATTTAAACATGATAGTTATAGTATATTCATTAAACATAGTAATAGGAATAATAATAAAAAAAATTAAATAGTTTTTATAATATTTTTAAATAAATAAAACTTATTTATAATAATACATACATTTTTTAGTTAAAGTATTTATATGCTTGAAAATATTATTTTCTAAAAAGAACTGTTTTTTTGTATTTCTGTGAACAATAATAAAATAAATTATAGAAAATTTTAGAAATTGAATCTAATAAAATAAAAATATTTTTTAAATTCATAATTTCAAAATTATATGAGATTTAATTTTAGGGATTTTTATAAAAACAATATTTTTTAGGAATAGTGAAAAATATTGAATTTTAATTCAAAACCACTATTTCATATAAATTATTTGTATAGTTAAATTGTATATTAATTCGGTTAAAAAGGATAATGAGATTAATATTACATCAATTAATCCAATTTATATCATTTTATTCAATTTTACATTGAAATTGGATATTAAAACAATCCAAACTTTTAAACATTTTTTCTTAAAAAACTCGTTATCGTGACCAAACTGCAGGGTTAATTTAAAATTAATTTCAACCAATTGTGTGGTTAAAAATTTTAAAAATAGATTAAATATTTAGAATCATAATTATTTATAATTTATAATAAGGTTAAATCAGTTTTTTACCAAAAATATTAGTGACAATTATTAAAATTAATTTCAGCTATTAAGAGAAAAATTAGCTTAACAGGGGAATAGACCACAACCTTAAAGCCCAAAATGACCTAGTAACTTACAAAAAATACATTTTATGTCCTTATTTATACCCTATACTACATTTTATTTGATTGGTACCCTTATTGGAGCCACTTTTGATAGGGAAAACAAGGATGGAATTCCCTTTTCAAAAATTTACAGGAATGCCACTCCGCCTCCAATATAAAAAGGCACTCGCCCCTCCCACTTATGATAACCTATAAAGCCATTTGGATAAGAAAAAACTGTTCCAAAATATCCTCCCAAAATACCTATCTTTATTCAAGAATACTCTCCTTTTGTATAAATTAATCCAAGTAATCCCTATGGTGTAAACCAAAAGGAGTTAGCCAAAGAAGATGTAACATAATTCCTCCAGCTCATTTGTATTATTTTCATTATCCCTCGTATAAATTATTATTATTATTACATGGATATATAATAATAAAAATGTCCTAAATATACTAAGATTTTTTTATTCTATCTTTTCAACCAACACTTACACACACTTCCATCTAATGGGTACAGAACTTACCGTTCTTGTGTATGGGGAGCTACTGCCTCACGAAATGATGTGGTTTGTTTTTTCATTACCACCTCTCATGGTTTTGAATTATGATTGAAACTATATTTTTATATGATATATAAGATATATATGATTTATTTATTCTTATTTAATTATTATATGACACATAACTTCATGCTTTCCATTTTGCGTAAATATGATAATTTTATTTGGGGAAGTGTGGACTACTGTCTTTTCAAAGCAACGTGATTCATTCACACTCTACATGGAATGAATTAATGATGGTTTTAGTAAAATTTTATGATATATATGAATTAATAATTATAATTTAATTACTTTATATATATATATAGATATATTTCATTTACTTTCTTTATCTCAATATGATAATTAAACAGAAACATCATTCATGCGTACATATGGACGACTGTCTCCATAAACGGTGTATTCCATTTCATATTTATATATTTAATATATTTTTATAAATACATATATAATGAATATAAATGACATTTATATCATGTTTTACATTCTAGAAATCCTTATATAAGCATGAGGACCAAAAATATAACAAATTAAGATACATACAAAAAAAGTGGATATTACCCAAAACATAACCTTAACATAGAAGTGTTAATAAGCGCGTAATATTAATCCATATATCGTATTGTATATAAGAATATAATTATATGTAAGATTTATAATAAAAATTTATTTATTATTCAGGATGTTTTAATGAGTATGATGAGAATCAAGACATAAGGAAAGGGGATTTCTAGTATCACTTTTATTTCTATAGGATTTACGCCTTATTCACCATTCATTCCTTTTATATGGAGTATATACTTCCCAGGAATATATTATTTGTTTATTAACCTTAAATTTAGGGGTATTTACATATCCATTTTATTATCTCTCATTAATAGGTTTCATGTTACAAAAGTTTCCAAATTGGAAAGTAGTTTTCTCTCAATTTTCCTTCTTTGAGACACATGCCATGAATTTCAAAAAACCATGTTTTCAAAAATGTTTTAAAAAAAATTCTTAAAAAATTATATTTTAATCTCACTTTCATGTAAAAATTATTTTTTAAAAAAAAATTGTTTCAAATCTTCCTTTATAAGTTTCTGAATAAATTTTCAAAATAAAGGTTTTCAAAAATGTTTTATATTTAAAAAATAAATTTTCAAAGCATAAAGAATATTTTCATCAAGAAAAGTATTTAAAAGATATTCCCAAATTATTTTCTGTCTAAGATAACATCAATTTTCTACTCATTCTTTTATAGATAAATGGTTTGAACATTTCATTCATATTCTTTCTCTGATTGGTTTATGTTTTGATGGCATAATTTTTAAGAAACTCAATTCTCTTTCATGTGTTATTTTCTTATGAAACCCACTGTTGACGCTCCTTTCCGTCACAGAGTCTATCGACTGAAAAAAAGGAAATACCTTAGTCCAAAGTGATTCATCCTTTGAAGAAACATCAATAATCGACAAAGGGATGAACAAGGAGAACATTGCCCATAGGTCGCGCAAGTTCCCTCATGGTCGCGCAAGAACACTTGCGCGCCGCCTAGTGGTCGTGCAAGTATACTTCCGCGCCGCCTCATGGTCGCCCATGTGACTTGCGCGACCTAAGTGTTAACCGCCCGGTAACCGCCCGGGGTCTTCTCCTGCCTATAAATAGACCCTGTGGGCCCCCCATTCGAGAGGATCTTTTTCCAGAAACTCGGATTGAAGTTCCCGACGCCCAAGTCTCTTCTCAAAGCTTCCGGAACACTTCTAAGGTAATTTCTTACCTAGAACGGAAGATCTAAAGAGAGGGAGGAAGGCCTAAGTGTTGAAACTCATCAACACTTGCACGCCTGAATGGCCAGCCCTTAAGGGAATTGATCATACTTGCGCACCGCCTTATTCCTTCAATAGAATTTGCGCGTCCCTTTTCTGGAAGAACCTCAAGAGGATTCTAAAGGGTTTAATAAAGAGTCGCTCAATTATTTCAATGCTGGTTGAAAATCGCGCAAGTACACCATGTGTCGTGCAGGTATACCTGCGCGACCAATACTTGCGCACCCACGCAAGACTTGCGTGCCTTTCAAGACTTGCGGGCCCCTACCTTTTTGGGTGCCCATCTTGCCCATTTTACCCCTCTTAAGCCATTTCACCTTTCCGATTCAAGATTCAGTCTTCAAGATACTCTTCAAAGCCATTTATGGCATGATTTCTTGATTTGACTTCCTTATCTGAAAGGAATTCGGTGGAATATCTCCCAAAACCTAGTGATTTATACATCTTTATGTCACCAAAGATTGAGAATTCATTAATTCAACCTCATCCTTTAAGTTGAAAGAATCCTTAACCTGGGTCTCCTTTTCAGGAATAATCCCCAGTTATAAATCCTTTAATCTTGGCATCTTCCTCAGGAGTAATCCCCAAATTCTTAAAGTTCCCAAACTTGGGCATCCTCTTCAGGAGTAAGCCCCAATCTCAAATACCAGGCATCCTTCTTAGGAGTAAGCCCCAATCTCAAATGTGGGCATCCTTCTTAGGAGTAAGCCCCAAACCTTAATCCCTAACCTGGGTCTCTTTTTCAGGAATAAGAATCAGTCATAATCTTGGGCTTCCTTTTCAGTAGTAAGCCCCAAGTCCCCTAACCTGGGCCTCCTTTTCAGGAATAAGTCCCAGTCATAATTTTGGGCATCCTTCTTAGGAGTAAAACCCAATCATAAGTCCCCTCCTAATTTGGGCATCCTCCTTAGGAGTAAGCCCCAATATTAGAGTATTCAAATCTCCATGAAGCACATATACCTTTATGGACCCTGTTCATGGATTTTCTCCCAAAAAGTAAATACTAAACCTTCATCTATTTGGGCAGTCATACATACATAAGCCCCATACAATTTCTTATGATTGCGTCTTTCGTGTCACAATTGTCTAATTTTTACCAATACCTCTTGTTTCTCAGACCGAGCATGACTCACATGAGCTTAGAGTGTAAAAGTAATTATGACATTTTTCTTTGAGCCATCAATCATAAACATCATACTCCATTACTCAAACTACATGGGTTCTGATTCCTTTTCCAAAACAAAGGATACGTAGGTAGCCCATTTATGGGTTTGATCCCAACTTTGAAATAATCCCTGTCCTTCTGAATGACGGTAAACTTCAAGTGCCTCACTGAGTGGCTTTAAAACCAGACTGGTCATCATAATGACCAAGAGACTTTTATATAAATGTTTTGAAGGATACCATTGACCAAGAATCTCTAAACAGATATAGATGATTCTCTATTGATGAAGAACCTCGAATACATATAAAAGATTCTCTAAATTTCTTGCATATTTAATCATTGATTGTTAAAACTAAAGTAAATCTCATTTTATACTTGGTAATGTAATAAGGAATCACGAACATAACTTAAATCTATAAAGAGAGTCCCGGAGTAGACAATAATTCCCCTCAAAAAGGTGTGATGAGTCCGACCTCCCATCCTCTCGACCAATGCAAATTCCTATGCCTCATTAGTCCACAAACTAATGAGCACCTACCTTTGGAAAGTAGGTCCAAACGGATGTGGAATCATTGGATGTTTCTGGTTCTATGAAAAAACCCGCTAGAAACCGATCGGAACATTTGAATCTCCCGTCCATGAGGTCATCCCCGGATTCCGTGCGAAACAAAAAATGGTGAACCCGACATGAATCCTTAACCAAGTTAAACTGATGTTCTTATTATTTGTTAGGCCCCTTGGGCCAACAAATCAATCATTGACATGTGCTAATCCAAAAGATGCAGTGGCCAGATTCATCTTGATTATGTCTGTTATATGGAACATGCACTCTTTTCTCAAGATCTTCTGCAAAATGGTTTTTTTTAAATTAACCCCTGTGAATACTGCTGCTGTGAACAACTCTACTGTGAGGTCTGCTGCTGTGAAAACCAATGCTGCTACTCTTGCTGGAACGTTGTCCGCTCTGAGGATGACATCACCAACTCAGCGTCTTCAACGCTAGGTTTCTAATGTACTGGTTAAGGAGTACTGTCGCAACGGTACTATCCAAACTCTGGAGGCCGCTCGTCAATCCATCCAAGTTAACAACTCTACCTGGTCGTCCGGACAATGGCGGCCAGCGATCAAAATGCAGGCGGTGCTGACTACTGTGTCCAACCGTTTCGGGTCGTTATCCCCGGAACGCAATTTCCATTCACTCCCTTACTCTGAGGAAGTGAATGAGCAGGTCTCGTAGGGCCTTAATTCAAAAAGACAGGAGTCCTTCTCGAGGGCTCCCATCAAAAATCACCGCCAGACTCGTGCGGTAGTGCGCCCTCAACATGATGAGGGTACCGACTCCAAGCATTCAGCTCAGGTTCCTCGAACCCGAGCAGGCAAGATGAACCGCCAGACACGGAATCCGGTTAACAATGGGCAGGTTGTCATCCCTGCCATCTCCGGAGAAGTCCACCAACCTAACTTGGTGGAAAATAACGAGCAGGCACAATCACCTGTCTGTTTTAATTCCGCTGTCCAGCAGACTCATCTGGAAGCATCACGCCAATCCCGCCAGGCAATTCCGGCGGAGTACCATAGGAAGGAACATGCACCTGCTTATACATCACCAGTTAGTCAGCAGGCTCGTCTGACTACATATGATGGATCTCGTCAACCGCGTTTGGCGAAGTGTAATCAGCAGGCACATACACCTGCTAATACTAATCAAGCCTACCAACAGTCTCGCTTGGTAGCGCATGGAGAAGTCAGTCGAAAAGCCCCGACGACAAACAGGAGGCAGACTCAACTCTCTGCCTCCACACTTGAGTACTGTCAGGATTCACTGACAGGAAAAGGAGGATAGGAGCAGGCACATACACCTACTCCAAGCCCGGAATGGACATATATCCCCGTTCCGGCGGCTGAAGTCACCAAACATATTTTGTCAATGGTGAAAGAGCAGAAGCAAATTCCTACTCATATTCTGGATGCTTGCCAGGATATCATAACATCTTCAGCATCATCTCAGGGACAGACACATAAATCTATCCCTAGCAGTGGAGTGACACATCAACGATTCACTCCGGAACAGACACACACATTTGTTCCAGTCCAAGAGGGTTATGGGGCATACTCCCCCATATCATACGGACAACCAAATCAGGCACATACACCTGATTTGAGTGGAGATCATCAGCCTAACCTGACCATCTTTCCTGATCAGGCACATACACCTGCTCAGAGTAACCACTTTCGTCAACAAGTGGTTTCTAAAGTGAGTAAGAAGGCATCTAAGAAAAAGATCTGCCCAACATAGTCAGGAGATCAAAGTCCAATCTGCAACAAGTCCTTGCTCGATGCTGGAGTTCTTGAAGCCCTCAGACATTTATCTGTCAGAATTCAAGATTCTACTCCCTCAGTTCCCAATAACGGGAACATTAATTTTGAAGGTCTTCAACAGACACTTCCTCATGAAGGCTTGCATCATGAAAGTTCGGTCAATCTTGAAGTTTCTTCTTCAGATGAGAGCCACAGGAACCCTCTGTGTGGTCAGAAGACCAAGGAGTAAGAGATTTCATCTTTTTCTATAACCCATTATGGTGGTCCTCCCCATGATGATGAACTTCGCTGCGAAAGTCCTCTCCACAGTAGTGATTCACATTGCCTGGAAAATACTCCAGTGGATAATGTAGTGCCGAGAAAGCCCTCTTATCTTGAGGCACTTGCAAATGCGAAACCAGTCATGTCTGATGCTTTATCGCTAACAAGTGAAATACTTTCTCAATCAGAAGATAGCCCAGGGTGTAGGTCATTCTCCGAACCACCCCTAAGTCATGCATCTTCTAGTTTGATTAATGATCTCTCTACCAATCTTGTGGAATCCGATGAAGCAACAAGGAAACACCAACTCTGGTCAAAACAGGTAGAATAATCTTCATTTAATGATAAAGAGGAAATGCTGAACATGAGGAAAAAACTAGCAAAAGGTGAAGTACCAGTCATGTTTTGGCCTTTGGCTGACTCCCAGTACGACATTCCAAAGATGTTGACGGATGATGGAATCCATGATATTCGTCTCAACATATGGAAGACTCTTTGTCAATTGAAGAAGAAGGTATTATCTTATGATGAATATGAAAATCATCTTAAGATAATAGAAGGGCTACAACGTCAGATTGATTTGGCATCTCTATCAATCTCTCGGTATCCGAAGGCTGAAAAGCAACAAAGAACCCTTCAACGTTCATGCCTTGGCGCACTAAGAAAATTGCGTCAGTTAATTGCCAATGCTCCATCTGATGTTCATATCAGAGGATTGGGTGTTCACGGAGCACTACATTTCACAGTTCTTTCCAGTCAGAAAAGCCCGCCGAAAATGGTCTCATGCAATGTTATTGCCCATGGCCGGCCATAGTCAATGGGCTTTGTTCATAATCAAAAGCTTACTCAAGAACATGCTTCAACTAGTTCCTCTCAAAATCAAGTATATAGAGAACAAGTTGTTGAATTGATCCTACATCAAGCAGGCGAGAATATTGCACAAGCCTCTCGTCTGGAGCAAACACGTCATCAAATGACAGAAGTTTTGGAAATCATCCAATGGTCTGTTGAACCAGGTGATAAAAGTGGATACAGGTTAATGCATCCAGCTAATTTCCGAACTAAGATTCGCAAGATCAAGAGAGATTTTAAGCAGATCTCCGACATAGCATGTCAAGAGACACCGCAACTTTTCAGACTGGGGACTTCTCTAACCCAACCCTAAGAGTCAAAAAATGGGATTCGAGGAGTTGAGCGGAAGCAATAGGAACATCCCCAGTCCACCGTACTGGGGACTTTTTCAAATCCTCAATCCCTCCCTCAGAGAAAGTCAGTATTCTCTCGATTAGGGAAAAAGCCTCAAGAGGAACGAAGAGCCAAGCTATCAGGAGATTCTCTCCAAGTGACGGTTCTCCAAGAAGTTCCTGAGGGATCAAGTCAACGGAATTCCATGTCTCATCATGGACAAGGAAGAAGACAATATCACAGAAATGCTGATAGAAAGGATTCCATGCAATATGAATCCATTAATGTCATTAATGTCGTTGTTGCGGATTCACCAAATGAGGCTCAATCAGAGGGATCAGACAAAGAGGTTCCTGCTCAAGAAGTTGCGCACACAGACCTAAATGAAGAAGGTGTGCGCACACGTAATCAAAGGCTTACCCAAAATCTGGGTATTCCTTCAAGTAACCCACTTCCCCCTCTCCGAAAAGGATCCAATAAGGGGAAAGGAAAGAATCAGGTTACTTCTCACCCTTCCTCTGAAGAAGGTCAATCGCTCTCATTAGAGCAAAGGTTTGCATAACAGGAGGAAGAAATGAAAGAATTAAGAAGGTTGAATGCAGAACTACTTCAGAGTAGTCTTCTTCTTAAGAATGGTGAAGTCCGACAACTGAAGGAATTTGTTGTAACTACTGAGATGGATCAGGAATATCCTACTTTATCAGTACACCCTCAGAGGTCTAATCCTACGGGTCAAACGCAACAACGGTTGGCAGCACTACCATCAGTTGCATCACCAACCACCACGTCTGTCCAAGCTCCATTCATTGCACCTACCCAAAACCAAGTTCAACCTGATGTTTCTCAAAAGTTAATAACTACTATTGAGTCATTAACAGCTCAGTTAGAAACTATGGAAGGGAAACGGGCGCAAGTTCAACCTGAAAAGAAAGTTTACCCTGAATGGGTAGATTCAATTTCTCCTCCATCCAGTTTTGGAAACCCTGTTTTCCCTACTTTCAATGGATCAGGCGAACCTGAACAACATTTGACGCATTACGTGTCTTGTTGTGATCCTATGATGGGAACTCCAGAGCAGCAAGAAGCAGTGAAACTCAGATGCTTCGTGCAAACCTTGCAAGGACCAGCTTTTGTCTGGTATACAAGCTTGCAATCCCGGTCAGTCATCGGATGGGAGGATATTCGTCAAAAATTCCTTCTTCAGTTTAGATCAACATTGCCAAAAACGACATTTTTCGATCTTACAAACTGCAAGCAAAGGGAGAATGAAAGAGTCTCTGATTTCATTGCTCGTTGGAAGGGATTAACGTATTCCCTGAATTTAGCACTCCCTCAGGAGTAATTGTTTCCAATCTGTGTGGCAAATTTGCGTGAAGAATTACGCACGCCATTGATCCCTGTGAAATACACAGGAGGGTTTCAAGACCTTACTTCAATCGCTCAACAGATTGAAGATTCCCTTATACAGGCTAAGGTTAAATCTCGTATAATTCCATCAGCTCCAGGAAGGAGAATGGGTAAAGCGGAAACTGCTATAGTTATGCTTAAACAAGAACCTGTACCTATTTCTACTTCAAAACCTTCATCTTCTCGAAGGGCTCCACCTCCTGAATGCCAACAACAAAGGATGTTTCGTCCAAATGATCAAAGAGATCAACGACGAAAACAATTTGAGGATTTGAAGAGTAAAACATACTATTTCCGAAGTGAGCAAGTTCCTAGTTACTTCATTTCAGCTCTGGAAAATAATTTGGTTCAATTACCAGTGCCCAAGAGGCCAAACAAGGAAGGAGATGAAGACCATCCCAATTATTGTCCCTTTCATCAAATGTTAGGGCATCCCATCCAGGAGTGTTTTGTCTTTAAAGACCTCCTGCAAAAGATGGTCGACTTTGGACAAGTCAAATTGAAGGGTTCTTCAGCTCATGTAGCGTGTATTACCGCTACAGATCCAGAGGAAGGAGGCGAGTGGCAGGAAGTCAAAAGCAAAACTGCGAAAAAATATGATGATTGGATGGTCAGAAAGACAATCAATCGGACCCATTCCATTTTGCGAACACAATTGAAGAAGCCAATTGTGTATCCTACAAAAGCTGCAGTAAAGCCTCCATCAAAAGACAAATCCTCAAAAGGGAAGTGCAATTCAAAGAAGAAATAGGAATCAGGAGAAGATGAGTATGTATCAAAGCCTAAATTGTCTTTGACTCTGGCAGATTTCATGCCATCTACTTCAAAGCCACGGGCACCGTCCCACCAAACGGCACATCCTAAACAGGCTAACCAGGCAGAGTCTTTATCAGACGAAGAGTTAATCTTTGGTTCTGTTAATATGATTCAATTAACAGATCCATATTCTAGTCTTGATAAGCCTGAATTCCCTGTATCAAATAAGGGAATCCGAGGAAGTTCTAGAGGTTCAGGATACAGGGGAAGACGTGGATCTTTCCGAAGCCACTACTCTAATTTTACCCCTGCTGGCACTGTATATGCAGCAGAAACTCGTGGTAGAGCCCTTCAGCGAGCTCAAAAAGAACAAGAAAGTTCTTCTGCGAATGACCAACTCAGTTTTGGCACAGTTATTTTGGAAGACCGATTAAAGGTTCCATCTTCTTTATCTCAGCAAGTAAATGGATCTAATTAGTCTAATCTTTCAAAACCAAGGATGTTGCCAACTTCAATACAAGATACATCAGCTTCCAAAGAATCTGCTTCCAAGGTACCTGCTAAACCGCATATTCCTATTGGGAAACACAGACCTCTAGATCAAAAGTATGATATATTGAAACACTTGGCCCAAGTACCAGCCAAGTTATCAATTTTGGATGCTTTGAATCTGTCAAAAGATATTCGGGAAGCACTCATCGAAGCTTTGTGAAGTCCTCAGGAGTTTGAAGCTGAAATTGCTGCAGCTGAAATCTATCACATAGAGAATAATCCTGCAGAATACCATGCAGTGATATCTTTTACTGATAAAGATGAAGATGATGTTGTGCATGGGAACATAAAACCTTTGTACTTATCTGGAAAATTCAATGGTATAGATGTTCGAAGAGCTTTCATTGACAATGGTTCAGGAGTCAACCTCATGCCCATTCGTACACTTCGTCGATTGGGCCTCACAGAATCTGATTTATATCCTTCTACCATGATGTTACAAGGATATGATAAAAATGAACAAGAACCACTGGGAGAAGTTACACTCAGAACTTAGTTTGGAGATCTTGTATCCAATTCGGATTTCATGATTGTTGATCAAGACTCAGCTTTCAATATCTTGCTTGGAAGACCCTGGCTACATCAGCATGCAGCTATTCCTTCATCATACCATCAATGTCTCAAATACTGTTTCGATGGTCAAGTTGGAACATTGTATGGTGATAAGGCCCCATTCAAGACATGTGAGTCTCAATACATTGAGGCGGAATTTTATCACATGAAGGGAATAGAAAAATCTACAATGAAGGAAATTACCAAAGTTAATGCTCCATATGGTTTGGAGAAAATTCCAATAAATCCATTTTCACATGTGAGTACAAATTATGTGTTACCTATCAGTCAAATTGAAAAAATAGGCCCAAATCAAAATACTCTTATGGAAAGATCCATAATGTCAATTACGGCGATCGAGCCAGAAAACATGGGAGAAATTGGTAACCTACCAAGTAGTGATGAAAGAATAAGTAGTGACGTTTTCATTTCATCTGCTAAAGTCCAACAAGTCTATACTTCACTAATCAGGCCAGAAGAAGTTATAGCAACAACAGAGGTGAATAATGATGTCGATTCTCAATCCATCATCTCATCTTTATTTCCCAAAGAAGACCCTTTATCATCAATAGGGTCGGAAATGGAAGCTTCTTCTTCAAAATATGAAAATTTTGACATCTCTTATGATCATGAGAATTTCGTTTTTTCATCTACTTTGCAAGTAGAAACAGAAGAAATAACACATGATGAAGAGGAAGAGGAAGATCTTAGAGATGCTCCTCTAGCATTTGAAGAGGGTATCTCTACCACTGTGGATGAACTCAGAGAAGTAAATCTGGGTACAGAGAAAGATCCACGCCCCACTTTAATTAGTGCGGCCATGACCCTTGAAGAGAAAGAGATGTATATTTCTTTTCTAAAGCAAAATAAAGATATTTTTTCTTGGAATTATACAGAAATTCCTGGGCTTGATCCTGATGTTGCTACTCATCATTTGGGTTTACCAAAAGAACATCGAGGTTTTAAGAAAGCCGCGAGAAGAACACACCCAACCAATGCTTCCAAAATTGAAGCTGAAGTGGATAATCTGATCAAAGCCAACTTCGTCAGAGAAGTTCAATATCCCAAGTGGTTGGCTAATATTGTCCCTGTAAAGAAGAAGAACGGACAAATTAGGGTTTGCATCGATTTCAGAGATCTTAATCGGTATTGTCCTAAAGATGATTTCCCAGTTCCGATTACAGAACTCTTAATTGATGCGACGACTAGGTATGAATTACTTTCTTTCATGGATGGATATTCCGGATACAATCAGATCCAAATGGCCCCAGAAGATGAGGAATATACAGCCTTCAGAGCTCCTCAAGGTGTGTTTTGTTACCGGGTGATTCCCTTTGGTTTAAAGAATGCAGGTGCAACATATCAACGCGCCATGCATCGTATCTTCAAACCTCTTTTAGGGAAGTTTGTTGAATTCTATGTAGATGATTTGATGGTTAAATCCAAACAACGTTCTAATCACTTGGCTGATTTTCAAGTCATATTCCACAAGCTTCGACAACATAATTTGAAGATGAACCCCTTAACATGTGCTTTTGGGGTAACCTCAGGAAAATTCCTCGGCTTTGTTGTACGCCATCGTGGTATTGAAGTCGATCCTGAGAAGACCAAATCAATCCTTGGTATGTCACCTCCTCATAATTTGAAAGAATTAAGAGGACTTCAAGGACACTTAGCCTATATTCGGCGTTCATCTCCAATTTGGCAGGCAAAAGTTTACCCTTTACCAAATTATTGAAGAAAGGAGTAACTTACCAGTGGACTGAAGAATGTCAAGAAGCATTTTATGTTCTCAAGAAATACCTCTTGAGTCCACTAGTACTCATGCCACCTGTTGAGGGTAGACCGCTTATCCTCTATGTGACAGATTTAGAGCGATCATTGGGTACCCTTCTCGCTCAAAAGAATGATGCTGGGAATGAAAATAGTCTCTACTATCTCAGTAGAACTATGCTTGAAGCAGAAACCCGATATTCAAGTATTGAAAAGTGCTGCCTAGCATTAATCTTTGCAGTTCAGAAACTGAGACACTACCTGCAACATCACGAGGTCCAATTGGTTTCTCGTAATAATCCGATCAAATTCATCCTTAGTCGTCCAATGCTTACAGGACGTCTGGCAAGGTGGGCGGTTATTCTACAGAAGTTCGACATTCAGTATGTGTCTCAAAAGGCAATTAAGGGCCAAGCTCTGGATGATTTCCTGGCTGAACATCCTTCAGTGGAAGACACGAATTCAGATATCGAACTCCCTGAGGAGGAAGTTTTCTCTATTCAAGAGAGTCCTCAAATATGGGAAATGTATTTTGATGGTGCTTCTAGAAGTCCAACAGGGAAGAAAATGGAAAATCCTAAATTCAACAAAGTTGGTTTAGGAATTTTCTCATTTCTCCAGATAAGGCAGTGTTACCTTATTCCTTTTTATTGTGGGAAGGTGGTACCAATAATGAAGCTGAATACCAAGCTCTCATTACAGGCCTGGAGTTAGCGCTTCAAGAACAAGTGAATCACTTAAAGGTGAAAGGTGATTCAGACCTGGTAATCAAACAAGTCAATGGGGATTATGCCATCAGAAAAGAATAATTAATCCCTTTGTATGATTACGTCAGAGAGTTAATGTCAGAATTCCCTTCAGAACCGACATTTTCTTATGTCCCAAGATCACAAAATGCTCAAGCTGATACACTGGCTAATATAGCCACAGCTTTAGCAGATCCAAATCGGGATGAGACAACCATCTGTATTGCCCACCGTCGTACAATTTCACCTTATGTTCAAGTCAGAATAGAGGAAATTAATGAAATTAGTCCCATTCCTGAACCGTATGGTCATACTATAGGATGGATGTCACCTATCAGGGAATACCTTCAAAATGGAACACTTCCACCTGATAGAGACGAGAAAGAACAAATCCGGCGACGTGTGGTCAATTTTACTCTTTATGATATCCCAAACCACCTCGAGAAAATTCTCTACAAACGTGGTTTTGATGGAGTTCTCTTCAGATGTATTGATGGTGAAGAGACAATGGCTGTCATAAAAGAAGTGCATGCAGGAGTCTGTGGTGCCCACCAGTCTGGACATAGAATGTCTGATCAAATTCGAAGGCTTGGATACTTTTGGCCTTCAATGATACAAGATTGTGTTAATTTCACAAAGAAGTGTCATTCATGCCAAGTATATGCCAACTTCATTCATAAACCTCCAGAGTTGCTTCATACAGCTAAATACTCATGGCCATTTTCCACATGGGGAATGGATGTGGTGGGACCTTACCCTTCAGCTACGACCAAGCAGTTTAAGTACATTCTTACTGCTACTTATTTCTTTTCCAAATGGGCAGAGGCAGTACCTCTCAAAGAAGTCAGTTCTAAATGCATTGTTAGCTTCATCAAGTCTAACATCATTACTAGATTTGGTGTCCCTCATACCATATTGACGGACAACGACACCAACTTCTGTTCTTCTGAGGTAAAGAAATTGTATCAAGAATACAACATTAAGTCCAACCATTCATCTCGATATCATGCGGCGACTAATGGCCAGATAGAAGCCTTCAACAAGACTCTTTCAAATATACTGCAAATGATGGTGGATAAAGATAAGATGTCATGGCCTGATAAACTCTTTCATGCTTTATGGGATTATCGGACTACCACTCGCAATGAAACGCGGTCAACTCCATATCCATTGGTATATGGAATAGAAGCAGTCTTGCCAATTGAAGTTCAATTGCCCGCACTCAGAATAGCCATTTGTGATCAGTTATCTACAGATGAGCAATCCCAAAAGCAGTTGAATGAATTGGAACAGTTAGATGAGAAAAGATTGTGCACTTTGCACCACATGGAAATCTATCAGAATCGAATAGCACGAGCTTTTAACAAAAAAGTTCGTCTTCGTTCATTCATTCAGGGAGAATTGGTATTGGTTCTCAGAGCACCAATGATACCAGGAAAGAAGCCTCCCAAGCTTGAACCAAAATGGGAAGGACCTTATTCAATACATAAGGTCTACTCCAATGGAGCGTATTATCTAATCTCAATGGATGGAGAACACATCACGACTCCAACTAATGCCAGATTTCTGAAGAAGTAATTTGTATAAACACAAAATATTGTTCCCAGAGCCAAAACAGTCACATTGGATCGTATTATGTCCTATATGACACTAAACTGTATTATTTCCTACATGACACTAAACTGTATTATGTCCTACATGACACTAAACTGTATTATGTCCTACATGACACTAAACTGTATTATGTCCTACATGACACTAAACTGTATTATGTCCTACATGACACTAAACTGTATTATGTCCTACATGACACTAAACTGTATTATGTCCTATCTACATGACGTTAAACTGTAAAGAAGTTCCTTATTTGTCCGAGATGACATTAAACTATATTGTGTCCGAGATGACATTAAACTATATTGTGTCCTAGCAACATGACATTAAACTGTGTGGCACTTTCATCGTCCAGCATGACGTTAAACTGTGTCAATTCCCTTATCGTCCAACATGACGTTAAACTGTCACATTGGTTACTATTATGTCCTACATGACACTAAACTGTATTGTGTTAAACTATATTATGTCCTAGCAACATGACATTAAACTGTGTGGCACTTCCAGCATCTAGCATGACGATAAACTGTAAAAAGTCCCCAGAACTGATATCCTCATATTGGTTCACCTTAGTCCTAGCTACATGACTTTAAACTGTACAGAAATGTTCTATCGTCCAACATGACGTTAAACTGTATAAATGTTCTATTGTCCAACATGACGTTAAACTATAACAGTTACTTGAATTGTCCTACATGAAATTAAACTGTTAAAAAGTTTCCAGTTCGTCCTTGTTATATGACGTTAAACTATACAGCAATGGTCCAGTATGACATTAAATTGCAACTTCGTCCCACACGACATTAAAATGTGAAAAAGTTCCCTAAACCGTCCAGCATGACCTTAAACTGCATCATCCCTGGTCCATGTATATGACCATAAACTATTTTCAAATCCCTTATGTCCAGCAAGACGTTAAACTGTGACGTCCTAACTACATGACACTAAACTGTATAAAAGTCCCTCACGTCCAGAAAGACGTTAAACTATATAATCATCAAAGGTCCAGCATGACATTAAACTGCACCATCCATAGTCCATGCATATGAACTTAAACTATTCTCACTTTCGTCCAACATGACATAAATGGTGTGTTATTTTGTCCCTGCTACATGACACTAAACTGTGCAGCACCAATAGTCCTAACTGCAAGACTTTAAACTGCATAGTCTCTTTATATGTCCTACATGACATTAAACTGTGCATCGTTAAGGTTATTGTTACCTCTTGTTTCTCACACCGAGTATGACTCACGTGAGCTTAGAGCGAACATCAACCATAACACTCCCTTTGAGCCACTAATAATGTGTATGTCCCAACAACATCTTAATTAGATCGTTGTCCCCAAGAACAACTTGATCATTAATTCATTCTTTAATTGAACTACACGGACTTTGATCCTTGCCCTCCAGGCTGGGTATGTAGGCAGCCTCCCAGGGTTCAATCCCAAAAATAATCTCTTCACATCGGTTCACCACCATCTCATATGATGTTGATTTGTGAAAACGCCCCTAGAATCAATATTTTTTTTACATTGATTCACTTTCGTCCTTGTTATACGACGTTAAACTATACAACACTTTTGTCCGGTATGACAATAAACAACAATATTCTTTGATCTCCTCACTTGAGAGAGAACTATTATTGACATTGATTTTTCAATCATGTTTCATTTCAAAAAGACT
Organism: Viscum album; assembly: GCA_963277665.1. Classification (NCBI taxonomy): domain Eukaryota; kingdom Viridiplantae; phylum Streptophyta; class Magnoliopsida; order Santalales; family Viscaceae; genus Viscum; species Viscum album. Next base: position 1,475,075,773 of record OY728164.1, on the reverse strand, counting down.
ACGTGCATACATGGTAATGCCTAAATTTTTTTATCTCAGGTTAAACCATCATTACACTAAAGTCCCCTTTCACCCTTCACATGTACGAACCAAATTTGTACAAAGGGAATTTCTAGAACTACGTGGACTTGATTCCCATCCCTATGGGATACGTAGGAACATTCGAGTATCCCTCGAATCCAGTCCCAAGTCTTTTGGTACTAACCCCAAATTTCACTTTCAGTCCCTTGGCTGAAAAGTCCTCATGAAAACACACACTGTGTATTCATTATTATGGTCTGAATTCTATGACCCTAAACTAAGATCACTCATACTTTCGTCCTGCACGATGTTAAACTGCATTTCAAGAACTACGTATGGATTGATTCTCATTCTTATGAGATACGTAGTGAAGTCCAAGTTTCAATTCAGGACCCAGCCACAACATGATTATGGTTTTCATTGACCTATGTATCTCTATATACATTGGAAAATACCCATATTTATGTGTTATAATCCTAAACCTTAAATATTTTCATATCTTCATAACCCTTTTCATGACTTCTAATCACAAAAATGTCAAACATCTGAGAATTCTTTTGCCTGACTATGCAGCACGTGCCCATAGGTGGCCTTGCATAAACAGTCCACATAACAGACTTGTCAGCCGAAAGATGCTATTTATTTGACCATGCAGCCAATGCCCTTAGGTGCCCCTACATATTTCAACCCCCTAACGGGGTTTGTTAAATAATAGTAACTTCATTCTTGGGAAGAATGCCTCTTTTGTCCTTATTTGTCTTAAACGACAGTATATAGGGATCCGTAAAAAATAGCCATCCTTAACATATTTTTCCCAAATCCTTTTTCATGATCTGAAAGTATTCAAGTCTATGGTTTATTCTTCTTCCCTACGTTTGGGTCAGACCTTCGTAGGAGTGATATTCATCCAGTTCTTCGATATTCTTGTTCGGAAATATCTTCTCCATATTCAAGTACCTCGTTCCATACAAAAAACTCTATACTTTAGAAAATTTGAATCTCCATAAACTTTCACTGGCTTCTGTGCACTAGGAAAGTAAATTTCTGAGAGTTCTTTTGCCTGACTATGCAGCACGTGCCCATAGGTGGCCTTGCATAAACAGTCCACATAACAGACTTGTCAGCCGAAAGATACTATTTATTTGACCATGTAGCCAATGTCCATAGGTGGCCCTGCATATTTCAACCCCCTAACGGGTTTTGTTAAATAATAGTAACTTCATTCTTGGAAACTACTTCTTCTAATGACTTTTAGCTCTTTTTCATATCATTCCTCAGATTCAAATATTCTTAAGCCATAGTTTACATGTTTTTCCTCATACTCGAGTATGGTAATATGTTTTCAGATAAATTGTCAAGGAATTGAATCCATTTTAATCCATTTTGGTCAAAGCTATTTCGACCTTAAACATTAGCCCCTTTATGTCCGGCATGCATGACTTTAAACTGCCATATTTCTTGTTTTCCTTTTCACCTCAGAGTCAAATCCTTTTTTCTCTCCGGATCCAACTCTGAGGGGGGACTTTTGTTGATGCTCCTTTCCGTCACAAAGTCTAACGACTGAAAAAAAGGAAATACCTTAGTCCAAAGTGATTCATCCTTTGAAGAAACATCAATAATCGACAAAGGGATGAACAAGGAGAACATTGCCCATAGGTCGCGCAAGTTCCCTCATGGTCGCGCAAGCACACTTGCGCGCCGCCTAGTGGTCGTGCAAGTATACTTGCGCGCCGCCTCATGGTCGCCCATGTGACTTGCGCGACCTAAGTGTTAACCGCCTGGTAACCGCCCGAGGTCTTCTCCTGCCTATAAATAGACACTGTGGGCCCCCCATTCGAGAGGATCTTTTTCCAGAAACTCGGATTGAAGTTCCCGACGCCCAAGTCTCTTCTCAAAGCTTCCGGAACACTTATAAGGTAATTTTTTACCTAGATCGGAAGATCTAAAGAGAGGGAGGAAGGCCTAAGTGTTGAAACTCATCAACACTTGCACGCCTGAATGGCCAGCCCTTAAGGGAATTGATCATACTTGCGCGTCGCCTTATTCCTTCAATAGAATTTGTGCATCCCTTTTCTGGAAGAACCTCAAGAGGATTCTAAAGGGTTTAATAAAGAGTCGCTCAAGTATTTAAATGCTGGTTGAAAATCGTGCAAGTACACCATGTGTCGCGCAGGTATACTTGCGCGACCAATACTTGCACGCCCACGCAAGACTTACGCGCCTTTCAAGACTTGCGTGCCCCTACCTTTTTGGGTGCCCATCTTGCCCATTTTACCCCTCATAAGCCATTTCACCTTTCCTATTCAAGATTCAGTCTTCAAGATACTCTTCAAAGCCATTTATGGCATGATTTCTTGATTTGACTTCCTTATCTGAAAGGAATTCGGTGGAATATCTCTCAAAACTTAGTGATTTATACATCTTTATGTCACCAAAGATTGAGAATTCGTTCATTCAACCTCATCCTTTAAGATGAAAGAATCCTTAACCTGGGTCTCCTTTTCAGGAATAATCCCCAGTTATAAATCCTTTAATCTGGGCATCTTCCTCAGGAGTAAGCCCCAAATTCTTAAAGTTCCCGAACTTGGGCATCCTCTTCAGGAGTAAGCCCCAATCTCAAATACCAGGAATCCTTCTTAGGAGTAATCCCCAATCTCAAATGTGGGAATCCTTCTCAGGAGTAATCCCTAAACCTTAATCCCTAACCTGGGTATCTTTTTCAGGAATAAGAATCAGTCATAATCTTGGGCTTCCTTTTTAGGAGTAAGCCCCAAGTCCCCTAATCTGGGCCTCCTTTTCCGGAATAAGTCCCAGTCAAAATTTTGGGCATCCTTCATAGGAGTAAAACCCAATCATATGTCCCCTCCTAATTTGGGCATCCTCCTTAGGAGTAAGCCCCAAGATTAGAGTATTCAAATCTCTATGAAGCACATATACCTTTATGGACCCTGTTCATGGATTTTCTCCCTAAAAGTAAATCCTAAACCTTCATCTATTTGGGCAGTCATACATACATAAGCCCCAAACAATTTCTTATGATTGCATCTTTCATGGAACAATTGTCTAATTTTTACCAATACCTCTTGTTTCTCACACCGAGCATGACTCACGTGAGCTTAGAGTGTAAAAGTAATTATGACATTCTTATTTGAGCCATCAATCATAAACATCATACTCCATTACTCAAACTACGTGGGTTCTGATTCCTTTTCCAAAACAAAGGATACATAGGTAGCCCATTTATGGGTTCAATCCCAACTTTGAAATAATCCATGTCCTTCTGAATGATGATAAACTTCAAGTGCCCCACTGAGTGGCTTTAAAACCAGCCTGGTCATCATAATGACCAAGAGACTTTTATATAAATGTTTTGAAGGATATCATTGACCAAGAATCTCTAAACAGATATAGATGATTCTCTATTGATGAAGAACCTCGAATACATATAAAAGATTCTCTAAATTTCTTGCATATTTAATCATTGATTGTTAAAACTATAGGAAAGCTCATTTTATACTTGGTAATGTAATAAGGATTCACGAACATAACTTAAATCTATAAAGAGAGTCCCGGAGTAGACAATAATTCCCCTCAAAAAGGTGTGATGAGTCCGACCTCCCATCCTCTCGACCAATGCAAATTCCTAAGCCTCATTAGTCCACAAACTAATGAGCGCCTACCTTTGGAAAGTAGGTCCAAACGGATGTGGAATCATTGGATGTTTTCGGTTCTACGAACAAACCCGCTAGAAACCGATCGGAATGTTTGAATCTCCCGTCCAGGAGGTCATCCCCGGATTCCGTGCGAAACACCCACTTATTTTAACGGGTTATGAGTTGATAAAATGATTTTGAAACCTGTTTTTTCTATAGGCTAATATATGAATACATTTTTTTGACACTTATTTCATTTCATGGGCTATGATATGATTGTTTATGATATTTTGGCACATCTATGTATGATTTCATTATGATATAGGTGGGACCTAAATATCGCATCAATTCATTGGGTAAAATTTTAGATATCATGAGATAATTATGGGAATCAATTTGATGGTCTTGATCTACTATGGGAATATATGGAAACCTGATCCACTATAGGAAGATGTGGAAACCCATACTACTATGGGAAGATGAGGAAAAATTATATACTATGATTATGGAGAATCTCTATCCATTAAAACTAAAGGACTAAAAATGGTGATGGCGGTGTGTCCTTCCTAGTAGTTTTATTCCCCATGAAGTTCCCCATTAAGTTTTTCCAATGTACCTTGACTTATTGGTAATGATGTTACATGTTTATATATCTGCCACAATTCAATGTCTTATTCTAATGTTAAACTTTCATGTATTATGCTCTTGATTCATATCTCATGAATTTACAATTGTTATTCCATTATTCATGTTTTTTATCTTTGATATTCAGGTTATGATCTTCTAATGTCATGCTCATGTTCTTATACCCTTATAATTATGTTTATTCTTATATATTATTTTCCATTAATGATCATATGAGCCCACAAATTTTCATGTATCCATTCCATAGGTTATGAGAATTTATATTATGTATTATGTATGATGTGTATAATAATGGTGATAGTAATGATGAACCTAGTGGGAGATATTTTAGCTCACTTATATTCCAGTGTTTATGTTTCCATGTTTCCAAAGGTACTAGACTTAAACATTATTTGGAAATCTATTTGTTTAATGTATTAAGTATTCAGAAGAAATGATGTAATGTGTACGTACATTAAGATTGGGTAGTTATATTTTGCATCAGACAAAAAATTTAATTAAAATTTGGAAACTATAATGAAAAAACCGTAGTGAGAACTCAAAGACATATTGAAGGTAAATTTTAAGGATAAGTAAAAGTATTGGAAATATCTTGGAATTATGTTAAAGTATAGAGAGAGTGTTTTCCTATAAATAAATACCTATTAGCATACGAAAAATCATTTTTTATCTAGGACATATATACCTAGGAGTATCAACTCTGACAAGGTGCATTGGGCCTGACTCAAATGTAACCGGGTACACGATTATAGACCTTGTGTGCCTAGTTTGACACTCCATGAGGATATTCTTTGGGAATTCAAAAAATATTTGTGAACCATCATAGATTATTTAAAATATTTTGGATATGAATAACCTAAGATAATACTAGGGTGTCATATATTAAATAAGTTTTCATAATTTAGACATCATATATGTGGTTTTCATGATTATTTGGTTCCTCACTATGAAAAATGTTTCTTACGATATATTTTTATGTATATTTCAATGGTTGGAACCCAAAGGAACTGTGTTAATGGTGACTATGACGGTCAATGAAATGATTATTCTCCTATGAATCTGAATGCTAGGTGAGCTGGAATACAAAACCTCATCATTATGATCACACATCTTTATTAAACTATGAATCATGATAAGCTTCCAAATGAGAAAATGAGGGAACAATATTCTATGGAGTCCTTGATGAGGTAACATCTACCTTAATTTATCTGTACTTATAATCCACTTTTTTTTAAACACTGGATCAGTACCAATGAAAAGGTATTCTCTGTTATCCAATGTTCAGATCATGAGAAATCCATTATGGTTTTTTATTAGTTATAATGTGAAGCAGACCAATGGTGGAGTATAATTAAGAATATGAGGAAGAAATATGAAATTGAATACATGGATTGGGATGCGTTTGAGGACTTATTCTTTAATAAGTACTTCCCACATGTTCTTCTTACGAATATGTGAAAGGAGTTCCTTGAGTTGAATAAAAAGGATGATGAATCTGTTGGAACCTATGAGGCTAATTCCAAAAGGCTTGTGAGGTACCCTTATGAAATTATCATCCAACCCAAAAGTAAATTTGATAGGTTCTTAGATGTAATAAATCCAGGTCTCATAAGGGATTTATCCATAAGATAATTTTGTATCTACAAAGAGATTATATGTTGTGAAATAAAAGTTGAAGTGGATTTTGGAGTTAAATATTAGTCTCATGGTTTTAATAATAAAAGAAATATGGAGTTCAAAGAAAAATATAAAAACCACGAAGAAAATAAAATTAACCTTCCTTTTTTGCTTCATGGGTGGAAATAATCTTGGAGGAAATTGTATTTTGGGGTCTAATAAGTGTTTCAAGTGCATAAGAGAAAGTCATCAGTTAATTGATTTCCACATAAATGGGAAGAAGTTGGCCAATGACACAAATAGAGGAAATTATACATAGAATATACCTCCCACAATTCAATGCTTCAAGTATAAGGAAGATGTTAATTATACTAACCAATTCCCAAACCCAAGGGTTGGTGGTGGTGATCAGCATCAACAAACTCTTAAAACGATGAAAAAAGGGGAAATCTCATGTGATTACTATTTCTAGAGAGGGTTGCGATAAAAATGTGGTTAATGTTACACTTACCATAAACTCTAGAAAAGATAACGTCTCTTTTTAATATAAATATTCCCACTCTTTCATATATAAATAATTTTATAAGTGTTTTAACATTACAAAAAAACAATTAGATGTGGAATTATAAAATAAAACCCCTAATTGTATGGTTATTGCATCTCAAGTCTATGATTCCTCTCCGATTGATGTTTGTGTGAATGTACTTTCTATAAATCGTGTGATTATTCCCCTGGTTGAATTTGATGTCAACTTTGGCATGGATTACCTTTCTCTATATAAATACCAAATAAACTATCGAGGAAAGGTAATGGATTATGATATTCTAAACCAACCTATTATCCCTTATCAATGTGATGATAAGTGTGGACTTCCATTGGAGATTATATCCAGTGTATGGGTCTTAATTTACATTCAAAGGGTGTGTTTATCTCAAATGGTTGAGGAGAAACTTGTAATCAATGATATGCCTATTTTTTGGTAATTTTTTGATGTGTTCCTAAAAGAGTTTCCTAGTGTTCCACCAAAACATGAAGTTGAGTTCTCAAAATAACTCAAACTTGGTTCCCCATAAATTTCATAGCCTCCATATATAATTTACCCAATTTAGTTATAAGAATTGAAGAATAAATTCCAAGAAAATATTAATAAGGGATTAAATCATCCAAGTGTGTCACCTTGGGGTGGACCTATTCCCTTCATAGAAAATAAAGATTGATCAATGAGACTTTTCAATTATTATCGAGTGTTAAACAAGATCATGATCAAGAACAAGTATCCTCTTCCCCATATTGATAATATGTTTGATCAACTATGTGGACCTCAATACTTTTCCAAGATTGACCTTCATAATCGATATCATCAATTGAGGGTGAATAAAGAGGATATACCCAAGATGGAATTCTGTATAAGGTATATACACTATGAATATATAGTTATTCTTTTTGGTCTTACTAATTCCCCTCTTATCTTTAAGGATTTTATGAATAGAGTCTTTAGAGATTACATCAATCAGTTTGTGGTAGTATTCATATATGATATTATTATTTATTAAAAGAGTAATTAAAAGAATAAATAACACATGATAAGTATACTAAAGGCCCTAAAAAATAAAAACTATTTGAAAGATTTAAAAATTGTGAATTTTGGATGAAAAATGTTTCTTTTTTTGGTCCATAATCTCAAGATATGGTATAGTAGTAGATCCATCAATGATAGAGTATATTTAATGTTATCATAGACCAACCATAGTGATAGAGAGCTATATTTTCCTAGTATTATCTAGATATTATCAATGGTTTGTTGATAATTTCTTTTGATTATCAAATCCTCTGACCAGGTCAACTCAAAAGGGTGCCAAGTTCCTTTAGACAGATAAATGTGGGGAAAATTTCATGGAACTAAAGATAATGTCAGTCAGCACACTTGTGTTTACATTACCCTGTAGTGGATAACAATTGTTAATCTATAGTGATGTGTCCAAGAAGGTATTGTGATTTTTTTCTTATATATAATTAAATGGTTGTCGCTTATGCATCATAACAGTTGATGATCTGCGAGAAAAATTACCAAACTCATGATTTTCAATTAGTAGTGGAAATTTTTTCATTAAAGATGTGGAGATATTATCATTATGTATAAAGTTTTGATATATATAATGATCATAAAATTATAAAATATATATTCACACATAAGGATTTGAACATGTTCCATAGAATATGGTTAGAGCTGATAAATGATTATGATTGATCAATACATTACCACCCTAGAAAATCAAACTAAGTGGCTGATGCTTTGAGTTGAAAGGAACTTTTTTGATTATCCATGATGAGGATTACAAAAGATCAAATACTTTTCTATATTTTCAAAGGATATATCTATAAATATTAAAGGAAGCGGAGAAATATTATCTTGATCAATTGGATGTTCAAACATTTATCCAAGTGAAGATAAAAAGTGGAATAGAAGGAAGAAGTAGATTTGAAAAAGAAGGTTAGAAATTTTCATGAGTTTAATCTTGACTGGGATAAAATAATAAGGTTTAAGAACATGGTACATGTTCCGTACAGACTAGATTTAAAGAATAAGATATTATAGGAAGATCATATTTCTTAATTATCTATTTAACCTGATAGTATAAATATGTATAGATATTTTAAGGAATACTTCTGGTAAAACGACATGAATAGGGATATCACAATGTTTGAGTCTAGGTACTTGGTATGCTAGAAAGTTAAGGGAAAAATGAAAAATTCTAAGGGGATGTTTCACCCATTACCTATAATAGAATATAAATGGGACAACATCAATATGGATTTTGTCATTGGACACCCCAAATCCTAAAAAAGGTTTATTTCTATTTGGGTGGTAGTTGATCGACTTACTAAGTCAGTGCACTTGATTTCTAGAAGAGAATACTTCTCTCTAGATCAGTATTCCAGGATATACATTAAGTAAGTGATAAAGTTTCATGGATTTCCACATTAAATTATTTATAATTGGGATCCAAGGTTTAACTCAAAGTTATGGAGAATACTTTATAAATCAATTGATATAGAATTGAGTTTCAGTACTATTTATTATCCTTAGACAGATGGTCAGTCTAAAAGAAAAATTCAAGACCAAGAGGATATATTGATATCTTGTTAATTGGATTTCAAAGGTTGTTATATTCAACACCCTATTCTAGTTGAGTTTTCTTACAACAAGATCTTTCACTCAATAATTAAAATGGATCCTTATGAAGCACTTTACATGAGGAAATGTAGAGCTATAACATTCTAGGATAAAGTGAGAGAAATAAATATATTGGGACCTGGGATAACTAATGAAATGGAATAGAAGGTTAGAACCATTTAACAGCATATCAAGGCATCTCAAAGTCAGAAAACAAAATTATGGTGATAACGGTTGATGTGAACTAGAATTTGAAGTTTGTGAGAAGGGTTTTATATGAATTTCCCCATGTAATAAGGTTGTGAGGTTTGGAAATAATGTTAATCTTTTACCTGTGTATACTAGTCCCATTAATATTCTTGATCGTATCAGAATCATAGATGATAAATTGTAAATTTCTCCAAATATCTCTCATGTACATGATGTGTTTCATGTATCTATCCTGAGGAAGTACATACCTAAACCTTCACATGTACAAAACTCAAAATTTATAAAGTTTTAGTAGGATCTTTTTCTATGGTGAACAACCAGTTGAAATTATAGATCCTACATAGAAATTTATAGGAAATAAGACAACTAACCTAGTTTAGTTTGTTTTTAGAAATAAATAGTTAGAGAATGAAATTTTGGATCTTAAGTATATTATTAGGCATAAGTATCCACATTTTTTTTATTATACTGATGAATTTTGATTGTAAAATTCATCTTAAGGGGGGTAGAATGTAACACCCCATGTTTTTATGACCCCTTTTTTGAAATAAATAATTTTCGAAGATTTATTTCATTGAAATAAAAACTAATTAAAACATTATTTATATGATATAACAATTTAATATTTCTCTACATGCTACACCAACATGTCCTACATTACACACGACACTGAGTTTCTACAAAACAACAATTTATTATAATAAATATTTAAATGGGGGTAATTATAATATATCTAGTAAACTTAGTAATATGAATAGTAATAACTAGTTTTTAAATATTGTTTATCATGGTTTGGTATAAATAAAACATATTGATAATAATATATATTATTTTTTAGTAAAGTCCCTATATGTTTGAAAGTACTATTTTCTTAAAAGAGATATTTTTATGCCGTTATGTGAAAAATTATAAAATTAATTTAAGAAAATTTTAGAAATTTAATTTGATAAAACAAACATAATTTTTTAATTCATAATTTCAAAATTATCTTCAGTTTAATTTTAGGTATTTTTATAAAAAAATCATTTATGGATGAATAGTGGAAAATATTGAATTTTAATTCAAAACCAATTTTTCATCTAATTTTTTTATATAATTAAATTAAATTTTATTTATTTTAAAAGTTTAATGAGATTAATTTTAAATAAATTTATATAATTTATGTCATTGGAACAAATTTTACATTGTAATTGGATATCAAAACATTCCAACTTTTAAACATTTTTTCTTAAAAACCCCACTATCACGACGTGTCTACAGAATTAATTTTAAATTAATTTATGCCAATTATTTTTTTAGAATTTGGAAAAACAGATTCCATATTTTTAATAAAATTATTTTTTAATTTTTAATAACTTAAACATCTTATTTTTACTAAAAAATATTAGTGAAACAGATCATAATTAATTATAATGCTTAAGAGAACAATTAACTTAAGAAGGGAGTAAAACTTAATATAAAAGCCCAAAATGAACTAGGAACTTGTTAAAAAATACATTGTATTTCATTATTTAGAACCCATACTGAATTTTATCATATTGGTACAATTATTGGAACCACTTTTAATAGGAAAAACATTTGTGGAATTCCCTTTCTAAAAATTTACAAGAATGACACTCCTCCTCCACTATAAAAATGCACTCAACCCTCCCACTTATTCACACCTATAAAGCTATTTATTAATGAAAAAACGCTTTCTAAATATCCTCCCAAAATACGAAACTTCATTCAAGAAGCATTATTTTTTATAAAAAAGTCATCCAAGGAAACCCTATGGTGTAATCTAAAAGAAGTAACCCAAACAAAAGGTAACATCCTTCCTCAAGCTCCTTTTTTTTATTTTTATTGTCCACCACCAGAATTATTATTATTAAATGTTTATATAATATCATATGTATCATAAATATAGATATATATTTTATTTTTAAGTGTTATACCTACACTTACACACACTTCCATATAATGGGTAACGGAATTACTGTTCTTGTATTTAGTGAACTATCGCCTCCCAAAATGATGTTGCTTGTTTTTCCTTTAGCACCTATAATGGTTGTAAATCATGATGGAAACTCTATTTTAATACAATATATAACATATATTTGATTTATTTATTCTTATTTAATTATTATATAACAAATACCTTCATTCTTTCCATTTTGTGTAAATATGATAATTTCATTTGGGAAAGTGTGCACTACCTCCTCCTCAAAGCGATGTGATTCATTCACACTATATATAGAATGTATTATGGATGGGTTTAGTAAATGTATATAATATATATTAAATAATAATTATAATGGATTTATTATATATATATATACATATATGTCATTTACTTACTTTATTTCAATACGATAATTAAATGGAAATAATGTTCATGCTTACGTACAACCTACTGTCTCCATGAATTGTGTATTCCATTTCATATATATATATTTCATATATTAATATAAATATATTTAAAATTGAATATACATGATATTTATATAATTTTTTACATTCTGAAAATAATGATATAATTATTAGGACCAAACATATAATACATTAAGACACATGTGAAAAATAAAGTGGATATTACCCGAAACGTAACCTTAAAATGGAAGTGTTAATAAGTTTCTAATATAAAGCCATATATGGTATTATATATAATAATATGTTTATATGGTATATTTATAATAAATTTATATTTATTATAGATTATATTCTAACGAGTAATACGACAGTCGGGACATAAGGTAAGGGGGTTTCTAGTCTCACTTTTATTTCCATGATTTTTACACCTTATTCACCACTTATTCCTTTTGTGTGGTTTATATACTAACCATTAATATATTATATGATTATTATGGTTAAATTTATGGGTATTTACATATACATTTTATTCTCTCTATTTCATGTGGTTCATGTTTCAAAAGTTACAAATTTGGTAAAGTAGTTTTGACTCAATTTACCTTATTTGACACACATGCCATGAATTTCAAAAACGGTATTTTCAAAAATGTTTTCAATTTTATTTAAAATATGATATTATAAGATCGTTTTCAATGGAAATTCATTTTAAATTTTTTTAGGGTTTCTAATTTTCCTTAATAAATTTTCAAATCATTTTTCAAAGAAAAGGGTTTTCAAATATGGTTTATATTTTAAGAATATTTTTTTAAAGAAGAAAGGATATTTTAATAATGAAAAGTTTTTAAAAGATATTTCCAAATTATTTTCCATAAAAGAAAACATCCATTTTCTTACTAATGAATTTAGGTGTAAATTATCCTAAGATTCTATTTATATTCTTTCTCTAAAAAGTTTGTGTTTTTATGGCCTGATTTTTATGAAACTCATATCTCTTTCATGGGTTATATTCTTATGAAACCTCATTTGTTTCATGGGTTATACATTGATAAAATGAATACAAAATCTATATTTTTTAATAGGATAAGATATTATTACATTTTTATGACACCCATTCATTTCATGGGCTATTATATTATTGTTTATTATTTTTGGAACATTTAAGTTTGATTTAATTATGACATGGGTAGGACCTATATCTCCCTCTAATGAATTGGGGAGATATTTATATATCATGAGATAAGGATGGTAATCAAGTAAAAGGGATTGATAAACTATGGGAATATGGGGAAACCCAATCCACTATGAGAATATAGGGAAATCAAATCCACTATGGGATTTTGGGGAAAACAATTAGAGGTTAATTTTTTGTATTACTTATAATATATTTATTAATATTAATGATCAAATGATAAATGTTGGTAATAATATTATCAAAAGATGAATATGTTTTATGAATATGTTACTAAAATTTTTAACCAAAATATATATTATCTATTGATATTATTATAAATGAAATAAAACTATTTTATGTATCACAATAAATTTTAGTGGTAGAGTTTTTACGTAAAAATTAGTGACACATATTTTTTATTGTAAAATTATTTAACAATTGAAAATTCATTTTTTCTGATAGATATACCCATTTTGGAATAAACTAATTATTTTTTAATGATAAACATGGAAAACAAGTTGGAAAAAATGATAAACATGCATTATATTAACACCCCTTTTTGAATTTTTTACTAAGTAATACCATATACTGAAAAAATTTGAAATTAAAAAACCCATTTTAAAATTTAAGAACAATCATACACACACAATTATGGGTATGGGGGTCCTTATCCAAACCCATAAAGTAAATGGATACAATTTATCTCAACATCCAATCAATATTCTCAAAACTCTCATTGGAATGTTCCTTCATTAGGAATCCTAAACCTGATATTGTTTTGAAACATACTATAATTTCACCATCCCTTGTTCAAATTTTTTCTTGCTAAAGTGATACTTTATCTTAATCATCTTCATTCATGAATGATGTATATAAGTTTCATTAATATTGAAAACACTCATGTGATCAAATTTAATCACTATAGAAAAATATATCTATCACACCCTCATCACTATTGTGGTTTTGAGATATTTTATGTTTTTTAGTGGTTCTCTAGTGTTTTTCTGGTGTTCATGAAGTCTTATGAAGCTAAAGGTCTGAACCTACAGTAGTTCACATCATTTACAAATAGTTCAGGTTGTGAACTACCCTCCCACACCTCTTGGTTGTTTTTCATGGGGTGTTTCACGCTCCAAACTAGGGGGTCACACTATGAAGCATCATAAGGGAGAATGATTGTTTTTGTAGGGGTCATTTGGATCCATAATTTTGTCCTTCATGCCCTCACAACATTAGAAGTGACATTCATTCTATTAAAGAGAGTAACCAAAATGATAATGGGAAAGGGTCCATTTTTTGGGTTTTCCAAAAGCACCCCTATATATTTTAATTGGTTTTAATCCCTTCATATTTTCCCCTCTGTTTGGTTGATCTTGGGAACATGAGAGGGTGTACTTTCCTTACTTATTTCCTTTTTCCTTCATCCACCATCATTTCAAGAGGATATCTTATGGTAAACCCATCAGTATATTCTACCATTTCTTCCTCCTTCTTTTTTTATTTCTCCTCATTTATTTTCCTCCATGGAACCCTAGGTGGATATGGTTGATATTTTGTTTCTAGGATTGTTTTAATTGGTTCTTTGGTTTTTCAAGACTTATAGGGATGGGCTTCTATATTGTGGGATCCTTCGATTATGAAGGTGACTTATTCTGAATGGTCATGAGAGGTTATCACATAAATTTAGGTAGGTTTTTCTATTACATTACTTTATTTTTAAATTCATGATATGTTGAGTTTTATAAATCTTTTTTATTAGATAATGGCTATCCGTGATAACCAATGTGCATTTTCAATTCATTTTCATGCATCCCCATCATGTCATAATGGTTTTTCTAAATGGATTTCTTGTTATGATTTTCCATTAAATATATTTACATAAAAAACACATATGAAAATGATTATAGTCTCTTTTAAATTATTTTAAGGGAAAAGAAAGGGTGTTGGGACCTATTTTGATTTATAAGGGATAAAACCTTTGTTTTAATGAATGGTTTTTATAGGAAAAGGGAGTTGTATTCTTAATTATTTTTAATGAATGATTTAAAATAGAAATATTAATATATGAATGTGACATGAAATTTCAAGAGACTCTTTAATTGATGTCTCATTTGAAAGCTTATTAAATTTAAGGGTTTTTGTTTTTGATGTCCTCATGGTTCCCCTTGTATTTTCTTCCATCCCATTTTGTGTGGTTCTATCACAATACAAAGATTTGATAATGAATGAAAGGGGTTGTTTCTTTTTAAGAAGTTGGTAGTTATTTGAGAAAAATTGTCTATATTTTTATCATTTAATTTATTTCTTGGTTGATTTATCACCCCTATTATTTTCATGAGGTCAGGGAAACCTTGTGTAGCTAATAGAAGTTCTAGACTCATGTTTTTCTAGCCTAGTGTGTTAAAATTGGCTAGTTTTCTAAGAGAGTCGTGTACTCTTAGGGGTTGGTCATATGGCACTCGAAATTATTTGAGGGGAATCTAGATGGATATATTATAAGGATAAACATAGGATATGTTATATCTGAGAACCAGGTCCAAATATTATCTGTGTTATAACATAGAGTGTTACTAATTGAACTTTGGTCGTGATTTTGGATTCTTGGTATGTGATTCCTCTTGTTTGTGTGTATCACCATGCACTTATTTATGGAACCATTTTTTAGTTTTATTTTTTGATCATCATTGATGTATTCATGCCTATATATATTATGGCTTTATGCATTTTATTATTGTTGGGTTATTTATCAAAATGTTTTTCTAAGTGTTTTCTAAAAGCTATTTTGAATAAAATAGAAATGATTTGTTTTTTATTTGGGGTTTCATTAATGGTTTTAAATGAGGAATATTATTTTGTTTTAGTTCTCATTAATTTCATGTACTAGCTCTGGTACCCTAGAAACCCAATAACTGAGCCTACACTAACATATCCCGAGGGGCATTCCCGACCAAAATGGGTTGGGGGCTAGCACCTAGAATCATACAAAATTAAATTGAGAACAAATTTTACACAAAAAATATGGAATCAAGATAAAAAATTAGTATGAATACAAGAAAAACTCTATCAGGAGAACTATATTATATGTAAAATAGGAAAACATACCCCAAGTACTAAAAAATATTTATAGAAAAGAGTATAATTACTTGATTCCCAACTGTCATAACTCTCTATGCCCAAGAATCAATTTCTAGAACCACCACTATATAGTGCTTTACCGCTACTCTAACCTAGAAAGATATTATCTAAAAACACCTATAAGAAATGGTTGGGTGTGATATAAAATACTAGTAGGGTCTCACCATGTTTTCTATAATAAGATGCAACATTTAATTAACCAAATAAATATTTAAATTCTAAATAAGAATCCATGACATTTCAATATCATATTTACAAAAAATCATGCTTTACATTTCAAATGATGGAAAATATCTTTAAATATTGGCTTAATAATTTTTTAACATAAAATATTTTATATAAATTCCCAAGTCATGGTAAATTTTTTTTCAAACACTAGAATTTAAATTTTCATTATAAAAAATGACCAACATGGTCATCTTCCTAAAGGTGAGATAGTTCTAGGATATGGGACTCCCTCACACTCAAGTAGTAATCATGAAAAAATATGTGTACACAAATCATCCCCAACACTGGAATAGGAGGAAACCATCACCATCCCATCGAGGATGTGACCTACTTCATATGTAGTTTTAGTGTTCTAAATCATAGATTTTTGTCTCAAATAACTCACTATTACCTAAGATTTCATGTTATCTAATACTAATCAATGATGGGAAATTTATTTTAAAACTATTCCAAATAAAATTCATCCCATTCTTTCATTCCAAATATGCCAACATTCCATTTAAAACCAAAAATTGGGTTTCAATCAAATCATGAATTTTCTAAGATAAAACCATAATATTTCCATAAAAACCATGTTTTAATCCATTATCTCAAATAAATATTTTAAATTAATTTCCTTAACTCAGTTACAAAATTCAAATTTCATAAATTAATTCAAAAAATTTCCATCCAATTTCACAGCACACCCTAATTTAATGGAATTGGCATCTTTTCCCAATATCATGAAAAATCCAATATTAAATACCCAATTCAATGGAAATGGGTTTCAATAAACTAATTAAAAGTATCTTATTGAAATGGAATTTATTTTAAATTAAACAATTCAATTTAAATCAAACCATTGAATTTAAATCATCTAATTTAGGGATAATCAATTTTGCAATAATAAATGAAACCACCTACCTCGGCATCACATAATCAAAAAACACCAAGACCTAATAAGAAAAATAAAATAAATAATTTCAAAAACAAGGATTCATTAATAAAACCTAGATTTTATATCTGAAATAACATGGATTAGATCCTCCACCAACATGGTGATATAAAAACCCTATGGAGGAAGGATGAGATAGTGGTAGAAAGAGAATGATAAGATGAAACCAACCCAAAGAGATCAAAAGTCATTCTTATAGCTTTAATTTTATTCTAATATGGAGTACATGGTCCAAAATCACCTATTCAGAGACTCAAAGGAAGAATAAAATGATATAGGGTTTTACAAGACTATAAGTCACCCAAAAAATTTTCATAATTTTAAAAATAATGTATGGATTAAAAAAAATATATGCATGTTTACCTGATTAGGGCCACATGGTTAGGTAAACTATTCACCCAAGCTGTAAACCCATATTGATGGGTTTTCATGGTTTCTCCTTGGAGGGTGAATAATTTATCAAAACAGGCACCAACTTTACAAACCCTCACTACCTATGTTTGAACTAAAAGGGTTCAAAGTTGTATAAAACTATGCACCTATCATGCAAAACCCAAAATCTCATCAAAATTTCATAATTTATCCCAAAATAAACACTAAACAAAACCTAGCCATGGCGTGATCAAAAGATGGTTTTCAGAATATCTGAAAATAATAACAGGATGTTACAAACTCCTAACCATAGAAACATTCTGTCCTTAGAAATAATTTTAAAATTCTTTCATGTAAAAAATATAAGGAAAATGCTCTCTCATTAATGCATCCCCCTCCCACATCTCATGAGAATCAGAACTGTGCTGTCATAGAACTCAAACCAAATGTATAATCCTCCCATGAAGTACTATGGTTTCAAAATCAATTATCTAGACTAGATACTAAGTCATGAATAAACCAGGTTCAACCTCAAGGTCATTACATCTCATAACATGATTTATATAATATCGATACTTTCTTATGTGAGATACATGTAACACATTATGTATCGAACTTATCTTTAGTGTAATTTCTAAATAATAAGCCACTTTTCCCACTATATTAACAACCTCAAAAGGCCCCCTAAAATAAAGATCAAGTTTCTCTTGCCTCTTAATCCATCAATGAACTAAACGTGGTGATAAATTCATGAACACCTGATCAACAATAGAAAATTCCAACAATATATGAAAACAATTAGCATAAGACTTGTACTAGATTGATGCTGTAAATAGTCTGTAAATAATCAACTAAATATTTAGTTCCATATCTTGAACCATGATTTGTCCAACCATGGAAATTTCACTAATATCCAACCAAAAAAATGGAGATATACAAGGCCGGCCAAAAAAGGCCTCCAAAGGATCCATTTTCATCACACACTGGTAACTATTTTTATAAGAAAACTCATACAACTCTATATGGTCATCTAAAGAACCACTAATGTTGACTATCTAAGGATGAATAATATCCTCAAAAATATTTTTATCTATTTCAATATAGAAATCCGACTGTGGACGGTATACCGTACTCAAACGAACCAAAGATCCTAATGACACTTGAAAGCCTCTCCAAAAGAGAGAAGTGAACTGATGACCTCTATCCAAAACTATAGAAGGTTAAACATCATGAAAATGAACAATCCCATTTATAAAGAGATATTACACCTCCTTACTTTTTTTGGATCACGAATGAGTATAATGTGAGCTGAGTTTTTCATCTGATCGATCCTAACTCATATAATATTCTTATTTCTTTGGGTAAATATCAACCAAACCAAAAATTTCATAGAAACATCATCCCAATTCCATTTTAAGATTGTATGTGGATATAGAAAAACCTTTGGTTTCTAGTACTCGGCCTTGATGTGTTGAATCACACAATAATGATAGATAAAATAAACAATTCCCCATATCATAACTGGCCCCCAGAATTGTTGTCACGTGTCTTATAACATTATCATGGCTCCTTGGATCATTTTACATGGGTAAAAATTGTAATCCCACATAACATATTTCTATACTATTAAGGGAACATCAAAGTGACTCTGATATCATAGAATGCCCTCGGCGAAGAATGAACAATCATGTATGGTCTCCACAAAAAGAAGAGAGCATATAATGATATGGAACTCATCATAATGATGTTGTTACTAAATAATCTTCTCAAGAAGAAAGAATTTTAACTGATCACTTCCCAATGAAACCTTGAACCCTCTTTCCCAAACACGAATATAGAATTATAGAAAATGAGCCATTATGTTCCACTCTTCTAAAGATTCTTTCATGGCCTCAGTTACAAGTTTCCTATATAAATCATCTACAATGACATTACCTTTCCATAAGGTATAAGTGATTCAATAGTCAAACGATTACAGGTATTCAACCTAGTGTCTTTGGAGGAGAATTAAATATTTTTTAGAGATGATATAACTCGTGATCTTGTTTTTGAAATAGATAGTAAACCATTCCTTGAAAAGTTAATTCTTATAACTATTAACTCCATGTATCATAACAGAAAGTTCATGATCTTGGGTAGTGTAATTATTCTTGTGTTTCCTAACCTAATGAGGGACATAAGCAAAGATATGATCACCATACATTATAAATTACCCAAAACCTGATCTCGATGCATCATAAAAGAACACAACCCTGTCTGGCCTCTAGAAGTGTCAACACCAGTTTAGTAATAAAAATAAATTTTATCTCAACAGAATAACTCTTACACTATTCATTCAAAGAAAACATTAATCCCTTTTGAGTTATATCAATCATTGGTGAAGATATTTTTGAGAAATCCATTATAAACTAGTGGCAATAACCAGCTAATCTTAAGAAGCTCTGAATCTAAAAAACGTTTCATGGTTATTACCATGTTATAAATGATTTAACATTCTGAGGATAAACTGAGATACCATGTTTTGAAACCACGTGTCCTAAGAACATCACATCCCAGATCCAAAAAACATATTTAAATATTTTAGTATAAAGTTGATGATTTCTCAACAAAATCAAAACTCCTCTTAGATGATGCATATGACCATCCTCATACATAGAGTAAACAAATATTTCATCCACAAAGACTACCAAAAAATTATCATGTACTCATTGAAAAAAATGTTCATTAAATCCATAAATACCTCAATATAATTGGTTAGATAACATGGAAGGAAAAGGTACTCATAATGGTCATACCTTATTTGAAAGGATGTTTTCAGAATGTTAGATTATTTTATCCTCAAATGATGGTAACCATAATAAAGATCAATATTCAAAAAAACATGTCACCCCTTTAATATTCTCAAATATATCATCAATCTATGGCAACGACTAATAATTATTTTCCAATACTCGGTTGAGTTTCTAGTAATTAACTTAAAGGAGAAGTGACCCATCAACTTTATTATCAAAGAGAAATGTCGCCACCCTAGGTGAAAGAATAATGAATGTAAATAATTTCTCCAAAAGATCATCCAAATGAGTCTTCAATACATTCATTTTCACTAGATGCAGTAGTATGAAGGAATTGACACTAGTTGAATACCAGGAACTACATCGATATAAAAAAAATACTACCCTTACCATTGGAAAACAGATGAGTCAGAATGAAAAACATCATGAAACTCAAAAACAACAGGAGGTAGATCATTGCACAAAGATTACCATTCCAGATCAAAAGTTAAAACCAATATCAATTTCCCCAAATCATCATAATAAGGTTTGGCTCTACTCAACCTCAGGTCCCATTATCATTGAATGATATTAAAATCCCCATCAGGTGTAGTAAATTAGACCTGTATAAGATAAAAATAAACATTAGCCTTACTATAAATGATTCAATCCATCCTAAATATGATGGAAATCAGTTTCATGTTGAGAACTAGAAAATCCCAAAAAAAATTGATATCTAATAATGAGAAAATGCGTGTATAACTATGAAGATCAAACTCTTTATTTATTCTAAGGGATGTTTAATATCCATTACAAAATATAAAATATCTATAGGATGATTCAACAGATTAAAAATAAGAGTTGAGATAAACAAAAGAGATACAGCAATATCAAATAAATTAGTCACTAATTATTAAAAAATAATTTTTGTACCTCTCTTAGTTGATGGAGCTGTATATTTTTCCTCTATATACTCTTCCACTTCGTGAAGAGGCTTAATTCTAGATGCTGGTGGAAGGATCCATATTTTTTCAGAAAGAATATGATTATACCACAATTTTAGTAGGTTTTGATGATCTTATGAAACTAAGAGGGGTATAAATGATGTGGAATGAATTTTTTAGGTGACCCAAGTATATAAAGGAGCCATAAATCATTGGTGCCTGAGTATAAACCCACATAGAATTTGAAGAGTTTCCACACTAGTAGAAAATTAATGGGACTCTACTAAGAATTTAATGAGTTCTACAATAATAATTTTGTCGATAAATGACACAAGAATCATTACACTTTATCTTCCTTTTGGAGGAACCAATTGGACTACCATTGTGAGAAAAAGATAGTCCCATCAACCCTATTAGACTAGCCCAGTCCATTTTGTCCATCAATGCTCTATCCGGCACATCAGCATAAGAGGGAAGCTTTATCAAGAAAACATGATAATTAATATCTGATCGATGTCCCAACTCGAAGCACTGAGTTTTCATCATCTCATTCGATACAATATCATGTGAAAACTCCACAAGCTCAAAAAGATGTTTTTCATATTCTATCATGGTCTTCTCATCCTACTCAAATTTGAAAAACTTGATAGCCTTGGACAACACCATAGAATATCTATATAAATGGTTGGTGGAAAGAGATTTATTATATTTCCAATCTAATCCCTCATTCTTTTTTTCCATCATCATCATGTCCCAAAATATCATTCTATGTCTTCCTAGAATGAACGTGGAACACTTCACCATGATTTTCCATGTTTTCTCTATGAACTAGAACAAATTGTATATCCTTTTCGAGCATTACTAAGCCTCTTGAAGATCATAGGAGCATTTGAACATTTGTGAATTCTGGTGAAGGAATGACTGATAATGATTTTGAAAAACATCCCCTTAAGGATCCATAGTTGGAGCCCAAATGGAAACTAGCAATGGTGCATGTCCCAGATCATTGAAAGTAATCACAATCACCTAAACCATATTCGAGTGCATCAATGGATTTACTCACTATCACTAATGGAATAAGCATCTATACCCATTGTTTTGGAAAAAAAAGTGGGTATATATCCACCTATACCCATGGTTTTCTCAATACCATGGGTACAAAATATCTTTCTAAACCTATACCCACATTTTATAAAAAACTATGGGTATAGGGGTGTGTTACAATCCTATACCCATAGTTTTGACAAAACTCTGGGTATAGGTTTGGGTGAAATACCCTGTATGCAGAGTTTGGGAGAACCATGGGTATAGGATTCCCATGAAAATGTAGGGAAAATTAGGGAGGGAAAATACTATACTGACGGTTCTCCCTCCTATACCAGGGGTTTTGAATAATATATTTAGGTCTATATTTATTTATATTAGCAAAATTTAGGTAGGTTGGTTTGTTTGGTGCTGCATTATTTTCTCAAAGGTTGTGGGATTGAATCTTAGTGGTTGTTTTTTAATTCTAATGATTTAAATTAATATATATAAATAAATATAGATATATGATACTGTAAGTTATGTATCACTGGTGGTGAAGTGATGTATAATTGAAGAAGAAGTCATGGGTCTGAAAACAACCGCTATATTTTATTCTAATATGAACATTCAGATTAATATAATTAGATTAATATATATATATATATATATAAGTGATGCAGCTCGAGTGGTGGTGTGTGTCAAGTTAGAAGGGAAGGTCGCAGGTTATAAACCTACTACCCACATTTTTCGAACATTTATACCCACTTTTTTTAAACTATAGGTATAATACTATGATAGGGTGAAAGTGTGTGTAAGGTTGTGACATGATGTAAAAAAGCTATACCCACGGTTTTGAAGAACTGTTTGTATAGGATATGGAGCTATACTGATGCCTTGATTTCCCACCGTTCCCAAAACCATGGGTATAGGATATACCCACAGTTTTAGGGGCAATACCCACGTTTTGGAACTGTGGGTATATGTCATTTTTTCAGCAGTGCATGGTTCATCAACAACTTCCACCTAGATATGATTTATATTTATCCTTGGAGGAACGATATTACACAACAATAGTAGGCAACATCAATACATCAGATTAATATTCAAACAGAGAAATAAGGAAAACAATCCCCAACAAATCAGATAAATATTATTTAGATTAAATATATACATATTAAAAGTAGGGAAATACTATAACTAGTCTTCCAAATTACTTTTCCGAACCACCCAAAGCAACATAAGTATCATTATATTGAGATATAACTAGGGCCTCAATCACGACTACCTCATAAGTCCTGATAAGATTACACACCTTCACACTGATGTCAAGACAAGAATATAATCATTGATCTTTGATACAACATTTTCATGAACTATACTAGGTACCCTGGTAACCAGATAACTGATTCCTCACTGACATAGCCTGAGGGCAGTTCCTAATCCCCACTGGTTTACTACTGGCACATGAAATCAAAAAAGTGAAATGAGGAATTAATTTACCAAAAACATCAAGAGGGAAAGATAAACTTGTCAGAATGAATACAAGGGAAACTCCATAGGTAGAACTATACCTGAATTCAAACTGAAGAAAACCCATTTTACTATATAAAAGTACAATAAAACATGATGAAAACTCAAGTTCTATCAGACACTACTCTCCCAGATGAAGGATCAATAGCTAGAAACACCTCCATGTGGTGCTTTTCCACTTCTCAAACATGGATGTAGATAATCTATGAAAAATTGAATCCACTAGTAGGGTGATAACTAAAGTATGAGTACAAAATAATGATTTAAATTTTAAAAAATAGGTATGTAATTCAAAAATAATTTTTACATCAAATCATGATTTACATTTCAAATGATGGAAAATATTTCTAAATAGTGAGTTAATAAAAATTTTATGAAAAAAAGATTATATAAATTCACAAGGCATGGTAAGATAGTTTACAAACATTAGAATATAAATTAAAATTATAAAAAATGTAACATGGTCATCTGTAAATAAATTACAATAGTTCCAGGCTATTGGACTCCCTCACACTCATGTAGTGATCACAAAATTGGTGTACACATGTCCTCCCTGAAACTAGCCTAGGAGGAACCCATCCTTATCCCATTAGAGATGTGAACTATTGCATATATATTATTATTTTTATAAATCGTCGATTGGGATCTCAACTAACTCAGTTAATGACTAGTCTTTTGTAACGTTCTGGTTCTGGGTGCCGCCTAAAGGTGCCTCATACCACATTAGTCACATGGCCTCAAGCTCATTTCCCCGAACTCTAGAGGCTTCAGACTATTAGCGAGGGCCTTGGGTGTGATACTGGGGAAACTATTCCATCATCGATAGAGTAAAAGAGTCGAAAAAAATACTAAATAGTAGTTGAAGTAGTAATACCATACAATAGAAGTAAACAGTAGAAGACTGCTAGTATAAACAAATGCAACATATATGTAAAAAAAAATGATGCATGTCACATGTAACTAAGAAATAATCCAAACAAGTCACAATGCTAGAAATACAATACTAAAACCATAATACAGAAAAAAGTAAACTCCAACTGCATCAAAAGCCTATGCTTGGTCCCATGCTCTCCATCTCCAATAAAAATCAAGTACCTGATGAAGAAGGGTACTTTCCCTTAACTTTACCTGAAACCATATAATTAGTTTTCACCCAAAAACATGACCCAAATAGCGTGTGAGACGAATCCAAAAAGGAAACCACCAAAATATTTGTTCCTAACTATCAATGAATATATATATATAGTGGGTAATATGCATAAATAATTAAATAAACTAGGATGTACTCAAAATTAAACAATCCTAAAGTTATCAATTACATTAATTTACAATTAATTTTTTTTCAAACTATTGAATAATATAACCTCAGTATCTATACTAATATCTATATCCCCCTATATAATAATAATAATCAGATGTCTCAAAAAACCACCTAAATAATCAAGTAAAACCGAGTCCAAGCATGTGATTTGGCTTGGAAGACTCATCACAATCGTTCAATCATTCATAATAAACCCTCTTGAAATTTTATAATAGTCTAAACTCTCTAGTTTAACATATCAACAAACCAATAAACAAATAATGTCCCTCTGGGAAAGCCCACACTGTTTAATCCCTTTGGTCCAACATGGTACTAATCATTTACAAACGACCACCTGGGTAGCTTAATGGTCAATACCCCCTTGTTCTGCATAGAAAAAATAAAATATAATGACCCCTAAAATCTCTCCCCATCAATTCCATATGGTCCAAAATTCATTTAATAATTACCCTATGGGTAGCTCTCATGATCTAACCCCTCTGGTCAATGACTACTCGAAATCTCTCGCAGTCAATATGACTAGGTCAACATAAAAACAATTATACATAAAAGTATGTACCTCGAGAATCTCTCATAGTCAATTCCCCTTTTTCATACTTTCTCAATGGTAATCACATGCATCTCAAATAAACAGAAACTCCATCCTAGAAACACGAGGCATGGAAACAATACAAGCCTAACATGCAATTCTAGATCAAATGTCCATAATCAATCAAACATGGGAAACCCTTCCATAATCCAGGTATAAAACTTTTTCACTATCAAACAACCCCTTTCTAATAAAATACACCATAATAGGTCTAAAAAAAGGTTAAATTCTAAAATACACAATGCCCAAAATGGGTATTCATAATTTTTAGCATATATAATCCAAAGAAAAAAAAATAAAGGAACAAACCACCTACCTCAGTGTCATACAATGAACACTCTTGAAAGTCAGCCATTGAATCATCCTAGAACACCATAGATCTATTAAAAGGTTAAAATATTTCAACCCTCAATAACCTAATAGAAAGGAGAAAACAAGGAGAGAGGATATAGTGGATGAGAGAACTCACTGGCGGGAATCCAATGCACCCAACGACATCTCAATCATATCTCGAACAGAGGAACAAGATGAGCTCTAAATTTCTCAGCCATTCGTCACTCCCTTGTATGAGAAATGGGATGAAGAAGAGAATTTTGGAGATGATATGTGATCCCACTCTGATTAATCAAATAAAAATAAAAGTACATGGAGTTTTCATTTAATTTACACGCTGTGTACTAGCCTCAACCGGACCCCACTTTAGGCGGTCTTCCAAGTCACCTACACAGCTATGTACTCGACCATTACATGGATAGTACATGGATCCATGACGAAACTAGGAAAACACTGTGTAGTCAAGATTACACGGATTGTACTCAAGAGTACACAGCGTGTTCTTAGAAAATTCCAAATCATTATTTTTCTTCTAAAAGAACCCAAAATAAAGACCCATTCCTGAAATGAAGATACAAGAACATAAAAACTTCTCCCCTTAAAGAAATTCATCCCCAAATTTCCCTTCCAATGGTGGAAAAGAAGAATATTCAAACAAATCTAGCCACTGTGATCATACGTTATCCTCCCTCTCCCATGTCTCGTCCTATAATCGAATGGGCTTCTATAGAAATCGTACCAGAGGAATAGACCGGCCAGAGAGAACCTTTTTTTTGTTAAACACAATCTGAATGGGGTGATCCTTGAAGGAATAATCCACATATAAATCAAACTCCTCAGGTTAAAAAAACATGAGACATGTCAGAAAAGTAACTCCATAGATGAGAAACATGAAATACATTGTTTATAGTATGGTAACTCTGAGGTAACTAAAACTGATAGAAAACTATCCCAACTCTCTCCAAAACCTCAAATGGACTGACGTATCTTGGTGAAATCTTCCACTATCTTCTAATCCTCCTTTTCCCCAACCTCTTTATGACACATAAGAAAACCTGATCTCTGACCTCGAACTGTAGAGGTCATCTTCCAAGATCATCATAAGTTTTATGGAGAGACTGCGTAGTATCCACCCTCTTCCGAATCAACTCCACCTGCTCAATGGTCTCATAGAAAGGTCAAGATCCCTATATATATTCCTCTCTACCTCTATCTTACATAGGTTTGATCGGCATGGCCTACCGTACAAAGCCTCATAAGGTTCCATCTAAATCATTACTTGAAAACTATTATTGTAGGAAAACTCCACTAGGGGTAAGTGTCTCCCCCAAAACCCCCCGAAATCCATGATTCATGATCGAACCATGTCCTCCAAAACTGGAATCGTGTGCTCAGACTAGCCATCTATCTAGGGATTGTAATCTGTACTCAGAAGTTCATATGTACCCAAGTCCTTCTATAGTCCCATCCAGACACGAGAAGTAAATAGATCATCCTTATCTGAAATGATAGAGTGTGGAACCCCATCCAAACGTAAAATCTCTTGGATGTACAACCTTCCATGCTCATCAACACTGATGGTTTCCTTAATTGTCAAGAAATGTACAACCTTCATGAGTCTTTCAACAACAACCCAAACTGCATCATTCCCTCGAGGGGACCTTGGTAAATCCATCACAAAATCCATTACAACATCATTCCATTTCCACTTGAGAATGGGTAACTACTTTAAAATACATGGTGTT
This sequence comes from Viscum album, assembly GCA_963277665.1. Lineage (NCBI taxonomy): Eukaryota > Viridiplantae > Streptophyta > Magnoliopsida > Santalales > Viscaceae > Viscum > Viscum album. The sequence goes on along the minus strand of OY728164.1, from coordinate 1,475,048,001 downwards.
TACTGATGCTCCACCTTCACCTTCTGACAGTTAGAACATATCATAATCCAACCATCTACACCCCTCTTCCTAACTGGCCATCAATATTAATAGTGTAGATCTCGATACATCTTTGTGACACCAGGATTGACTACCCAAAGTGTGGAATGAAAATATCACATAAACTCCTCACGTATGCCTGCTAACACCCATAAACACCTAGAGAAACACAATATCTCATTGTCTCCTACGGTCCTCCTAGGAGTAGGGTCCTCTCTTGAGACACTCTCTCGTAGGACTAGGCCTTCAAAATCATATAGCTTCCTCATTCGCACACGATCAAAAAGAGTAGAGGTAACAACTATAGAAGAAAGGAAAATCTTCCCCTATTTATCATGCACCTATAAATGCATCTCTAAGAATAGAGACATAATATTCCACTCACTATCATCCTCCAGAACGACATGTATTTGGGTACTCCTACTCAATGCATCTGCCACTGTATTTCCCTTCCCAGGCATGTAGGCAAGCTCAAAGTCAAAAGACTTTTGTTACATAACTCACCTTTGTTGTCTCAAATTCATATCACACTAAGTGAAGATATAATTGAGACTTTTGTGTTTAGTGAATACCACAAAATTATATCCCAAAGGATAATGTCTCCAACAATGCAAAGCATGAACAACTGCATCAACCTCGAGATCATGTGTTGGGTAATTCCTCTCATGTGGCCTCAACTACTAAGACTTGTATACAACAACTCCTTACACCTATATAAGAACTTCTCCATGTCCCGTACCTAATGCATAATAGTAAATGGTGTTACTCTTACCTATATTTGGAAATCAATATCTGTACTGAATTAAATCTCCTTTTTATCTCCTAAAAGGATGAATAGTATTATTCTGTCCACAAGTACTTTCACTGTTCTTAGTTAGGCCCGTTAGTGGGACTACTAAAAGTGAAAAGTCCTATATAAAGTGCATGTAGTAACGATCCATCCCCAGAAATCATCATACCTCAAAGATGTTCTTCAGCTGATCCTAGGAGACTACTGTTCTCACTTTCTCTGATCTACTGATACTCTTGTCTCTGAGATAACATGACCCAAGAACTGAATCTAGTCCATCCAAAAGAGTCATTTTGGGAGTTTATCATATAACTGATCCTTTTTCAGTGTACTCAAAATAATCTCAAGATAGGTGGCACAGTCGTGTCGAGTGTGAGAGTACACTATGATATTTTCAAGGAATACTACCATGAAAAGAATCTAAGTATGGATGGAACACTCAGTTCATCAGTTCCATGAATACTTTCGGCATGTTCGTGAGTTAAAATGACGTTAAAAAATACTCTTATAGACCATACCTTCTCTGAAACGCTATAAGAGGTATATCTGATGGTATAACACGCAAATGATGATAACCGGATCTCAAGTAAATCTTCAAGAACACTCAGGCTTCTTGAAGCTGGTCAAAGAGAACATCAATCCTTGGAAAGTGATATTGGTTCTTGATTTTCAACCACTTCAGCTTCCGATAATCCACAAAAATTCTGAGGGTATCATCCGCCTTCTTTGAAAAAAGGACTGGAAAACTAAAGAAGAAGTATGGGGTTAGATGAAACCCTTTTCTTGTAATTCCTCTAACTGCTTCTTGAGCACCTATGTCTCTGGTGTAGCCACACTATATCGAGGTATGGACACCTGTGCCACTCTTGGAACAAGCTCAATAGAGAAATCTAACTCTTACTATAGAGGTAAACTGGAAAAGTCATCTAGAAATACATCTATGAAATGATCCACCACTATAGGAATGTCCATCTGTGAAGTACCCTAGTCATCCAGATATAAAGTAGCAATCTGAGCTGTAATTCCTCCCAACCCATTATGCTTGGGTCTATCTCTGCTCGCATGGACATCCCATTCACCCTTGTGTAGAAAAGACCCACCCTCTAGTGATGTGAAGCTCACCCATTGGCGATAGTAGTTGACAAAGGCCTAAAAAGGACTAACAAATACATTATGAGAATGAAATCATAACATGTCATCTCTATGACATAGAGGCCCCACCAAAAGTTTCACACACCAACCTCAAGAGGGAACTCCTTGCATTGATGTACACTATCCGTCTTAATCCCCAACAAAGTGTATAACATCATAACATCCTCATAAGTAAATATGGAGAGCCTGAGGCTCTCCACAATGGTAACATACATAAAACTATGGCAATACCCTATATCAAAAAAGGGTTAAAGCTAAAACTGAGGAAATGAGAATCGTACCTCTTAACGTAGAGGGTCTGGGATCGTGCTCTTGATGGGTCTACTCCATTGCAAAAGTATGACCTGAACCATGCCCTGTACACCCTACCTGACTACCCAAAGATGATCCCCCCTCTTGTCCCTGAGAACCTGTTTCCTGAATACCATGACCATGACCACCTCCTTGGCCTAAATATCCTGATGAAATGTTATTCCCTGACTGATGAGAAACTATTGGTCCTTCTCCCAAACATGGAGCCATAGAAAACCCCTTATCACTCGTAGATGTTGAGGACACCCAGAAAAAATGTTGAAGATGGCCCATTTTTGTCACAAAATCGACACTCGAATGGGTATATTAGGTAATTAGGTCCCATATTCCCACTCTTCCCACTATGGTAGCATACCACCTGGCTACATAAAGAAACATCATGTGAAAGCACCTGGTAGCACTTCCTACTATCTGACAAAGGATTACTAGCCCTGGATGTTGAACCACCCTAGCTTATAACTCCCAACTCCCTTAGATTGCACTTAGTAATCAGTACCAAGATCACTATACCCATCACCGTAGTCAGCCTGAACTCATTCTCCTACGATCATATGTCATACCTCAGACCATCCTCAATTATACTAGCCAAAGATAACTCTTCACCTCCCTGAACTGGTGCGAAGCACTGAAGCTCTATGAAACGAGATGATTAATCCATCACTGAAAGGTCTCCCTGCCCTAAATTCATGAACTCTCGAGCTATATCATCCCTCAAATTATTAGGATAGATATAGTCATATAAGGTCCTTTGAAACTCTTCCCATGCCATATCCTGATGACATCCTTCCTGAGAGATAACATCCCATCTTCTCTTGGAGGAATCACATAACATATACATCATAAGATTTACCCTTCTCTCATGTGGCATCTCAAGATTCTCAAAGATATCATGCATGGCCTCCAACAATGAATCTATAGCCTGTGGTCCTCCATCCCCCAAAAAAGTGGGAGGATTCTTCTGGTGGAACACCCATGTCATCTCTTCCGTAGATGGTGCAGGTTGCAGAGCTCACTAAAAATTCAGTAACATCCTCATAAAGGCCTCATGGAACGGTTCATCAATACCTTTTTCTGGTATAACAGCTAGTTCCAAGATGGGCATGATAGGAGGATCTATTGAGAGTCTCTAACCTACCATTTGCGGTGTCTGATCATCACCATGTACCAAGAATACAACCAGAGGACGTCTTAGTGACATGACACTACAAGGTCAAGCACACACCTCAGTTCAAGATCATCATGGAAAACTACTTAGAAGTGCAATAATGGAACAAGAGAAAGAAAAAATTCATGTTTTAAAAAAACATGGCTACACAGTTTATATAACTATCACACAATGTGTGTCATTTAAACCTTACATGGGTGTTTACATCATCCAAACCTGGTCATGTAACACACCTACACACAGAGTGTTCGTCCTGAGACATGGAATGTACTTGAATTTTCCCTCCAGCCCCGGTACTTCTACATAGCTAAACAACATGGGATCTACCAGTGTAAAACTACATGGCAATTTAACTATAGACACTGAGTGTTCCATTTATGTCCCATTGACCCATGTCATTGGTCACCCTACCAGATACACAGTCAACTCTACATGGCATGTACAATCTAGACAGGGCATGTACAACCTATGTGTCATCCACCCGTGTCGTTAGTCACACGGCCAAACACATTGTCTTTACGGAATGGCATGTACTCCTAGTTCACATAGTGTTCTAAAAAACATTTATCAACCATGTGTCTCTACTCACAAAGTTTGTCTAATAGTTAAGGACTACACTGTGTGTACATTTGATACGCGACATGTACTTAAGAAAAATTGTTTCTTCCAGAGGATAAGAACCCTTGATGCATGTTCAAATTATCACATGTTGTATTGTATGGGTTTCTAGATACTAAGACTATGAAACTTATCTGGAACCCTCAGAAACATAAAATTTTTCCAAGGCATGACAAAATCTGACCCGTGATAGCCCATACTCTCGCGAATCAAATTTTGGAATCCTTTTTCATATCATAACTTGACAAAATTCAATTAAAGTCCAATCATGATCTACCAAATTCCTATCCAAGAGGGCGCATAACACCTTAGGGGACAATGTTTTGCATCCATCGAAAATAAACTTTACATATTCTAATACTCTATCAAAATAGTAGGTATTCTATCATGAAATATGTCACAAAAAACATGCATATCTTGGACAACACCTATCACAAAAGTATGTGAGTAATGAATCCTAAATTGCCGGAAAATAATGCATGAAATGTGATCTTTATAAGGTGATTATATGATGAATGATATGGAATACCTTCATCTCACTGGGTTGCAACATAAATAGAACAATAATGATATAAATAATAACAGCAAAAAACATGTGCGTCACTCAACAGTGAAATCAAATAAACTGTAAAGATTACAAAAACAGAAAAATTGAAATATTTGAGGTTACTTGGATATTACCTATACATGGGATAGCTAATCTAAAGAATAACTTATTACCAACTATGTAATCCTTCATATCCCTATCTATAGGCTCCATAAAACAAGACAATGTATACAAGAAACACCTTTGATACCACTTTGTAACGTCCTTGTTCTGGTTGTCGCCCAAAGGTGCCCAGCACCTGGTTGGGCATATGGTCTCAAGTGCATTTCCTCAAATTCCAGAGGCTGTCGACTAGTAGTGAGGGCCTTAGGGGTGATAGTGGGGAAACTATGCACTCACTGGTAGAGTAACATAGTGGAAACAAACAGTAAATAGTAGTGGAAGCGGTAATACAATACAGCAGAAGTAAACAACGGAAGATTTATAGTATAAACAACTATAGAATATATATAAATAAATGATACATGTCACATGTAACTAGGAAATAATTCAAACTAGTCACAGTACTATAAATTCAATACTAAAACCAAATTACAAAAAATAGTATAATTCAATAGCATCTCAAGCCTCATCAAGGTCCCATTCTCTCAAACTCCAACTGTAATCAAGTACCTAAGAAAGAAGGGTGATTTCCCCTATCTATACTTGCAACCATATAATCTATTTGGGCCCATAAGCATGACCCAAACAAGGTTTTAGATGAATTATAGTAGGCAACCACCGAAAGATCTATTCCTAACTATCAATGAATATATAAATAATGTAATATGCAAAAATGAAGAAATAAACTTGGAAGTACTCAAAAGTAAACAATCCAAAAGTTTTAAATGAAATTAAATTACTTATATAAATTATTCAAAACCATGAAGAATGTAACCTATGGATTTATCCTAAGATCTATATCCCCTTATATAACAATAAAAAAATAGACGTCTCAAAAGAATATCTAATCAGTCAAGTAAAACAAAGTCCAAGCTTGTGTTTTGGCCTGGTAGACTCATTATAATCATTCAATATTTAAAAAGAAACCCTATGAAAATGTTCTTATAGTATAAACCCTCTAGTTAAACATATCAAAAAATCAATAAACAAAAAATTTCCCTCTAAGAAATCTTACATAGTCTAACCCCTTTGGCCCCACATGGCACTAGTCATTTACAAATGAACATCTGGGTAGCTCTCAAAATCAATACCCCCTTGGTCTTCATGGAAAAAATAAAATATAATGACCCTTGGAAGCTCTCACATTAAATTCCTTGTGGTCCAACATTCATTTAATAATGACCCTCTGGGTAGGTTTCACGGTCTAACCCCTCTGTTCAATGACCACCTGACAGCTCTCATAGTCAATACCTCTGGGTCAACATAACAATAATTATACATAAAAGACCTTTCCTCAGGAAACTCTCATAGTCAATTCAATTTTTTCATACTTATGTGAATCACATGAATCTAAAATAAACTAAAAATCCATCCTATAAACACGAGGCATGGAAACAATACAAGCATTACAAGAAATTCTAGACCAAACAACTGTAATCAATCATACATGGGAAACCCATCCATAACCAAGGTATAAAACCTTATTTATAATAAAACAACCCCTTTATCATCAAAAACACCATAACAGTTCTTAAATAGGGTTAAATTCTAAAATACGCAATACCCTAAACATGGGTATTCAACACTTTTAGCATATATAATACAATAACTATCACAGAAAGGAACAAACCACCTACCTCAGTGTCGTATGATGTACAGTCTTGAACATCGGACCTTGAATCAGCCTATAATGATGTAGATATATGAAAAGGTAAAAATAATTCAAACCTCAATAACTAAGTAGAGTGGAAAAAACATGAAGAGAGGATCTAGGGGAAGATATAACTCACCGGTGGTAATCCAACGCACCTGGAGGCATCTCAATCTGATATCGGACAGACGAATGGAAGGAGAATGAATATTGTTGGTCATTAATCTCTCTCATATATGAGACATGATAAGAATAAGAGAATTATAGAGATGAGATGTGTCCCTTCTTAGATTAATCAAATAAAAATAAAAGTGCACGACATGTTCATTTAATGTACACGTTATGTAATAGCCTCAACCGACCCTTGCTTTAGGTGGTCTACCTGGTCACCAACATGACCATCTACTTGATCATTAAATTTCTAGTACATGGCTCTATGTGGAAACCGGATACACGGTGTGTACTCAAGAGTACACAACGTGTATGTAGAAAATTTAAAAATCTCCCTTTTTCCTCAAAAACAACCCAAAATAAGGATCCATACCTAAAAAGAAGATCTCGGTTCTTACAGCCTGTATGTTAACTAAAAACAATAAATGATGAGAAATATATTTTAAATAAATTTAAAATAAAATTCATAAAATAATTTTCTTCCAAATATACAAATTATCCATTTAAAAACTAAAACTAGGTTTTAATCAAATCAGGCCTTTACCAAGATAAAACCAATAGGTTTCCATAAAAACCATTTTTAAGACATTTTCTAAAAAACCAATTTGAAAGAAATTTCCTTAAATCAATTCCACAATTAAAATTACATAATTAATTTCCACTACTTAATTTAACAAATTTCCATCAAATTTCGCAACACATCCCAATTGAAAGGAATTGGTGGTTTTCCCCAATTTCTTGCCAAATCTATATTCAAATCCACAATTCAATGGAATTGGGATTTTATAAACAAAATGAAAGCAATTTAATTGAAATAATGAAGTTTATTTTAAATTAATCAATTTAGGGTTTATCAAATTGGACATCATAAACAGAACCGCCAACCCTGGGATCATAGAATCATGAAACACCAAGCCCTAATTAGGAAACACTAATGAAGAACATGGACACCATGGATTTGAGAATAATACCATGATTCGAGATCTGAAACAATGGGGATTATATCATATAACCACACAGAGATCTAAAAAACCCATAAGAGGAAAGAGTATAGGGCAGGAGAAAGAGAACGGGAAGAGGAAAACTACTAAGAAGAGATCGAACATCATTTTCCTAGCTTCGATTCACTCCAGAATATTCAATAGGAGTTAGAATCACATATATGGAGCCTCCAAGGATGAGAAAGATTCTATGGGATCATACAAGACCACCAGACACCTAAAGATAGGGGTTTTCCATTTTATAAATTAATTTTTTTTACAAAAAAATATCGTACGCACGGTTAGTTGGGAATACACACATAGTTAGAAAAACTGTGTGCCCTAGCCATAAACCCTTACTGATGGGTCTGCACGGTTTCATTATGGTGGGAACACCATTTTTCAAATAATTTTCCAACTATTCAAATCATCACTACCTGTGTTTGTAGAGTTTTGACAGTTAGGGCTCATATTTTGGAAAAACTATGCACCAATCGTATACTACCCAAAAGAAATTCCAAAATTTCAATTTTTTCCCGAAACAACTCTAAATGAAACACAAAAAAAACATGAACAATATAGGGGTTTATTAATATATGAAATAATTAATAATATTTTACAATTAAAGAACCTATCCTTATTTTGGATTTCCAAAGTGTTTAATCACTAATTAGAGTTTTCAATGGCTTTCCCATTAAAGGGGAAGAATTTATTCCTTTTATGTTGTAAGGTGTTATCTGGTCATGTTATCATTTTTCTAAAATATAAATTTTTTTATTTTAAAGTATTTATAACTATTATAAATGAGAGGTTTAATGAAAGGAACTATATAGACTCCTTAGTGAGATTTAATTGGTAATAATTTTTCTTATTATGCATACACCACTAAGTGTATGCAATATACATGATTCCTTTTAAGAGCCTAGTATTTTCTCTATATCTGTTTATTTCTTGATTATATTTTATTTTGGTCTTTTTTTAATGACTATAGATGTGATGAGTGGCCTTGGACCATGAAGATATGGGTGGTAGTGGTTAGTTTATTTTTTATTTTTGGGATGTGGCATTAACAAACTCAGCCTATTGCATTTTTTTATTTTGGTCCTCATTTTATCTTCTTCTATTGTATTTTATTTATTTGATCCTATTGCATATTTTGGTAGGTTTATTTCAATATTCCTTGTTTTTATATTGTATTTATGTTTATATTCTATGCATTTTTGGTCAATATATAGATGCACCATGGAAGATTTTCCATAAAGTTAACTTGATTATTTACACTGATTTGGGTTCTAAATCATTCCCAAGATAGCTCTATCGATTCCCTGACACTAGTTGTATGTCTGTAGATATTCGGAACACCCTTTGGACCATTTTTAAATCCATATTAGGTACCTTGATCAAAGGTGACCTGGGTTAGTTCCTTACAAAATGGCATCAATGTTCCCTCTTGTTATGTGGGTGCATATAGGTTTTATGGATGTTAAGATCCTCATTAAAACTCAGGAGGCAAGTTCAAGGAAAAGTATTTCTAGCTCTTTTATATTCAAATCCTCATGTAACCATGTGGAGTTGGGATTTTATTCTTTAACTTGGATTTTTATTGTTTGATGGTGTCCTAATTTCCCTTGAGTTTTATGTAGTGTTTTGTATATTTTTTTCTTTTATGGTGAAAATGGATGATGAAATGGAGCTTCATAGTTATCACCCATCAAATATCCAACCATGTGGAGATCATGTAGATAGTTCAGAGGAATAATTAGGTTTAAAAATAGTTGGAACATGTCTTAACAAATCATGAAATGATGTATTGTACAATATCACATTTCCCAATATTTTTTGTTTTGGTTCCCTCTTGAGTTCGTATTAATATTAACATGGTTCTTACTTGTTGGAATGTAATAAAATATGGGTTTCTTGATGATTCAATGTTATTGGAGTGAAATTTTTGTGATGCATTGTGTTCTTTTTTTGGTTATGTTTAATGATTTAATGGTTTGTTAGCGTAGAAAAATGGGACAATTCCATAAAATGTTTTATGTCAAATTCAACTTCACTGGATTGGACTAAAATGGATTTTTATGGTTTCTATGGGGTATTTTGTAAACTTATGAATTTAAATATGGTATTTAGAAAATTATTTCAGAATGGATGGTGTATTTTGAGAACATGTCTAAAAATGTTTCGATTTTTACATAGAAATTAATTTTAATTATAATTATAATATAAATGATTTCATTTAGTTTGTAAAATGAAGGGGAGTTTTATAAAGAGGGTTGTTTGTATTTCAAGTTTATACATTGGATACAAGGTAGTTTTATATAATTACTAAAGTATTGATTATTTAATTAAATGAATTTATTAAAATTATTTCATTATTGTGCTTACTTTGTGGAATTGGCATGAGGACTATAAAATAAAATCATTTTATTTTGAAACTATTTTAGTGTGTGTGAAAATGATATAACGGTTTATTTTTTTCATTAAAAAGGAAAAGGATGATTATTTTGTGATAGTTGGTTTGAAAGGGGTGATTTCTTTTATAAATTCATGCATTTATAGATTGGGTTTAAGAACTTTGTATTGGTAGTTGGTGGTTTTGAAGAAATGAGGTTTTATGTTTTTCAGTATGGATTTTTTTCTTTTAAGAATTTCATTATAGAATTGTCCATTAGTTTCTATGGGAATGTTTGGGAAGGTTTTTAGAGGCATGAACTGATTGGATTCATGTTCTATTTCATTTGGTATACCTCCTAAAATGATTGAGAAATACATAGAAGGGTCATTTCTTGGATGACTCCCTAGGTGAGTCTTCTCATTAGTTAGAGGACATCCATTACCTTCCCGAACTCTTCCCAGACTATGAATAGAGTGGTGGAATCAGATGTTTCTTTTCTCATAGACCATATCATGAATTAATTGATTCAACCTACACCTTATTTCATTGGAGGTCTGTGTTTTTTTTGAATAAGTGGATTGATTAAAAAGGATTTAGGGTTTCATCAATTCCCTTAGTACTCCATAGGACATGAATGTGGAGAAATATATTATGATAATGATCATTTATCAAGGTGAGTGAATAATGAAGGAGTGTGTTGGTCGTTTCTTGGAGATGAGGTTTTTTTCTCTCTCGAGTGGGTTATTGAGGTTTTTGAGTAATTTTGATCTATTTTAGGTTGTATTTTCCTACAAATTTTATTTTTTGTGTTTGAGTCTGGTTGAGTAGATTTTAAATAGATTTTTGAGAGTGATTGTTTTGTGGATGGTATACTGTTAGGAGAAGTATCAAGTGTGCTTTCGGTTTTAGGACAATTAGTTATTTTAGGATAAATGTCGGGTGGATATTGTGTCAATTGGGATTATTTTTAGGTATTCGAGATTTATTTTTCAATTATTTTGTTTATGATAGGGAATATTGATTTTATGAGTGTTTCATTATTTAGGTTATATTTTCATGGAATGTTTATTAGTGATGGTTTCCATGTGTGATTGTAGTCATGGTTGGGTGAAGATGAGAAACCATGGGTTCATGCTTTGGTAACTAGGATGAGGAAAGTTAAAAAATTTATAGTGTTGGTTTTTAATTTGTGTGTCTCTCCATGATATGGTGTTATGTCAATGTGGTTATAGTTTAAAATTTATGAGTATTGAAACCTAAGTCTGGATCCCACAATGGATGTTAATGAGGAATATTTATGGGTTGTTTTCCATTCGTTTTGATTAGAGTTTGTTGATGGTTTTGGTAATTCTTTAAGTTTTATGGGTTCTAGATTTATCTTGGGTAGTGTTTTCTTAATAAATTTTGTGTTGGCCTCTTGGATGGGTGTTATAGAAGAGGGTTATTTTTGGGTGATAATGGGATTTTCATGATGTTGGGATTTTAGGTGTGCCTCTTGATACTAGCTACATCATGTGTTAGATTGACTTGTGGTTAATTACTACAGAAAACAAATTAATCAAAGATAATTTTCCATATGTATCAATACAACTTGAGTATGATTTCTAAATATTTAGTGGGTGACAAACATTTTTGACTAAAATTAAACATGTAAATGAAAACAGGCACCTATATTTATACTGACAACACTGAGTGTCTTATTTAGATGAGTTTGAGTCTTACACATTTCAAATGAATAATAGATCATTGTATTAATGAATCAATACTGCCTAATAATTTTTTCATGGTTTTTAGTATATTATATTAATTTTAGACTAAAATCCTCTTTTATACAAAAAACACACACTTTGATCCACAATGACCATATTGTGTGTCATATTGACATGTGGTTTATTACTACACATCACAGATGAATCATAAATTTTTTTCCTTAAATATAAAGACAATATGAGAATGTTTTCTAAGTGATGAGTGTGAAATTATGTGTTTTAACTAAAATTACACATTTAAATTAAAACATTCTCTTTGATTTATAATCTCATTCCCAAATAACCAACTGTGAAAACTCTAATAACATTCTTTTCAATCATTTAATCCCAAAATTTTCTCCCCAGCATGTTTATAAAAGGGATTTCACCTAAAAGGAAATTAATTACATCACTACTAAAAAAAATTAATAGAATAAATAATAAAAAACTTCATAGATAGAAAATTAAATAGTACATGAGTTCATCATCCTTGTCAAATACTTTATTAAAAATTGGAATTTTCTGTCTATGAAGATAACTAATGTTAATTATACAGGAAATTGGTGTAGTGTGGTGATTGAAAAGGATAGTGACATGGGGAACTCAAATAGAGATAAGTGTGATGGTGCATATCAATCAACCACATGTTCCCATGGATCTTTGTATGGGGGCCAAATGAGTTCCTTGCCACATGACTAGTCAAATTGTGTGACATAATAGGCAGGCGATGCAGTGGTGTGGCATGTAGAAATCACCAATTGGGTAGCTCGAAAGAGAGATTAGTGTGATGAAACCTATCATCCAAATATCTCCCTGAAGAAACCTTCAATTTGGGGTGTAAGGGTTCCTCACCATGATTCATCGGAGGTCAGCATGATGAAACAATTCTTTGTGAGCATGGAACAACATTCATATTGGTAATACTGTGTGAGGAATACTGAAAGGGAGTCACAAGGTGTAATACTAGTGATGCGGAATGAATCCAACTACCCATTTAGGGAAAAACCATGTTCTCAAACTTCATGTTATTGGCCATTTGGTCCACCACGTTCTAAGGCCTCTCTACCTATGGGCCTTCTGACAATGTATTGAAATAAAATAGAACTTTTGGGTGCTTTCAATTGTATATGAAAATAGATAAGCCTTGTCCCACTAGGGTTCTTAAGTGTGTGTGTGTTATATGGTTTCTTGTAATGCATTACACCTATAATAAAAACCCAAGACACTTATTACCTGATCAGTGGTTTTAGGTATGGTATTCTCTATGTTTTTTTCATCCCCTTTCACTTAATTGTTTATGGAACCATTTGTATTGTTTTTTTATGATCATTATAGGTGAAGTGTCACCATGTTGTATTATGTTTTTCTTCATTTCATTATGGTTGGGATCTATTTTAAAATTGATTTATAAGTTTTTTGAGATTTTGTTTTTCAATTAATGGGAAATAATTTTTCTTTAGGATTTGTTGAACAATTTTCAATAAATAATTTTCTTTTAATGTAGTTGTCATTAAATAATGTATACCGATCTTCAGTTTCAATAATTTTTATCACTAACCGGGGTTTTGAATGGTTTTCCATTTATAGGGAAAATGTTTATTCCTTATAAATAATATTATTTTCTTTGGTTTCTTTAGAATTTTTCTAAAATAGAAAACTCTTATTTTATAATTTATTTCAAACTAGAATAAATGAAATTTTTAAAGAAAGTAAATATATAGAATCCATCATTAGATCCTATACGCTATGATTTTTCTCACCCTACAAACACCACTATAATTATGCAGCATACACAGTTCGTTTACTTTTCCAAGGCTCTACCCTATTTCAAAATAACTCTAGATAATCCAGGTTAGTCTAGAACCAAAAAATTGTGGATGCAATGAGTGTTTTTGGACCATGAGAAGGTGGATTGCAGTGGCTAGGTTGTTTTTTAATTTCAGATGTGTTATCGGCCAACATAGCTAGTATCATTTTTTTATTTTATTTCTCATTATATATCCATGGATTGTATTTTAATTATATGATCCTAGTGTATATTTTGGATTGTTTTTTAATTCATTAAACCCTATTTGGAATGTGTATTTATTCTTATATGTTTATTTTAACGCACCATGATGGATTTATAGAAAAGGATGGTAACTTATTTACTCCAATGTGAGGGCTAAATAATTCCCATGTTAACTCTATCGATGCCCCAAAACTAGTTTTCTTCTTAGGGGTTTACACCCTTCAGACTATGTGGTAAGCCGTCTTGGGTACCTGAGTTGTTTAATTAAATTACCTCATCCCCAATACATTTAAGGAAATGTATCATCCAAAATATTTTTTTATAAGTTTGAGTAGTAGAAGTAACATTATCCTATTCATTTCTCAATAATATGTAATTATATTCCATGATAATATTAAAATTTTAAAAATTAGCAAGATAGAATGCACCACATAATGTTTACTTCTTATTATCTTTTGAACCATCTAATGACATGTGTATATCTGAATAACTCTTAATACTTTGTTACCTAATAGAATAGTTTGAAAAAACATGATTTTGATGTATTAATGAATATTTTATAGTGGATATCATTTTATCAATCACATCATGTATGCTCCTTATGTTAGAAGGTCCACGTGTGTTATCAGGTCGATAAATTGTTGGTAGGAATTAATGGGGTTTAGAGGGATGTCTAAAAACCAAAACATAGAAAACAACAACTGCACAACACCATTACACCCAGAATGTTTCTATATATTTGGAATAAATATAAATAAATAATGATGAGAATCGTATGGCTTACAGCAATTGATCTAGAATGTCGAAGATTTTCACAGGCATTTTATGGAGATCACATAGAATCGTCTGAAAGAATCCTTCCTATAGAGGTGTCTGTGGATCATGTGAATCCCCCAACTCTTAGTTAGGACCTCTATATAACTATGATATACTAAATCCATGGGCTAATGACCAGATATAATTTAGATTTCATCATAAAATCATCTTGGGTAGTTTCTATGATTAAGATTATAAAACACTACAAGAGGATTGAGTCAACATATATTTAGGAACCAAATATCCCAAAACACTGAACTTCATTTATGGTAAATTTTATAAACACTTATTAAAATTACAAATATCTATTATGTTTTTATTAATCCTCTATAATGTCATTAAACATTTATGTGAATATAAAAGAATCTCAAAATCCCCATCCTCATCCCCATATGATTATCATTGATTATAATGATATTGTGTGTGAAGGATGATTGAAAAACCAAGGATTAATGTATAGTATGACAATCCCATATACATCCACCATGTCATGGTATCTCACACTATTCCATGATGTACCCAATGATGGGTCCTGACATGGTTAAGACTACCACATCATGGAAAACCCCTTTTTGAATAAACATATCAATCTTTCACTTGAACAAAATATTTATATATATAATACGCTTTCACCTTATGTCACATCATATGTAGAAACTCGTGAAATGAAATCAAAAAATATATTTGTATATTTTAAAATGCATATTTTGGAAAATTTATCATGATTTTTCACTTTATGTTATATAAAATATAAAAACTTATCAAAATCCATCAATAACTTCTTTCGGATATCCTTGAAAACACTTTTAAGAAAGATCTCAATGTTTTATAGACTTAATCCTCTTTTTTATTTCCATAATTTGATACCCCACAAGAATTATTATCGTTAAAAATAAT
This sequence comes from Viscum album, assembly GCA_963277665.1. Lineage (NCBI taxonomy): Eukaryota > Viridiplantae > Streptophyta > Magnoliopsida > Santalales > Viscaceae > Viscum > Viscum album. Next base: position 1,475,032,544 of record OY728164.1, on the reverse strand, counting down.
TATTAATTCCCAAATTCATAAATGTCGTTTGAGAAGTCTCCACCAAAGAATCAATGTTCCTCATGTTAAAAAAGGATCTGTTGTGATCTCTATTAAACACATGTATCTCTATAACTATATCCACCATCTATATCCAATGAGTATATGAATATTTATATGATCAATTTATACAATACATCGAGAAAAATAGGGACACATAGTACGTAAATACCATCTAGCCTACTCATGTGTTCCTGATTATCTGAGTATAGAATTACTAGGTTAATTAATACATCACATTTTATTCATTCTCATTAAAAAATGCAATGCATTAACCTCATATAAATAGATAACTAAATCATATATATTTCCTTGTTGTGAACTTACACTCCATAATTCAATCTAAATTGATGGCCCAAATCTCATACTCATCATTCAAGAGGAAAAATCCAATCATATTTAAGTTGATACTAAATACATGACCAAAAACATTCCCAACCACCCCTTGATAATCTAATACTAAAGGATTGTGTATAAATGATATCATATTATGAAGTTTATCATGCTATGTATCTCACAAAACATAGGAAGAAATAAATAATTAAATAAAACATGCACTCCCAGTACTCCATAGACATAGAGTATGACACTACATGTGGTATATACTAGGGGTCATCCCACATACAAAACTCATCTTGTGCCTCATGTGAATATTTTATTTGTGATACCAAATGTATAAATTACAAATGTTTTAAGTGTATAAGAGTTAAAAATCAAGGAAATAATTGACGGAGCTTTCAGTTTTCATTTGATTGATAAAACAAAGGGTTTATGATTCATGGAATGGGTGAAAAGGAAAGATATATCAATCTCAGATGGATACTATTAAAAGAAGTGTTTTTTAATCTTATTTATATCATAATATAAGGTATTTTTTTTAATAACAAAGAGTTTTGAACATGAGATTATTTATTTAGTACACATGGTTTAGGACTCATTGGTTTCAATAAAATACTTAAAAATTGGATAAAAGACAAAAATGTTTTAATAAGATGTTTAAAAAAAGAGGTATCAAATCCCACTACCTATGATATATTTTAAATAATAATATTCTCTTTAATAAAATATAGCTCCAAACACATAGAATACCATCTGATATATAGATATAATGACAGATTTATTCAATATTCCCAGTAAAAGAAAATAAATTTTATTTCCAAAACACATTGTATTTTGTGTATTTTAGCATGTTTTTCTAAAGAGAATATAATGTCTAAGTTTCTAGTGATAATTTTTTTTACATAGAGAGGTTCCAAGATAATAAATAAATAATTATTCTACTCAAAACACAAAGTGAATGTTAATTCATAACCTAAAGGATTTTGGGAATTTTAGTAATATAATAATTTGAAAAGATTTATTAGTTTCCAAAAAAAAATTAATAAATTTTTTTGATAGGGAACATTTCAAGTGTGATGATTTTAATAAATATAAAAGGAGTTATAAGTTGAAAAAATATATTAAAATTTTAACATTTTCTCTTGTGATGTTAAATATTTTGAATACAATGTTAATGGGGTTTAAAAAAAGTTATATGATCCACATATCGTACAATTACTGAAAATATATTTCCTTGTAGATTTTACTAATCAAATAGATTTTTATCATATCAGACACTATGATTTGGAAAGAATTACATAGAGATTCAATGAGTTTAACAAAACCCCTAAATATGAAGAAAACATAAGGCTATTAGGGAAGTATATCATATATGATATGTTATCCATGAACTGCTGCATGTCTTTATTAATTATTCTTAAAGGAGTTCGAAATAAAAAACACATAATGTTATATAAATAAAAATATCCACTTTATCATTCTTTCACATTGTACATAAACATATACCAAGAATTTAAATGATAATTACCCTATCAATTTTTGAATTATCCCTAAGTGATTTTATCTATGGATTACTATAGGTTGTGGTGAAATTTCTTGGTTAGTGTGTGTAGGATCCTAGTATCAATATATGAAATATATTCAGGGAGAGAAAAATAAGTTTTGTGCACTGGATTATTCACTATGTATATACCACATGTAGTTTTATACAGAATTTCATTATTATAATTGGGGTGTGTGGTTCATAATGGGTGTCGGTAGTACCTATGTTTGGTTGGAAACAAGCATGAGAACCTTCAAACTTTGATACCTTTCTTATATAAGCCTTTGGATTTAGCTTATTAGGGGGGTTTCAAGTATGTTTCCAATCATTTCAGTGGTCAGACCATAACCAAGATTATATTTTTATTCTCATATGATTAGTATGAAATATAGAGCCATGAAAGAGAATTAATTATATTGGGTATGACTATACCAAGATACTCTATATGATATACATATATATTTTATAGGGAGACATGTGATGTTCTCATTAATAAATATTAAGGAAATATGAAATATTCATTGATCTAGTCCAATTGTACTCTAAGAATCCAGAACATATGAGCAAGATATATGGGATAGGATTACTCTATATCTTTTGGTCAATAAATGTCTTGGACAAGGGTATCATATGAAAATTAATGCAGGAATATGATTTACTTGGTGGGCACCACTATAGAGATTCATGTGTTTGATGGAGAGAGTGTGAGATCACATTATAGCTTGAATAATACAAATACATTTCTAGAGGCTTCACATTGCATACATTTAAGGATTTGGGAATTCATATTTCATGTCATCGCTACAAATTATTATGGGGCCACATTTTTTATTGAATGAATGTGATTTGAGTTAGACTCAATGATATTCATTAAAATTGTTTTTTAATAATCCAAAATGATTTTTGTCTAGTTATTTTCATGTTATTACATAAGATTTAGTACTTGATAAATTTGATGATAACTTTCTAAATGTGTCTTCTAATATGTATAATAGGATATTTGGATATAGTTTCCCATGAAATTTCATATGATATAGTAAAATGTTAAATGACATGATGCCTATAAGGCATTAGTGAATGTGTGTGGTCGAAGGAAATAAAAAATAAAGTCCAACATCATAGTGATTGATATATAATTTTCATATAGAAATACATGAATGGTTATAACGATTATATTATTCCTTATTTTTATCACATCATACAAAATATTATATAGATAATATGCCACTACCTTTTCAATGAATGATATAATACAATTTATTTGGTGAGGATACAACATGATCGGGAAACTGAAAGTTATATGATAAAATATTAATTTCTTCATATTAATTGTATCATTAAATGGTTATGGGAATCAAAATATAATTTATGTGATAAATTCATTAAACTAATGGGTTATATTACTTTTAACTATATGTTGAATTTATGTTGTATGTTACAGTATGAGTTAATGCATGTAGGCTATCCAAGGGCTATGTAAGGAGAAAAATGACATAGAGACAGTGAGTCGTCAATTTTTTCATACCATTTTTCAGATTTAACCTCCACCCAAAGATCTATTTATAAAATATATATTTTTTCTATGTAATGTTTTGTGTATATCTAATGATATTTCCAGAGCCAAGTGTTGAGACAATGTGAGATTTTGAGGCCCGGTGACCCTAGAATTCATATTTCTAAAAATATTAAATATATTCACATCACAAACACTCAATTTTTCTAAAAACATTGAATAACTCTAGAAAGAAGTCTCAAATTGGATATCTAAGACCACTGTTGATCCTGAAATGTAGGTTTTACCCAAGTTACAAAATAGCCTACGATGGTGTTGGGAATTTGAAAAAAATGATGTTGCAGACAAAAATAATAAATAAATAAATTCTTTTATTTTATTTTTATGATGCAATGACCTTTTAATCTTCTATAAATATGATGTTTTGGTCAATTCATTGGGTTTTCTGCATAACTCTAATAATATAGAGAGTGAATTGGGGGAAGGATTTTTGAATGACAAGGATATATCAATAATATTTCTCTCTAATGGAACTCGAGTATCTCACCAATGATGATGACAAAAAAAATTTCTTCATCTGCAATCAATCCATCCTGAGGTAGGAAATAAATTTTTGTTGTTTATTTCCCGATGTTTTATCCCATTATAAACACAAATCAATTCATATAACAGTTTTTTTAGTTGTTCGACCATGCATGCGGGTTCGAGTATATTCATCTTAATATTTAGGGAAATTATTTCATTGAGTTTGTGCTCTTAATTAATTGTTATAATTGAAATGAATTGAGGAGAACCCTAAAATGTTCAAGTTTCCTTCCTATTTTTTGTTTTATGGATTTATATCCTATCTCTTAAAATGTTCTTCTCTAGTAATTACATGCCTAGTAGATCGATGAATACTTGGTATTCAATCATTTCACGACTATTCTCTGACACAACAGATTGATACTCAAGGTACAATTCACGATCGAGTGAGAGATCAAATTTTTATGACTATGGAGTATTAAAAATGTATATTAGACCAATCCATAGGTCACTCATTCCCCATTTTGGCATGCGATGATAGTATGGGTGACATGGATGGTTTTTATGATTAGTTGGGATTGTTAGATTTAGATCTCTAGTGATGGAGGGGCATAAATGGATGAAATCTGAAATCCCCAGATGATATTGCATGCGGATCTGAATGTGATGGTGGGCATGGTCGTATGACTGATGGAACTGTGATTTTTTTTGGAAATCCTTGGTTACACAGTGTTTAATCATACACACTATGTGGGGACCTGACTGCGACACTAGGGTTTCCATGGGGAAGAATGATCAAACACAATGTGCCCCAACCCTACGACTCATTGTGTACACTCAGGTAAATAGGCATGATGAAAGTAAATGGGATGGGCTATGTACTCAAACATGATCAAATTATACATGCATGACCAAAAGCACATGGCCATGATCACCTTTACACGAGCATGAACTAAAGTAGAAGAGTATGGTCTTGTAGCACAGGAAGGTTTTGACGAAACTCTACACATCATTAACCAAGTGATTATATTCCACATATTTTGATATTTACATGCTGCATGAGATAAAAAGACATGGGAATACCAGAGGGTGAAAATACACACAATGTACCCCCATTACATGCCATGTACTCCCTCGGAGGGTGTTTGAAGTCGTTATTTTAATTAGTAGAGACCATGTACAGTTGAGTGATGTTCTTTGGTCCTTTTCGATGAGGGTAAAATGTGACATTACATCCTTGTAATTGGATTATGATCACCTTTATAGGTTCACTATTAGATAGAGTTTGTGTATCCCCTTGTGGGACTATGGTGGAATCCCTTATCATTACTAGGTGGGTTTAATGTAATTGGTGTGACCATTGTGAATAGGGTGTAAATACCCTATTTAGTAGGATAATCCAATAAGGTTTCTGGTGGCCCATTGTGGCCCTTAGTGTGACCCCCTACATGGATGATGATATCTTCAGAGATCAAGTGTGTACTAATTGGAAAGGAAATATGATCATGACCACTTGGATGAGGGTCAAAAAGGAAATCATGGATTTTGGATTAGGTTCTCTCAAAACGAGTGTTACTTTAAATCCTTATATAATATTTTGTGGTTGGAATTATTGGTTGAGGCCACATGAGACCAGTTGTCTTTTATGAAAATATGTAGGTTCCTATCACTATGAATCTTACATTTATAAAATATATTTTGATAATATAAATAAACTTTATTCACTATACTTAGTGATTTTGGGGTGACGAACTGGGTATTGTTATACTCACCCCACCTCGGGTTTTCCTACACATGTCATGTCTTATGAATATGGTTGACCATTTAATAGAGTATTTGGAGGACAGAGAGTATGAATGGAATAGTTTGGGCTAGATATACTGAGGTTCATACCCATGATACAATTGACAGTATTCCCCTCCTTCTGAGGAGGTTCAATTTCATTTCCAGTTTTTTGTCAGCTTGAATTTGGCCCTTATAACTTTTAGTACCTTATTAATGTACACTGATTGGGGGATTTTTGATTCATGCATGATTTGGTAATTGTTGTATTGTTTTACATTTCATCATTTTATGGACATGGATGTGTGTCTACACATATAGGTCCCTTTGGGTAATTCCTCCCATATGTAGGATATGTATAACCAGTGCTGGTTGCTAGACCCCAGCCTATTGAATGTGGGTGTAGGGTGGGAACACTCAGCTAATCTCCATTTAAGAGGGATCTGGTGGGTTTGCTTGTGATAGAGTTATATCAAAGGAAGATTCTACCATAAGACCAAATAATATATATATTTTTCTATATATGATATTGGTTTGGGATTTATGGAAGTAGTGTTAAAGTGTTTCAAGTTCAGCTTTTAATCATGGGTGTCCATTGTTAGTGTGGTGACCAACATATCCATCTACCAGGACTCTGACTACTTGCTTTTTTACATGATACATATTGAATTTGGTTTCAAGGAAAACGTTTGTACATTCATCATATAGTATTGGGTTGTGGTTTCCATGTACATATCGAGTTAACTCCATAGATAGTCTCATTGATCATGGTTTGGCTTGTTTATTTCAGGATACCTTTAGGTAGACAACCAAGCAGTATTCCACTATGAAGCCACAAGGATGATCCACTGATTTACAAGGAATTGGTATAGGGTCTAGTATGTGAGGGAGTACCTCCATATGGTTTTCTAGGTTTCATGCCACCCATAGAGAAAATATTACCACTGACAACACCGGTTGAGGATTCATGTAGGACGAGTGTGCAACATGAGTTTTTGAGGTAGTGACCACCCATGTTTAAAGGCCATCTAGACCCCCAAAAATCTGTGGAGTGGAAATAGGAATTCACCCAATTTTTATGCCTAGTGAGGAAACCTATTAAGAAAAAGGAATCCCTTACAGCAAGTATTCATCAGGTCTCCTTCAGGTGATGGTAGAGTATCATGAACCAGTCACATGATGAGACAAGTCTCTCCAAGTTATACATTGAGCATACCTCAATGGAGGAGTTTCATCCTGACATGTTGTAATAAGTGAACATCTATAACTTATGTTGTTTTAGTATGGTAGCATGACCATGGATGAGTATTTATAAAGGTTCATTGATATTTTTTGAATCACTATAGATGTTGTTAACACTCCATTTTTTGGAGTATAAACCTTCTTGTGTGTCTTATGTAGAGATATCAGTAATGGAGTGGTAGCTTTCTATATTCCAACCTTTGATGGAGTGCTTTATAAATCCTTAGTAGTGTATAGTTTTCTTGGAGAGTAGATGCTAAAAATGATTGTTGGTAGGGAGAACCTAATAGATGAGACCTTGGAAGTAGGTAGTCGATGTCATTCATTGGGATCTAGGTGTGTGAGATAATTTAGGAGATGATCCCAAGATAGAGGATCGATGCATTAGGGCTCTAAGGATGTCTTGAATCAGTCGAGGGATATGTGGTGCTTCTTATATGATAGTCAAGGACATATCACTTGAGATTATCCGATAAATCATAAAGATGAAAAAAGATAGGTTTGATATATACCTATAAATAGGCAATGATTAGAATAAATAGGTTTTTATAACGAATGACTCTTTTTGAATGATAATTATTTCCTAAAAACATGTGTTATATTTTTTTTTACTCAAAATAACAATATCCATTTAATATTGCAGAGAGTATATTTGAAATGTGACCATCACGTTCCAACCATTATATGACCGTTGGTCAATTATCACCATTGGACAATTATGACTTCTGATTAATAAGATCATTGGAAATAAAACTCTTAATTGTAATTTTAAAATTATAATTAGTGTTATAAATAGAAATGATAATGGTTAATTAATATAGAATAGAAAAACGATTGCCTCAACCAGTAGAGTTATGTTAGACAAATCCCATTAGTTGGAGCTTGGGATGTAGTTAGTTTTACTGGGATTTTTTCTCGACCAAGACCAATCTAAGCTTTAATGTGTTGATCTTTAATGAAATTCCATACATGAGAAGTGCATGTCAGCGGAAATTACCACCCGGTTTGTGTTAGCCGAGCCACACCATGAATCTATGACCATTGCACACCTTACCCTTAGGTCGTATGATAGTTTTAGAAGGTGTTATATGTCGAGTCCATTTTTACTAAATGTATAATCCCTTTGTATAAATAAAATTTTTATACCATCATTTCCATTTTAAAAATAATTTTTATTAATAAAATTGAGATGGAGTTTAATAAATTTATTTTTTGGTCATAAAATTGTACATTCTGGAAAATAAATTATTATTATAATAAACATAAATATTATTAATAATGTTCATTTTAATTAAATAGTCTTTTTTAGAAACTCTTATTTAAATTTATATTATAAAATAATTTTATTTTTTCCACTCTCTGAAATTTTACTGTGCATTTTACTACGCATTCTCTATTTATTATTATTTTTAATGAATAAGGTTTTTTAAATTTAAAAGTTAAATTTATCATATTATGAGAATTATTATGATAAAATAAACATAATTTTTGAAATCATCACATCAAAGTTTGGTTATGGGGAATTAATGCGAATTATCAAAAATACATTAATTTTTTGTGGACATCCAAAATAAAATGTTATTTTTTCAGTATATTAAGAGAATTCACAATGATGTAATAAGTATTTTAACATTATAGTCAACACTTTTGGATTAAAATAACATAATTGGTGTTGAATTTTTCTAACACCATGGAAAAATATCATGGGAAATCCAATGGTTTTTAATTTAACACTACCTCGGTGTTCACAGAAAAATATAATAAAATCCTCCTATTGGGATATAAATTTCCACCCACTTTTTTCATTTTCTTTCACTCCCATTTCATCCTCCATGATTATCTGTTCATTTTACATCTCATATAGTCCTCCTAATGTGTCTTTAAGCCCCCAAAGTCCCAGTATTTGGGTTTTTGGAGTTACTCTTCAAAGTAAGGGAAATCTCAATTTCTCTATTCCGTTAAAGTTTCTTTTTATGTGGTAGTTTTTAAAATTTCCATACTATGTTATTATTTACATTTTATTATATCCTTATAATTTATTAATATTATTTTATTAATGGTATACCCTTTTCACATTTCTTTTTAATGTTTTCTAAAACTATGATTCATACTAGTTATGCTACCAGATTATCTTCTCAAAATTTCTCTCTATTTCTCAAGAAGTTATATTATTTTATTTTTTGAATACACAAACCTCTTTATTTTCTAGTGCTATTAAACTAGATTAAAAAATAAACAATTTTATCCATTTTTTATCATACATTATACACACTTTTCCATTCCATTTGTATAAAAATACATAATGAACTGGTCTTTATGAACTTCTTAAAAACGTCATGATTTTGATATGAAACCTATTTCATTTATTCTCCATGGGTTATTTTTGAAATATTTTTTATGAAATATGTGTCTAAAATTAATTAAAAAATATGATTGGTGTTTTATAATAGTTCTCAAATTCATTCAGCAAAGAATTTAATCTCTAGAGATGAAATGTTTTATGATACCTTGGTGAATAACCTTGGTAATATTTATGACACCATAGTGATAAAAAATGGTGATATTCTTATGAATGGATCTATAAAATTTTGTAGCCACATTTCCATGTTATGATTCATGTTATTTTTTCTATGATATGTATATTTTTCCTTTGATATTGCCTTAATGATATTATTCATGTTCTTATCAATAATTCTCTTAATCACTTGTAAACAGTTTCCCTTGTGTTCCCTTACTGGGCCTTATGAACACATTTTCTTTTGATGTATGTCCCCAGGTTATGGGATTAAATAAATATAAATAGGATAAACCTATTATTAAGTCCCACTTGTGGATTCTAATAATATTTTATGATTTCATGTATTATGTATATTGTTTCCAAGAAACTAAATATTGAAATATCCCCAGTTTTGTATAATGTAATTAAAAGTGTATGTAATAAAAATGATGTATTCCATTGTCTGTATAAAAAAAATATAGTTATATGTAGAAATTAAAATTTGAAAGCATTATTAGGAACCCTATAAAAAAATTTAAATATATGAAAAACATCTAGGTATTTTGGTGAAATATTACGTATGTGAATAATGAGAAAATAAATACATGTATGGATATAAACAGGTGGAGAAGACTATGTAATAGATATACCAAGGGGTAATAAATACGACAAGGTGCATTGGTCCTGACATGAAATAGCCCGGTACATGAAAATTGGTCATGTTATACTCCATGTTTTACACTCCCAAGGGATATGTTTAGTTAATAACAAAAGTTTTCTTAACCACTATGAAGTATTTATAGAAAATTTAATTGTTGTTAAAGAATAACATAAATATGATTGATGTTTTACAACCAGAAATTACTTTAAAATTATTATATTACTAAATAAACCATGTTTCTCACTACGTATTTCTTCATTTAGTAAATGGTGGGTTATATGAGAAACCATGTTAATAGAGGGAACAACGAACCAAGCATTGACAACCTTCTAATGTAATTCAGAATGGAAAACATCATGGGAATGAAGAATGAACTAACTCAAGTTATGAAAAATAACATGGATAAAGCTAAGATACCAGATTCACATTGATTGGAACAACATTATATTAAGTACCTTATTCATCAAAGAACACCATATTTCAGTGGATCTACCGAAATATTAACTTTTAAAATTTTATGAGCTCTATAGAAATGAATTTTTTACTCCATTGTTAAGAATCATAGAAAGTCTCTATAGATGTGTACCACATAGATGGAGAAGCTGATTAATGGTGGACACTAGTTATAATCATGAATATATGATGTTTTATTCATTCAATGGAGTGGGAAGAGTGAACAGTAACCTTTTTCAAAAAATATTTCCCATGTTCAATGAAAATGATAAGGGAGAAGTAATTATTAGAGCTAAAGTAGAAAGAAATGAATCAATGGTATTCTTTGAGATGAACTTCACAAGACATTACCATTACACTATTATCTTTTTCATGTATCCTAATTGTATTATTGATATATTATTTGGGGGAATAAGACCCCATCTATGAAAGAATCAATCCAACTGAGACTATGAACACTTAGAGGAGATTATAGGGTATTCTATGGAGGTTTAGATAGAGTTAGGAGAGGTAAAATGGTCCAATATATCGAATGAGAATAAGAGATCTTTGGAGCCAAACATGGGGATGATATTTGATCACACAAAAAAGGAAGGCATGTGCAACTTTACACATGCATCAAATGTTGTAATAATAATGTGAGGAATTGCTTGCTCATAAGTAGGAAATGTAACAAGTTTGGAAGATATGGACATATTTCTTGGAATGGGCATAGTGAGGTGAAGACTTTATATCTAAACACCAATAAAAAAGAAACATAGTGGAGGTCTCACCTGAAGTATAACGCTTCAAGTGTGGAAATATTGGGAAATTATTTAATCAATGTATGAATTTGATGTTAATGTAGGTGAATCACTATCAATATTATCATAGGTTAAGGGTGAAAGGACACACTTATTCTATCACGACAGCTGAATTTGATGCTCTAAATTATGTGGTGTTAGGTACTCATGTTGTTCTTACACAACTAGATAGTACTTCGTTGGATTCTGGTTCTATGAATTCCTTTAGTTCCTCAAAGTTTCCAATGTTTATAGAATAAATATATGAACTACTAGAAGTATATGTGTCACTTAAGACTCTTAGATGGATTATCCAATCACCATGAGTGTATAGAAAGTATAGTATCTCCTTTGGTGAGCATAATATCATCAACAATCAATTAGTCATTATAATGATGGAATTAGACATTATATAAGGAATGGACTGCCTCTCAATGTATAATACTAAGATCAATTTTAGAAGCAATAAAATATTATTAGTCTTGAATGGACAAGCTATATTTGATTTTAATGGAGAGATATCTCAACCCGATATTTGTGTATAAGAACCTCCTATAGATTTATTTATGGATATGATCAGTGAAGAATAGGAAGAAAATGAATGTATATTAATAGATAATGTCCCCATTGTTCAAATATACATTTATTTATTTGCTAAGGAGTTATATGGACCTCCCCGAGAAATAGAGTTAGAGTACTCCATTGAACTTATGCGTCGATCCAAGATTATTTTAAAGACCCCATATAGAATGGAAAATGTGGAGTTATAGGAATTAAATAAACAACTCCAAGATATTTTTGATAAGGGGTTTATATATCCAAGTGTGTCTACATTGGGATAACATGTTCTATTCTCACATAGAAGGATAGATCAATGTGGCTATCCATTAATTATAGAGATCTTAATAGGATCAGAAGGAAGAACCAGTACCCTCTTCCAGTAAATGATGATTTATTTGACCAGATTCATGGGGTTTAATTCTTCTCCAAGATTTATCTATGATCTATTTCTCATCAATTGAGATCGAAGAAAGAAAATATTCCAAATATAACCTTCCGATCAAGATATGGTAATTATGAGATTGTTGTTATTCCCTTTGACTTGACTAATGATTCCACTATTTTAATTTACTTTTTGAATAGAGTCTTTAAGGACTACCTTCATAACATTTTGGAAGTTTTTTATTGATGATATATGAGATAATTTAAATATTATGATGATAATTATGATGATACAAGTGTTATATTATGAACTCCGATGAATGAGAGGCTATTTGGAAAGTTCATAAAATGTGAATTTGGAATACAACAAGTTTCTTTATTGGGGAATATTTTTACCAATGAATGGATATCATATGATCCTACCAAGACAAAGGTTGTTGATAAGTGGCCTCATGAAACAATAATAATTGGTGTTTGTATAATCCTTGGATTAGTAAGATATTATTGGAGGTTTCTGAAAAACATTTAATTACTTTCTGATCCACTAACAAAGTTAACTCTAAAATTGGTAAAGTTCATCCAGAAAAAGGAGTGTTATAATATTTTTCATTATAAAAATAAGAGATTGGTTACTGCACCCATTTTATCTATACCCTCCATCAAAGAAAGATTCATTATTTTTAGCAATGAATCAGTGAATGGATTGGGTGCGTCCTCTTGAAAAATGACAAGGTGATTGATTAGGAATCTCGACAGTTGAAGCCTCATGAGCCGAACTATCCTATGCATGACCTAGAGATGGCTATTGTTTTTTATCTAATGATATGGATAAACTATATTAATTGGGATAAATTTTATATATATACAAACCATCAATGATTAAATTATATTTTATTGCAACTGGAATTGAACATGGGACAAAAGAGATGGATGAAACTTCATAAAGACTATGATCGTTCAATTAATTTTCACCCTAGTGGAGGAAACAAAGTTGTTTATGCATTAAGTAGCAAAGAACATGTTTTTCTAGTGATGATGAGGATACAGAGAGATCCTTCGATCAAATACCTAGTTATACTTGACGTTGGGATTGTAAGGGAAGGGACATCGTCAATCATATCGTAAATGTTTTTTCCACCATCATTATAAGAGATTATCATGAAATATCAAAGATATGATCCTTTTTAAAAAAAAGTTATAGTATTTGAAAAATTGGATGTTTACTTAAATCAATATTGATCAAGGAGGTGTGAATAAATTTCTTACAAGGCTATGTGTTACTTCTCATCTGAATATATAGAATGAGATGATGGATGAAGTTCATAATTCAATATACTCTATAAATCATGGAATCACTGAAATTTATTAGGACTTTTGTGATCATTTTTGGTGGAATAACATGAAAAGGGAAATTTTATACTACAATACATGGTGCATGGTGTGTCAACAAGTGAAGGAATAATGGAAACTTACTAAAGGGGTATTACTAGCACTACCCATACTGTAACAACCTGATCATTTATGAATAAATTTCTTTTTCTTTTAATATCATATGTATATAGAAAACACATGAACTCCTTTTGTTTAATTATAACCAATTGGGATTAAATTACCATTATGTATCATTAACATTGATAATATATTCATTGAATAGTGATCACATGACTCTTATAAATATAGGGTTTTAGAAAATCCTTTTGGCACAGAAAAAGGAGAGGATGGAATAATTCAGTATACTCGAGCCATAAGAAGCTCATTTGTTGGAGCCTGGAAAGGAGGTAGCATCCCTGGGATTCACTCTTGACTAATACCAAGATTATCTTCAACATGTTAATCTTAAATATAATTTCAAACAAAAGAAGTTCAAGTTGATAGAGATTACCACACGAGAGATGTTATCCGAGCGGCCCTGAGAGTCTATCATCATCACAGACCTTACCCTTAGGACTTATTCATTTGTTATAAGGGGTTATGATTAAGGTATTATTTACTTATTGTGTAATCCTTATTTTAAATAAATGTATTATTCCACCAATTCCATTATGAGAATAATATTTCATAAAAAAATGAAAAATTTGATACATTGATTTTTCAAGTAAAAATGGTAATTTTTAGAAATATACACATTTTTGTTTTATTAATATAATTATAAAAAAAATTGTATAAATGATTATTACATCAATTTCTTATCTATAAATGATTAGGAAGTCAGATTGATAAGAGTTATATTTTTATATGGTAAAATAGAAAGTGTATTCCTTAAATTAAAATTTTTATTTTATGAAATTAATGAATTTTTTGAAATAATTAATATTTTAATAAAATATTTTTTTCAAATGAATTTTATTTATAACAAATGAGTAAATAATTTTTAGGAAGTCGTGTATAATTTTTATTAATGTTTAAAAACTGTTTTTTTTTTCAAAACCAATTAATTTTCAATAAATGTCGGTTCCCATTTTTTAAGTGAAAATCACTTATTTATAAACTTATTTAGATAAAATGAATATTAATTTTTTGAATCAATACATTGAAATTATCTAATGGTTACTTTTTCATAATTTTACGAGACATTCGAATTTTTTGGTAAAAAGTAAATAATAAATAATTATACAATGTGATTAGGACATCATAATGACCTAATAGTGATGTAATAAATACCATTCAATGGATATTCGACAAAATATATGTTTTAAATTTAAAATATTGTGATTTTAGATTTATTTGAATTATTTAATAATTCTATAGTGAATCATAAAAATGTATATTGTATTTTATAATTTTAAATTCATTTCCTCGAGGGTGTGACTAACCTTGACATATACAAGGCCAATATTTTAATTTCTTCAGCCCATAGACTTGTAAAATAATGTTTTCCACTCCCCTTGGCCAAAAAACATGAGAAAATCCATGATTTGATTGGTGGTTTTGAATATTTAAGTGTGTAGGGTCCAAAACCATAATAATAAAGAATTCTCACCTTTCCGATATTATACCACGCGAGAACCCATTCATCTTCACTTTAACTCCTTGAATCTCATCCCAAATGTTTTCTCCACTCCCTAGAGTCCTCCCAAGGATCCCCTGTGCTCCTAGTAATCCTTTACCAAGACTTTGGGATCACACATCAAAGTATGGTATCTTCCACCCTTCTCTTTTATCAAGCATTCTTTTCACATTATTTTTTTTAAATTCTTTTATTACTATTATGGAACATGTAATTAAATATCCCCAATACTTAAATAAAAATTAGGATCCCCCTTTCACTCTCAATTATCTCCCTTAGAAAACCTTATGTACACCTGTTACCATGCTGAATTTTCATAAGGGATATTTACCATTCTATCTTTCTTTAAATTCAAGAACCTTGTTTGAAATTAGTCTTTAATTTCAATTGGTTATATTTTCAACCTATTATAATCAATTACCTATAGTCCATTTGTTGTTATTTCACTAAGGGGTCATTTATCCACCCCCATTAATATCCTTACCTATGCCGTTTCGATGATGAAATTCCATAAGAGATTTCTCTCTTCTCATTTCCGTTTCAATCACTTCATTTTTATTATGAATCATATAATCCATTTCATATGTTGGGATATTGTGTTCCATGATCCCCTCAATATACATTTTGTGTAGAAATTTTGTGATAACACTTTCCCTCTTATCTTTAAATTTTAATAATATCCATATGACATCGTTATGCAGCCGAAATTGCACTATGATTTTCCAAGCCAAAGACATTATTTAGTGGATGCCATGACCATTACTATATCAAGGTTATTCGCCTTTATGCACATGTACTTGTTGATTTTGGACTTACATTTATGTATTCCACATTCTTCGATCGTGAATAAATGATGATGTTGAATGAATCCTTGTTATATGATCTATGTGTCATACTTAAGTATTAGATTGAAATGATTATGAAGGTGCACCCTAATAGTGCTCTAATGCATTGGGCAATATTTAGTATCATTATAAGTCATGTCAGTACATAGGTTTTCCTGATTACTTTTAGGACATTTGTACTATAACAACCCTACTTTTTATTACACACATAAAATTGATTTATTACATAAAATATTAACTTGATAAAACATATAAGATAGATAGGTATAGTGTATTTGGGGATTAAGAACATTACATAGCAACTTAAAACCTGAAACACAACATCTTTAATGAAAAATTATTTTACATGACCACAACATTCCTTCATACTTAGAATTGCGTGGTATAACCTGAGTACATGTATAAGAAAGGGGTGAGCTATATATCCCAGTAAGGGTGTAAACAAATCATAACATTAAGAACATAGTATATGTTAGGTGATAATAATATTAATGGATCATAAGAGAAACATGAACATAAAGGCATGATATAGCTTGATTATCATAACTTGGAAATGTGGCATCAACATTTAGCATGATATTAGAATGACCCAATGCCCATTGAACTTGGATAATGTGTAAAGCCCCATTTCACTTGACACATCATGATAATAATCTTTTTCAAATGCATTGTAGCGCTATCAGGGCACACCCTTCTTAATCATTTCATTTCATGCATAAGTGTGCCACATATATCATACAACGCAGAGTGATTAAACATCATAATTTATTCCACGATAAAAGGAATTTGGAATTTATAAATGAAACTATATAATCAATAGGTAAATGTTCATAAAGGTAAATACCCTAGATAGAGAAATGGCATTGGTATTCACTACACAATGACTTTGTCTTGGTGCAATTTCGGCAGCATAACGACATGACATAAGAATTCATAAAAATGGTTAATGAGAGGGAAATGGTCATATCATCATATGTATGTGAAATTAAAATTAAGGGGTTATATATATACATGTAAAAATATATATAATGGAATTTACATTCATAATAAAAAATAATTTCTCGAATGTAAATGATGAGAGAAAAACCCTTTATGGAATTTCAGCATGGTAACAAGTGTACATGGGAGGCATTAATGAGAGAGAAATGGGTATATCATTATTAAAACATAGGGAGTTAATTTATAGAGGAGGTGAAAAATCATACACCAATAATTTTAATTGATAATACACGGGTATAACATAGTCAAGAAACTTGGACAAAATTGAGAGAGGAAGAAATCCCTTACTTGGAAGTGTGATCCCAAAGGCTTGGGAGTGGCTTGAGAGAGGATTCTTGGGAGCTTGGGGTGCCTTGGGTGGATTATATACTGATAAGGGAAGCATTTTTTCTAGCTCAAAAGGCTTTGAGTAAAGAGGAAGAGGGAGCTTGGGTGGGTTTATATTGGAAAAGAGAGGGAATTCTTTATTATTTTGGTTCTAGCCACCACACATTAAAATAATCAAAACCACAAGCCAACCCATGGTTTTTGCCCATGTTTTTTTCCAAAGGGGAGTGGTAAAAAATATTTTATAATTCCAATCATAAAAATTCTTAAAATATTATGCTTGCTTATGTGGAGGTGAGTCACACTCTAAAATAAATCAATTTAAAAAGATAAAAACATTTATAAGTCTTGAAGGGTCCACTAATGTTTTTTAAAATAAATCAAACCAACCTAAAATCACATTATATTAATAATTAAAAATATATTGTCTGAAAATCCAATTTATATTATTTTATTAAATCACTATTGGGTCATTATGATGTCATAAAACACATTATATAATTAAACGATATTTAATTTTAATCCAAAAATTTGAATGTCTCCTAAAATTATGAAAAATTCCCCATTGAATAATTTTAACATCCTCATTCCAAAAATAATATTAATTTTATATAAGAAACTTCCTAAATATGGGAATTTTTTCTTTTAAAACAAAAAACAAAATTGATTGAAAATTCATGGGTTTTGACAAAAAATGGATTTCAAAAATTAATAAAAATTACAATTGTATTCATAAAAAATACACATTCATTTATAGTTAATATAAATTAATATAATAATTATATTTTATAAAAATATTATTTAATTAAAAAAATCCATTAATTCATCAAAATATATTTCTTAACTGAATATTAATAAAAAATATTGTTTGTTATTTAAAAACCATTAACAATGCTACAATAATAAAATGACTATATATTATTTATTATATACAAAATACAATTCACATAATCATAGTGATAAGGTCTTGTTACATAACTCCTTATAACACCTGCATATGACCTAATGGTAAGGTGTGCTGTGGGGACAAACTCTTAGGAAGGGTCGGATAACATCGCTCGGGTGGTAATATCTATCAAAATCCACTTCTCCCATAAGTGGTTTCATTCGAGATTAACATGTTGAAGCTTAGATTGAGATTGGTCAAGAGAAATGCCCAATGATTCCACCTCCTTTCTAAGCTCCAAAAAATGCTCCTCGTACAAAGAAATTATACTGGATGATGTTATCACTTCCTTTGTCATAGTAAATTTGTTTGGTTAAATTCGTATATTTATACTAATCATGTGATCACTATTCAACGACTATGTTAGAAATGGTCACAATTCTTAATGTTATTTTAAAATCCAAAAACATAAACCAGGGAAGTTCATATTTTATATTACTATTTTACATGATAATAAATTTAATTAGATCAATAGGAATTTTCTTTACTAAAAGTTTGGTCCGCTACAATCATCCCACATAAAAAAAAATCACCATAAAAATTTCCTTTTCCCAGAATAAAACTGATGAGGGTAACTATGCTTCATTACATCCTCTAATTCCCACATTTCTTCTTTAAACATGTGGTTTTGCCACACCACCTTGACGAGGGGCATTGTCTTATATCATATAACTTTTTCCCAATGATCTTATATCATCATCGGTTTCACTTCACAGGTGACGTCATTCTACAGTGGTACCACCTATGGATTTATTACATGTTATGGTTCTGGTATGTACTTCTTTAAGAGTGATTGTAACACCCCAGGTAAATAAAGAATATTACATTTTCATATTTATCCATATTTGTGAATAAAATATTAATATGACTTTAAAGGGGACGCTATGCTCGATGGCGTACCCAACACGCAACAACGAGTTTCTTGGGAATCTTACGTTGCACTCTAATAATAAAATAATATTATTTTAAATGGTAGTTAACATGTATCCATTGTATTGGCGGGAATAGATAGAAATAACTAAAATATGATTATATATGTTTTTAAATGTTTTTACATTTATCCAATAAAAGACGGAAATAATTCAATTTTAGGCCTATATGCCCTAGTTTTCACTAAAGGTTCACTTATCGCCTTTTGATTGAGAACCGTCATTAAATATAGTTTTGTTCACTCTTATAAATACTGTTGGACCAAATAAAACTCTTCTTAAGAATTGGGACATCAAAATTTACTTTGTGTAAATTTTTGGTATCTTTCTGATAAAGTTCATTTTTTAATGACTAGTGTAAAATGTTGTATTTTAATTCAAAACCTCTTTTTAATCTAATTTATTTATATTATTATATTATCTTTTGAATTGGGTTTAAAGTGAAATTATAATATATTTTTACCATTAAATCCAATAGTGGTCGTTGGAATTAATTTTACAATGAAAACAGACTTAAACTAGTGTCAATCTTTTGATACTTATTGTTTCATAAAAACACGCTATTTGCTCTGACAGAAAGAATTAATTATTAAATTAATTAATGTGACTAATATGTTTTGAATTTTGTAAAATAGACTTCATTTTTGAATTCTGAATATCAAATATAGCTTAGGGTGAATTTTGGGGATTTTTCTGAAAAACTTCAATTTTTTGATGAATAGTGAAACCACTAAGTGGTACTTATAAAAACCGATTTTTCCGTTTAAATGAAATTTTGCCAACTTTGTGTTTTGAATTTCAAAAATCCGACATACATGGTTGTCATTAAGAAGTAAAATGTGGTTCAATGGGATAAAAATAATTTTTTGGTGAATAGTAACTTATTAAGTTTTTAATCGCGGTTAGAGGTAATTAGTGTAGTTTAAGGTGAAAATAATGTTTTAATAATATGAAATGAACTTGACACATGTCCTAACCTCATTGGATGTGTCATGGCCGACCAAGACAACCCATGGGTAAACTTGGGGACCCCATGAAGCCACTTTGGTTGGAAAATGACATTAATATCTTTTTATTTAAAGTTAAAGTAAAAATGAGACAAACATGAAATGTTTTACTAAAACAATTTTTACATGGGGTTACACAAATCATATTTTTTACTATAAATATTAATTGGAAATATAAAAATATTTCCTACATTATAGTATTTTTTTATAATTTTTAGACATTAAATAAATTAAATTATTTATGACATCATGATGATGCAGCGATGACCTCATTATTTAACGATTTAAATAAAATGGAAAGATAATGTAATATCTAAGACCTAACCATGTCCAAAACCTATTTTATTAGTGTATTTCGAACCCTTATCACCTTATCCTCGAAATACATCAATGTGGGACCTTTAAAATCCGAAACTCGTTTGAAAATAATGTAACATTTTGTAACTTTACAAGAGTGCCCCTCCTCTCCTCTTATAAAATGCCCCAACCTCTACCTCCTTACCCACACTCCCAAAGCCTTTGGCTCGGCCAACCTCTTCCCATTTTGTCTCTCTACTTCCCTCTCTTACTCTTTGAAGCCTCACTTTGGGCAGAAGTCTTCCCAAGGAAGCCTTTGAGCTCAAACCAAAGGGAGTTACCCGATTTTAAGGTAATGTCTTCACTTGAGTCCTTTTGTTTTATTTTGCTTCTCCAACCCCATAAACTCTTTTTATTCATTTATTTTGTAACAACTCCAGTATCATAAATATACTAGGATGTTGTTATAAGAAGGATTCGAGCTACACTTTCACACACCTACATCTAATGGTTAAAGAACATACTGTTTCTGTGGATGGCGAATTTCTGCCTCCCGAAACGATGATTGTTCAACATTCTTCTAAAACCTTCAAAGGTGGCCATTAAGATGACACTATATTTATATATGATATATAATATTTTTATGTTTTCTTTAATATTCTGTATTTTTCATTTTGGGCATACCTTTATGGTTTTTATTATTGGTAAACGCAATATCTTTATTTAAGGAAGTGCGGACAACCGCCCCCTCAAAGTGATTTGATTCGTTAATACCATATGTGGTATGTATAATGGATATATTTAATGATATTATATATGATACCATACTGGAATTAAAATACTATTATGTATCATTATGTTTTAATTCCATTAAATATGAAATAGAAATGGAAGTAGCGTTCATGCGTACGTACGGCTTATCGTCTCCATGAACGGTACATTTCATTTCGTATCTCAAAATGTTATGTAATATTATAAGTACATATATATAATGGATATATATGTAATATATTACATCAAAATTATGGATATCATTCTTGAATTATAACATATATATATCTCTCTCATTTTGTTTTAATTCCATTAATAGGACAAAAAATGAAAGTAGCGTTCATGCGTACGTACGGCCTACCGTCTCCATGAACGGTGCTTTTCAGTTTTTATCTCCAAATGATATGGAATAGTATTAAATGAATATTTACTTGATATATATGATATTTTAATCATTAATACTATTCTGGAAATTATTTACTTATAACTACATGGGCAATCTTTTTTCAAATAAGTTCATTTTTGACTCATGTACCAAACATTGGAAAAAATGTTTGATATGAACTAACATTATTAAACAATTATTATAACATTATAATATGTGATATGAACTGAATAATAATCTCTAAAGGAGGTACTTAGGAAATTATTAATTGACCAAAGTTTATTATTCCGGAATATAAAGAAACGAACAAGACCAGTTGGACTTGAGGTAAGGGATCCTACTCTTCTCTTTCTTTTTAAGTACACTCTTTTATGTCATTCCTTATAAGATCATATTTCTTGTTATTGGGATGTTCTTTTATATTAATCTTACTTTAATTTGTATGTTAATATGATAAGAGACCCTATTCTCTCTCATCAATCCATTTTGGAAGTTTTGAGTGGCGCCGTTAGGCTGCCGAATTTCCGTAAGAGATCTAACCTCTCTCTTTCTCTTTAAGTACTCCCCTTTATGTCACTTCTTTTAAGCTCCTCTTTGTTATGATGGGGGATGTTATTTTATATTCCTCTTTTTGTACATTTTATTGTAATGTGATGATATACCCTATTTGATCTCATCAATCAATTTTTGAAATTTTTAAGTGGCGCCGTTAGGCTGCCGAGTTTTCGTAAGGCATTTTTCATCTCACTTTTATACCCGTGGGATTTATGCTACATTTTCCAAAATTTCCTTTTATTTGTGTATTCACTTCCCATTATTTTACTCATTGTGTAATATAATTTCTTTTATGAGTATTTACATCAATGTTGTATTGTCCTTCTTTCACGAGGTGTATGTTTCGAAAGATACCCATGTCGGTAAGGGAACCTTTCACCCTCCTCTTTTTAAAAGACTTATTTTGTTATGTCTTTTAATTCACATAATATTATTTTGGGATATGTTCTTATATATCCTTATTGATGTGAATTTTATGTCCAAGTGATGAGATACCCTTTTTATCTCTCATCAACTCTTTTTCTGAATTTTGAAGTGACGCCGTTAGGCTGTCTAATTATTACAAGGGAACTTCTTAACCCAATTTCAATTCTTTGGGATAAACTTATACACCTTGAATATGTCGTTCTATGATTATGTGTGAATGTCCAATTATTTTTTTACACTTAATACCCACTTATATTTTGTGTATTCTTTTTTCACACATAGTTATGTAACTGATTTATCCTTGATCCAAGGATATCGTCTTTGTATGGGACTTCGTCTCAATCTCCTTTCATTGAGGCATATTTTGTTTTATACACAACCTTCATTTATACAGTGTATAAACCCCTTTGACTTTTACGTTTATCCAAAAGGAATCTTTTTATACGAAGCGTTTTATTAAATGACAAAAGGGAATGTTTTTTTGGCGTACGTATGCGGCGACAACGACTTCTCCACTGTCATGACCATTATTTGAGTTTCGGCTTCCTCTACAAGCCATACCTTCATTTTTTTTAAAAAAATACCATGTTTTACTTTTCTTTTATTTTGGTATTGAAAATTGTTTTCATAATGTTTTTATATCAATGTGTTGTATTGATATCTTTTGATTGAAAGGTGGAAATGTTATGTTTCCTTTATGCATGTTTTATGTGATATGATTATGTTGAGGTTCTTGGGAATTATTATGAAGATGGGTGGTTCCGTGAAAAACTAAGGGCGAGTGAGCCCGATATAGCTCTCCAATGCATTGGGTAATGCGAAGGAGTGAAACGTTAAGGTTTCTCCGAAGAGATTTACGGAATATACTGTGATGGGTATTCCAAACTTAACCAAGAGGGTTACTCCCTATGTAAGAATGTTATTAATGCCTCAAGTTACCTTTATGTCTTATGATTTCTATGATTTATTCATGGTTTGATGAGGTATGTTAAAGTGCCTATGTTGTATGGGTAAAGTATGATTTCATTCTTATGTATATATGAACTCATATTTCCTTTCCATATTTTTATAACCATTACTGAGCTTTTTATGCTCATCCCAAGTTTTTAAAATGTTTTTCACAGGTCAAGGGAAAGGGACATGATGTGATGATAGTGTCAAGGATGTGTCAAGAAAGAATCCATGTTTTATTTTAAATATGTTTCTGTTGATGGGAAGAATTAATACTATCTTTTATGTTACCACTTTGTTTAAATGTAGAATGTAATGTAGGTTTCATGATCTAATTCTCTAAAACTCTAAACCTCAAAAGATCCTCAATGTGTAATCTTGTAATAACTCAAGATTAAGTAAGGTTTAAGGCTGGGGCCTTATAGTTGGTATCAAAGGTCGGTTTAGATAACTTTAGAGGTTAGGGTATTCTTTAAGCATAAGTGGCATTACCATAATGGTTAGGATTTCAGAAAGACTCCTAGTTTAAGATAAAGTGAATGAGTAAGTATATCTTAGTGTTTATATTCCTCATTAGTACATGATGGTTTTGTTGATATACTCACACTAACCTTTCTATTTTTAGTGAATGGATGGATCTAGCAGGCACCAAAGTGACAATAGGTTTGAAGGAAACTGTGGTAGTTCTCTGATTAAGATACTAGATAAAATGGGGGATTCAATGTGGAAATTCGTGGTTGTTCTAAACCAACTATCAAGGAGTCATGATCAACCACTTGAACCTTGGTATGATCTGTAATGCATCATGTACGAGATGATCAATCGATGTGGAAGTTCAGGTAATAATTATAAAGGTAACCATTAGAGTTTATATGATCCTTACTTTTGAGGAAATTATGGGTTATTATATGATATGATGGAAAGTGAAAGGTATGAGATAAACTTGAGGTTAAAATATGTTATATTTATTTTTGAAGATTTTATCTCATTTTGGGAAATGTTTTGAGAATTATATAGTTTTGAAAAAAGGACAACACGTAGACCGTGTGACAACCCGACGCGTCGGACAAAGCTGCGGGAATCGAACCCACAACCAAAGTGCGACTGGTATTTATCGCCTACCACTGGACTACGTGAAGTCCCTGGTTAGTTTGACTGATTATTTTTAGTTATATGATTTTATGAATTAAGAGTAAGTTGATTTTGGGTTATTTATGAAAATTATTAACCTATCATGGAGGATATGTGATTAGGTTAATTACTTTTCAATATGAGACTTTAGGAGCAACTGATGTTGTTTGGAGATAAATGTTACGATTTAACTTGGATGACTATGTGACTAAATCCTTCAAATATTTGGGTTTCAATCTTATATTGGTTTAATTTGAATAATTTTATGGACAAATTGTTTATCGGATGGTCATCGCTGAACTTTGGGTTTTATTGGACAAATTTTGGAGATTAAGCATAGATTTTCTTTTTAAAGGGTTATCCTTTTATGGATTTTCTAATCTTGTACTAACCTTTTTTGGTTTTGGTTTTGGTTAAAGTCTAAAGACATGGGATGTATATAGTTCTCTTTGGTGGATTAGGTGATTCTCTAGAAGTTGATTATAGTAATCTTAATGTAAACAAGTATTCCTAAATACTCGTCTTTTGGAGAAAATATGAGTTTTTGTAAGGAATCTAATAAAATTTGAAAGTCAACATGATAAGTGATTATGTTTCCTTATGAATAAATTCCTCAATAAAAAGTGACTTAAAACAAAAATTTTGTCTATTAACTTTTCCTACTGGGGAATCGAATACCGTTTAACCCATCACAAGTTTGTTTTTTTCTTATGGTTAACTTTCTTGTAGACATGTTTACTATCACTCTCCATCAGAACATGACCCTTTGTTTTCTCCTCCATATCGATATTTTCATACTTGGAATCCTAGTATGGGTTAACTTGGGTGACATTTGTACTTCTCTCTCATTCTTTTAAAGTGATTGTTTTACCGACTCTTGTTCCGATGTGGGACTTTCAAGGATGTTTCCAAGCTCAATTTTAAAAATTGTGAGGATGCAATTCACAAAAGGGGGGAAGGATGTAACACCCCAGGTAAATAAAGAATATTAAATTTTCATATTTATCCATATTTTTTAATAAAATATTAATATGACTTTAAAGGGGACGCTATGCTCGATGGCGTACCCAACACGCAACAACGAGTTTCTTGGGAATCTTACGTTGCACTCTAATAATAAAATAATATTATTTTAAAAGGTAGTTAACATGTAGCCATTGTATTTTCAGGAATGGATAGAAATAACTAAAATATGATTATATATTTTTTTAAATGTTTTTACATTTATCCAATAAAAGACGGAAATAATTCAATTTTAGGCGTATATGCCCTAGTTTTCACTAAAGGTTCACTTATCGCCTTTTGATGGAGAACCGTCATTAAATATAGTTTTTTTCACTCTTATACATCCTTTTGGACCAAATAAAACTCTTTTTAAGAATTGGGACATCAAAATTTACTTTTTGTAAATTTTTGGTATCTTTCTGATAAAGTTCATTTTTTAATGAATAGTGTAAAATGTTGTATTTTAATTCAAAACCTCTTTTTAATCTATTTTATTTATATGATTACATTATCTTTTGAATTGGGTTTAAAGTGAAATTAGAATATATTTTTACCATTAAATCCAATAGTGGTCGTTGGAATTAATTTCACTATGAAAACAGACTTAAACTAGTGTCAATCTTTTGATACTTATTGTTTCATAAAAACACGCTATTTGCTATGACAGCGGGAATTAATTATTAAATTAATTAATGTGACTAATATGTTTTGAATTTTTTAAAATAGACTTCATTTTTGAATTCGTAATATCCAATATAGCTTAGGGTGAATTTTTGGGATTTTTCTGAAAAACTTCAATTTTTGATGAATAGTGAAACCACTAAGTGGTACTTATAAAAACTGATTTTTCCGTTTAAATGAAATTTTGCCATCTTTGTGTTTTGAATTTAAAAAATCCGACATACATGGTTGTCATTAAGAAGTAAAATTTGGTTTAATGGGATACAAATAATTTTTTGGTGAATAGTAACTTATTAGGTTTTTAATCGCGATTAGAGGTAATTAGTGTAGTTTAAGGTAAAAATAATGATTTAATAATATGAAATGAACTTGACAAATGTCCTAACCTCATTGGATGTGTCATGGACGACCAAGAAAACCCTTGGGTCAACTCGGGGACCCCATGAAGCCACTTTGGTTGGAAAATGACATTAATATTTTTTTTATTTAAAGTTAAAGTAAAAATGAGACAAACATGAAATGTTTTACTAAAACAATTTTTACATGAGGTTATAAAAATCATATTTTTGACTATAAATATTAATTGGAAATATAAAAAGATTTCCTACATTATAGTATTTTTTTATAATTTGTAGACATTAAATAAATTAAATTATTTATGACATCATGATGATGCAGCGATGACCTCATTATTTAACGATTTAAATAAAATGGAAAGATAATGTAATATATAAGACCTACACATGTCCAAAACCTATTGTATGAGTGGATTTCGAACCCTTATCACCCTATCCTCGAAATACATCAATGTGGGACCTTTAAAATCCGAAACTCTTTTGAAAATAATGTAACATTTTGTAACTTTACAAGAGTGCCTCTCCTCTCCTCTTATAAAAGGCCCCCACCTCTACCTCCTTACCCACACTCCCAAAGCCTTTGGCTCAGCCAACCTCTGCCCATTTTGTCTCTATAATTCCCTCTCTTACTCCTTGAAGCCTCACTTTGGGCAGAAGTCTTACCAAGGAAGCCTTTGAGCTCAAACCAAAGGGAGTTACCCGATTTTAAGGTAATGTCTTCACTTGAGTCCTTTTGTTTTCTTTTGCTTCTCCAACCCCATATAATCTTTTTATTCATTTCTTTTGTAACAACTCCAGTATAATCAATATACTAGGATGTTGTTATAAGAAGGATTCTAGCTACACTTTCACACACCTACATCTAATGGTTAAAGAACATACTGTTTCTGTGGATGGCGAATTTCTGCCTCCCGAAACGATGATTGTTCAACATTCTTCTAAAACCTTCAAAGGTGGCCATTAATATGACACTATATTTATATATGATATATAATATCTTTATATTTTCTTTAATATTCTGTATTTTTCATTTTGGGCATACCTTTATGGTTTCCATTATGGGTAAACGCGATATCTTCATTTAAGGAAGTGCGGACTACCGCCCCCTCAAAGTGATTTGATTCGTTAATACCATATGTGGTATGTATAAAGGATATATTTAATGATATTATATATGATACCATACTAGAATTAAAATACTATTATGTATCATTATGTTTTAATTCCATTAAATATGAAATATAAATGGAAGTAGCGTTCATGCGTACGTACGGCTTACCGTCTCCATGAATAGTACATTTCATTTCGTATCTCAAAATGTTATGTAATATTATAAGTACATATATATAATGGATATATATGTAATATATTACATCAAAATTATGGATATAATTCTGGAATTATAACATATATATATCTCTCTCATTTTTTTTAATTCCATTAATAGGACAAAAAATGAAAGTAGCGTTCATGTGTACGTGCGGCCTACCGTCTCCATGAACGATGCTTTTTGTTTTTTATCTCCAAATGATATGGAATACTATGAAATGAATATTTACTGGATATATATGATATTTTAATCATTAATACTATTCTTGAAATTATTTACTTATAACTACATGGGAAATCTTTTTTCAAACAAGTTCATTTTTGACTCATGTACCAACATCGGCAAAAACGTCTGATATGAACTAACATTACTAAACAATTATTATAACATTATAATATGTGATATGAACTGAATAATAATCTCTAAAGTAGTTAATTAGGCAATTATTAATTGACCAAAGTTTATTATTCAGGAATATAAAGAAACGAACAAGACAAGTTGGACTTGAGGTAAGGGATCCTACTCCTCTCTTTCTTTTTAAGTACACTCTTTTATGTCATTCCGTCTAAGATCATCTTTCTTGTTATTGGGATGTTATTTTATATTACTCTTACTATAATTTTTATGTTCATATGATGAGTGACCCTATTCTCTCTCATCAATCCATTTTGGAAGTTTTGAGTGGCGCCGTTAGGCTGCCGAATTTTCGTAAGAGATCTAACCTCTCTCTTTCTCTTTAAGTACTCCCCTTTATGTCACTTCTTTTAATCTACTCTTTGTTATTATGGGGGATGTTATTTTATATTCCTCTTGCAGTACATTTTATTGTAATGTGATGAGATACCCTATTTTATCTCATCAATCCATTTTTGGAAGTTTTAAGTGGCGTCGTTAGGCTGCCGAGTTTTCGTAAGGGATTTTTCATCTCACTTTTATACCCGTGAGATTTATGCTACATTTGCCACAATTTCCTTTGAGTGGTGTATTTAATGCCCATTATTTTACTCATTGTGTAATATACTTTCTTTTATGAGTATTTACATCAATGTTGTATTGTCCTCCTTTCACGAGGTGTATGTTTCGAAAGATACCCATGTCGGTAAGGGAACCTTTCACCCTCCTCTTTTTAAAAGACTTATTTTGTTATGTCTTTTAATTCACATAATATTATTTTGGGATATGTTCTTATATATCCTTATTTATGTGAATTTTATGTCCAAGTGATGAGATACCTTTTTTATCTCTCATCAACTCTTTTTCTGAATTTTGAAGTGACGTCGTTAGGCTGTCTAATTATTACAAGGGAACTTCTTAACCCAATTTTGATTCTTTGGGATAAACTTGTACACCTTGAATATGTCGTTCTATGATTATGTGTGAATGTCCTCTGATTTTTTTACACTTAATACCCACTTATATTTTTTGAATTCTTTTGTCACACATAGTTATGTAACTGATTTACCTTAATCCAAGGATACCGTCTTTGTTTGGGACTTCGTCTCAATCTCCTTTCATTGAGGCATATTTTGTTTTATACACAACCTTCATTTATACGGTGTATAAACCCCTTTGACTTTTATGTTTATCCAAAAGGAATATTTTTATACGAAGCGTTTTACTAAATGACAAAAGGGAATGTTTTTTTGTCGTATGTATGCTGCGACAACGACTTCTCCGCTGTCGTGACCATTATTTGAGTTTCGGCTTCCTCTACAAGTCATACATT
Source organism: Viscum album (assembly GCA_963277665.1). NCBI lineage: Eukaryota > Viridiplantae > Streptophyta > Magnoliopsida > Santalales > Viscaceae > Viscum > Viscum album. The sequence continues at coordinate 1,475,002,552 of OY728164.1, read as the reverse complement.
CTTTTTAAAAGAAAAATAAATACCATGTTTTACTTTTCTTTTATTTTGGTTTTGAAAATGGTTTTCATAATGTTTTTATATCAATGTCTTGCATTGATATCTTGTGATTGAAAGGTGGAAAGGTTATGTTTCCTTTATTCATGTTTTATGTGATACGATTATGTTGAGGTTCTTGGGCATTATTATGAAGACGGGTGGTTCCATGAAAAACTTAGGGTGGGTGAGCCCGATATAGCTCTCTAATGCACTGGGTAACGTGAAGGAGTGAAACGTTAAGGTTTCTCCGAAGAGATTTAGGGAATATATTGTGATGGGTATTCCAAACGTAACCAAGAGGGTTACTCCCTACGTAAGAATGTTATGAATGCCTCAAGTTACCTTTATGTCTTATGATTTATATGATTTATTCCTAGTTTGATGAGGTATGTTAAAGTGCCTATATTTTATGGGTAATGTATGATTTCATTCTTATGTATATATGAACTCATGTTCCCTTTCCATATTTTTATAACCCTTACTGAGCTTTTTATGCTCATCCCATGTTTTTGAAATGTTTTTCACAAGTCAAGGGAAAGGTACATGATGTGATGATAGTGTCAAGGATGTGTCAAGAAAGAATCCATGTTTTATTTTAAATATGTTTCCGTTGATGGGAAGAATGATTACTGTCTTTTATGTAACCACTTTGTTTAAATGTGGAATGTAATGCAAGTTTAATGATCTAATTCTCTAAACTCTAAACCTGAAAAGATCCTCAATGTTTAATCTTGTAATAACTCAAGATTTAGTAAGGTTTAAGGCTGGGGCCTTATAGTGATACTTATAATTCATCATGTAATTTAGAGAGGTTTTGGTGGAAGTTCTAGTCAATAGGCCACTGCTCCAATGCGATCAAAGATCTCAAAAGGGATGATATACCTTAGGCTATGCTTTCCCTTCACTAGTAGAAAAATCATTTTTAACGTCGTCAATTTGACGTCGGTTTCTTATAAACCGACGTAAAATATTTTTGCAAATAAGTTTTGGCGTCGGTTTTTTAAAAACCGACACCAAAAACAAAAAAAAATTAGTTTTGGCGTCGGTTTTTAAAAAAACCGACGCAAAAAAATAATGAAAAAAATGATTTGGTGTCGGTTTTTTTTAAAAACCGATGTGAAAAAATAAAAAAAAAGTTATGACGTCGGTTTTTATGAAAACCGACGCCAAAAATGTAAAAACAATTTTCAGTCCTATAGATAATTCCCTAAGTTTTGATTTGACTAGTCATGGAGCAAAAACGGAGTTACGGATTAAAAGTTATGGATGTTGGAAGTTGATCTTCTCTAAAAGAAGTGTTAATTAAGTCCAACTTTCAAAGGTCATAACTTTTAATCCGTAACTCCGTTCTACCTCCACGACCAGTCAAATCGAAGCTTAAGAAATTTTCTAAAACATGGTAATTTGTTTTTAATGTTTTGACGTCGATTTTCATAAAAACCGACGCCAAAAATATTTTTTTTACTTTTCGCGTCGGTTTTCCTAAAAACCGACGCCAAAAGTGTTTTTCTAAAACATGGTAATTTTTTTTTACATTTTTGGCGTCGGTTTTCATAAAAACCGACGTCATAACTTTTTTTTTATTTTTTCACGTCGGTTTTTATAAAAACCGACCCCAAAAATATTTTTTTTTACTTTTTGCGTCGGTTTCCATAAAAATCGACGCCAAAACTGTTTTTTTTGTTTTTCGCGTCAGTTTTTTAAAAAACCGACGCAAAAAACAATTTATTTTTACTTTTCGCGTCGGTTTTTAAAAAAAACCGACACGAAACGTATTTTTTTTAATCTTTTTAGCATCGGTTTATTTAAAAACCGACGCCAAATAGTATTCACTAATACGCAGGATCAAAATTTCAATTTTTTTCCCAACGCGCGTTTAACTTTTTAAAATCCTGCCTATATTTTCATACAACTCAATCAAAAATATTTTCATTTACTATATAGAAATCTGTTTGTCCTTCATTTATCATTTTCATCCTCTTCGATTCAATCAAGTTTTCAATGCGGCATCAATCATTAATTTGATTACGGTACATATTATATTCATTCATTTTATTATTATTAATGTCCTTCATTTATAAGAAACTCGATTAGATTTCAAATAATGATGATTTACTTTTATTATTGTGTTAAGAATATAAAACGTTCGGATGACATTTACCAAGCTTGGTGTATGTTTAATTATCGATCGTCGTTTTTATTATCACATGAGATCTACTCTAAATATAAGAGATATGATGATAAACAACATATCAATTCAATAGAAGATCGAAAAATAATTGAAATGTGTTTGAAGTATTATGTATATTTTATATCATTTGGTGTACGTGATTTTAACATCTGTTTATCCTGTTTTCTTTAAAACATATTGTATCAATCGATACTTTGACATGTTCAACTTCTGACGGCCATAACTTTTGATCCGTAACTCCGTTTTAGCTCCACGACCGGTCAAATCGAAGATTAGAAAATGCTCTAAAACATCGAACAATAAAAATTGCTTTTTGGCATCGGTTCTTGTAAAAACCGACGCCAAAAATAAGTTTTTTCCATTTACGGCGTCGGTTTTTTTCAAGAACCGACGCCGAAACTATTTTTTAAACTTTTTGGCCTCGGTTTTTAAGGAAACCGATGCCAAAAATGGCGCAGATGAGTTTATTTGGCGTCAGTTTTTTACAAAACTAACGAAAAAAAGCAATTGAAATTTGTTTTTGGCGTCGGTTTACAAAAACCGACGTAAAAAGTCATATTTTTTAGGTCGGCGACTTCAACGTCGGTTAAAAACCGATGTAAAAAATAAAAAAAAAACCGACGTTAAAGACCCTTTTTCTACTAGTGCTTATTCCCAAATATCATAACTCTCTTCCATGGTGATATGCAGAGGAATACCATGTCTCTGATATCAAACTCTAGGTCTCATCCATGAATATCATCATAGATCTTTCATCAAATCTATGCAGCTTTAATGTCCTTCTGGATGGTTTTAACATTCTCCAACATTTCATCAACTATTTCTAGACCTAAGTGCTTTCTCTCCCCAACTTCATCCCAACATGACGGTGTTCTGCACCTCTTCCCATATAGGGCTTCATATGGAGCCATTTTGATACTTGAGTGGAAACTATTTTTGTAATAGAACTCAGATAGAGAAAGATGTTGATCTCATCCTCCTTTGAAGTCCATTGAGCATGCTCTCAACATTTCCTCAAGTGTTTGGATTGTCCTCTTAGATTGTCCATCAGTTTGAGGATGACAAGTTGTACTGATGTTTTGTTCAGTATTTAGAGCATGTTGAAGACTCTTCCAGAACATAGAGGTGAATCTTGGATCTCGATCAGATACAATAGATAGTAGTACTCCATTCAGCCTTACCACTTCTCTAATATATATCTGTTCTAGTTGATCCAATGAGACATCCTATCCAATTTCAATGAAGTGTGCAATCTTCATAAGATGATCCAAAATAAGCCAAATAACATTGTTTCCTTTTTATTTCTTCATATGTCTGGTGAAAAATTCCATGGTGTTGTTATCCCATTTCCATGCTGGTATGGGTAATGGTTGCATCATCCCTTTAGACATCTGCCTCTCATCCTTCACATACTTACATACTAGGAACTTTGATGTATACTCAACGATCTCCTTATTCATGTTATCCCACCAATAATTTTCTTAGTGATCTCAATACAACATTGTTTTTTTTGGTTGAATGTAGAAATTTTTACTATTTGTATCATCAAAAAGCTATTACTTTAATTCCGGATTTGATGGAACATGTAGTCTTGACCCAAATCTCAGAATTCCTTCTTTATTTACATTCACCTCTGAGAATTTCTCTTCTCTGATAGTTTCCACTTTCTTCTGAATACCCACATCATCCTTTTGAGCATCCTTTTTTCCTTTCCAAAATAGACGGTTGAGAAATAATTTGTGAAAGGATTGTTTATGTTCCCTTCTTTATGATTCCCATGTCCATATTCATCAAATCAAAGAATATTGGATCTTTTTTTAATTCTCATCAATGGTAGAATTTTTGGGTTCTTTCTACTTAGATCATCCACCACCTTGTTCGCTTTCCCAAGGTAGTAATGGATTGAATAGTCATACTCTTTGACTATCTCTAACCATCGTTGTTGGTTCATGTTCAACTATTTCTGTGTGAATATATACTTGAGGCTTTTATAGTCCATATATATTTCACACTTCCCCCCAAAGAGGTCATGCTGCCTAATTTTCAGAGTGAAGATTACTACAGCCAACTCCAGATTATGTTTTGGATAGTTTTTTAATGAAATTTTGATTTCTTTTAAGCATAGGCAATGAATTTGTCATTTTGCATCAACATACATCCCATACCCATTTTCAAAGAATCACTAAATACAATAAAAAGTTCTCCACATTTGGGTAATGTGAGAAAGAGCATAGTGATAAGCCTCTTTTTCAACTCCTTAAAGCTCTCTTCGCATTTATCACTCCAAGAAAACTTGAATCACTTCCGAGTTAGCTTGGTAAGAGGGTTTGAAAATCGTGATAAATTTCTCACAAATTGATGATAATATCTAGCTAAACCAAGGAATCTACAGATATTTTTCACCGATGTTGGCCTCATCCATCCGTCAAGTGCATCTATCTTAGAGGGATCTACAGATATCTCATTGATTGTGATGATATAAACCAAGAATTAGACCTCCTTTAACTAGAACTCACACTTGTGGTACTTTTTATAGTGATTATCCTTTCGCAAGGTCCCTAGTACAATACTTAGATACTCCTCGTGATGCTCCTGGGTTTTGGAGTATTTTAAAATATCATCTATAAAGACTACCAAAAATTTGTTGAGGTAATCTTTAAAAATCTATTCATCAAGTCCATGAAGATTTCTGGAGCATTTGGGAGTCCTAAAGAAATTATTATGAATTCATAGTGCCTGTATCTTGTACGAAAAGTAGTCTTGGGGATATCCTTCTTCTTCACCCTTACTTGGTAATATCCATACTACATATCAACCTTGGAGAAGTATTGTGTTCCATGTAGCTGATTGAAAAAGTCATCAATTTGGGGTAGAGGATACTTTTTCTTTATTGTGATTGTTTTGACCTCATGATAATCAATGAAAGGGTGCGCTGACTCATCCTTCTTCTTCACGAAGAAGACTGGTGTACCCCATGGTGAAACACTTGGGCGTATAAACCCTTTATCCAGATTCTCTTGTAGTTGTTTATTTAGATCTTCATTCTCCATAAAATCCATTCTATATGGAGTCTTGGATATTGGAAATTCCCTAGGTATATGATCAATTTAGAATTCAACATCTCTTCTAGGAGGAAGACCAGGAAATTATTTTGTAATCACTTCAGATAATTCCCTCATAATAGGCATGTCTTCAAGGATGGTTTCTTCCTTATACTCAATCATATAAGACAAATATGTGTGCTCATAGGGTAGTCATATCCATGATTGAGATTATGGTACTAAAGAAGATTCATCCTCCTCCTTTCACTTGTATGAAATCGAAGGTCGATTCTCCATATAGAGAGTGATTTCACTCTCACGACAATTTATGTTAGATCTATATAAGGAAATCCAATCCATTCCAATAATTGCATCAAATTTCACTAAAGAGAGTATGAAAAGGTTCTCTGGGAATTTCAATCCTCAAATTATGAAAGGGGGTGAGTTATATTCATCAGATGAAATGATTTATGCATTTTCCATACTCATTGACATATTTACTTCAATGATTTGTGGTGGTGTTGGGATTGTTATACTAAACATTCAGGATATAAAAGAATGTGTAGAACCAAAATAAAAAAGAATGCTCTCTATTATTGAATGAATAACTAGAGTACCTATCACCACTTCATTTTCGGGGATCACTTTGGAGATAGTGATGGAAAATCTCTCCCTTACTACCTTGGAGGTTGTTAGTTACCTCCAAAAACCCTTGTCTTAAGGAACTGGCTTTCAAAGTTCCCTATTCATTATAGTTGATGAATTTAAAAATGTGTTTAGGGACAAATGGAGTGTTTCTATCCTTTATCACAGCCTCAAGTCTTTTCTATTGGTAGTTAATAGCCATGTCCATTTCTCTTCCTCACCTCAATCATTTCCTCGTCCCCTTCAAGAAATTTCTGAAGTGCTTTTTCGACACCAAAGGAAAGTGGGGTGATATATTTTCATATAATTATTGGATTAATCCATCAAACCTCCATAATCAAATTCCACTTTATTCTTATTATCCCCATGACCCCCCTAGGATTTTCTGATCTCAATTTCAACTTTGGGGGAACATTAGATAATTTACTCATAGCTTTCGATGTCATGGATCTATAGGGCTTTTCATAGGCTTGGTTTTAGCCCACCAAATAAGTAGTCAACCTTGAATTTGGGGGTGATGACAAAGCCAGAGGCATATCATGCAATCCTTGTGATGTTCTCCTTGTATGCTTTGATGGATTCATCATCTTTTTTTCTTGATGGAAATAAAGTCTCTTTCTATCATAAGTCGTAGGGTGTGAGGAAAATATTTATCGAAAAACATTTTCTAAAAATACTTCCATTACAATTCATCGATTTCCTCCTCATGCTTCATATTTTTGATCAATTCCCACCATTTATCATCTTCACTCTTCATATGATAAGTAGACAGAATAACCTTATCTTGTTCGGAACATTGATGGATGGAGAATATCTTTTCAAAGGAGTTGATCCATTGTTCGACAACTGAGGGATCAGATGATCCATTTTATGTAGGAGGCCATTAACTAATGAAGCTCTCAATTGTAGGTTGTTATTTCGTAGGGGGGTTTAATGTTCCTCTTGACCAATGTCTCTATTCAAAACATGAGTAACTGAGAGAGTATTGTGACAAAGTTTACGATTCCCGCTCCCATCAGATTGGGAAAATCATTCAAACAGTCATCACATTGATCTTCGCATCAGTTTTTATCTTGAGTCCTCCAATTGTCGAATATTTGATGGAATAAAAGTAATGTTAGGGGTAACACATAATGGTTAATCCAAAGACAAAAATAGATGACATATAAATTAATTTTATTTCCTTAACATATAATTTTTTGGCATCAATCTATGTTATCCATGATCTAATTATCAACATATATTCTTAGGGGATTTTTTTATTCCCTAAATAATTGTTCATACTAAGCTTATGAATTTACCAAAGAATGTCTAATGGGAGTTTCATAACCAAGAGTGTCGCAAGGCCTGATGTCGTGCACTAGTTCTCGTTCGAGTCTATCTCATAGTGGTGTTTTCGATCGGGTTTTACCCCTAGATACATTTGTGCCAGTGCCGCCTCTACCTACTCGTATCCAGACAGGGATTTATTTTCTTGATAAACCACTTACTAAATACTCACCAAAAATTAGGGATGTTTTTATTATACTTATTCTTTTACCTAAGACATTCACTAGGGTTTTCAAATCCTAATTGCAAAAAATAATTATACCTATCCTCTAATACCAACTATATGCGCCCTGCATTTTATTACACACTTAAACATTTTTTTACATAAAATAACCACTTGATAAAACATATAATATAGAGATATCTAGTGTCTTTGGTGCTTATGAACATTACATAACAACTTAAAACATGAAACAAAACATCTTTATTGAAAACTTCTTTTACATGACAACAACATTCCTTTGTACATAACATTGCATGGGATAACATGAGGACATACATAAGAAAAGAGTGATCTATAAAGACCATTATAGGATTAAACAAGGAATAACATGAATAATATAGTAAATGTCAGGAAATAAGAATATCAATGGAACATAAGAGAAACCTGAACATAAAGGCATGATATAGCATGATTATCATAACATGGAAATGGGGCGTCAATATTTAACATGATATTAGCATGATCCAAGGAACATTTTACATGGAGCAAGATTAAACACTCAATACACTTTAATTATAATTATTAAACCCTCATTTCACATGATATATCATGATACTAATCTTTACCCAATGCATTGGAGCATTATTAGGGGGCACCTTTCTTAATCATTTCATTTAATGCATAAGTGTGCCACATATATCATAAAACATGGATTCATTAAACATCGTCATTTATTCCATGATGAAGGAATGTGGAATTAATACATTAAACTCTATAATAAGTAAGTAAATGTGCATAAAGGTGAATACCCTTGATAGGGAAAAGGGAATGATATTCACTGCACAATGACTTTGGCTTGGCACAATTTCGGCTGCATAATGGTGTGACATAAGAATTCAAAAAAATGGTTAATGAGATATAAAGGGGAAGCTCATCATATGTACCTAAAATTTATAGAAATGGGTTCATATAGATACATGTCCCAACATACTTAATAGAATTTAGATTCATAATACAAAATAATTTCTTGAATTTAAATGAGGAGAGAGGAATCTCTTATGGAATTTTGGCATGGTAACAGGTGTACATGGGGGGAATTAATGATAGATAGAGGGGTTTATCATCATTAAAACATAATGAGGGAAGTATAGGGGAGGTAATAAATAATTTCCAAATATTTTTACTTGAAATGACAAGGGTATAGAAACCTAAAGAAACTTGGACAAAAATGAGAGTGAGAGAAATCCCTTACATAGATTTGTGATCCCAAAGGCTAGGGAGAGGATTGAGAGTAGCTTATTGGGATATTGGGGTTCATTTAGAGGATTCTAGAGAGAGTATGGTAGGGTTTTTTCAAGCTCCAAAGTCTTTGAGTGAAGAGGCAGTGGGAGCTTGGTTGGGTTTATATAGGAAAATTGAGTGAATTCTTTATTTTTTAGGTTTTGTCCACCACACATTAAACTAATCAAAACCACAAACCAACCCATGGATTCTAAAAAAGGGGTGTGGAAATCATTCTTTTATAAGCCCAATGTCTTAAATATTTAAAATATTATGCGTGCTTATGTGGAGGTGGGTCCCACTCTCAAGGAAATCAATTTAAAACGCTGAAATGTTTTATAAGTCTTGGAGGGTCCACGAAAGCTTTGTTAAATTAATCAAACAAACCTAAAATCACATTATTATAATATTAAAACATATATTGGCCGAAAATCCTATTTTAATTATTTTATTACATCACTATTGGGTCATTATGATGTCATAAAACACATTATATAATTAATCAGTATTTAATTTTTACCGAAAGTTCGACTGTCTCAGAAAATTATGAAAAATTCACCATAGGATAATTCCAGCATCCTGATTCCAAAAATAATATTAATTTTATCTAAATAATATTATAAATATGTTAATTGTACCTTTTAAAATAAAAAACCAATATTTATTAAAAATTCATGGGTCTTGACAAAAATGGATTTCAAACCTTAATAAAAAGTACAATTGTATTCATAAAAATTACATGATCATTTATATTTAATAAAAATTAATTTATAAAGAATATTTTATTAAAAAATTATTTAATTAAAAAAATACATTATTTCATCAAAATATATTTTTTAATTGAATATTAACTAAAAATATGGGTTGTGCTATAAAAACTATTTACAAAGAAACAATAATAAAATGAATATATATTATTTATTATATAAAAATAATAATAAAAATAATAATAGTGATAAGGTCTTGTTACATAACCTCTGATAACACCTGCATATGAACTGATTGTATATTGTACAATGGTGACAGTGTCTTGGGGTGGCTCGGATAACATCTATCGGGTGGTAATATCTATCAACTTACACTTCTTCAGTAGGTGGTTCTATTCGAGCTTTACATGTTGAATCTCAGCTTGGGCTTGGTCAGAGAGAATCCCAAAGATGCCACCTCCTTTCCGAGCTCCAAAAAATGAGCATTGTACAGAGAAATTCTACCAGATGAGGTCATCCCTTCCTTTGTCTGAGTAAATTGGATTTGTTAAAGCCCTATATTTATACTAATAATTTGATCGTTGTTCAACGTGTATATTAGAAATGGTAACAATTCATAAAGGTATTTTAAAATCCAAAAACTTAAAACCACGGAATTTCATATGTTATATAACCATTTTACTTGATAATACATTTAATTAGATCAAGAGGAATTTTCATTAATAAAAGTTTGGGTCATTACATGTACACCATGTTGGGATAGGGGATTAGCTTATTCCTTTATGTTACTAATGCATTATTGTAAGTTGTTGTCACATTTCCATGTTATGATAATCAGTCCATATCATGCCTTTATGTTTCTATTTCTCTTGTGCTCCATTGATATGCCTATTTAATAACATGTATTTTATTCTTCATGTTATGCCTTTTTTACTCCCTTACTGGGATTTATAGAACACATTTTTATTTTGTATGTCCTCATGTAATCCCATGAAATGAAAAGTACAAATAAATATTGTGTTCTTGCAAATGAATTTTTCAATAAAGAAGTAGTATTTTATGTCTGAAGTTTTCATGTAATGTTCCTAAGCCCCAACGACATTAGAACTCTCGATCTTATGGGTTGTATTAAGTGCATGATTATGTAATAAATCATTTTTAAATGTGTAATAAATTCCAGAGTTGTTATACGTACCATAATGGATGTGATAAAATATCACTATGGACTTTTCCACTGGTCTCCAGAAATAATCTAGAGGAAAATATGTGATATGGGTTATAGTGGACCATCTCACCAAGACTGCTCATTTTATCTCTATTCGGGAAGGTGTATCTCTTGACCAAATTTCCATGGTATGTGTAAAAGAAATGGTAAGTATGCATATAGTTCCACATTCTATCATTTCTGATCATGATAAACGGTTCACATCAAAATTATGGAGAAATATTCAACATTATTTGAGTACCGAATTGAATTTCAGTATGGCCTGTCACCCTCAAACTAATGGCCAATCTAAAAGAACTATTCAAACACTCAAGTACATGCTGAGAACATGCTCAATGGAATATAATGGGGGATGGGATCAGCTTCACCCATTAATTTATTTCACATACAACAACAACGTCCATTCGAGTATTCAAATAGAACCTTATGAAGCTATATATGGGAAGTAATGTAGAAATCATAAATGTTGGTGAAAGAATTCATCTTTGGAATGATATTTTTCAATATATTAATGAAATTATCCATTCCAACCAAGAACACATAAATGATTCTATGAGTCAGTAGAAGGGATATGCTCACAATCATCAAAGGGAATTAGAGTTTGGTGTTGTTCAAAAAGTCTTTCTTCAAATATCACTTTGGAAGAAAGTCATCCAATTTGGGAAGTTAGGTAATCCCAACCCTAGGTACATTCGAAGCTACTAAATCCCTGATCACATATGAGCAGTGGCCTATTGAATTTAACTTCCCCCAAATATAGCTCTAGTTTGTGATGTATTCCTTGTATCGCTTTTGATAAAGTACATACCTGAAACTTCACATTTACTAAATCATAAGGTGATACAAACTGGAACATGACCACTCTAATTAGGATCATCTGGTAGACATCTTGGACCATAGAGACATGATTCTATGAAAAAAGTACTACCCATATCATTGAAGTGTTTTAGAGGAACCAAAAATATTAAGAATTGATGTGGTAACTAGGGGGAAAATGAGGTAGGAATACTTGAACCATTTATCAACAGAGGGAACAAGTTCAAATTATGGGGATGAAATTTCTCAAGGGTGGAATAATGTAATGTCCCAAAATTTTTGAATGATAATTATTTCTTGAAAATTTGAGTTATATTATTCCTTACTCAACAAAACCATATCTATTTAATAATGATGAAAGTATAATTGAAATGTGACCATTGGGTTTTGACCGTTATATTACTTTTGGTCAATAAGAACATTGAAAATAATACTATTAATTATAACTTTAATGATAAAATTACTGTTATAAATAGAAATGATAATGCTTAATTAATGTATAAAAGAGAAATGATGGCCTCAACCAGTGGAATCATTCCGTATGAAGCCCATTTTTAGAGGTTGGGATGGAGGTAGCATCATTGGGATCCAGTCATTACTAATACCAAGCCCATACTTAACATGCCATTCTTGAACAAAATCACATATGGGAGAAGTTCAAGATAGTGTAAATTACCACTCGAACGATGTTAGCAGAGCTACCCCATTAATCTATCATCATCATACACATTAACCTTAAGTCATATGAAGGTTTTATAAGGAGTTATGTGTCAATTAATTAGTTACTTAATGTATAATACCTTTTTTATAAATAAAATCTTTATTCCATCATTTTTGTTTTAATAAGAATTTGATTAATTAAAATTTCAGTTTGAAAATTGTACATTCCAGAATTTTTTTTTAATAATATACTAATAAAATATGAATAATTTTTATTTTAAATAAATAATATGATTTAAATACTCTTATTTAAATTTAAATGTTAAAATAATTTTATTTTTTCAAGTGTAAAAAAGTGTACTATGCGTTATCTATCTGCTATTATTTCAAATAAATGAGGATTTTTAAATTAAAATTATAAATTTATCATATTTAGATAAATTTTATGATAAAATAAACCTCATTTTTTATATCATCACAACAAAATTAGGCAATGGTGAATTTATAAGAATATTCTAAAATACATTAAATTTTTATGAGTAGTAAAAATATAGATTCAATTTTTCAGTGTATTTAATGACATCATAATGGTGTAATAAGTAATATAAAATTCCAATTGAATATTTTTAATTAAAATAAAATAATATTTTTCCTAAGTTTCCAATACCATGGGAAAGACTATGGTTTTGAATTTTGCAATACCTAGATGTCCAAGGAAATTAATAAACAAATCCACCTCTTTGGCTATAAATACCCTCACATTTCACCATTTCCTTTCACTCACATTATATCATCAAAGAATATCTAATAGTTTCACCTCCCAACAAGCCCTCCCAAGTTGTCCTAAAGCCCCCAAGGTCCCAATATTCTTGTTTTAGGAGTTACTCTTGGCGATAATGAAAATATCCACTTTACTTTTCTTTTTGCAGTTTTCATTTTATGTGTTATGTATTTCAAATTACCATAATATGTTATTATTTACATTTTATTCTATCCATATACTCAGATAAAATTATTTTATGAATTTTATACCCTTGTACCATCTCATTTTAATTATTCCAAAAACCATGTTTCATACTTGTTATGCTGCCAAGTTTTCTTCTCATGATTTCTCTCCTTTTCCAAAGAAATTTTATTTCATTTTTATTGAGTACCCAAAACTCTTTTATTTCCTAATTAATTCAACTATATTTCAAAATGATTAATCTTATTCGGTGATTAACATACACGATACCCATGTTCCCATTCCGTGGGTTTAAAAATACACAATTAACATTTCTTTAAGATCTTCTTAAAAACAATGTGATTTTGATATCAAACCAATTACTTTTATTGTCCAAGGGTCATTTGAGAAATGTTTTATTGTGATATTTGTAGATGAATTTGATTAATAATTATTAAGGGTTATCCCTGACAGTGCTCCAATTCATTGGGTAAATAATTTAATCTCTAGAGATGACATGTTATATGAAACCTTGGTGAATAACATTGGTAATTTTGATGACACCTCAGTGATAAACATTGGTGGTATGATTATGAATTAATTAATTAAATTTTTTATCCACATCTCCATGTTATGATCCATGTTATTTTTACTATTATATGTCTAGTTTTTCATTTCTCTTGCCGTTATAATATTTTTTATGTTCTTATCAAAAATTCTCATGATCACATGTAAACCATTTCCCATACATTCCCTTACTAGGATTTATGCCCACCCTTTACATTGATGTATTTCCCGAAGTTTTGGGATGCAATAAATATACTTAGGATTACCCTATGATTAAGATTTTAATTCTATTATAAGAATGTTTTTTGATTTCATGTATTATGTACGTTGTTTATAAGAAAATAAACCTTAAAAGATGCTCTATTTTGTACAGTGTAACTAATTGTTTATGTAATAAAAAGGTGGTATTCCATAATCCACAAGTAAGAAGTCATGGAATAAGAGTGGGTAGTGATGCAAGGGGTGGCAGGAGGCATGACCTATTTCCACCACCACCCCTATGTTGTCCGTAGTAGGATCAAGGTGTTGGTGGATTGGGGAGAGAACAACTGCAGACAGTGAAGGAATTTGAACTAGAATAGATAAGGATGATATGAGGTATAATTTGTATCTTTTAAACCATATATTAAGTACTAATAGACACATTTGTGAGTCATTCTTTTATTTCCACTTCTCTGGTTTGAGACTTAGAGATTTTAGTTGAGCCATTATCTTGACACTTGCACTTGGATATTCCAATTAGAGGTGCCTTAACGATTACTCATTTCAACCAAAAGTGTGTCTTGACTCTTGGATGTGAGAGATTATTGTGGGATCTATTTATAATAGTGACTAGAGAATAACACAACATCTCGGGTCTAGATTAGTTATCCACAGTTCATTCACAGATAGACTACTTTGTCCAGATAACAGGATGTGTCTATGGTGATGGGATGAGGTTTTCCTTTATTGGTGAAAAAGAAACCTGGTTAGAGAAAGAAATAATCATATATAGGAGGGTGTAGATGATTACACACCAAATGTCTAGCATGGGCCCTAGATTAGTGGATTTTATGAGTTCTGATCTTACTTCTATGGTGTGTGAGTATGAGTAATTCATTCCTGAAGTCATTCCTGGCTTAACTCCATACTGATAGATAGAATTATGTATTTAATTTAACCTAGGAATGACCACAATATCATTGAAATCATATATGATGGATACTTCTGAGCATCATGGGCTTAATGTACAGTTGGAGTACTTTTATTGGAAGGGATATGTTAAACTTAGTGTTTCTCGTAGGGTATCCCTAGTGTTTTTTTCCAAGAATTCAGACCGGTTTTGAGGTTTTGTGTGGACTATCATTTCATGAACTAGGAGACCATAAATAATAATAAAAACCACTATCATTGATTAAATACCTATTCAATCAGTTGAGATGGGCATGATGGTTCTCAAATATTGACCTTAGACCAAGCTTTCACTAGATACGAGTATCAGAAAATGATATACCAATGAAGACATTATAATTTCTCTACAGTCAGTATGAGTACATGGGAATTCCATTAAGTGTGAAAAATTCCCCATCAGTTTTCATGAATCATGAATCATATCTTTTATCCACTCTTATACCAGTTTTTGATGGTCTTTATCAATGATATCCTAGTGTACTCAGCATCCAAGGAGGAGCAGGCAAGGAACTTGAAAATAGTATTACAATTACTTTTAGAGAACTATATTTATGAGAATATTTAACATTGTTAGCTATATATTTGAGAGGCCCATATTCTAAGATATACCATTAAATAAGACATTATAACAATGGACATGGTAAAGGTTGAGGTAGAGTTAGCTTAGGATCCACCCAACAGTATGATGGAGGTGTATAGTTTCCTTAGGATGAAATGTTATTATAAGGGATTTGTTCTAAGATTCTATATTATATCGGTACCTTTTATAGCTTTAAACCTAAATGGGAAGTATTTTTTGTTGATAGAAAGGTACGAATAAGGTTTTCTGGTGTTCATGATGTTGTTGACAAGTACCCCCATATTGAGATTTCCAAAGGAGGGTGTCGAGTACATAATGTTCTACAATGCCTTAGAGACATGAATTGATTGTGATCTGATGTAGTGGTATACGATTATTGATTATGGGTCTAGGCCATTGATACCTCATTATATGAACTTATGTGACACATGATCTAGAGTTGGTAGTGATAGTACTTTCACTAAATATTTGGATACACTACCTTATTGGTGGGAAATTTATTATCTATTCTGACAACAATATCATAAATTACATCTTCTATCAAAAGGATCATCAAATTAGTCAAATAAAATATCCATATTTCTTCCACTATTATGATTTTGAGATAGTATATACATTTTATAAGGGGAACACAGTGGAAGATTCTCTCAGTATGAGATTTTTCTCTCAGTTGTTTGTCGATGAGTTGGAGAAGTTACCATCATTGTAGTTGTCCCTTGTGGATTAGAGTAGTCCATGTTACCTCCAATTGATGGTTATCACCCCACCTATTCTATATCATGTTATGGAGTTTCATCAAGGATACAACAAATATGACACCTTAAATTCTCAGATGTCTACTAGACATTCTCATAATAGATTTTCTATTAGTGGGGAGCACATCTTCCTTTTCAAAGTATGGATAATGGTACCAATGACGTTATAGAAGGTGGTGATGAGAGAATTTTATACTACTGATTTGGTGGTATATATTTTCGTATCAAATATGTACCAAGAAATATGATGTCATTTTTGGTGTCGAGGGATAAAGATGGGTGTGGTGGAGTTTGTCTCTCGAAGCCTCACCTGATTGTAAGTGAAGGGTTAACACAAGGATCTAACAGGTTTAGATAAACCCCATAATGTTATAGAGTGGAAGTGGGATAATATATCTATATAATTCATGAATGGTATTACACATACATCTAGAGGACACTATTCCATTTTGGTGATCATAGAATGACATAGCAAATTGGCCCAATTTTTAGCTATATGAGAGATGAGTTTAGTAGAGATCTTGGGATGCCTTTATGTGGAAGTGATTGTCTAACCCCATAGAGTTCCCTTGATGATCATTTTAGACCATGATTTTCACTTATATTTCAAAATTATAGAGTGGATTTTAGGATGCCTTTGGAACATAGTCTTATTTAGGCATGACATTTCACATCCAAACAGATAGCTAGAAGGAGAAGACCATTCATGTTATGGAAAAAATGCTATGGGAATTCATGTTGGACTTCATATATAAATGGGAGGATCACCTACCCATGGTGGATTATTTATACAACAATATCTACAATCCCACCATTGATATAGAACTATTCGAGTCTTTGTACGGGTGACCTTATAGGTCTCCACTATATTGGACTGATCTAGGTGAGTCAGTAGTCATGGGTACAAAGTTGGTGTGAGCTATGATAGATAAGGTGTACATCATCTTAGAGAAGATGAGGAATGTACATAGGCATCCAAAGTCTTATACAGACTGATAAATGATTTCTTTGGAGTTTAAGGAGAGAGACCATGTATTCTTGATGGTATCTCATTGACGTGAATTGATGGGATTTTTCTAGGGGAACAAGATGTCTCTGTGATCCATTGGCACTTTATAGATACTATGTAGGGTATATGAGGTGGACTAGTTCTTTGATATAATACCACTATTAAATGAGTTATGAAATGTCTTTCATGTGTCATAGTTGAGGAGTTATGTGCACAACCCATCACAAGTTATTGAATAGGGAGAGTTGGATATCGAGGACGATGATACCTTTGCCGATTACATAGTAGAGATTGAGGATCAGAAGTAGATGATCCGCTATGGGTGAGCTATTAATTTGGTCTGTATCCAGTGGTAGCATAAGAATCATTATGAGACAATCTAGAAATGTTAGACTCAAATGTGAACTCAGTACCCACATCATTATTGAGTAATCTTTTTTTCTTTACGAGACATAAATATATAAGGTGTAGAGAATATACATCTATCTTTTTTCATGTAATGTTTTGGGATATATATTGTAATATTTTTGGATCTATGTGTTGATACAACATAATATTTTGATTCTTTATCAGTTGGAATTGATATTTAAAAAATATTAAAAATATTAATATCATGCACGTGTAATTTTATTAAAAAAGTAGAAGAAATATTGAATAGAGTCTCAGAATTGAAATATAAGACTACTTTTGAGTTTGTAATGTGGGTTTTACCCTAGGTGAGACATAACTAATTTTTTTGTCGGACATTTTAAAAAAATATTTTCACATGCACAAATAATAAATAAATTATATATATATATATATATATATATATTATTTTATTATAATGACACAACGACTGAATCCTCTTCTATAAATATGATGTTATGTACAATTCATAGGGTTTGGTGCATAACCCTAAGAATTGAAAGAGAACATTATATGAATGTGTGGTGAATACTAATAATGGATCGAGGATCGTTATCACCAACACAATTCGAGGATCAAACCAATGATAACAATGTATATTCATTCTTCATCATAAATGTATCCAACCCTAGGTACAAAATTGTTTTATGTGGTGTATTTCCCTATTTTTTATCCCATGATGAACATGAATGAATTATTATAATAGTTTTATCCATGGTTTGATCATGCTTGAGGATTCATCTATATTCTTCCTCATATTTAAGTGAACTTTTTATCTCATTTTGGTGCTCTTCATTTGTCATTATAATAGTAAAAAATAAATTAAAACCCAAACATATCCAAGGTTCATTCCACTTTTGTGTTTTATGGATTTATCCACCATATATTCACATATTTATAATTCCATGGGTGGTGGTTCAATGAATTCTATATATTCGATCATTGTGAATCTATACAGGAGAATAATAGATCGATACCGTGGGTATGGTTCACGATGGAGGGTGAGATCATGATTTGACAATATTAGAGGATGAACATAGGTATATACGATTGGTTTAAAGGTTAATTGTTACCCATTTTGGTGAGTGGTGATGGAATGGGAAATGATGATGGTTTCTTGATTAGTTTGGATGGCCAATGTTGGATCTCTGGTGATGGCGGGGCATGGTCGGATGAGATCTGCAATCCTTAGAAAAGACTGAGGACAGATCTGGTGTAAATGGATCATACAAGTGTACTCATGAATTTTCCATGTTTTTCAGAAAAAAAAGTTATACAAGACTTTTAATCTTGATATATATGACATGTGGGGCCCTAGATATGATGCTAGGGTTTATGGAGAGAAGAAAATATCACAAGTTGTGTGACATGTGTCAGATGCTATGATACCTGACCTGGTGACTCACTGTGAACCCTCTAGTATATGGGAATGGATATAGTACACTGGTTTATCCATGTACTCAGGCACAAATAGTGTACACAAGATGATCAATGTACTCAGACCCAACCACAGTACATGGGAATAGTTTGAAGCACATTGGCATGACCACCTTTACACAAAAACAAACTAAAGTACCTAGGAATCGGCTATAAAAAAGAGGAGGGTGTCGTCCAACCAATAAATGATGTGTATCAATAGAGGACACATCATGTATTTTTGGGTTTACATGTCAAGTGATATGGAAATACACAGGTAAACTAGGGTTGTAAAGACACACTGGTACCACGAGTACATGCCATGTACTTTATTTGAGGGTGTTTGGAGCCCTTTGTTTCTTTATTATAGACCAGTTTCAATTGAGTGTAGTTATATAGTCCTTTCCTGTGAGGATATAATATGAAATTACATCCTCAAACTATAATTTTGATCCCCTTTACAGGTTCAGTATCAAGTATAGCTCGTGTGTCCCCCTATGCGACTAGGGTGAAATCCTATATTATTCATAGTTGGGGATCGTGGTATTGGAATGAACACCATACACAGGGTTCCAATACCCTATATAGAAGACTGACTTGATAGGATTTGTGGTGGCCCCCAGTGGCCATTGGTGTGATCCCCATTTGGTTGTTGATATCTTTAGAGATATAGTGAGTACTTCTTGGAGAGGTCAGATGATCATGACCTAATAGATGATCACCACTAGTTATATCATGTCTCATGGATAACTTTATCCTAGTACGAGAAATACCTTGAAGCCTCAAATAGTAAATTGTGGGTGGAAGTATTAGCATAGACCACTTGAGAATATATTTCTACCATGAGTATATCTGTGTTTACTATTTCAATGAATCTCATCCTTTTGAAATATATTGTGATGAGATAACTACTCATGATGCTTTATTCTATGTGATTTGGGGTTTCCTACTGTGTATTGTTATACATAGCATTTTATGGGATTTTTCTACACCGGTCATGACTTATGTAGATGACAGAATTATTAGGGAACCCTGGGAGGATATTGAGTTGGCATAACATAGTTTTGGGTCAGACAGACTAAGGTTCTTACTAGTGATACATTTGACAACAATACCCTTTTTTAGTAGGTTGGACATCATCTCAAGTTTTTTGTGGGATTTTATGTAGTACTTATCACTTTCAATACCTTATTTATGTACTCTGATTGTGGAATTCTAGATGCATGAATTTATTGGTATTAGTTTTATTGTTTTATATTTCAATATTTTTTGGGGTTTGATATGTCTGTGTGCATACATGAACATTAGGATATAAAGTCTACCATATGTGGGATATGCCTACTCAATGCTATTCACCAATCCTGGGATTATTGCAGGCAATCATGGTTTATTCACACTTAGATCTTGACTAGAAAGGGAGGTTCTGCTGGGTCGGGTTATGCCACAATTCTCTTTCCTTTTTTTACATTAGATTCATTATCATTTTTCTGAGTGATGATGTGTCCCACCCATGCAATGGTTGATTCATTTCAACTAATGGATTCACCATAGGGGAGGGAGTATAGTTACTACCACTAAGGAATATTCACCTTGTATAATGATGGAAGAGTATAATAGAGGACCAACTGGTGCAAGGTACACATAATGTTAGTTATTTTATATATCACATGGTTTTGGTTTCAATACACGGTAGATCTTGGATGTAAGGTTTCTGTATGATTTTTCTTTATTAAACAAGTGTTGTTTGATTATAAAAACCCATTCAAAAACGAAACTAGCATTAATTCATAAATAAATCACTCTATATATAACAATTTATTTTACATTTTTATAATTTTTAATAATATTTTTTATTTAAATAAATATTTCAATATATTCTACATTCAATAGTTAATAAAAAAATATAAAACATTAATAAATAATAACATCTCAATTATTATTCATTATTTCATAAAAAACATATTATTATTCCTATAATCAAAATATTAAAAATATGTTTATTTAAAATATTACTTAAATTTATCATTATAATGTATAACCCTTACTTTTTAATTATTAAAATATTTTTACACCCATAATTATTGTTTCTTAAAATATGTTCTCCTTCTAACCCATGTACTAAGACTAGTTATATTAAAAATTATAAAAATACATTCAATCTCACCCCCTGAATCAATCACCCCTAGAACACCACACACTCACACCTCATATTACCTTTACCCCTCAATGGAAATCCCCCAATCCCAAACTCTATACAACTCTCCCACCCTCAATCCCACTTTTTCATTGCGAGTGACCCAAATCAAAGCCCAAAAAACTCTTAACTCACCTCCCCCATTTCTCAATAGAGTCTCCCTATATCCCTTTCTGACCCTAAAATATATTTTATACACTCTTCTCATAGTTTCATCCCTTCCTATATATGGATAATCCAATTTCCCACATGTCATATCTTTGGTTTTCATGTATTTTACATCTCCATTCCATATATGCATTTGGATATTTTTTGTTTTTCATATTTTTATGGTCATATACATATATTATTTCTCTAGAACTATCTCTTTATCAAAAATTTTATAAATTATAATTGAAATAATACTATTATTGGATATTTTTATTTGATTATAGATTAATGGTGAATGTTTTTTTTACTATTAACAATTTTCCCTATGGTGCCCCTTGGATTCGAGGATGAGTCAAATTTTTTACCTATGCACGTGGTGGGGCACAGGTGTAACAGAACAACCTAGGTCAAAAAAATTATTCACCCAAGTCATTAAATCATGTATTTGTTAAAATAAATAAATCCAAACATGTTTTATATAAAAGGATAACGATACATACAACCATAGAAAGAAGTAGAATCGTGGGAGCTACAACTGAGCCAAATAGAAAAAACCCAAAATGTATGAAAAGTATATAACAAACAAGTATCCATGTGACCAACGGTCACCTCTAAACCAAAAAAATACATAAAGATAATCTTGAATGCTACAAAATTATCTTCTCTTTACCTTTATCTGAAAAAAAATCTACATCCACCCACAGGCAGAAGTCGGGTGTGAGGAAGATATTTAACAACCCAATGTTTTATCAATAAAATTCCCTTATTTTAATTATCTATTATAGTATAATAATATAATATTACATATAGAACACAATAAAAAACTTATAAATGAATAGTGAACAAAATAAAAGGTATCTCAATATGTTAAGGAACCCATACCAATGAAATAGTAACTTGACATTTTACATATTAATGTGACCCTTATAAATATTAAACATGCCAATTGAATAGTAACCTTACTAATGAAAGTATTAATAAAATTTACCCATATTAAATGTGATAATATGATATAAATATATCATAATAAAAGTAAGAGAATATATTAAAAATTATTAATAATGTGTTGGTATTTTTTTAAGTCATGTATAATTATTTACAATTTAATGATTCATTTAATAATTTAAAAGAAAATTAATTTTCATGAAAAGTATAAATAAATAAGTATTTTTATTTATGATTATATGATAATTTTAGGACACCATAATTAATTTTTCAAAGTGTTAGAAAAGAAATTTTAATTTCAACTTTTTTATTTTTCAAGTAAAATATCATCTTAATTAAATATTAAAATTATTATATTTAGAAATTTTTTTCATAAAATAGAGTTAATTTTTGAATTATATACTATGAAAATGGTTGGGGTGAATTTTTTTGATTTTACTAAAATACCTGAATCATTTGTGGATAGTAAAATACAATAATTTACGGTAAATTCTAAATAAAATAATTTCTACATCATGATTGTGTCATGGATGATGTAAATGGCCATTGATTTGAACTCACATGCTAGATTTTCAGTTTTTTGTCACAATAATCGAGGATATTCATATACTTGAGTATAAATATTAATCTAATGATTAAAATAATGGGAAACCACTCCTCTCCTCCTCTATAAATATCATCTCTCTTTACCTTCTCTCCTCACACCACCCAAACCTTGTACCTAGATGAAATTATTCTCAAATATCTCTCTAAGACTCTCCCCCATGAAAAAGAGATCTTGGTATCATAAGAAGACCAAAACCTCTCTCCTAAAGAGGCTCTCAAGGAAGATATATTCAAGAGGTAAATTTCTATTTTCTCTTCTTTTATTTTCATTTCATGTTCCTTTGTTTTCATTTCTATCCCCACCTCTGCTCATCCAAATGGTGTGATAACTTTAGTAACTTACATGTAATGTAATTTTTTTATTCTAATAGAATAAATCATCAACATCTCTCATTTATCCTCCTTTTAAACTAGAAATGAAAACACCATTCATGATGTGTTTATTCATCACATTCAAGGAATATGGGTTTTCAATTTCTTTTATCATTTTTAGTTCTAGTAATTAAACCATTTTTATGGTTTAACCAAACTATATTATATTTATTATGTATAATTTAAGGTTCTAGATTATTTTGTACCCATGATATTATTTTAAAAATCAAAATGCATTCGTTGTTATAAAAAAACTGCCAATTAACCAAAACAGTTATCCTTAAAGTGTTATATACTGTTTAATATTCCCTCCAAATAACCAAAAATATATATTCATCCATGTTATCATATGGATTTTCAAAAATAACTTATAAATCCAATTCTATACAAACATTTTCACATAACATTTTTAATCTTATGTGTATATAACTAAACCAATAATGAAAACCTTGGAACCAATTACTCCCTAAACAATGAAATTGAACCTCTTAACCCACCAAAAAGGTCATGAATGAACATAATCGGGTTATAAAAAATCAATAACATGTATAAGATGTTTTGAAAATATTAATTAATGAACTTAGTTTTGTTATCTAATACATTAATATCAAGTTAATTACACCATCCTACTTGTGGTAAAGGATTCTACTCGAACATCCATTATTCTTTCAAGTAGTTCTATCTTTATTTTACCCAAATGAAGTTATCAATAAATTTAATGAACATATTGTAAATTCTGGTTATATTCTATAATCTCATGTTTCAAGATCCATTCATCATTATCTTTCAGGTACATACATGGTTTTAAATGTTTCCCTCCTCAATTATTCTCAATAAGCAAGCCTATTTAAAAGGGAACATTCCTAATTCTTACTCATTTTCAAGTTCAATGTATAATATGTTTTTGGGAAGACATTATTTTTATAAAATTAACATTTATATTATGAAAACCTTCTTGTTTAACTTCTATTTTTATATAAAATATTATAACCTTTTATGTTTTAAATGACCATTGATATTTTCATTTAACCGCACTAGAATATTTTAATTAAAAACTTTCTAAAATAATCTTTTTACATGATATCACAAAAATTTTACACTACTTATCATGATATATTATAGTTATACAGTATTATTTTACCGGAATGATCTAATCCCATGATTTCATGGACATTTTTTTGATACACCCATTGTGTATTATTTATGACATGATTCTGATACCCATTTCATTCAATGGGTACCATAATGTTTATGTATGATTATTTATGTTGAAATCATATTCATGAACATTTTATTATTGGTTTTCCTAGATATAAAACCATTTAATTGGGTAAATTTTAGTCTCATGAGATGTTATGTGCAACAGTATTGGCGGTTAGCCTTGACTCGTGCTACCACGTGCAACAGTCTTGATGTCTAACCTTGACTTGTGCTCCTCCATGTACAATGAGACATGAATCGTGCTAAATTCATGTTCTTTGTTGCTCCCACATTACTATTACTCATTTTTTATATGATACCATGTTTATATTTTATGAATACATACGTTCCATGCCTTTTTATATCATTATGTCATGACTTCTAACCCATGTACTAATGTTTTACTCTTAAGTTTGTTCCCTTATTGGGATTTTTAGATCATACCTTTTTTCATGTTATACTCAAGTTATCCAATGAATATATATTAAAAAATTGATTTTATGAGATCTTTATGAATATTAAATAATGAAAATTTTATATTTAGTCCATTATTTTAAGTTTTATGCACCGAGTCTACCAAGATACTAGACTTTTTAATCCATTGCTCGTAATATGATGTTTTATTATGCTTAAAATCATGTAATGATTTGTGTAAAAGGATAGGTTCACTATATTTGGTATCACAGGATAATCTAGTTATTTTGGGAAATTAAGAATAGTTCACTTTAGTAAGAACCTTAGGGATAAAACTAAGTAAATGAAAACATCACTAAATTTCGGTAAGTATAGAGTAAGTGGTTTATCAGGAAAATTAACCCCTGTCTATATATGAACAAGTTGATGTGGCTCTGGAAATGATGATTCTTGGGGTAAAACCCAAAAACACCACATTGAGATAGACTTGAATAGGAAATAGTGCATGATAATGGGCCTTGCTTCACTCTTGGTTTGACACTCCCATGGGATATTCTTTGGTAATTTTATAAGCTTTATACAAACCATTATTATGGGAACAAGAAAAGAATACCATGTGAGTAAATGTGAGGAAACATATCATGGGTAACCTATATTGAAACCCAGGGAATCATGATTTAGGATATACTTTTCCATTAATATTTTATCCTTTTTTGTTTAAATTATACTTTTTTATTCTTATTAAATAGGTATTGAATAACTATAATTGTGCATAATTTCTTTTAGTTAATGACATAAAATAGAATAAAACATGACAACAATCAATGTGACATGAAATGTAATGATCACCCTAATGATATGCCTGATATAATGGGAACGGGTGAATAAAACATTATAGAAGTAATTGCTCAAATGGCTCAAGTTATGAATGATAACATTAATCATGTGGAACACCCTCCTCCTCTAAGGAATGATAATGTTTCTATTGAATCCTTCCTGTGAAAAAGTCCTACCATGTTTAGTGAATCTCCTAATCTCCTCCTTATCTAAAAGTGGATTAAATCCATTGAAAATATATTCTCTATCATCTAGTTCTCATAATAAGAGAAAGTCATACTGGCAGTCTATCATTTTGATGGTGAACCTTATCATTGGTCGACACTGATCAACAATATGAAGTACCATGAATAAATTAATTCCATTTAATTGTAGGCATTAAATAATTTTTTTTCAATAAACATTTTCCATGAACCCTCTGTCTCAAGGTGGAATGTGAGTTCCTCCGACTTAAGAATAGTAAGATGATTCTATCAGGGTGTATGAAGGAAACTTCATAAGGCTAGAAAGATACAACTAATAATTTTTAATGAACACCAAAATAAAGGTGGATCACTTTATTAGTGGACTAAATCCAAGTATAAAAAAAGTGTTTCTGATTCAAGATTTCGACAGTTATGAGGAGATTGTCTATTCTTCTCTAATGGTTGAAATGGAGATCATAGAATTGCAATGGTATCATGGTCTCGGTGAGAAAAAGAGAATAAGTGATTATACTATGGGTATTTTTTTAAAAATAAATCCCATGATGGAAATAATATTGAAGAACCCACATGTCAAATTTGTGGGAAGAAACATCCTGGGAAATGTCTAATGGAAACCAGGGATTGAATCAAAGGAGAAATAATGGGACATGTGTCTAAGAACTACAAGAGTGATATGAAGAATTCCACTAATGTGGTAGAATAAAGTAAGGTTCAGATCAACACTCAGCCTATATTTCATTGTTACAACTGCAAGGAACATGGGCATTATGAGATAAATTTCCCTAAGCCAAGGGTTGTCGGAGGAAATCAACAACAACCTCCAAGGCAACAAGGAAGGGATTCTGTTATCACTACTAATGAGGTGGAGCCCAAAGATGGTGTGGTGATAGGTATGATAGTTATTCATTCAAGAATAGGGAACATACTACTTCATTATGGTTCTACACATTCTTTTATATCATACTAGTTTACTATAACCATTCAAACACCGCCATAAATTTGAAGGTTATGTTATCTGTGATAATAATGAATTGGTAAATTATTGAATCCATGGTTTATAACTCCTCATTAGAAATTTTTTGTGGACTGAGCCTCCCATAAAATATTTTCATACTTTCTCTGGTAGAGTTTGATGATACTTTGGTCATGGATTGACTATCTTTATACAAATCCAACATTAACTGTTGGGAAACAGATATCACTCTTCAAATCCCAAAGTATCATCCAATCCTGTACATGTGTAAGAAGTAAGATGAATCACCTTAACAATCATAATCTATAGTGTGTATAATGTTTCCTTTTTAGCATTAATATATTGGTCAAATTATTGAGACAAATGAGATGATACTTCTCAAATATATTCCCATTGTGAGGGATTATAATGTTGTATTCCCTGTAGAATTTCTTAGTCTTCCTCCTGGTCAAGTGGTTGATTTATCAATTGAACATTTTCTTGGATACCATACCTATAAAAAATACAGCTTATATATTGGACACCATTGAGATGAAAGAGCTGAAGAAGTAGTTATAGTTGAATCTCGATAAGAGTTTTAGACACCTGAGTTCTTCAGTATGGGGTTCAACAGTCCTCATTGATAATAAGGATTTATCAATAAACCTCCAAATTGATTTTCTTGATCTAAATAAAATCATGATAAAGAACATGTATCACCTTCCTTGGATAGATTAATTTTTCAATCAGATAGGTGGGGTCCAATTATTTATCTAAGGTGGACCGTTGGTCTTGATATCACCAATTAAATGTGATAAAAGAAGATATTCCAAAAAATTGCCTTTCAAATGAGATATGGACACTACGAATTCATATTGATTCCCTTAAGAATCACTAATTCTCTAGAAATATTTAGGTATTTAATGAATAGTGTGTTTATAAATTACCTCAACAAATTTTTTTAGTCTTTATCGATAATATTCTGATATACTCTAAGAGAAAGGAGTAAATTGAGAAGCATTTGAATATTATGTTGATGAATTTCATAAGGGGAATATTTATTCTATGTATAGTAAATGTGTGTTCTAGATGAAGGAATTATCATTATTGGGGCATGTTTTCCCAAACAAGGGAATATCTATGGACCATTCCAAGACAAAGGAAATTGAAGAGTGTCCAAGGACAACATATCAAATGAATACATTTATCCTTCTAGGTCTAGATAGGTATTATCAATTATTTTTGAATAACATCTCATGATTGTAAAACCCAATAACAAAGGTGATACATATGGAAATGAAGTCCATATGGACTGAATAATATGAGGAAATATTTAAGGAGATTAAGAAGAAGCTTATCACTACACCAGTACTCACACTCCTGATAAGTGGATAAAACTATATATTGTATAGTGATTCATATAAAATCTTATTCAGATATGTTCTGATGAAAAATTATAAAGTGATAGCATATGCCTCAAGGTAGCTAAAAATCCATGAGAAAAACAATCCCATTCATGATCTAGAGTTAGCGGCTGTGATCTTTGCGTTGAAGATCTGGCGACATTATCTTTATGGGGAGAAGTGTGAGATATATATTTATTATAATAATCACAAATATATACACACATAAAGAGCTTAATATGAACTAGATATGATGGTTAGAGCTCATAAATGATTATAAATTCTCAATCCACTACCATCCCAGTAAGGAAAATATAGTGGCAGACACTCTAATTAAAACGAATCATACATAATTATCAATGATGAAAATTGAAAATGATCCAATATACTTATAATTGGAGAGGATATAAATGATAATTATTAACGGAGGAAATCACAAATCCTTTCTCAAATGATTTCTCAACTATCCCTCATTGAGAATATAAAGGATGCTCAAAGAAAGGATGTGGAAATTCAAAAATGGGTGGTAGCTATCAGAAATGGGTAATCCTTTCAGTTCAAGATTGAAAAGGATGGAGATGTAATATTTGGGTCACACTTATGTGTATCATCCTATCCAAGGATAATGAAGGAACTTATGAATGATGCACAGAGCTCAACCTTCTCTATTCACTCAGGGATCACAAAGATGTATCAAGATATCTAGGAGAATTATTGGTGGGACAATACGATGTAGGTTATTGTTGAGTATACATCAATGTGTCTGGTATGTCAAAAATAAAAAGATGAAAGGATAAATAGTTTAAGGGTATGATAAAACCACTATCCATACTAACATGGAAGTTGGAGAGAATCACCATGTACTTTTTCACCAGACATATAAGGACATACATAACTAAAAATGCTATATATGTCATTGTGGGTCATTTTACAAAGGAAACTAACTTTATCGTAATTCAAGAGGAATTCTCATTGGATCGACTTTCATGAATATATAACAATGAGGTTGTAAGTATTCATTGATTACCATTATCTATTGGATTAGATAGAGATCTGAGAGTCACATTGATGTTCTAGAAAAGTCTCCAGCTTGCTCTACGCACTGAATTGAACTTCAATATGTTCTATCATCCTCAAACCGATGGCCAATCTGAGCGAACTACTAAAACACCAGACGATATGTGGAAAGTGTGTTACATGGACATCAAAGGTGTATGGGACCAACATCTAACACATGTCGAATTCTCTTAAAGAAATAGTTTCCCCTCAAGCATCTGAACGACGCCATATGAATCCCTTTATGTGAAATGGTGTAGAACACTAGCGTGATTGGATGAAGTTGGTTAGTGTAAGTTGTTAGGACATGAAATGGTTAAAGAAATTGTTGAGAATGTGAAAATCATTCAGCACCACATGAAGACAGCCTGAAGTTGACAAAATTGCTATGCAGATAATCGTTGATGAGACCATGAGTTTAATGTTTGAGACATGGTATTCTTCTGCATATCTCCATAAAAGAAGGTCATGAGATTTGGGAAAAAAATAAAGAATAATCCTAGGTACATAGACCCATTCAAGATTCATTATCATGTCGGAGCTATGGATTATCGACCATCTCTTCCATCTACTTTGTCTAAAGTACAAAATTTCTTTCATTGATCCCTCTAATGTAACTACATACCAGATCCTTCACATGGTACAATTGGAGAATGATATTTCTTACGAGAAGCATCCAGTGATATTTTTAGACTATAGAGATAGTGTTAGATGCAACAAGACTACTCACCTGGTCAAAGTACTATGGAGGGAGCACATGTTCAAAAACGGAACATGATAAGTTGAGGAAGCAATAAAGGAAAATTACACACACATGTTTTTATATTAGAATATACAATGAAATTTCAAGGGTGAATTTTTTTAAGGGGGGAAGAATGCAACGACCCAATAATTTATCAATGAAATGACCTTATTTTAATTATGTCTTATCATATAATAATATAATATTACATAGATAACATAATACAATCCTAATAAATGAATAATGTGTAAAATAAAACATAGCTCTAGAATTTAAGGATTGTATACTGATGAAATAGTAACTTGAACTTTTGAATAGTAATGTGACCCTTATGAATAATAAACCAACAAATTGAATAGTAACCTCACTAATTAATGTATAAATATTATTTATCCATCTTATAAGTGAAAATATTTTATAAATATGTCATGGTATATGTAAGTAAATATTTTAAAAATTATAAATTATGTGTTGGTATTTTTGTAAGTCATGTATATTTAATTACAATTTCATGAAAAAAGTATTAATTTAATAGAAAATTTATTTTCATGAAATTTATCCATAAATAAGTATTTTTATGACTTATTATTCTAATATAATCTTTGGATACCTTATTTTCTCATTGGGATAGAAAAGCGGGATTTATTTTAAAATTTTAATTTTTCATGTAAATTATGAATTTAATTAAAATTTAGACTTCTTATATTTATAAAATTATTTTAATAAAATTTAATTCATTTTTTAATTCTGCACATTGAAAAATGGTTGTGGTTAATTTTCAATATTTTTAAAAAATACTTGATTTTTTGTGAATTGTAAAATACTATAATTTACGATAAATGCTAAATAGAAGAATTTCTAAATGATGATTGAGTCATTGTTGATGTAAATTTCCATTGTTTAGAACTAAAATTATCTATTTACTATTTTTTTCATATGAATCAATAATATTCATAGTCTTGAGCAGAAATATTTAACTAATGATTAAAATAATGGGAAACTCCTCCTCTCCTCCACTATAAATTCCTCCCCTCTTTAACTTCTCTCCTCAAAACTCTCAAGACTTGTGACTCATAAAATTTATACTCAATTATATCAATAATATTCTTTCCCACTACTAGGAACTATTGGTCTCATAAAAATTCCAAAAACTCTCTCCTAAAGAGGCTCTCAAGGAAGATATATTCAAGCGGTAAATTCCTCTTTTATTTTCTTCATGTCCCTTTGTTTTTATTTATACCCTCACCCATCCTTATCCAAATGGATTGATAACTCCAATAACATATAGGTTCTAGAATTATTTTATTATGTTATAATAATTCATCATCATATCTCTTTTTCCCTCCTTTTATACTAGAAATGAAAACCCTATCCAAGATGTGTTAATTCATCACATTGAAGGGCGACATGTTTTAAATTTCTTTTACTATTTTCAATTATAGTCATGAAACCATTTTTATAGTTGAACCAGACTATAATATATGTATTATTCTTAATTTGAGGTTATGGAATCTTTTTTACACTTGATATTAATTTATAAAGAAAAATGTGTTCGTTGTGATAAAAACAACTAATTAACTATAACTGTTATCATTCAAGGTATATATAATGATTTAAATCAACTCTAAATAACCAAATAAATTTTTTGACCATTTAATAATCTATATGTTAACTAGTTACAAATAACTCCAATTCAGGGAAATCATTCCCACCTTACATGTATATAAGAAAAACCATCATGAAAACCAAGGAAACAAACGCTCCAAAAACAATGAAATTGAACCTCTTAACCCACCAAAAGGTCATGAAGGAAACTAATAAGGTTATAATAAATAAATAAATTCTATAAGATGTTATGGAAATATTAATTAATTAATTTAGTTTTGTTATATTGGGCATTAAGATCAAGTGAAGGACACCATCGTACTTATGGGAAGGGATTGTACCCAAACCTACATTATTTCTTCGAGTTGCACTATCATTATTTTTATCCAATTGAATTTGTCCATTAATTTTATGAAAATATTCTAAATTCTGTTTATATTCCCCAAACTCTTGTATCAATATCCATTAATCATTCTCTTTCTGGTATTGACATGTTTTTAAATGATTCCATCCTTAATTATTCCTGATAAGCAAGCCCATTTTAAGGGAACTTTCCAAAATCTTACCCATTTTCAGGTACACTATATAATCTGTTTCAAAGTAACCATTATTTTTATAAATCTAATATTTTTATTACTAAAACCTTCTTGGTTCATTTCTTGTTTTATATTAATAATTATTCCCTTTTATGTTTTAAATTACATTTGATGTTTTCTTTTAACTTCGCTAAAATGTTTTTATTACAATGTCTCATAATTAATATTTTTACATGTTATCACATAAAGTTGAAATCAATTATCATTATATAAGCCTAATCTATGTTAATATTCTCCATTTATGATCTACTTCCTTTCCTTCATGGAAACTTTTATGTTACTCCCATTGATTACGCTTTATGACAGGATTATGATACCCATTTCTTTCCATGGGTACCCTTAGGTTAATGTATGATTATTTATGTGGAAAGAAAATTCATTAACATGTTATGATGGGTGATCCAAACTAGTTTTCCAATTCATTGGGTAATGTTTAGTCTAATGAGATGTTATGTGAAATGGTCTTGGCAGTTAGCCTTGACTCGTGCTTCCATGTGCAACGGTCTTGGTGGTTAACCTTGACATGTTCTCCTATATGTGAAAAAGGTCTTGACTTGTGATAATGTCATGTTTTATTTTTTTGAATAATTAATATGAAACCAAGTTTATATTATCCAATGATTATATTTTATGAATCCATATGTTACATGCCTTTTTATATCATTATGTCATGCCTTCTAACCCATGTGCTAATGATTTATTATTTTTTATTCCCCTACTATGATTTTCAACTCATCACTTTGTTCATGTTATCCTTAGGTTATCCTATGAATATGTATGAGAATAATGGAATATAGGAGCTATTTATGAATATTAAATTATGAAATTTTACTTAGTTTAAATTTTTCAGTTTTATGTACCTAGTCCTCCACGACAGTAGAAATTACAATCCTTGGATTGTAATATGATAATTTATTATTCTTAGAATCTTGTAATGATCTTTTTAAAACTATAGGGTCTTTATAAAAGATCCCTTCAGGATACCACCAAATAATCTTTACGAGTTCTAATAATAATAATACACAAGTTCATGCATTAATATAAAATAGTGTGAAAATATTTTTTATAAATAATCAATTTGAAATCCTTTTTCAAACAATCATAGAGTTTTTACATATTACATAAAATGTTTCCAAAGACAAAAAATATAGGTAAATATACTGAATTTAAATAAACATGTGATCCAACATCTGTGAAATAAA
This sequence comes from Viscum album, assembly GCA_963277665.1. NCBI lineage: Eukaryota > Viridiplantae > Streptophyta > Magnoliopsida > Santalales > Viscaceae > Viscum > Viscum album. Next base: position 1,474,969,130 of record OY728164.1, on the reverse strand, counting down.
ATATCTTGAAATCAACAACTAGAAACAAAAATTCACCTTCCATCTAGGATATATCCTATGAGAACATAAGTATTAGATACTCACAAGAAAAATTAGGTTTAAGGTGGGATCCAAATAACATCAAGGATTTCCATATACCATCGACATACCTCATCGTGTTGCACACAGACTAAGGCTAAATATGTATCTTTATCAATGCACCCAAGGTTACCATTGTGCAATGTTTGCCAATTTTGGTTTCAAAAAATCATGACCACATTTTTTTAAAAAAATCAAATAAAATTAAACCATCTTATGGGTTTGAATATCAATTTTCCATTTGAAATCAATCCAATTTCGTTTTCAAAGAAATCCCCTTATCTAATTCAAACCCATGAACTTTCAATTTAAATATATTCAACTATATTTAAAATCTTAAAAAATAATATGAACAATAATAAATTAAATAAATCAGAACACATGAATAGATCCACCTACCACAAAGATGTTAAAAACCAAAATGCCTTTGTCAATGGGGACTTGAACCCAAGAGAATAGACTTCGAAAATCTTGGAACACTAGGAAACTAAATGGGATTGATATAATGCCCTATAAAATCACAAAAACATAGTGTAAACTTATCTAAAACCCAAACCAAAGAAGAACCATGAGAAAAACTTACCGGGATAAGAGAAATCCAACTGAAACTATGATCAATCACAGAACAAATCACTCCAAATGGATGAAATCTACCCAAAAGTCCTAGGGCATGATCTCTGGCTGAGAGGATAATGATTCAAAAGAGAACAAAGCCTCAAACACCTTCATGACACCCTAAAAGCTATAACTTAGGGATTTACATAGCATGTAATACCTTTCCACATCATGAAACTTGTTCATTATTAGTTAATAATAAAACACATCATCTTGGATTAAAAGCATGATTTTTTACAATACATAAATTATAGACCTTATAGGATTCAAATAATTATAATGTTCTGTAAAATAGCTCACGTGATGTGCCTGATAGACAATAAACAATGTGTAAATTACCAATAAGGAGGTGAAAATACATTTTCATGCTAACAATTCCAACAAATCTTGAACATCACAATTATAGGTATACTCCCAATTCAAGGTTGACAAAAAATTCCCAACCAAAAAAGGAAACCAAAAGAATATAATAATACATACTTTAAAGAAACATAATAGGAAATTATAATACCCCAACCACGATACATTCTATCCCAAGATAGAGATCAATATCCTGGATTCTTAAAAATAAATGGCCACTTATACCTCCATCAATGACTCCCACTCCCATAACTAGTGGAGATCCTATCCATACTTTCGTAGTACCTAGACCAAGGGTATTGTTTTACCAAGTAGTACCTTATCCCATTGATCCATAATATGAACTATTAGCTAAACCAATGTGGTATCGAGCTCAAGAATAACATTATCACATCTAATCACTTGGGAAGGATTGGGTATATACCTCTTCAAATGGGAGACATGAAACATGTTTTGTATAGTTGTTAAAATGGATGGTAAAAGAAACTGATAGGTCACCCTCTATTGTCACTAAATGATATCAAATAGTCCCATGAACCTAGATTCAAACATACCCTTCTTACATGAATGGTGGTGTCCCATGGGATGGAAACTTTGGGGAAACACGATCGCCAACATCAAAATCCAATGGTCGATGAAGATGGTCTTCATAATATTTCTATTGAATGTGTGACTTTATAATATAACTATGGTTCAACTACACTACCTATATCATATCATGAACAACACTCGGGCTCACCAAGGATGAATCCCCCAACTCTGCCCAACATAAGGAACATCAACATTGATGCCCATACAAAGTCTTGGGGAACTCCATTCTTATCGAAGCATGATAACTATTATTATAGATAAAATCAACCAAAGGAAAATTTATGTCAAAAAATCCTTTTAAATCAAGCAAAAAACCTATATCATATCCCAATTAACTTGCAAAAACCCTCTCTATATTTCTATACTTCAATTTATGACAAGACATGCTCAATTTCAACTAAGAACCCATTTCCTTATTCAAATGTTTCTGAAACATGGATTTGAAACTCAAGTCCCTGTTATAAAAAAAATAAAGAGGGAACCCCATGAATATTCACAATATCTTAGACATACATGTTCCCAGGTTGTTTTAATATCATCATCTCCTTTATTGGTGAGAAATGCACTGATTTTGCGAGTCTATCAAAAATCAACCAAATAACATCTTCCACACTAGGAATTTGTTGTAAACAAAAAAAAATCAATGGATATATCATCTGAAATCCATACCAAAATTGTAAAAGGATTTAAAAATGATGTTATTTGGTGTTCATCCTTAAATCTTTGACAATTGATACACCACGATAAAAAATATTCAACTGAACGCCTCATCCACAGACATCAATACTGATCTCTCATGTCATGGTAAATCATTGTATCCCTAGGGGGGATGGAACAACATTCATGATATACACAATATATCAACTCCTATCTAATGGAAAACAGAAAAACAATTCTAATATGGAACCAAAAATCTCCACTAGGAGATTGAGACCACTCACACAAGGTCTCCCCACCATTTTAGATTTCACATATACATCATCTCTCGGTGTTTGTAATATGTTCAAGTCTAACTCACTCATAAAAAGTAATGTCAAACTTTACCAAATACAAGAACACACTCCCAAAAAACTCCTTTAATCCAAATATCATCTTAGTGAACAAACTCATCAGAGACCACTGCTCAACTGATTCCTTCACTACATGTATTAGAAAATTTCTACTCAATGCATCGGCTAACAAATTCTCATTCCATGGGGTATATATGATATCAAAATAAAAGGTATGAAGATACTCAACCTAGAATCTCTATCATATGTTCATATTTCTTGGAGTGAAAATATTATTTCTGATTTTTTAATTAGAATATACAATAAAATACTCTCCAAAGTGATAGTGACCCAACATTTTGAGCACATGAATAACTGTTTCCAACTCAATATCATTGGTAGGATTGTTCTTATCTTGAGGGAGTAACTTTTATGATCCATAATACACAACTCCTTTCCTCTACATCAAGACACAACCCAAAATTTTACCGTAAGCATTGTAGAAAACATCATATCCCAACCCTGGTTTTGGAATAATCAAAACTGGCATTGATGTTACAATAAAATTGAGCTCCTCAAATGATTTATAACACCTTACATTCAATTCAATATTTACACCCTTATGGGTTAAACCTTTCATAAAAAATGTGATATTAGAGAAGTCCAGACAAACCATATATAGTTACACTATAACCCTAGGAAGCTCTAGATTTAAAATACATTTCAATCCTACTCTAGAGAAATATATTCCGAAACCTATTTCGGATCAACTGAGATTCCCCTCTCAGATATCACATGCCCCAGAAACATCACTTTCTAGATCCAAAACTCCCCCTTGGAAATCATACCATATTAAATATGTTATCTTAAGGTTTGATTAAATATATCCAATTGGTCTATGTCATCCCCCTCTAGCTTGGAGTACACCAAGATATCATCTAAAAACACAACAACCAAAGAGTCTATGAACCAATGAAATATTTGGTTCATCAATTCTTTGAATATAGCAGGATCTTTAGTGAGTCTGAATGGAAAAAACAAAAACTCAAAATTCCCATATCGACCCCTGAATGTTGTCTTAAATATATAATCTTCTTATACTCTCAATAGGTGATTCCTTGACCATAGGTCAGTCATAGGAAACCAACAATCCCCTCTAAAATAATTAATGAAATATTTAACTTTGTTTATAGGCTTTTAGTTACTAACGGTCACCTGATTCAAATTTTGATATTGAATATAAGGTCTAGGAAATCTATTTTCCTTCTTAGAAATTATTACCTGATAAGACCTTGGTGAAACACTTGGATGAGTAAATCCTTTCACCTATATGTCCCCAAGCTAGAATTTGGGTTCTACTAACTCAGTCAGTACAATTCGATATGATGACATAAAAATGGAAATCATTCATGAAACAGGTCAACAGTAAACATGAACCCTCTATATGATGAGAAAACCAAAAAATAATAATTTGAAAAGACCTTCGGGTGTGCAAAAACAAAATTAGGTAGCTGAATTCCCAATCACAGGTCAACTACATCAAGGAAAATTTCAGACAACAAGCATGAGATTAAATTGGCATAAGGAACAATCAGACCTTCCCTTATTGATCTATAGTCCCCATATCCCTGGAAAATGTGAGTGACCCCGTCATTAGATATGAACTATACCCAACGATGATCATAGAAAATCTAGAAAGTTATTCAAATAATCCATTCCATACTATTGATCAAGTCAAAGATGTCATGACTAGGAACTAATTAGTCCAAAACAACCTAAAAGTCTTCTATCACCACCCAAAATGTGGGACATTTGGAACCATGTTTGGACCTATTTCCCAAAGACATAGAAATATAAAAATAATGTCATATGACCCTAACTCAAAACCAATATGTCAAACAACATTGATGATATAAAGAAATAAGTAGGACCTATATCAGGAAAATATAGCATCGTAGAATATGAAGTATACATTGTACCTATAATAGTAGTTGGACCTTCTTTGGATACCTATGACTCAACCTCTACCACATAAATACATTTGGTCATATCCACTTGGATATCCCCCTTGGAATGAGAATAAGACCCATCACCCTTGTAAGAATAAACATGATCCAATAACTCCTTGGGAAAAATGGATTCTATTTTACTACAATGGGATATCTTATCACTGAAATGATTTAGTTGGTTACATTTCCCACAAAGATGAGAAGTTTTATGATGCTACATGCACTACTTCTTGTTATGACCACACACCCCACACCGGTTGTAAATGAATTTTTTCTTCTCTATAGAATCCCATAAAACTGGTCCTATAAAAAATGGCCACTCCTATGCTTTCTTTTCTAACTAGAAGAATTACCTAGGATAATTGACGAACTTACTGAATCTACACACAAACTTGTACTTCTAGATATGTCTTCATTATCAAAAGGTTATTTATCCACAACCTCTAAAAAGGTAAGAATGCAAAAAAAAAACTATCATGGACTAAACATCGTCCCTCATCCCCATATCAAACCCATGATCCTTTAAGAAATCATTGGTAACATGATCAAGTTCCAGGTATACTAACTCAGAAATATGGGTGGAGTAATCATGAATAGTATAGTCCCCTTACTCCAAGGTTATAAACTCTTGGGTCTTTTCCACACGTAATGTACCATGATAAAACTACTGATTAAAAATCTTCTTGAAATAATCCCAAGAAAGACATTCATGAAACCTATCTTTAATTATTGAGTCCCACCATATTCTACATGGTCCATTGAGAATTTATGTAAAAAAACTCACATAAGAATCTATAGGAATCCTTTAGAATATTAAGATCTTATCAATCTTTTCAAGCCCCTCCTCTGAATCTTGTGGTCCTTTTTCACCACGTAAGATAGTTAGATATTTCATGGGAAATTATGAGTCATGATCCACTACCCATCATGGGTTCACTATTCCCACTAATCCCAATGTTCGAATGGTACAGACCAATACTTCAACCAAAGAAGGGTCCATTGGATGATTCTCCTGCAAAACCTTCCCTGTGGCTTCCTCTATTGAATTTGGATGAGATCATATAAGATGAATTGTCTCTTAAAAATGAAAATAACTAATTATCCATCATTAAGTTCTAAAAAAATCAAACTAATTATAATAATATGAAATAATGATTTAAAATAATAACATTTTTAAAGTAGTTATGAATTATATCACTAAAGGGAATCACCCTTAAAATGGAACCTATCCATCTAAATAAAATATCCTCTTAGTTTATTCAAATTACTGGACGTACACCAAGTATTTATAAATTTTAGATAGGTTAATTTAAATAAAATTCCCAAATAATTTAATCAAATGAACATAAATAATATGACTTGGACTTATTAAAGATTTTCCCGACCACCCATGGAAACTCAGCTTCAGTAACAAGAGTGATATTTCCAGTCCCCTTTTCTACACTTAATATCCAAATCACGATGATCTTAATCCACTCTACCCAATAAATAGAAAAAAATCAAGAAGTACTAAAACACATTTGGATGAGTAACCCCTTTGATACCAAATTGTAACAGACCGACCAAGGTCAACCAAACTAGTCACCCAAGTTATCCCATCATGGGTGGGGTAAAAAAAGAAAACAAAATTAGTATCATATAAAAGGATAACAAGACATACAACCAGAACAAGAAGTGGAGTCATGGAAGATACAAATGATCCAAATTAGAAAACACCAGAAAGTAGGCCATGTCTAGAAAAAACTAGTCTACATGTGACCAAATGTTACCTCCAAACCAAAATGGATTCATAAAGAGAAGAATGTATGCTACAAAATGGTATTTCCATTAATTGTATCTTACAACAAATGTATACAACTTTCCACATAAAGATGTAGGGTGTGAGGAATTTATTCCATTAGGATACCACCAATGAATCTATATAAGTTCCTGTTACTATAATTCACATGTTCATGATTTAAAACAAAATATTTTTTCAAGCGTTTTTATAAATAAAAACTTTGAAATACTTTTTAAAAAAATAGATGTTTTTTCAATGAATTTATAACATCTTTATATATCTAGAAACAAATCATGTAAAGATACAATATATAAATAATCAGTTTATCCACTATCCATGTTGTAAACTATCATGTCATAGATAACCACAATCAATAATGCACTAACTAGTTGTGGTATAGCTTATGGGATAATACGTAATAGACACTCACAATACTAACAATTCATATGTTTATATCCAACTAATAATGATTAATTCCATTGATCATCATCATTAAATAGGTTACCTCTTAGTGGTTCCACACACACTAAGGCTATTGGTGTCTCTTTCCTGATGCACCCAACGTTCTCACTATGCTGTTTTTTTTTTAATTTCTGTTTTAAAAAACCACTATCATAGATTTATAAAACAATTTAAAATCTAATCCAATACTCTCTGGGGTTTAAAATTCATTTTCTATTTCTAATCAATGGAATTCCATTTTCTAAGAAAACCTATTTCCAAATGCAAACCCATGAACTTTTAAATTTCAATATATGAAATTCCATTTCTAATCTCATGGAATTAGTAACAAAAATATGAAAATAAAGAAATTATAACTCTTGAATAGATCCACCTAGAAACAAATACATTAAAAACCTAACCTCCTTTGATAATTGGGAAAAGAACCCAAGATAATGGCCTTAAAAATTCATGGAACAATTGGAAACTGAAGAGGATTGATATAAAAACCTATCAAATAAAAAAATATAGCCTAAACATAGATGCAAACCAATCGAAATAAGAAATTAGTGAAACACTTACCCGGATATGAGAAATATGGCCCTAATCGAGATTAATTTTAGAATGAATAGAGGGAATGAAGTCACCCCAAATATCCTAGGGTAAGATTTATATTCAAGAGAAGAAGGATATAAAAGATAATGAATCCTCAAAGACCCACATAACACCCCAAAAAATGTAAGTTGGGGAATTAAATTTCATGTAATACCTTAAAATAATATGAAATTCATTCAGTTTGACTTAAAACAAAAAAAATTCCCCAAATTAAGAATGCAATTTTTTACATTACACAACATGTAATACTATCACAGTATGTAAATGAGCTCATGGTATTTTTCTGACATCCACAAACTATCATGTAATCCCATTAGACCTTGTGTAACTACACAACATGGAGCAGAAACTAAAAAATTCATCCAGAATATTAAAAAAAAGTCCTAAACATCATAATTATAGGTATTATCTCAATTAATGGTTGACTAAACTCACCCAATGAAAAAATGAATCTAAAAGATAAGACTAAAAATTTTCTGGTGTAAAGGTAACGGTGTGTTATAATGGTGTACTTCTTGGGAATGGGGTGGGGAAACCATGATCCATCCCTTCCATATTTCACCCCATGTCTATCAATTTAAATGAGAATTTTATCAATAATTCATTCTTAAAAATGGCGGAAGAAAACCTAAAAACACTATACATTTATTAGTGTGAAAATTATGTATTAAAAAAATGAAGAATAGAAAATACGTATCTTCCTCTTCATTTTCATCCATGCAAAACCAATGAGGTTGATATAAATCCTTTATAAATTTTCTTTCACCATTGACATATTTTGGTATCAACTAACTTATGGAATTACCCAAACCCTTTTTTATTGATACCTCTTTCAACCTCCAATGGCATGCCAACACCATCCACATGCAAAGGATTGAAAAATGATGGATAGAGATTTGGATTATATCCACATGATCAGATATATAAAAATTAATCATGAAATAATTTAATTTATATAGTTTATCAAAAAAAATAAACCTAAAATGGTTATAACATCTAGTCTGTGCTTTTTTAAAATTTATTATAAATCTTATAATGCTCCTCTAATTTATATAAGTTATTTTATACTCAATGATCACTTTATAATTAATTAATTACCACATAATGTGTTCCAAGACACAAAAATATAAAATTTTATTCAAAATAATTAAATATAACTTATAATGATCACCTCATTATTTTATATGAACATTTATTATTAGATTTTTTATATTATGTGTTTTGAGGCTCTGTTCTCTTGGTTTTGTGTTTGGTATTATATATAGGAAAAAATAGTTTTTTAGGTGTTCCATTTTTGTTTAATGTTTAAAGGAATATGTTTCTTTTATTATTTTTATAGATTTTAATAGTTTTATTAGGGAATGATTGGTCATTATTATTTAACTGATATAGTGATGCTACTAAAATTTTTAGGATTTGTATTATAATGAATTTTACTGAGTTGGTGTATTTTATTACTTTTTTTATGTGAGATAAAAATATCTTACATAAAATATGATTTTAAAATATTTCCATGAGGATGATCATATAATTTATATGGTGTTTTACTAGTTTCTCTATATATCTAACTGTATTTTATTATTTTATTTATTTTGTGACTATATGTGTATATGTTTGTCATGTCTTATTTCCAAAGGTATTGAAGCTGACAAAAAGAGGCCGCATATGCCTGTAATTATTTATAAAGAAGTATACGTGGCCTGTATTGTCCATATCCAAATCTAGATCCAACATTTGACTATCAAAAATATGTTTTTAGTAACCCTAACTAATTTGAAACTATTATGACCACCAAATGTACTCACATAAACCATTAAAAATCATTTAGTGACTTCTTTTAATCAACACTAATGTCTTTTTTCACTAGTTATATAAATTGTAATGGCCTAGACATTCTTTTATCATTACTTTGTATCTTCTAAATGATATTGACATTAATACGAGATTATAAAAAAATATAGATATATAACTAGACTTCTAGTTGGATGGGTATACTGAGACATGGACCTCAATTCTACGCTGTGAGAAGTTGGCTAGAGGAGGATGTTATTATGCAGTCTATCCTATTGTGTCATGAAATATTTAGTCAACACATGGTTTATATACTTTGGTGTAGGGTGTGAGATATGTGATTTTTGTGTCATGATTTTTTGATGCAAGATTCAGGTTGTGGTGTGATTAGAGTAGATTATGGTGAGAAGGGTACTCTGGGATTCTTAGTTAATCTTCCATGAGGAAGGTTGTGTTGTATCTATGTAGGTGATGGTATGGTTCTCTTGATGAGCTTCAAAATTATTTTATATAGGTTATATGTCATGTCGGGTATTTTGGATTAATATTATATCATATCGTGGTTAATATCACCTATATGGGAATTATAATGTGGTTGTACACATTGTAGTGTGAGGTACTAGGTGACTGATTTATTGGTTTTCTTTATATAAGGCTTGTAATTTGGTGGTTTCTTTCATTGTTTCATGGTTTGGTTTGGGGTTTGTCTGGTCTAAAGTGATTATGTAATTGTATGCTTCTTACTAGACAATTTCATTTCAGGTTTTCGATGTTGGAGTTGTTTGGTAGGTGTCTTAAGGAGGTCTCATGAGTTTTTTGAGTAGTCTAGAGGTGGAAAGAGATATTGTAGGAAATACACGCCATGTAAATTGTACATGACATGTAAATGTGATTCATAACCTATGTGAGGCTAGTTCACGATGTGTAATTATTTGGTTACCGATCCTTAGAAGGGATTCATTTTTTGATAGAAATTATAAATGTGACATTAGATGTGGTAGAAATGGGATTACACATTATGTAAATCCCTAATGAAGCACAATTATAATGTTTGGAGTGTCAAGGTTTCTCTCAGACCCTACAGATGTTATTCTTTCTACTTGTTTCAGATGAGTCCCTAGATCCCAAAGTAGACCATGAACCCTCCTCTTCTCTTTCATTGATTTGTCGGTTCAGGATGATCATTGTTAGAAATCTATGGTTGATCAATGGTAGGCTCTTATCCCTTCTTGGGGTTTTTCTTTCATTCTTCTCTAGAGGATTCACTACGGTGATGTTGTTTTGATTTGGGGTGTGTGTTGTGTTATGTTTTTATGATCCACTGATGAGGGTAAGTTGATCTATTATTTCTCATGGTATGTTTGTGGTTTTCATGAATTTCTTCTTCACCCTGTAGCGTGCAGTGAGTTAGAAAATATTCCTTGAGGTAGGTAATCCCTCATTTTTATTTATTGTGTATCATGCAGGAGGGTATTTCTTTTTTTACCTATGGTTTATGGTTGTGATGGATTAATTAAAGATTAATAGTTGGTTAAATTTAAATTTAATGGTGAGGGGGTTTGATTCACATGGTTTTACAACTTTTTTTATTATTGGGATATTGTGATTGTAGGGTTTTGATGCCCCTCTAAAATATTATTGTTGGGGGATTTGTTTATTCCAGATATATATTTTGTGACTAATGCTCTTGTTGTGAATATTGTGATATGTAGAGTACCAGTTCTAGCCTTGTAATACTTTTAAATATTTCTAAATATTAATCCAGAGCTAGGTGTTGAGACGGTGTGCGATTCTGATGCCCGGTGTGCCCGGAATTAATTTTATAAAAATATTTAATATGTTTTATATTACGCCTGTGATATTAATCAATGAAAATAGGACAACACGTAAATAGTTTATTAGATTGGAAACATGAGACCACATTTGGGTCTGGAACATGGTGTTTGCCCTAGGAGATACATAAAATAAGTCAACGTGGGGCGTCCCGACCCCTCGCTTTTTGGCAGAACATTTTTAGTGATTTAATTTACTAATCTAATTAATTTGAATAAAAATCCATTAAAATAATTTATGGATATAAATTCATATATTAGATGAATTGCCTTATAGTTTTTTTTCCAACAACCTCACACCTCTCTTATCCTCTCAATCCCACGATTTCAGTGGTGTGAGGTTCAGGCAACAGGCGGTGGCGGTCCACGGCGCACCGACGGAGGCGGCATGCGGCTAGGGTGAGGCGTCCAGGCAGCAGTGCGATTAGGGGCGACGACCTGCATGGAAGGGTGGGACTGGGAGATGAAAAAAAGTTAAATAAATAAATAATAATAATAATAATAATAATAATAATAATAATAATAATCTTCATTTAAATGCACATACCTCTTCTCTACGACGTCAAATCAACGCACCATCAACAGTAGTGTGACACTGATTTTGAGACAGACATTCCAAGTCTAATATTGGATGTATTTTTTAGGTTTGTAGATTGGGCCATCGTAACACAAAAATAATAATAATTATAATAATAATAATAATAATATACTTTTATTATTAATCTTTAAACCCCCATTACTCCCACTTGAGGAGTCTGATTGACGCGATGTCAGCGGTGGAAAAACCCCATCGATGTCACGATCATTTTAAAACAATTTTGGATAAATATTATTCTCCAAATCATGTCCTTGGGCAACAAAATGGCCAAAAAATAATATATTTTGTATTTTTATTAACTCTTTGGTCAGTCCTAACTCTTGCGTGCAACGTCCGATTGACAAGCCATCAGTGGTGATGCATACCTGTTTTCGAGATATTAATTTAAAGGAAAATGTTGGAAATAATATTTGGTATCGTGATTTAGTTTCATGAATCACCTTTGTGAAATAATAATAATTTAATTATTATTATTCGGGGATTCTTTAATTATACCAATATTCTAAATGGGATGTCTGTTTGATGTGAATTCAGTGGAACTGTGACCAATATATGTGTACGCACTTTTCAAGACTACATTCGGGTTTTCAATCCATGATTTAGGAGCGGGCCCTGTTAGGCCTGGTACACACGTGTTGCGGTGAAGTTCATCTTTTTCACCAGAATCTATTTTGGACGACCGTGTAGTCCATATCATGTGTTTATTCATAGTGTTGTAATGGGGCGATCAATAAAATTTTTATTGGGAATGAGGAGTGGTCCCCATGAGACACCTTCGAGTGTAATGTGGTGGTATAAATTTTTTTCATCGGATGCCCGATTAGTGCGAATGAATAGTCGATCATATGAACTTTTTTGCAAGGATCAAAATGGTTTGATCTGTTTGGATGGGTGGATCCATTTTAATGATCTATTTAATTGTAGAAACTTGGAAATAAAATCAATGGAAGATCCTTTTAGATGTTTTCTGATCTTGATGTTGGTCTAGCGGTGTTTGATTATGGTAGTAACAGAAGTGATGTTTTCAGAATCAATCGGTTAGTACCAGCTTACCCTCAAGCGCATCACCCTTCATTGGGGATAGGTAATGGTGTTCACTAATGAATCATTAGGTCCCACCCTCAATTATTTCACCCTTTAGCATGGGTGGGTAAGAAAAGTTGTCGATGAATCTTTAGGGACTTCACTCCATCAAATCAACCTTCAGTAGGGCTGGGCAGTGGCATTCGACAATGACTCTTTGAGGATTACCCTCCAGCGTATCACCCTTTAGAAGGACTGGGAAGTGGAATTCACTGATGAAACATCTTGTCTTTCCCTCCATTGAATCACCCTTCTGTGGGGATGGGTAGTGGCATTCGCTGACAACTCTTCATGGATTACCGTCTAGTGGGGTTGGGCAGTGGTGTGTTCTGTTTACTCTTCTGGGATTACCCTCCAGTGGGGATGGTAGTGGTGTTCTCCAATGAATTGAAACGTGAAATGTTTTGATATACCTTAGGACTCACGATAAATATGGACAATTTTACCACCAAAATGCTCCCTTGTGATGCGACCTTAAACCGTGAGTGCGAGACAGTGCATCCCAAAGAAAATATTATCAAGGTGTGATGACTGATCCCCTTTGACATGTTGTTCAGAACAAACATGTGGAAATATAAGCATCGATGGTTACTTCTAAGACTATAGGATACAATCTTTATTATAATAATATGTGAGGTGGAAATCCCCTTACTCTCTAATTTGGGTTTATTTGACTGACCAAATATATTAGTCTTGTTTATGTACCCACTCCTTGGTTCTTGGTTACTATCCTTCCAGGAGAGATGTAAACGTGTGATGTATACCACATGCTTTCCCAATCTATATTCTCATGGTAGGATGATTCTACAATCTTACTATACATAGTGATGACTCGACGAGGAGTTAATCTTCTCACCGTTTTGAGATTCTTGTGTTTGGATGAGTCTACATTCACTCTCTTATTGGGTTGAGATGACTCTTTCCATTCATTTTTATTTTACCTTGTCCTATCTACTTATTTACTTTTTAGAGTATATTTTATGGATCCCGCTACACCTTTTTGGGGTGTCCTAATGGGTGTTTTCATAGTCACCCATGCATGGGATTTTCCTACACATGTCATGCCTTAAACAGATGAAGGAAAGGCATATTGTGGCTTTAGAGGAGAATAGGGATACAAGTGTTTGGAAAATGTACGCTAGTCATAGATTGGGGTCCAGGAGAGGGGCTCTCATCACTGTTCTACTTTTTAGTTACTGCTAGGTTGTGGAAGTTTTCTAGTTGGGTGTGTATTTTACCCTTTTTACCCTTTCTGTTTATTGTACCGTACTTGTATTGTTTAGTGGTTCATGCATGTTTGGTTTATTTATAGCAATGTTTCATCTTTTTTTCCCTTCCATCTTCACTTTTTCATAGAGATGTTAATGTGTTTATACAATGGTTCTTAGGAAAGTCCCTCCCTGAGTTGGTTGTGCCTTCAGTACTAGTCTCCATCCCCTAGCCTATGGTGGCTGGCTTCGGGTAGTTGTGGCACGAGCCCTATCATGGGTCGGGTCATGAAAAAGTGTTATCAATGGTTGTTCAACCCTTGGGACATTGTTCATATGTTTCCATAAAAAGGTATTTGTTGGGTTTAGGGAAACTGTGTCGAAGTTTCTCGAGAGTGGATCTTAGGTCAAGGAGTCGGGTGATGGTATAAGGGTCAAAAAATCTATTCACCAAGTCTCTAATTACCTACTTGTCGACTCAGAACCCTCATAAAATTATTGAATGGAACAATGGTACATGCATCATATATGATTGAATCTTTTCCAGTCCTTCTTGAGCCATCTCCCCAGTGTTGTTGATATATATATGCTCATCTGACCACGACACTCTTTGATAACATTCAGGATGTCTCTACAATGATAGCCAATAAGGATACCAACTACGAATCATGATGGTGATCCCTTGATCAATGAGTCCTCAGTTCAGGATCCATCATGTGACCCCCTTAATCAATGTGGGTAGGAAGAAACACCCACAACTATTGAACTGCAAACACCCCAACAGAGCAGTCTGAGGACATGCACAAGCTGAGATCAATTTGTGAGTATCTATGACAGGGACCGATGAGGATTTATGGTTATCCAGATCCATAGGCATAAGAGGCTTGGATAGATTTGGTGGTCCACCTATTCATGATAGCATGAACACTGATTGATCATATGGTGGAATTGACAACCATCCTTTACCACAATGTAGTTGTACGTTGGTGTAGCTTGGTTACTTAGATACTCGATGAGTATCCACTCTCATGGGATGACTTCTAGTCATTGTTTTTTAGGAGTATTACCCCTCATTCTTCTACTCTATTCGACTATAGGTGCTCATCTAGTTTCAAAAAGGATGCATGATGGTGGCTGAGTACATGTATGGGTTCATAGACCATTCACGATACTCTCTAGACCTGACACATGATGGAATCTTCCAAGAATGTATGTTTGAGAGGGGACTCCAAAGAGATATCCAGGATATCATAGTACCCTTTTTCATCCCCACATTTATCAGAGTTCTGACATAGGCACTGGTGATAGAGAAACTTCTACCAAAGGGACGCCAAACAACTGCTTTTGGCATTGGGTGTAAAAGAGTTGAGACGTCTACCACAACTAGCTATCATTGGATGATAATAACATAGCATAGGAGATACTCCCACGACCAGACTCAGGCACCAGGTCAGCCCAGAGAGTGTTATTTCTATGATCGTGTTGGGATGGGTCACATGGAATAAGACTACCTAACTAGATGTGTTAAGATCAGTAGTCAGGTAGTAGTTGGACAACTAGGGAAGATACAATGTCGAAATCAGGGATAGGGTGGTCCCTAAGGAGGTGGTTCTTACATAGGAGTAAGAGGAGCTGTAGGTGGGGGACAGTTGTATGACGTTCTCCAGCCACCAACCCAAGGTTTCCCACGTTAGAATGAGGAGGTAGCAACAAGAACCATAGGCAACCACAAGATTTGGATGTCTACGATCCTGTAGAGCATGATATGATAAGAGGTATGGCCTCTATATTTTCTACTTTTTGTAGTACAAATTATTAGGGTCTTTGTGAAGTACATTTTTCTCTTTGATCCTTGATTTACATTTTACCATGGTGATGTGGGGTGTCTATGTAACTTTGTTTCAGTGTAGTTCAATGTAACTTTGAATGCATGAAGAAGGGGGATGCTTCCCCCATTGATATGTGTTGTTGTGATTAGAGAAAAACTATGAGGTGGAGTCACTACCGCACAGAGCAGATAGTATCAAGGTGTGGTGGAAGAGTCCCTCTGACTTCTGTGTTCATGGAAAAGTTGTGTATATGAGTATAGAAGCAGGTCCAAACATTATAAGTGGATTTCTTCTGATTGAACCTTTTTTCTTGTAATTCCACTAGTGGGTTCAGAAGAGTATTTAGTTTGGGGATTACTCTCATTCTAAGGGGAATGAATAAATGAATATTATTCCATGTTCTTTTTGTGTTTAGCTTTCGGTAGTTGGATCAATTTACTCACCTACCCAATTCATTGGTACCTTTGCATGCTCAACATCAACCTTGATACAACAGTTATCAAGTACATGTCGAGGTGATGGTGACCCAATGAACAAGAAAAAGTGACTCATTATGTGGTTCTGGCAACAGTAGTATTTTCCCTAAGAATGTGAAAACGTTATCTTTTGGGAGAGAACATTGTGGTTGGTTCGGACCACCAGAGTTTTGGGTACGTTTTCACCCAAAGAGACTTGAACTAGAGGTGGCGACTCTGGTCAAACAACCTACCAGACCATGACTTAGATATATACTATACTCCAAAAATAGGTAGTGTTGTTGAATATTAATTTAGTAGGAAGTCCAAGGCTCACCTGTATTGGAGGGTTTATAGTAGTCAGCTTCCCTGAAGCTAACCATGGTGGAGCAAGATTGTACAATTTTTCTTCAGTTGATGGTGTTTATTCTATTTCTTCTTGAATGTGTTAGAGAGTATCAATTGCGAGACATCAATTGGGAAGTCATTAATGACCAGATATCTTTGGGTGTTTAACCAGATAGAGATTCTAAAATAAGGAATCATGAGACCCTGTTCTAGGAGAAAACCTTTTGAGGACATACCATCCCTTTGGTTCGCATGTTGTGCTAGCATGAAAAATGTGCAGGTATTCTTAGGAGCCGAAGAGCCAGCTATGAGGTTAGTATCCCATGATTTTTTATTTTTTCTTTTTAGGGAAGAAAAGATTGATGGAGGGAATGATATAAAGAACAATTTTTTCCTAAAATTTCTTTGAAATATGTTTAAATATAATTCCAGAGCTAGGAGTTAAGACAACATGCAATTTTGAAGCCTAGTGTGCCAGAAATTAATTCTATAAAAATGTTAAATATGTTTTATATTATGAACATGTGGTTAATACAAGTAAATAGGATAACTCTTAAATGATTAATCGTATCATAAATACAAGACCATGTTTAGGTCTAGAACATGGGTTTTCACCTAGGTGTGACATAAAATAAGTCGATGCAGTACATCAAGATCCCTCCCTCATTGGAATAACATTTTTAGTGAATTAATTGATAAATTTAATTAATTGATTAAAAATAATTTAACCTAATTTATTTATATAAATTCATATAAAAGAGGAATTACATCATAATTCTATTTTTCCAATGACAATAATACTCTCCTCTCCCCTCCTTCCCATTGGTGGACGATGAATGTATAATGACGACAAAACCCTAGATCCAAGTGGATTGGAGAGCATCAAACACAACAACATCATTAGATTTTAGCATAACTACAGTCTTCATCAACGACAAAAAATACAATCCAAGCAGGGCACATCATTTGTGTTTCTACACCACTAATTAAATTTTGAGTATGTGGAAATTTTTTTCATCAATATACACCCCCTTCATGTGACAACACATTAAACTGAATTTTTCCATGAATATCAACTACTTCTTACCCAAATCGCATGTTCTTGATAGGTTGTCCATGAATGATTGCCCAACGATCCAAGCCCTTTTCTTATGGTGATATTTTCCCTTAATTATACACATTAATCACCATGGAATCCACGTGGATTTCGGTTTGAGAATTATCAGGTATCCCAAGTCTATTCAGCTACCTGGAGTCATGTTGTATCAATGAAACATGGATGGATTGTTGATCCGATCATAGATCTAGAAATTTTGTGAGAAGAGGAAGATCGATTTAGAATTCATACATCAATACTATAATGAAAACAAATGTGGTGTCTCAATGAAGGTGGAAATGATTTGGGAGATCTGATAAAGTGGAGTCGGCATGAGTCAGATGGCTGGGATGGCGGTATAACATGACTACATGGGTTTCGATGAGGCCGAGGTGAGAAACTAGTGCTAGTAGGTGACACCACTGAGGGGAAAGAGTTTTATTCTGAGGTCATCATGGTGGTGTTTCTATTTAGGGCATGGAATGTGTGTGGTTTAGGCAGAGTAGGCCACAAAGTTGCAGGTTCTGGGCATAGTGGAAGCGCATTGGTGGGGTTTCCCAACTTTAATTTTAACGTTAAACAACGTTCAATCCGAGATCCGTCACGATATAAAATGCCAAATCTTCGGAATAGAATGAAGAACAAAAAGAAAAGAAGAGTCCCGGAACCCTTGAGTAGGATCATCATATGTTGATTATAATTAATTTAGTTAATGCATAAAAATTACCTTGTTAGAATTCTTTCTTCATTGATGTGTCTTGTCACGATTCAGTGATCCGTCATTGCGTCATAGAATCCAAGTGTAGGATTCCTCTAGCGGTGATCCACACGTGTGTCACGTATCTCCGGATGTCGCTGAAGGGATCTTTGGGTGCCAGCGTGGAAGAACCTTCTCTTGCGATGTCCGCCTTCGACCGCCTTGATCCGATGGAGGATCTTTCTCTCGTAAATTGAGGGCGTTCTTGGTGGAAAGGGAATTCTCTCTTGGCTTGAGAGTTTTTCCAAATCTGTTGTGCACAACAATGGATCTTTAAAATGTTGGGGTTGCGAGGATATTTATAATCGGGTTTGAGGTTAATAGTGTTATGACAATAAATAAACGCGTTACGCATTTTATTTATTTCATTAATTCTTATTGAAAAACCCCCATGTCAAATTATTAATTCCTTGACATGCGCCCACACTGATTATAATAAATATCATTTAATAAAACAATATTAAATCCTCAAAATCCCAACTGGAAAAACTACACGGCGTGTAATAATTAATACACGACGTGTACTTGTTTTCCATAAAACTACACGGCATGTATATTTAATATACACGGCGTGTACTTTTATTTTCCATTTTTCTCCACCAAATTTATTAGACCTTGAGTAATGACTATTTATTTCTTAAATAAATGTAACTGCATTACTCGCTAAAAAATATATTATTTCATCCACAATATATTATCTCGAATAACTTGTGTCAAAATAAATGCGATCAGACATCCTTAAATATTTATTAAACCACAGTCGGGAATAATAATTATTTAACATGTTAAATTAATATTTAACTGAGATACATGGACACACTTAGTGTGCCCCTCTAGGCCTCTTTCTCAGTGGCATTTGGTTGAGCCTGCCTAAAGTCCAAGGTTATCGTCTAGCAACACGCCAAGGCACCCATAGAGAACGAAGTTAACACTTCAATGACGTGTCACCTCCTACGAATGCTTACCGTGTAATATAATCCCTTTGTCTTGATATCTCCAATCAAGCGGGTTGGATGCTAGTGCCATCAACCCATGTTCTTGATTATTCTTTTTTTGACTTCCCAGAATTGAACTTTCCCATACCTTACCATGGCCATGGATTTATTTAGGATATGTCAATTCCATCAAAGGGCCTGAGATATCTACTTCCATTATGGAACGGAAGGGACAAATCCTTTCTCGCATTATCTATTAATGCGGTATTACTCGTGACACACCCAACATATCCTACCTCACTGCGAACAGTGTGTCATCACAGTTTTCGTCAATACATCTAAGTGCGGGAGTTGTAATACCCATTAATAATAATCTTAAAGTCTAAGGACCAATACACACGTCCGCATATAGGAACATCCAATTACACTAGGAAATGTGGATTTCCTACTGGCGGGTCTCGTTCTCATAATATCATCCTAGATATTACCAAGGGCACACACCATGAGAAGGTTCCTCAAGGTTTTATAAGTCCTCACCCCTAATGACCTGTATTATTTGTGTCCCTCAAATAATATCATCCGGCCAAAGAACATACATTCAAGAACAATGTTATGGAACTTCCGGGTTCTCATCATAGTAGGGATCCACTACGACCCTTAAATGAAACAGCTGTCCTTAGGACATTATCACATGACATGTCATGCAGAAGAACAATCAAGATGTGATAAGGCTTTTATATAATGAATAAAGTACAAAGTAGTTGGTTCTAGACCACCAACTCCAACAGACTCCCACTTGGACTAGAGCCAATTGCTAACAACCTTTAACCCACTAGCTCTAACATGATATTCATGCTTCTGCTGAGATAGGCCTTTAGTCATGGGGTCTGCCACGTTCTCTTCCATGGACACTCTGCTCACTGCAACTTCACCCCTTTGATAGAAATACCTCAAGAGGTGATACTTCCATAGTATGTGCTTTATCCGTTGATGTGACCTTGGTTCTTTTGCAAGAGCCACCGCTGTAGTATTATCACAATAAAATGTAATGAGATCTTTACTGCTAGGCACCACATCAAGCTCATGGACAAAGTTCTGAATCCATACGGCTTCCTTGGCTGCATCAGAAGCCACTATATACTCAGACTCCGTTGTAGAATCAGCGACAACTGGCTGCTTTGAACTCTTCCAACTCACATCTCCTCCATTGAGACAGAAAACATATCCAGATTGCAACTTCAGATCATTCTGATCTATTTGAAAACCAGCATCAACATACCCTCTGATGACAAGCTCCTTATCTCCTCCATACACCAAGAATATATCCTTAGTTCTTCTCAGATACTTAAGGATAGTCTTAACAGTAGTCCAATGATGTTCTCCTGGATCTTCTTGATATCTGCCTACCATGCTCAGTGCATAGGCAACTTCAAGCCTGGTACATAACATGGAATACATGATGGATCCTATAGCCAAAGCGTATGGGATCTTGCTCATCCTATCTTTCTACTGTTGTGTCTGGGGACACATTTTTTTAGAAATATGTAAGCCATGTGACACTGGAACCAATCCCCTCGTGGATTTTTCCATACTAAATCTCTTTAGTTTCTGGTCAATGTAAGTACCCTAACTTAGTCCAAGCGGCCTCTTGGATCTGTCATGAAGGATCTTGATCCCTAGAATGTAGGATGCTTCTCCTAAGTCCTTCATGGAGAAACACTTGTTCAACCAGTCCTTAACTGACTGTAAGGCTGGTACGTCTTTTCCAATAAGCAATATGTCATCAACATATACGACTAGGATGACGACCGCATTCCCATTAAACTGCTTATAAACAAATGGCTCACATTCATTCTTAATGAAACCTAATTATTTTATGGCTTCATCAAATCAAATGTTCCATGACCTGGATGCTCGATTCAATCCATAAATGGATTTCTGCAACTTGAAAACCCGTTTGGCTTCACCTGGTGTCCCAAACCCTTCTGGTTGTGTCATATAGACATCTTCCTAAAGGTTCCCGTTAAAGAATGTTTTTTTGACATCCATCTTCTAAATCTCGTAGTCATGTCAAGATTCTATGGCAAGTATGATTATTATGGACTTAAACATGGAAACTGGTGAGAAGGTTTCATCATAGTCAATTCCTTGATGCTGTCTGAATTATTTAGCCACTAGCCTTGCTTTATAGGTGCTAACTTGACCTTCCATGTCCAGCTTTCTTTTGAATACCCATTTGCATCCAACAGGCTTTACATCAACTGGATCATCGACCATAACCCAAACTTGGTTATGATACATGGAATCCATCTCAGAATTCATAGCTTCTAGCCATCTTGCAGATTCTGAGCTTTCTACTGCTTCCTTGTAGGAGATAGGTTCATCATTCTCCAACAATAATGATTCACCATCCCCGGTGACGAAGAAACAAAATGTCTCTGGTTCCCTTACCTCTCTTGAGCTCCTATGCAGTACTTGTGTTTTTGGAACCTCTTCCACGGGGACCTGTGGAACTTGTTCCTGTACCAACTCCTGTGTATCTTGAGCATCAACTTCGTCGAAGTCAATCTTGCTCCCACTATCCTTCATGAGGATGTGCTCCCTCTCAAGAAAGATGGATTGTCTGGCGACAATCACTTTCTTGTCTTGAGGGTTATATAGGTAATATACTTTCGTTTCCTTGGGATATCCTATAAAGAAACACTTCGTGCCCCGGGGTTCTAGTTTGTTTCCTGAGAAGGCCTTAACAAATGCCTTGCATCCCCATACACGTGTGTGCAACAAATTGGGTTTCCTTCTATTCCATAACTCGGATGGAATTCCATTTTCCGCCTTAGTTGGTGCTCGGTTTAATGTGTATGCTGCAGTTTGTAATGCATATCCCCAAAAGGATAATGGAAGATCCACATGACTCATCATCGACCTCACCATGTCCAACAAGGTGCGGTTCCTCCTTTCACTAACACCATTCCACTGTGGTGTATAAGGAGGAGTGAGCTGAGATAGAATCCCAGACTCCCGTAGAAGATCGATGAACTCTTGGTTCAGATATTCTCCACCTCGATCCGATCTAAGCTTCTTTATCTTCTTACCAAGCCGATTCTCTTCTTCATTCTTGAATTCCTTAAATTTCTCTAAGGACTCTGACTTATACCTCATTAAGTAGACATAGTCATATCTACTCAAATCATCAGTAAAAGTAATGAAATAAGAATATCCACCTCTAGCTTATACTGGAAATGGTCCACACACATCCGTGTGTACCAATCCTAAAAGATCTGTGGCCCTTTCACCTTGTCCACCAAAAGGAAGCTTGGTCATTTTTCCTTGTAAACAAGCGTGAAATCTATCAAGTGGTGTTAGCTCAGTAGAGTCTAAATAGCCATCTTGGTAGAGCTTTGTCAAATTCTTCTCGTTCACATAACCAAGGCGGTGATTCCATAACTGGGTGATGTATGAGTCATGTGAGTTTGTTTCGTTATCGATTTCCAACACTTGGTTTTCATAATTCAATACATACAAACCATTATTTAAATGTGCCATACCATAACATACGTTGTTCTTATAAAAGAGACAACCCTTATTTCCAAATTTGAAAACAAATCCATCTATATCCAAACAAGATACATAAATTATGTTCTTGGTAACACTAGGCACATAATAACAGTTATGTAAAACCAAAATCATCCCAGTCGGCAATGAGAGGTGGTAGTTGCCAATATCCAACGCAGCCAGCCTTGCGCCATTGGAAGCTCGAAGATCCACCTCTCCACTGGCGATCTTTCTAAATCTACATGGTTCCTACATTTGAATACAGATGTGATTTCCACAAGCTGTATCTAATACTCAATGTGTAGAAATAGAAAGATTGCACTCGATAACAAATGCACCTTTAGCATCCCCACGCTTCTGGGTGCAGTTCCTCTTCCAGTGGCCCTGCTTGCCACATGCAAAACACACTACCTCCTATTCCTTGACCTGCCTCTGGATCTTCCCCTTCTTGGAGGGACGGTGCTCGGGGGCTTCAGACCGTTTATAAGTCTTTGACCCCTTTTCCTTGTCCTTCCTTTTCTTGTTCACCATAAGGATCGCGGGTTTGTCACACCCCATGTCGTTATCTACCCGGAGAATCAAGGTCAGAAGCTCCGATAGACTCTTATCATTGCCGCTCATGTTATAGTTGACAATGAAGCTAGAAAAGGTTTTGGGAAATGATGATAGGACGAGATCTGTACGCAACTCATCCGAGAATTTAATCCATAAGATGTCTGGGCGTTCAATATAGCCAATAATCTTGACTACATGAGGCCCAGCTGGCATAGACTCTCCAAGCTTCATGGTAAACAAAGCATTGGAGATCTCATACCTCTCCTGTATCACCTTCTCTTGGTAGAGATCTTTAAGGTGAGACATCATGCTATACACGTCCATGTTTTCATGTTGCTTCAAGAGCTCATTAGACATGGCTGATAGTATGAAACACTGGACATCTATGGCATCATCCATGTGTTTCATGTAGAGAGACAATTCTTCATCACTGGCCTCTTTCCCAGGCGCAACTGGAATAGGCTCTTCTAGAACATATAATTTCCTTTCATGGCGAAGGACGACACATAAACACCTCTGCCACTCATGGAAATTAGTGCCGGTGAAAAGGTTTTCTTTTTCGAGTATGGTGCGCAATGATATGTTTGAAGTCATTTTCTATCCATTTCTACAAATTAAAATGAGCAAAGGTTTAGTACTTTATTACAAAAAATGAGACAAATAAATTAATACGTATTAGTCTCCCACTATTTTATCGAAATCCAATATCCCTCACCATTGACTTCGGAATATTCTATTGCGTGAATATTCTAGTGGCAAGGATCCATATTTCCCTTCACATTACCCCAACTAGGGTTGGTCAATCAACTTAAAGGGTTTTAGATAGGCATTCCAAATGACAACTGCATTAACTCGCAGCTCCTTGATTCGTTGAGTGGACTCCCCAATCCTGAAATCCATTTTGGATTTTCTCAACCTTTGCCTCTTGGTCACACCAAGTCCTGTTGTGGCAGTCAACCCTTGATGCGAACCAAGTTAAGTCAACCCAAAACCTTGAATCAGAATTCCCTGATAATTGAAATCACCCCAACTAGGGTTGGTCAAGCACTTTGAACTATGGTTCGATTCTAACCAAGATTATGGAAAGCTATGCCGACTTAATATTTATTTTGAGGGATTTTATCCTTATACGTAAATTTCCATTTTATTATCTTTGATTACATGCTTGTTAATATTAAGTGGGATATACATAAGTGATTAACCATGTCTAAGATAATATTTACATTGAAGCTGGTTTTATTTTAGTTCCATCTTGCATGCTCGTTTAATTCATTAATTGTGTGATCGTGACAACACACCCACAATAAATAAAACATGAAACTGACAGAAATAAAATAAATGGTATGATCATGAGCTTTTCTACTGGTTAGTTTATCTAGCGGTTGAAAAACTAACCCAAGACCTAGGGGAGAAACACCTTGAACCTTTCGGGTTCATGTTTACAGCTTTCCACCTGTCCACCTTTGTATCTCCTTGGATTGGTTTCACCTTGGATCCTGACTTGATCCGCCTCCACTAGCTTGGGAGCTCCATCCATTACATATGCATTTATCTCACACGCAGGTGAGGGGTAAAAGGGGTTTTTACATAAAATAATCCTTGGGCGCTCAGGACCTACATATTAATGAGGAGATGGCTCACAAGACAACAAATTTAATTTAAATAAATAAATTAAAAGAAACCATTCACATACAAAGGCCTCGGTCTAGCTCATGATCATCCATACATGCAACAATATTTACGCATAAATAAAACTAGCATTCAATTCTTTAATCATTCTTGTTTAAGATAAGTCACGCTCGAATCAATTAATTATCTTTAATTAATCAATCCTTTTATCTTAAATACATTTTCTAAATTTCCTTGAGAGTCTCATCCATCATAATTTTAAACAAATAAATTCATTTAAAATTATCCTTGTACGTAACTTGTACCTTGGAGGCAACCTAGTGAATTCCCATTTATTACGCAGATGTTAAATTAAACACATATATATAAAACACCTATCACGTGTTATGCCTCAACATTACGCCTATACCATGGTACACATATCAAGGGTTTGTATAATATAATAATAAATTTTAATAAATCTACGTAATTTGGGTGAGTACACGACGTGTAGTTCCGACTACACGGCGTGTACTTTTCTTCACCGTCCATCCGAAGTACACGCCCGGGGACAGGGCGTGTTAATGTACTTCAGAAATTTTTGGAGTACATGGCGTGTACTGTGGGACACACGTCGTTTAGTTTCCGCATTACATGGTTTCCAGCCGGGCAGGCCATGTACGGAGTACACGACCCAACCCTAACCCGAAGGGACTACACGCCGTGTTCATTGGACCACATGGCGTGTATTCTGGAAACTGTGTGCCACCTGTTTCTGGTCAACACACGGTGTCTTAAATTTTTAGAAATAATCCAATACACGGCTTCATTTGGCGGATAATTCAGTGCATTGATCCTAGGCTACACGGCGTGTACTTCCGAATACACGCCATGTATTCTGGTGTTATACGGCTAGAAACGTTTGGCTCCTCCGGATGAGTTCCTCTATTTTATTTTAATCAAAATTAAAAGAAAAATTTGTTTTTGTGAGGTGAATGAGAAACGAGGGAGGAGGAATAGATCTCAATATTCAGATTTCTAGAATGATTAAAATTGAATTGAAATAACTAAATTATTAAATGCGTAAATTACAAACGAAAAACTAAATAATTATAATCAATGATATGACCCTCCTTTGATACCACTTGTAGGTTCCGGGTGTAGAAGAAGCGCGTTGGTGGGTTTATCAATTCCGGGAAGTCAAAGAAAGAATAATCAAGCACATGGGTTGATGGCACTAGCATCCAACCTGCTTGATTGGAGATATCGAGACAAAGGGATTATATTACACGGTAAGAGTTCGTAGGAGGTGACACGTCATTACGACATTAAATTCTTTCTCTATGGGTGCCTTGGCGTGTTTCTAAACACTAACTTTGGACTTTAGGTAGGCTCAACCTAATGCTACTGAGAAAGAGGCCTAGAGGGCCACACACTAAGTGTGTCCATGTATCTCAGTTAAATATTAATGTAACAAGTTAAATAAATATTATTCCCGACGGTGGTTTAATAATTATTTAAGGATGTCTGATCGCATTTATTTTGACACTAGTTATTCGAGAGAATATATTGTGGACGAAATAATATATTTATTAGCGAGTAATGCAGTTAC
This sequence comes from Viscum album, assembly GCA_963277665.1. Lineage (NCBI taxonomy): Eukaryota > Viridiplantae > Streptophyta > Magnoliopsida > Santalales > Viscaceae > Viscum > Viscum album. The sequence continues at coordinate 1,474,942,393 of OY728164.1, read as the reverse complement.
ATTTATTTAAGAAATAAATAGTCATTACTCAAGGTCTAATAAATGTGGTGGAGAAAATTGGAAAATAAAATCACACGCCGTGTATATTAAATATACGCGCCGTTTAGTTTTATGGAAAACAAGTACACGCCATGTATTAATTTTTACACGCAATGTAGTTTTTCCAGTTGGTATTTTGAGGATTTAATATTGTTTTATTAAATGATATTTATTATAATGAGCGTGGGCGCATGTCAAGGAATTAATAATTTGACATGGGTTTTTTTCAATAAGAGTTAATGAAATAAATAAAACACATAACGTGTTTATTTATTGTCATAACTCTATTAACCTCAAACCCGATTATAAATATCCTCGCAACCCCAACATTTTAAAGAACCATTTTTGTGCACAACGGATTTGGAAATACTCTCAAGCCAAGAGATAATTCCCTTTCCACCAAGAACGCCCTCAAGTTACGAGAGCAAGATCCTCCACCGGATCAAGGCAGTCGAAGGCAGACATCACAAGTGAAGGTTCTTCCATGCTAGCACTCAGAGATCCCTTCGGTGATGTCCGGAGATATGTGACACACATGTGGATAACCACTAGAGGAATCCTACACTTGGATTCTACGACGCGACGATGGATCACCGAATCGTGACCGAACACATCAACGAAGAAAGAATTCCAACGAGGTAATTCTTATGCATTAATTAAATTAATTATAATCAAAATATGATGATCCTCCTCAAGGGTTCTGGGACTCTTCTTTTCTTTTTGTTCTTCGTTCTATTCCGAAGATTTGGCTTTTTATATCGTGACAGATCTCGTACTGAACATTGTTTAACATTAAAATTAAAGTTGGGAAAACCCACCAATGTTCTTTCGCTGCGCCCAGAACCTATAAAAGTCAGCAGTGCATGGTTTAAAAAGTAGGCTGCAACGGTTCAGAGTATGCGACATAGTGACAGAGGTGGTAGGTGGCCATGGTGAGCTGGCTAGGCAGCAGTGCGATCCAGTGCGACGACCCACATGTAAAGGGGGGAGACCCTAAGGGAGGTGAAAATAAGATAAATAAATAAAAGTAAAATAAAAAAATAAAAAAATATCATTATTAATATTCATTTAAATCCTTATACCCCTCCCATGAAACATTTGATCAATACACAGTCAGTGGCACTGCAACCTTGATTTTGAGACAAACATTCCAAGTCTAATATTGGATATCTTTTTTGGTTTTCATATCGGGTCCTTCAGACACACAAATAGAAAAATATATTATTTTTATTAATCTTTAAACCCCCATTCCTCCCGCTTGGGGAGTCCGATTAACACGTTGTCAGCGACGGCATGACCACATCAATGTTATTCTCATTTTAATAATTCTTTGGACAATTGTTTCTCTAACTCATGTCATGTGACCATGAAATCCCAAAAAATAATATTTTTAATAATATTATTAAATCTTTGGAATGCCATATCTCATGCATGTATCGTCTGATTGATGATTCATCAGTGGTGATGTGACCTTATATTCGATAAAATAATTTCAATGATAATGTTGGAAACTATCTTTGATTTCTTAGTTTGATTTCATGAAATACCTATGTTAAATAATAATAATTTATCTATTATTATTCGGGGGTTCTTGTATCAGACATATCTTCTAAACATGATGTTCATTTGATGTACCATCAACAGTGGTGTGACCCTAGTGTTTGTGTAGAATTTTCAAGTCTGTTTTTGGTTTTTCAACCAAAAGTTGTGGTATGGCCCCCATGAGGCCCGGTTCTCACGTGTTGTGGTGAAATTTTGCTTTTTCACTAAGTATCCATTTTCAGATGATTGAGTGGTCCATTTCATGTTCTTTTCTGTGTGGATCATAATGGAGCGATCCAAATTATTAGTTTCAGGATCGAGGTGCGGTCCCCATGAGACTCTATTTAAGAGTAATGTGGTGGAAATTAAATTTTTCATTAGATGTATGATTGGTGTGAATGAATAGCTGATCATGTGTGTTTTTTCACATGGATCACAATGGTTTGATCCATCTAGATGTGCAGATCCATTTTTGAGATCTCATTAATTATGGAAACATGAAAGGAATATCAGTGGAAGATCATTTTTGGTGTGTTCCAAGATTGATGCTCGTCTAGAAGTGATTGATGATGGTAGTAATGGCAGTGATGTTTTTATAATCACCAGGTTAGTACCATATTACCCTCTAGTGTTTCACCCATCATTGGGTATGGGCAGTGGGGATGGGAAGTGGCGTTCACCAATTAATCTTCAGGGATTACCCTCATGCGTATCACCCTTTAGTGGGGCTGAGCAGTGGAGTTCACCAATGAATCTTTAGGTCTTACCCTCCAGCATATCACACTTCATCAGGGCTGGGTAGTGGCCTTTACCAATGACTCTTTATAGCTTACCCTCTAGTATATCACCCTTAAATGGGGATGTGTAGTGTAATTTGTTGATGAATCTTCAAGGCTTTCCCTTCAACATATCACCCTTCAGTGGGGCTGGGAAATGGAGTACACCAATGAATGTTCAGGGATTACCCTCCATCCAGGGTGGGATGAGGCATTTTCCATATATTTTTCTAGGCTTACCATCTAGCATGGCTAAGAAGTGGTGTTCTCCAACAAATCATTATGAGACATGTTTTGACCTACCTTTGGAATCATGAGAAATAGGGACACTTTCCCCCCCCCCCCCCCAAGACACATCTTGGTGATCTGACCTAAAACCGTGAGGGAGAGATAGTGCCACCCAAATAGAATATTATCAATGTGTAGTGATTGAGTCCCTTTGACATACAATTTAGAACATACATGTGGGATTCTAGGTACTGATAGTTACTTCTGAGACTATTGGATAATCACTTTATTGGGATGAGATATGATATAGATATCCCATTACACTCTCATTTGGGTTTCTTTGACTGAGCATATATATCAATCCTGTTATAGTACCCACTTGTTCGTTCTTGGTTACACCCTTTCCAGGAGAGGTAAAGATGTGTGGGGTATGCCATGTGATTTCTAGGTCTAGATTCTCATGGTTTAATGATTCTACTATATATCTAGTGGAGACTTGATGTTGAGTTCATATCCTCATCATTTAGAGCTCCTTGTGTTTAGATGAGAATACTTTTACTCTCTTATTTGGTTTAACTTTACTCATTCCATTCAATTTTACTATACCCTATCATCTTTTCTGTATTACATTTTAGAGTACCTATTATGGATCCAATTCACCATTTTGGGGAATCCTACTGAGTATTTTTATTCTCACCCCTACATGGGCTATTCCCTCACAAGTCATGCCTTACGTAGACAACTAATATGTTGATCATGACTTCAGAGGATTACATGGATACGAGTGATTATACCACATACGGTGGTCATAAATTGGGTTCCTTGAGTGGGGCCCTCTCCACTTTTTTAATTTTTAGTTACTTCTAGGTTATGAAACCTTTCTGGTAGGGCATGTGTTTTTTACACTTCCCCCTTCGAGTTTACTGTACTATACTTGTACTATTTAGTGTTTCATGCATGTTTAGCTTCTGTATATCAATGTTTCATCTTTTGTTTCTTTCCATCTACACTTTTTCATTCAGTTGGAAGTGTGTGTGTGTGTGTGTGATGGTTCCTAGGAAAATGCCTCCCTCAGTTTTTTGTGCCTTTGGAACTAGTCGCCAGCCCCTAGCCTATAGAGTCGGGAATGGGGTAGTTGCAACTCGAGCCCCAGAATGGGTCGAGTCGTGACATGATAACACACAGAAATGAAAATTGGATAAAAAATTATATTTGGTTTATACAATTGTTTCCGAAAGATTATGGTTTGGGTGAAAATTCCCCTAAAATAAAATTAAATGTGATAGAATCCCCTATGTAAATCGGTAAAATGATATTGGTGTGTTTTGATGTGTGGTTGTGCTTATAGGACAACGATGTGTGGTTGGGTCATGTGGGGAGAGGTGGATTGTTTGAACATGATTATGGGGGTGGCGAATTGGTTAATTTTTTCTATGATTTTGGGGTAGAGAGGTGGTTGTTTGGATGTGATTGTGGGTAGGCAGGGTGATGGTATGATGGGAATGTAGAGGTTCTTGTGATGAGTGGTTGGTTTGTGCTTGATGCATGGTTAGTGATAAAATAAATGACTTATTTGATAATTATTGAAATGTTATGAGTTGTTTTGGTTAATCATATGGAAATGGATAATGAATGATTGTATGGTGTATTGTTTGGTTAAATGTGGTTGATGATAAATAATGAAAATAATGGTATGATTAAATTAAATTTGTTGCAAATGTGATTGTTGATTGTTGTGTGGTGTTATTAATTTAGTGGTTGCTGCAAAAGTGACGGTGTTGTGAGTTTGGTATATTTTGGTCATGAACCCATAATTTGGGATTTAGTGTTTGATACTATATATTTAATTCTATATTTTTGTTATTTCTATATGCACCTCACCCACATCGATCACTATGCGCTAAAACCGTCATAGTAACACGTAGGGTGACTTTCACTAAATTCAGGGAGGAGTACAGATGGATGGATAACTAATTTTTCTATCTATATCTATTAAAGGAAAGGTAGGAATTTCATAGGATATGATGGATAGAGGTCAGTTATTACATTAGGAGGTGGTTGTGATATCCCATGTTTCTTCAGGTGAGATGTGATTTCCCATGTGATTTAATGTGATATGTGATAGTGCTTGTTGGGCGGTGGCCTCAGTGCTTTTAGGTGAGAAGTGATATGAAAATTCTTATTTATTGTATTCTTGGGAAATTCTGGCATGTTTGGAGGTTACAAGGATGATTTCCTATATTGTCACAATACCCTAATACTTTGGATATAAAAGTAGTTATGGTAGCCTATGTGTTTTTGATAAAGCTGTGATATGGTTGTGCTTGTGCAGTAGCAAGCCTATGTGTCTATAGGAAAGGTGTGTTGTGTTCATGCTTTTGGGGTGGTGTGGTATAGGGAATATAAGGGAGTGTCGAGACATAAAATGTTGGCGGTGTGAGATCAACATACAAGTGGGAAAGCGGTGTTGGGAACCCTTATCCCAATGTTGAATATTATATTATATTACTTGACATGTGTTATTTGGTGAGTATGGATTATCGAGTTTGGGTTTTGTTAATATACCATTATTTTTTTAGTTATATATTTTCTTACAGTTATACGAGCATTCGTTTTTCCATATATTCTTGAGATACTTTGGTTTTCCTACTGAGTATACTTGTATGCTCACCCTATGTATATAAAACTATTTTCAGGATTCTAAGATGATTATGTGGACCATTATATACCTTACTAGTACGGACCTTGGATAGTTTTTGGGTCATTTCATTATCTTTACCTTTGGGTATTTACTATTGAAGTCTTTTATTTTTATCAGTTCTATTTATATATGAATTGTGCGATGGTTTTTGTTTCTTTTAATATTTTTTCATAGTGTTTCTTGTGGATGATTAATCATATCTCCCACTCCTATTTTTTTATAGAGGGTAATACCTCTCATAATTTTTTATTCCCTTAGTTGTTGTCGTCAACCTGTGGCCAACTAGAGGTGGGACTTGGGGTTCATTATTTCTCTCCCCTTAATGTGGTATTTTTGGAGGGAGGGGGTTATGACAGATTTATATCAAATTTGATGGTTGAGAGATATGATAGATTTTGGAGTTAGTAATAGTGAGTATTCAATGGTTGGAATGTAAATAATGATACTTGACCTTGGTGCATGACATATGATAGGGAGACATGATAAGACACATAATTTTAGGCCCCCACATTTTCTAGTGCACAGACTCTGAGCTCATTGAACGACCAAGTGAGGTGGTCCAATTTTCTAGGTATATATCTAGGAGAGCTACATGCATAATTCCGACTTGGGTTATTGTTTGATTTTTTTGGTAATTTAAAAATAGTTCAAAATGAATAAAATGATTATTTATAAAATTCCCCACTACCAGGCTTAATAAGATCATATTTTCTAGTAATCTATATCTTCTAATTTTTATGTGATTGTTTCTCAAGTATTTGAGGTCCAACTAGATGATCCATTTTATTTCCATAGGTTTGATCCAACAGAGGATGATGATTCTTGGTAGAGGTTGTTGTGTGCTTTCTAGCATGAGGCTTTGGTAATGTACAAGTGTTGTGTTTTAGATGTGGAGGTAGAGAGATGGATGGAGGTTCATGAGATCACTTTTAGTTTGATTTGGGTCCTAATGGATTATTGGTTTCCTTTGGTAGTTATCTAGATTTGTGGAAATTCAAAACATTGGTGGACATTATATTAAGAAGAGTTTGAGGAGACATAGGCTTTGTGGGTTGACTTTCAGATAGGGTACCAGGTAGAGTTTATTTTGTTGACCATGAAGGTAGTGAAGAGGTATGAGAATATTTATCTTCTATAGGGTAGTATGAAGGTGTGGAAGGAGGGAATCGGTTTATAGTAACTTCTTCATTTTCCCTACATCATTTCCCAGAAAAAAATTCACATGAAAGACTTCTAGAGGAGGCACTCTATCCATATATCTTGTATATAGCCACTCCCTTTATGTTAATGATATATCTAGAGGTTCAGATGAAGTCAGAGATGATCTAGTTGATGAAATTGTGAGGAGGATCACCATAATAGAGGAACTAGTAGGTTTTATAGAAGAGAATAGTCATCATCATCATGTATCATATAGAAGGACCTTTTAGGTTTCACCGAGCGGGGAGTTGAACTCAGCTGTGTATTTTCCATCCTTCTAGGGCTAGTGGTTTCCGTTCTTTTCATGTGGTCTTCATACAAGTGTTTTTGGGTTCTGGGGTTCATGGAAATCGATGGAACCAAATCCCAATGGTTCCTCAAAATCAGTCTGATGATGTTCTATAGGTTCAACACATTCCTTTACAGTAGTTTCTAGTGATATTGTTTCAGCAGTATGGGAAAAAGTCTACTTCTCCACTGAGGGGAGATAAAGCCGGTAGCGGTCAACCACAAAATGTTCATCATATTAATATACCTATAACTATGTGTGGTCATGGAGGTTTTTTCAGTAGATAGGTATATGATTTGGGTGTGGTCAGTTGCACAAAGTGGTGGCAACAATGCTAGAGGGGACAGAGATCATCAAGAATCTGATTAGTTTGTTTAGTACCATTGTTTGTGCCTTGTTTGATTTGGGAGATTCACTCTCCTTTTTTGCACCCACTTTGGGCCATTACCTATGACTAGACATAGGTAGGTTTCGGAAAGTGTGGCTAATTGTCTCTTATCGACCATTCAAGGTTCCAGTGCACTGCACATGTGTATAGTATCACTCGGGTTGAATCCTTGGTGATGATATTTTTTAATAGTCGGCTGTTTATAGTTGATTGTATTTTGATTGAGGGGATTTGTTTGCAGAGCTTATGAAATAATTTATGGATAATGTTTGATTTAAGAAATATATAATTATTTTGGTGCATTTATTATTGGTTATTTAATCTTATGATATCCTTGAGCTTTGCTTTATATTTCATTGAATTAATACCCACCTCACAAGATGACTTTGATCGGAATTCCCAAGTGTTAAAGCTTTAATCCAAGTTGTTTCTTCACTTAGGGCTCTAATCATTACCATTACTTGTTTATGGGAGTTTATTTTTTGTTCCAATAAACCATGGAATCCACATATTAAACAAAACATGTCATTAATCTCTGACATATAAAGTTAAACATACACAATGTTACCTCATAGAATACTGATCGAGAAAAAGATCTCAATCACTTAATATACCCAAATTATAACTCACCCCAATGGTAGATTTACTTATCCATTAAAATGATTATTAATCTAGTTAAATATGTTTAAGGTGATGAATTATAAAGAAATTGAATAGAACTGGATAAGAAAAGAGTAGTGTGACGAACACACACACGGTCGTTGAAGAGAGTTAAATAAAAGACTTTCGATTGATTGAGGAAGAAAAATAAGGGAAGGGGTTTTAACTTTATTTAAACCATTTTAAGAACATTAATATTAAACTACAAAAGGTGTATTATAATAAGATATATTGAAGAATAAACTTTCATTAAAATGGAATTACAAAAATAACTTATAAGATTACAACAATGAAGAATTCAAAATTAAATGAAAACAAAGAAATGAGTAATGGTCTTTCAAGTAAAAACATGAGTATGGAAGTTCCTCCCAAGACTTTTTAAAGGATTTGGTCGTGCCAATAAATCCTCCTATCTTATGAAATGCCAACTCTTTTTAAGTAAAGGAGGGGGATGTATTTATAGCCCAAGGAGTTGGACTGTTTGCATTCAAAATCTACCCCTCCACTTGTCTTTCCATTTTTCACATACAAACAGCTGATTATATAAATATCTTCTCCTTAAAAGTTGTAGATAATAACATTGTCCGACTACTCTCAAAATTTGGATCCATTTGGAATTATGGAACCTAAGTTATGGTGGTTGGAGTAATAAATTGTAATCTGTCCATTTCAATCCATACTATTCAGAAGGTCTAAATGTGAAGTAATTTTTGATTAGGAAGATGCCCTCAAATAAAAATAGTTTCTCCTATCATGTTGGCTGCTCATATATTAGCTTTCACACTGGAAAATACCAGCTTTATATGATTACTATATCATAAGAAATGTCATGAATAGTGTCCAGATTGTAATTCTTGTCCAGAATGGTCGAATGAATTTCAAATAATCAGTTGGGACTATTGTTCTTATTGTTGTACCTTCAAATTTTTATCCATGCTTCCTTTGGATAATAAAGAAAACATGATGGAGTTTTATAACATTTGGGATTTGGGATTTAGACCAGTAACTCAATCATCATGGAAGGTCTAGTTTCTTCACAGATTCATTGGGTCTTCTTGTGTGGATCATATGACCCTCCAAATGGATGATTTGGACAAAGGCTCCTTCTAATGAAATGTTGCAATTTTAGTAAGGAACTATAAAAAATAATAATTACGAAATTTGGATAATTAGGGTGAGAGTTATTAATAAATTTTAGACATAATTGAATCTGGATGAATTCCAAGAGTGCTCTAAAATTATATTTAATATTTAAACATTTATATTTTCACAAAAATTATGCACATTTCATTTAAAATAAGTAAAGGGAGTATATAATAAGTTCTAAATAAGTGAATAACATCAAATCCCCTACGCGTAGTCTTATTCATGTCCTCATGTGAAATAAATATAAAAACATAACAAAATCATTTTTACTTGCCAATAAATATTAAAATTTTGTTCTCACTAATCAGGGGAGGTTTAGACCATTTAAATCGTCCATATTGAATTACACGACAAATTGTGACAGAAACAATGTTCCAGAAACAACTATTTTTTGTCACGCTCAAATTTATAAATGGAAAATATGGGAACTCAAAACACATTCCTCTCAAGATGATAAAATTAATTTATGGAGGTTCACCCTTTCACTAACCAAAAGTGAAAATCATAGAGTTTGAAATTTCTCTCAGCTTCCATTCCCTATCCTAAATTGCACAAGTATCAAGAGGTCTTTTTATGGGGTTTTTCAATGGCTATGGGATAGTGGGAATTCGATATTCAAAATAGTAGAAAGAGGGTTAAAACACCAACATAGAAAAAGAAATGAACAATATTTTTGAAATAAAACATGGAATGAAATAGAAAGGCATATTTACAAGGGAACAATTGTGTGAATCAAGACACAAAATTGGAATAAAATTTTAAGGGAATGAAAATATGGAATATTTATCAAACACAGAACTTCTCCCAATGACATAAGTGTTCAATTTTTTTCTTTTTTTTCTTTTTTTTTGTATTTTTTAAGAAGTTGAACTTGAAACAAATCTCACACTCATCTCCCGACCCATGTTTGATCTCCTCCTGATACTAATTGTAATATTTATAACAAGATCAAAAGTTTATGAAGAGTGATTTTTGACCCACCCAAGACACAAGTCATTCTTATTTTCATTTTTTCATTTTAATTTTTTGGAACATTTTTCAATATAAATTGTACAAGATATACATATATATATTCCCAAACCCCACTAAAGGACAACCTCTCCCCCAAACATAAATTGATGCTTTCCCTAAAGCATATGATAACATGGTTAAAATAAAAAAAGGGTACATAAAATGAAATCCATTCCCACCAAAAATAAAATTCAATAAATAATGCAATGAAAATCTATGCTGATATTGGGTGAGATAAGGTATTGGGCTTTAATGTGGCTATCAAAGATAATTTTTTCATAGGCTCTAAGGGGATTTCAAAAGGAGTATTAATGTATGGTTAATAGTAGGCTATTTGGCTATTATAATTCTCTTGTGGTTTGGAAAATGGTTATATCATATTAATGCACACTAAAGTAGGACTTTCAGCTTGAATTTCCAAAAACTCAAGATTCAGAAATGGGGGTGAAAAACACACATTTTGAAAAGATGTCCATAGGTGGAATTGACATGAAAGAAAATGTTGCTCCTCAAGGGTGGGGAATATCATTTTCCAAATCAAAAAATTGAGCATTCAAATTGTGTGGTTTTTTACACAATATTCTTTATCCAAATTTATGAAGAAACCACAAAATTTTTGAGATGAAACCATGTATTTTGACTCCCCAAAATGGTTAGAAAAAATATCAAAATTTAAAGGTGAGTAATCATGACTTTTTAATTTCCTTATTTTTAAGTGATTTTTATAATTGGTTTTTATTTTTAAGGTTTTTTTAATTTTTTATAAAGAAACACCCACAAAAAAGGGTAAATAAAAACTATTATAAGGAAATTGGTAAAAAATAAAAGATAGGGGAAGAAGAATAAAGTGAGAGAGAGAGAGAGAGGAAGAGATAGAGAGAGAGTTAAAGGGAAAGATGTGTCCCTTTCTTGGATTTGGTGGGTTGTTGTCCCCATCTGGTGGTAGGTCAGTGGAAGTTGATGTGCCTCATGTGGGTTGTTACCTAAAAAAATCATTATTAATTTAATGAAAAACTAAAAATAAATTAAAATTTCACAAAATTAAAAGAAAACATGGGTTGACTCCCATGAAGTGCTGCATTTATTTTTCTACAACTGGACATTTGCACTGGACTACCCATAGTCTTACAGTGGACATCGTATTTTCTCAACTCTAGTGTACTTCCAGAAAAACATTTCCTTTGGGAGGCTTGATGATTCATTGGATATTTTCATCCCTTTCGTGTTGTTTCACTTGGAATTAAAGGGGGTGGAAAGAGAATATTACTTTCCTCCCTTTGGTCTTTAACATGAGGAATGATTTTATCCACAAAGTGATGGTTTTTTATGCTTGGCAATTCAAGAAGATATCTCAATTCTGATGCTTCATTTATGTAAGGTTATAATAACACGAAACCATAGTATGAGATCCCAATTGTTTTTGACTCATTTATTTCATCACTTACCAATGTAGATTAATGAGGATGAGTGGATTCATAAGACTGAAAAAGTTATTCTACATCATTTATACCAATGTTTTCTCCAAAGAATGGACAATTTCAACCTCTCCAGTGATTACTTTATTAATTATGGAAGAAATATCACAACCTTCACTCCCATAAAGTCAATATAAACAAATTGGTTTGGGGTTCAACTCATATATAACATAATTTTACAAATCATGGATAGAAAATGATGAATGTTGGATAATCAGATTTGAATCAAAAAACGAACATGCTTGTTCGTTTTCCCCATTACCATCCAAGTTGGAGTAGTGGAGGCCAGAGGTGAGTTTGGATTCCAAATAGTTTTCAATATCTTTTAGATAAATGTAGTTTTAATTTTTAATGTCCACATAAACTTCTCTATTTATGACTTGGTTAATGAGGATGAAATATTCGCCAACTCCTCTACCAAAAGAACAAGAAGAATATGATAGATAGGGATTCAACACACTCTCATAGAGACTTTCAGAATCATGGATAGTGAATACTGATTTATTCTCTAATGGGTATCGCATGGATTGAAATATATTTAACTTGACTATTTTTTCACCAAATTCCATGGATAAGATTCCAGCATGGACATCAATTATGGTTTTAGATGTCATAAGGAAAGGTCTTCCTAGAATCAGATGAGATTGGCAAGAAGTTTTCTCACATTTCATATCGAGGACATAAAAATCAGCTAGGAATATATGACCATTAACACGAACAAGGACATCATTTATTATACACTCATGACTAACAATGCTTCGATTGACCAATTAAATGACAACACCCATTGGATATAAAGGACCAAGACTAAGGTTAGAGAATATGGATTTGGGAATGAAATTAATTGAGGCTCTTAGGTCTATATCATCAATGTTGGAACTTCCAATTTGGAATGGAACCATAAAGGTCCCTAAATCTTTTCACTTTATGGGAATAAACTATTGGGTGGAAATATTTTTGAAGGTCCAAAGTTTCCTCTTGTGGGTGCACAATTCCTTAACAAACTTGGCATACTTAGGGATTTGTTTTGTGGCATCTCAGCGGGGAATGTTGACTTCAACACGTCAAAACATGTCGAGCATTTTTGGATCGGGTTCAAAGGACTTCATTGGCTTAGAAATGGCTTGAGGAAAAGAAATTGGGTTCCTAAGTGTAATGGAAGGTGGTGAGGGAATGGATTCAGATTCTTTTTCAAGATTCTTTTTCTTTTCATTTTTAGGTCAATATTTAAAGGGGGTTGGAGGACTTATCTTGAGGCATACAAATTTTCTTCCTAGATATAAGTTCAATTTCACTTACATTACCCTTGGGGTTGGGTAATGGTTGAGATGGGAGTTGGGAAGAATTTGATTGTTGTTTTTGGCTCAGGTGGGATTCATGTTGACCAATTTTTGTTTTAATGTTTTTGAGGCTGGAACGGGTGAAGAAGGAAAGATCATCCACTAAACATTCCCATGGATTCTTAGAAGAATAGGCATGTCCAGAATTGGGATTACCTTGATTTTGGTTGATGGGAAAGTGATTGTATTGGTTTGTGAATTGGGAAGGCTTACAAGGATAGTGGATTCCAGGAGGAGGAATAGGAGGGTTGATCCTTTGAGGTTCAGGATCAAAAGGGTAAGGTTGTTGGAAGTTTCCAACACCTTGACCATATTGGAATTGGTTTATGTTCTGATGAGGCAATTGAGGGGGGTGGCGAGAAATTGGATTCCCATATCTCATGTTAGGGATATATGTATAAGGGAAGGGATCAGAAGGGGTTGGTTGACGTTTCGAACAAACTGACCTGATTGTTGAGGAATGGGGTTCTGCTGAGAATATGCTGCATTGAGCTCTATTGGTCCAGATGAATCAGATTTATCCTCTTGAAGTTGTGGACATATGTTAGTTGGATGAGATGGGGAGATCCAGATTCCAAATTTCTTGATAGGTCCAAGGAATATAGATTGTGGAGAATATGATGTTGGGGCTTTGGTAGTGACAACTAGTTGTCGCACAAGACCTGTAAGTTCACTCATCTACTCTATCAACTTTTTAAGCTCTATAGATTGATTATATTGAGCTTGTTTTACTTTTGAATGTGCTCAATTATAGAATTTTTGTGTGTTTTCAACCATGTTACTTATGATATCTCTTTCAACTAAATGAGTTTTATAACAAGATAATGGACACTTGTGGCATCAGTGAGAGTTCTCTCCATAGATAATAACCCCTCATATAATTATTGGATCAAGAGTTGGTCATGGATTAGATGGTGTGGGAAGCTTTTAACAAGACTTTTGAACCTGTCCCAGTACTCATGGAGTGATTCATTTGGGAATTGAAGAATAGCACTTATTTTCTTTCGGATAGATGCATTACAAGAAGAAGGAAAGAATTTAACTAAAAAGTGTCGCTTCATCCATATCTAATTCAATTTGTTGGATAATTATAGGTTCATGAATGAGTTGATTATCTATTATGTTCCTCCTATGTTGGCAAAGTGTTCAATCAATTTTAGGGTCCAGAAAATCTGAGGGATTATTTGGGAGGCTATAAGGAATTCATAGAGATTTTGTAAGAAAGAAGAAGATGGGGTTTTCTTTGTGTTTTTCCGTTTATTATTTTAATGAGAAGGTGGGTTTTTCTTTGGGTTTTTTTCAAGTTTTTTTCAATTTTGTTATTTTTGTTTTTTTACAATAACCAAAAACTAATGACTACTTAATTGAAAAATCCCTAATAATAGCGCCAATTGAAAGCCTGACTAATTGTCACCTATTGACCATTCAAGGATCTGGTTCTCTACTAATGTGTATAGCAGTACTCAGGTCGAATCCTTGGTGATGATACTTTTTAATAGTCGGTTGTTTTTAGTTGATTGTATTTTGATTGGGGTTTTTTTCCAGAGCTTATGAAATAATTTATGGATGATGTTTTATTTAACAAATTGATAAATATCAGGGTGAGTTTATTATTGGGGATTTAAGCTTATTATATCCTTGATCTTTGCTTTATATTGCATTAAATTAATACCAACTTCACAAGATGTCTTTGATCGGAATTCCCATGTAGTAAATCTTTAATCCAAGCCATAACATAACTTAGGGTTCTAATCATTGCCATTACTTTTTTATGGTAGTTTATTTTTGGTTCCAATAATCCATGGAATTCACATATTAAATAAAACATGTCATTAATCCATGACATATATTATTCTACATACACAATATTAATGCAAAAAATACTCATCGACCAAAACCTCTCAATCACTTAATATCCCCAAATTATAACTCACCCAAATGGTAGATTTACTCATCCAATTAAATGATTAATAATCTAGTTAAATATTTTTAAGGTGACGAATTATAAAGAATGTGAAAAGAACAGGATAATAAAGGAGTAGTGCATCGAACACACACACGATTGTTGAAGAGAGTTAAAAAAATACTTTAAATTGAATGGGGAAACAAAAGAAGGGAAGCAGTTTTAAATTTATTTAAACCATTTTAAGAAAATTAATATTAAACTAAAGAAGGTGGACGAGAATTATAGATATTGAAGAATAAAAATTCATTAAAACTGAATTACAAAAAAACATACAAGATTACAACAATGAAGAACACAAAAGTAAATGAAAACAAATAGAAGATTAAAGGTATATCATGTGAAAACGTGAGTATTAAAGGACCTCCCAATCCATTGGAAAGGCTTTGTTCATGCCAATATATTATCCAATCTTCTGAAATTCCAAATCATTTGAAGGAAAGGAGGGGGGATGTATTTATAGCCCAAGAGTTAGACTGTTTTCATTCCAAATATGTCCCTCCAATTATCTATCCATTTCAATCCATACTTTCCAGAACGTCAAAATGTGAATGGGTTTTTGAACAGCATGATTCCCTCAAATAATTTTTTTTTATTTCTATCAGGTGTTCCTCATATATATATTATTCGTCACACTGCAATGTCCCAGCTTTATTTGATGAAAATATCTTGAACAATGTCATGAATAGTGTCTGGATTTTAATTCACGACCAGAATGGTGGGATGGAATTCAAAGCATAAGTTGGGCCACATGATCTTGTAGTTGGACCTTAAAATTTATATCAACGATTCCTTTGGATAATCACAAACATATTGTGGAGTTTCATAAAATTTGGGATTTGGGATTTAGACCAGAAACTCATTCATCATGGATAGTCCTGTTTCTTCACATATTCTTTGGGTCTTCTTGTATAGACCATATAACCCTCAAACCAGAAGATTTGGACAAAAGTTACTTCTAATTTAATGTTGTAATTTGAGTAAGTACCCCTATAAAGAAATAATCATGCAATTCAGATAAGTATGGTGTGAGTTATTAATAAAACATAAACAGACATGAATCTGTATGAATTCAAATAGTGATCTAAAATTATATTTAATATTTAAACATTAATATTTCAAAAAAATTATGCACATTTAATTTAAAATCAGTAAATGGAGTATATAATATGTTCTGAATAAGTGAATAACATCATTTTCTCATGCCCATGTTGTTGACTATGCTAGTCTGAGGCTAGACCATCTTGTTTTATGTGTTCTGGGGGTGTAGTCTAATGATGGGGTCACATCAGTCCTGTAGGGATTTTTTCTAGCTACCGATGTAGCCATATGATGTCATCCTTGGAATAAAATTGATATATTCTATAAGTTCTATTATTAACTACTTCCAAAAGAGGGCCATCTTCTCTAATGTGAATGGTTAGGATGTGGTTTTTGTTAGTGATCGAGGTTATTAGTTGGGATGTTAGCATGTGGAGCACCATCATTCATTGTTGGATGAACTTTTGGTGGAATCAGTTGAGGATATTATGGTAGAGGTTCCCATGGTCATTGGAGTGTTCCTGAATGTTTTCCCATATGAGGTTGTGACACTACCCCTCGACCTGATGATGATGTCGGCATAGACATACATCCTGGTTCTTCTTTTATTTCGATGGATCCTTATCGGATGACACATTATTAGTTATGGGATTAAAGTATTTTGATATATAATTTGATGTAAAAGGGTTTTTTCTTACCCAGGGTGTTGTTATGGGGTTCTCTAGTGTTATTCTCCAAGAAGATGGATCATAATTTATGGTTATTTATATTCTATCAAATGTTCAACCAGATGTCAGTCAAGAACCATTACCCTATTTTAAGGATATAAAATTTATTAGGACAATTGAGAGGGATGATTTGGTTTTCATAGAATGATCTATGATCTGGATATCACTGGTTGAGGGTGAAGGAGGGTGATATCCCAAAGACCTAATTTAGATATAGTTATGAGAGAATTGAGTTTTTAGTCATCCCATTCCACGATACAAACACACCATCCATGTTCTTTGGGCTTATGAACTCTATGTTTCATGATTTTCTTTATTGGTTCATCATTGTATTAATCAATGATATCTTGGTCTACTCAAAGTTACAGGAGGAGTACAATGAGATTCTCAGAGCAGTTGTGTAGGCCCTACGACACCACCAGATTTATGAAATGTTTCCATGGGTATGTTCTTTACATGATAGGTTAATTTCATAAGGAATTTGGTGTCACAGTATGCTGTGTAAGTGGACCAATAAAGAGTTGATGTGGTTTTTTCTTTGTAAAACCCCAAGAATGCGGCACAGTTTTGTAGTTTCCTCAGACATTCAGATTTTTATCAGTGTTTTGTTCCAAGTTTCTCTTCATTTTAAGCCTCTTTGATATCATTGACCAAGAAGTATGAGGATTTTTTGTGGAATAATCATCTCTAGTAATATTTTAGTCACAATAGGTGGAAGTTGGTTAGTGATTTAGTTCATCAGTTTCAAGAGGAGGGTGTGGTGCTTGATGGGTTTTGTGATGCTTCCCATCTAGGTTTGGGATGTGTATTAATTTATTAGTGGGAAGTGATCTATTATAATTCTATGTAGTTATGTCCCCATGAGAATAACTATACCACCCATGTTTTTTAGTTGGCTGTGGTGGTTTTTGTGTTGATGTTGTGGTAACATTACCTCATTCAGGAGTGGTTTTTGGTCTTCATGGATCAAAAGAGCATGAGGAATATCTTTTCTAAGAATGATCTAAAATTTTAGAAGTGGAGGTGGATGGTGTTTCTATTGGATTATGATTTCAATATCTCATAAACCTTAAGAAAAGAGAATGTTTTGGCTGACTCTTTGAGAAGGATGTTAGGGAAGGATGTTGTCCCAGAGTATAGGGATGCTTGGAGATAAATGTAAGATATGGAAGCCATGTGATTAAATAAAAGGGTGTATGGTGGTAGAGGCTATTTTTTCATATGATAATATATTCTTATTTAATTTAGTAGTTGGAGGAGTCTATGTGGGGAGACTCAGAGGAAGAGGTGATGCACGATTCTGTTGGCCATGGTTATACTCTAGAGGGATGGCCGGAACCAAATGTTATCTCATGGGAAGCTATATTTTCTTGCAGAGATGCATGATGGAGTACTTAATGAGTATCAAAGAACACCATTATTGATACACCCAAGAGTTTCCACAATGTACCATGTCTTGAGGATATATTCTTGGTGGCCCATGATGAAATAGGTGGTGGAATATTTGTGGCATAGTTCATTGTTTTCTAGTAGGTAATGGAAGAACATCATGTTCGGACTATTTGTTCTAGCATTTAGATGATACTGATTTGAAAAGGGATTAAATATCGATCTAATTCATCATAGGGTTACCCCAACTGGAGGGAGGTTGTGATGCTATATGGGTGATCATCGATCAGATGAAAAAAATCATCCCATGTCTTAGTGATCAAGGAGTCTGGTTAAGTGGATGCATTAGCTAAGGGGCATGTGGATGTGGTTGTGCAGTTGCATAGATTCCCATGGTCGGTTTTCTTTGATCAAGATTAACATTTTACATTGTGTGTCTGGAGGGAATTACAATATTCTTTTGGAACTCATTTAGAACTATGTAGTGTTTTCCACCCTCAGATAGATGGGAAACAGATTGAGCTATCCATACATTGGAGGATATGTTGCGGGCATGCATATTGGACTTTGTTGGATCTTGGGTATAAAGACTTCCCTTAGTTAAGTTTTCTTAGAACAACAAATATCACTCTTCAATTATAATGGATATGTTTGAGGATTTTTATGGGATACCGTGTTGTTCTCTATTATACTAGATGGAGGCCTGGGATGTAGTAGTTTATTGTCATAATGTTGTTCATATCATAATAGAGAACATTTATATTGTCCGTGAGTGGATGAATGAAGAGAATGATTGGTATAAGTCTTATTCCAATCACAAGTGGAGTCCCTCGAAGTTTGAGGTTAGGGACCCCATGTTCATTATGATTTCCCTCAATGTGGGTGACAAAGGTTTGGTAGAGGAAGTAATCTTTCTCCCCTGAATGTTGGTCCATTTTTTGTGTTTGGGTGAGTTGGAAAGGTGGTGTAGAAGTTTGAATTTATAACATGGATATAGAGGATACAAGATGTCTTCAATGTCTCTCAACTTCATTAGTATCTTCACGATGACACCCATTTTATTTATTGGGGAGAGTTGGAAACCACAGATGATGTAATGTTTATAGAGCACCCACTTGTGATCAAGGATATCCAAGATAATGTGTTTCTTAGATGGAAAATTCCATTGGTTCATTTTTTTAGAGGAATTGTGGATTGGAGGAGATATCTTTGGAGCAATAGATGATGATTTATGCCCAATACCTGATTTTTTGAGTTTTTATATCCTCTATTTTTTTGATATTATCTATATATCCTTCAGTACTATATGACGGGTTTTTTCCTTGCTTTTTGGTATGTGATGTGTGATAATGTCCCAACATATGAAAATAGGAGGACCTGATTCCTAATCAATACAGATTAACTGTGATGTGATTAAACCTGTGTGGGTGAGTGCCAACCAGAGTGGATTTTATAATGACACGAAAGATGAAATTCCTTGATTCATGCCACCTAGATGGTGTGGTTCTTTTTTATGTAGTGGTTATTGGTTTTGGGATTTGTGGCAGTTGAGATGGGTGTGTAGTGGTTGTGTGGATGTGACGTTATTTGGGAGTCGGTGGTTTGTGGCGGTGTGATGATAATGTTGTGAATGATGTTTGTGGACATTGGGTTTGGCATATTTGGATGGTGGTAGTATTTGAGATATAAATATATCCTTAATAGGTATCTCACGGGGTGGTTTTTTAGACCCCATTCCTTATGAACTTGGTTTTGGAATCTTGATGGAGAGAATAATTTTATTGGAATATGATATAATAGTTCGTGCCTTTCCAGCTTGTTAATTCTTTTTGTTTTTGGTGTTTGATGTGTTTTGAAGGATTCTTGTGGAGGTTCCATGAGTTTTTAGAGGGGTATTGAGGTACAACAGAGATACTTCTAAAAATACATGTCATGAATAGTGTAAAAGACGTGTAATGGTGATTCACGACCCATGTGAGGCCAGTCCATGATGTTTAATAATTTGGGTATTAATCCTTTGAGGTGACACACTTTTCTAATGAACATAAAAATGTAAAATTACAAAATGTGAAAGGGGAATAAATTCCTTGTGAGTCCCTGATATAATGTAATTATAAAGTTTAGATCGATGAGGCTTCTCTCAAACCCTACGACCACTATTCCTTACTCTCATTCTGGACAATTCCCAGATGCCCTGAGAGGACCTTCATCCCTCTTATCCTATTTCTTTGATTCAATGGTTCTAGTTGATCCCTATTAGTAATATATGGTTAATCTATGATAGGTTCTTCTCCTTTATTAGTGGATTAATTTTTTTCTTCTCTAAAGGATTCAATGTGTCGATGTTGTTTTAGTATGGGGTGTGTGTTGGGCTACGTTTTGATGATCTTTTGATGTGGTGTAGGATGATATGAGGATTCTCACATAGTGGTTGTGGTTCGCAAGAATTTATTCTTCTCCCTATATTGTGTAGTGAGTTGGAAAATCTTCCTTGAGGTTGGTAATCCCTAATTTTTATTTATTTCTATCATATGGGATGGGTTTGATTTTATTCCCAACAAGTTATGGTTGTGTTGGTTTAAGTAATGATAAATAATTGGTAAAACTAAGGGGTTATATTGGAATTTTTTTACATCATCATTATAATTTTCAGATTTTGATTGTATGGGATTTATTCCAAAATTAAAATTATGTCGGTTATGGGGATTTGATTTCACTGGATATATATGTTGTCACTACTTCTTTTTTGGGGATTATTATGATATCAACCAAAAATGAAGACTGGATTCACACTTATATTTATTTTATAAAATAGTGTACTATGATTATTTTTGTGTGTGATAACACCCATTAAATAAAGTGTTATGTGATAAAATACCCTTTGTAAAAATGTAAAACTATCTTGATGTGTTGTGATGTGTGGATGTTGTTGTGTGTTGACAATGTGTTTTTGGGGAATGTGGGAAGAATTGGGGTTTTGACTGTGCATTTGGGTGGGGAGGATGATTTTGTGGCTTGGATTTTAGGGTGAAGAGCTGTTTTTTGGATTTTCTTATGGTGTGGTGGGGAGATTATATGATAGAAAGTTTGATATTCTTGTGATGTGTGGTTGTTTTGTTCTAAATTTCTGTGTAGTGATGGGATAAATTAATTGTTTAAAAATTATTGAAATGGAATGGGTTTGTTTTGTTAATGTGATGGAAATAGTTAATGATTAATTAAATGACGAGTTTCATGTTTAAATGTGGTTTATTCTAAATAATGAAAATAATGAGATGATTAAATGTAATTAGTTGGAAACGTGAATGTGACTTGTTGGATGTTGTGTGTTGTTATACATTTAGAGTTGAAAATAAAATTGACGATGTTATGATTTGGTCAGCATTTGGTTTTGGACCCATATGATGGGATTGAGTATTTGATATTATATATATACTTTTGTATTCTTGTGATTTCTATACGCACTCTACCGACATCGAATAGTATGTTCTAACACACAAATATTCATATAGGGGTGTTTTTTACATCATTTTGTGATGATTACGGATGGATTGGTACCCACTCTTCATTGTTATCTCTTCAAGGAAAGGAAGGTATTTCATAGGGTATGATGGATGATGTTATATTAATAAATTTTATGGTGAGCATTACATATACCTTTATAGGTGATGTTTTATTTTTCTATTTTCTCCCAGGTGAATTAGCATTAATTTTTCACATATGCATGGGATAATTTGGTTTTCCTACATAGTATACTTGTACGGTCACCCTACATATATAAAACTATTTTTAGGTTTCTAGGTGGATTATGTGGACTATTATAGACATTACTTTCTCAGACCTTGGATAACTATTTTATCGCTACAGTAGCTTGGATTTTGGGTATTTACTTTTCGAGTCTTTTGTTTTTATCAGTGATATTTATACATGAATTGTGTGATTATTTATGTTTATTTAAATATTATGTCATGGTATTTCTTATGGGTAATTCATATTATATATCAATATAATGTTTTTAGAGATTTTAATCCCTCCCATAATTGATATTTTTATGCCCTTCATGGTAGTCGCAAACCTGGGGCCGATTAGAGGTGGGACATGGGGTTATTATATCTCTCCCCCCATTGTGTTATATTTGGATGAAGGGGGTTGTGATATAGTATTCTAGGGTTTTCACTATGTTTATTAAAGTATCAATCATTGTGGCATGGAAATATTGATTATGTCATGGAATTTGTTAAGTTCATGCAGTTTATTTAGTTTTTGAGTGTGATTTTTAGTGATAGATAATGGGAGATCAAGATATTACTATCATAGGGGCATTTGATTTAGACTTATTATATTGTTATCATGAACCATCACATGGTAATTAAATAACATTCTGGTTATATTATAAATTTGAAAAGACATTCATATTATTTTCAAATAATTTTAATTCCTTTGAATCTTATGTGGATAGTGGTTAGACTTTTTACATCCTTATCCATCAGCAAATTTGTTTTAACACCCAACTTTAAGTGATCAACACATTTTTGATCCAAGGTGAATTACTATTCTATTTTTATTGATTATATCCATGTCCTTATTTTAAGGAGTGTATATTTTTGTAGTGATGATTTGGTTCTGTTAGTTTTTTTTTGTTTTATATGGGTAATGGTCAAGCATATTCCTTTTGGTTGATCATCATGTGTTGGGTGGGGTTCCATTAGAGTATCCTTGTCATCGCATCCAGCAATCATTGAATCATTAGTTGACGTAGGGGATTTGAAATGTATCCTTAATTATTTATGTGTAAATTTTGAAAAAATATAGATTTTTTGTTTGGGTGAATGGTATGGATTAATATAATTAAAATAATGAACTCCATTAAAGGATGCTGAAGGGATGAGGGTGATTCTCATGTGCTTCATGAAATCCTCTGTTATTGATTATTTATTGTTCTTTTGTTGATGTTGTTGCTATAATATATTTTGTTCCTCATTAGAAATATTTAATTTCCTATTATTTATGTGTTTGAATCACTTTTCGTAATGGTTTAATCACTTAATCATGTTAATAGATTGGTTTTGTAGAAATATGGAATTAAAGTGTTGGAGTATGAACTTGTAATCCTACTTTGATATTATATAATATTTAGAAGAAGTCATTTAGAGGAGATTATTATTATATTTCCTTTGTTTTTTTCTATAAATGGGGTATTTTATATTATGATTTTATGGGTTAGGTGTTGGATTTGGTTCCCTAAAACTATCTTCTAAGAGAACGATGATTACATGTATTAATTGTTTTGAATATAAATGATGTATATTATCACATCATAATTGTTCTTATGCATGACATAGTATGTGATAATGTGCTGAGAATATATATCACATAGAAAGGTTATAGTAGTTCCCTACTATGATAAGAACTTACAGGTTCCATGATATTATTCTTGAATAAATATTCTACATCTGTTGAAATCATTTTATAGGACACAAATGATACAAACTACCAGGAGTAGAGACTCATATGAATTTGAGGATATCTGTCTCAGTGTTCTACCTTGTGAATTTCTGGAGTATGATATAATGATAATGACACCTTCTAGTAGGAAATCCACATTTTATATGTGTCGTTATATGTTTTTATCTGTGGATGTATTTTTTGATCCTTGGACACTAATATTATCATTAATGAATACCATAATTCATGTACATTGATGTATTGATAAAAACCATGATGATACATACTCACAAAAAAATAGGTTACATTGTGTTCCTAATGACATATATTTCATTTATGGATAATTCATGAAAGGATATGTCCTTTATGTACGTTAATAGAAGTTGATATCATTTCCCCTTGGATGGGAATGTAATTGTTTGGATATATTCATGGCCATGGCGTTTTGTGGGTATATTCATTTCTAGAGATTCAAAGAAAGAGACATTGAGAATATATATTAATGACACCAGTATGTGTCTTACATGATTTGAGATATCATAATAAAGGGATTATATTAAATAGTGAACATTCATAGGAGGATGTATGCCATTATGACATTAACTTTTCTCTCTAGGGTGACTTGCCATGTTAATTGGTTCTAACCTTGAACATTAGAATTCTCTACCTATTTACACTAAGAAATAGGTCTAACAATCCATAGAATAGGGGTATCAAAAATATCAATTTTTTTTTTGAATTTTAAAAGATAGAATAAATATTATACCTTAATTTGGGGTTTAATAATTATTCAGGTTTGGTTGATCGATAATATTTAATCCGAAGTTATTAACAATAATAATTGAATTAAATTTTAATAATAAATGTTTATAGCATGGATTGGTGAATATAATATTTATAATATTTATGGATTAATAACATAGAGATATTTATTTTTTAATAAAGATTAATTATTCTTGATTTAGTAAATATCGAGGATAATAAGAAAACTAAGCATTACGGTCCATTGGAAAATGTTATAAATGGTATTTATTTATATTTGGGTCATGCACATTTCAAGTGAATATTAATTTTTATGTTATTATTAGTCAGGGAGTTCAATAAGAATTGTGTAAATTGTAAGGGATCTATTTTCAAATAGTTAACACTAAACCTTCCATAATAAATATATATTTATATCCCTATCATTGATGTAACGTTTTTTGAACAACAAATAGAGAAAATATATCTCAATACATAGAGTGATATCAAGAATGAACTCAAGATCTAGAGTGTGAATCCACCTCACCTCTCATGTGATCAGTAGAGGGAAAATATTTCCTCATCCATGATGAATATCTCTTTGTAATCAACAATGAACAACGCAAGTGATCAAGATCAGTTGTGCTTGTATATGAGGATTGTACGATGAATTTCTGAGATTTTTTTGCACATGTATATCACCACTAGATAGATTATACACATGGATATGGTAGTGAAATGATGTTACAACAATATTGATTCCACAAGATCATCCAAAAATTAATAATTATAATTCATGTAATTATATAATTGTTAATTAATTAATTAAAATTATAATTAATGATCCTCCTCATATAGTTCCATCATTCAAACAAGTCATGTAATATTGCATTTGAATATATTGACAATAATTAATTCTTCATTTATATATTATATCATTAATAAATTTTACTAGAATCTGAGTTGGCCATTCCAAACAGGCACTTCTACTATGCCCAAAACTGAAAAGTGGTATCAAAGCGGTCACATGCACAATTTATAACTATTTATTAATAATTCATTACATAAAATTCAAATTCTATTTATTTTACATCTATTGTTCTCATTATTTGGATCCAAACATTTGTTTCTCTTCCTTTTCATCATTATTTATCACATAACCAATAAAAGGTTTGAATCAAAATGAATGATCATCTACAAACTCCATCCATATATGTTAAGAATTATGGTAGGATGACATAACACTACACACCATTTACATTACATAATGTCTTGTAACTATGTATTTGGTTTGTATTGCATGAAGTTATCAAATCATTCAAATGATATCTAATCAGATCTGATAAAATCTGTCCTGTGTAGATATAGACTGGATATTGATCACATAATAATTTTCTATTCATTTCAACCCTTATACCACTATGTTAAACTGATTTTTTATTAGAAATTAATTTTTTTTTAAAATTCAATCCATTTTTGAATAAGTCATTTTTTATTTATCAGTTTTAAAAAGGTATGATTCGATTTCTTGGATGACTTCACTATAGGTGGATATTATTTGGAGAGCCTAGATAGAAGTTAAAGAAAAATGGGAAAAGCTGTGCAAGATCCCAAGAACATTTTTGGTCTAAAATTCTTACTAATAGAAATAATTTAATCCAATTGGGCTGATATTTTGAGGTTCGATCCAAATTTTCTTTGCATACAACTCTTTTGAAGACGTCGGAGCCCAATTCTCCCATCAAGGGGCCCAAAAAAACTGAACTTATCAATAAATTGAATCTGCTCAAAGTTAAAAGCTGGGATCTATATTTAATCCATATAGTGGGATTTAATTTTCGGAATGATTCCAAATTTTTAGTGATGATATTAAAGTAGTGGGGAAAAAAATTATTTTTGTTTAATAGGATATAAAACTATGTGGCCCCTGAAATCCATGATCCAATTGGTTTCTCTAAATATGGGTTCTCAAAACCACCTTCCACTTTACCTTTAAAATGGAACCTTGGTTAACCCATCTATAAATCAGACAAATAGTATTTATTGATACCTTTTTTAAGTTCCATAAGAGTCCCCTATTCCCCTTGGAGGTTTTCGAGCTCCCTATTATCATAGGGAGAATGAAATGAATAAGGGAACCACCCTAGCTTTCCCCTCCTCTCGATAGCAGGATAAACGTTGGGAGTTCATTCCGAGGGAGATACACATTTTATAAATGGGCTTACAAAACATTTAATTATTATATTTTTATGAATTTTGTGTCTGAAAACATATCATTTAGAATTATCATACATTGATTCATTTTAGAATGCTTTTTTTATTAAACCAAATGGAATGCTACTTACTTTCAACAGAACAATGTGGAGTTTTGAGTGCATAACATGAGTTATTATGATAGGAAATTATAAAAATACTTTTATTCCCCGCTCATTTGATATTTAAATTTTACATGGATGTTATTATACTATGGAAAAATATCTGGACCTTGACTATATGATTGTTATCTCATGGTTTGGATAAATATGAATTGATATAAAATATTGAAATGTAATCATCATTCTGATTAATTTCAACCTAATAATTACTTCAAACATTAATTAATATATTTTAAATATGAACATTAAATTTTTTTTATTGAAATAACAATTATCCATTTTCTCAAATTTTTGAAAATCCACTTGTTTTCAACTATTAAACTCTTTAAATTTAGATTTTTTTTTAAAAAACAGTTTTCAAAACCACCCACACTTTTTATTTATTCTTATTGAAATAACACGCTATAAACCACCTATTATTCTTGATAGATGATCAAGTGTCTTTCTTAGACTACATATAATCATATAAAATCAATTAAATTTGACATGTCAGGACATCACAGTCAAATATTGGATCCATTTTTGGGATTTCTTTGGTTTTTAGTGTGTATATTTTATAAAAACATTGATTATTTTTTAAATATTAGTGGTATTGTTTTATTTCTTCATTTAATTATTTTTATTTCTAAAATCATACTTTTTTAGGTCTTGTTCATGTCATGATCTTCATCAGAGTTACTACTTCCTTTAAAAATTCCCATTAGAATGTCACCATATTGGATCATTTTTTAAAAGAGTTTTCACATACCTATTTAGATAGAGCATTGAGCCTACTGAGACATTAAATAATGTAGTTATAATATTCTAGTGTAGGTTCTCAAATGATGTTATTGATTCAGGATATTGAGTAAATGGAAAGATACTCATATGAGAACGCTCGTATTTATAAGAAGAGAACCAAGGATGGTCATGAACTCCATATCCTACATAATTAATTCCACATTGGAAAAAAGGTAATCCTTTTTAATGAAAGGATAAAGTTGAATCCAGGTAAGATTCATTCCCATTGGTTTTCCCATACATTGTTACTAATGTTTATCCATTTGGATTGTTTCAGGTTTAAAATGATGAAACAAAACAAAGCTTCATTATCAATGGGATAAAGATAAATCACATTCATGAATCCATTCCGAAGTCCACAATGGTGGAACTCCATGTTAAAGAAGCAACCTAAAAATGACATTGGGTCGTATCCCCAATTTACACATTTTATTCTCTTATAGTTATGAAAATTCACAATATAGGTGGGGGGATGGGTACATTACTTGGTTAGTTAGTATTTTCATCATCTTGCTACATTTTATCACCTAAATGGCCCAAAATCCTTCTTTTTAATTGATTTATGAGGGGGAACTCTTAAAAGGCCCGTAGGCTTTAAAAATTACATTTCTCATAGGCTTGGAGACATTATAGGACATGTAGGTCTTATGGAAATCATACAGACTATAACTATTTGAAAATTCTCCTCCCTAGAATCTGCTTCGTGATCAACTCTCCACCTTTGTATGGCTGTTCATCTAGCTCTCATGTGTAGAGATGCATAGACCCGGTATTGATGGCAATGTTATACCCTCTCATTCTTCCAAATCTGTTAGCCCTACTCTGGTGAATACAATCTTCTCTTGAATCATCAAGAGTTGGTTCCTTGTAGAATTTGTTTGTACATCTACATATCAGGTGGCCCAAAAGCCTTATTGATCCAAAGCCCGGGATGGCCCGAAGGCCTTAAGGACTCTAAGCCCAAACCGGAAGATCAAGGTGAATAGTTCTGGATACTACAATACAGAATAATACCATCTATATTTACTACTAAAATGCCTGCTTCAATACCCACATAGTAATACTATAGTACCTGCTACAGTACTTCTACAGTACCCTAGAATTATGACTCCATCTGTTTTCAAACATGGGTCTTGTGGATGCAATTAAAGAGACCTCACCAAATGGGCTGAGGCTCATTTGAAAATATCTTTTTTACTTACTCAATAGTATTTTTACGTCCCCCTTTCCCCCATAACTTTTTAACATTAGGCTCATTTTTGATGGAAACATAATCATGTAAGTTGTTGATAATTCTTGATTAATTTCCCTTTTTCTTGTTTTTAACTTAAATAATTTTTTTCTAATGATGGAATGTGTTTTGTGCATGAATTTATAATTGATTTGGAACCTTTTCTAGAATTTTTATTTGATTTTTGATGATATAAATTATTTTACCACTTGAAAACATTTAAGGGGAATGTAACCCTTTGTGTGAGTAGTTTATGGGGAAATTATATCGCTTAATATCTCCACACATCATTGAACCCAACCATGAATTGTGAATTTTACATAATCAATATATGGTAAATAGATGTTATGTTTGTATTTATCATATATCCAAAATTATTTTTTTATTAGTTCATTTTTTATCTGACCGTTTTCAATACTGTACCAGATTGACCAATATGTCTGTAATTGTTATCCATATTTTGTATTCCATAAGAAAACCAAAAACAAAAGAAAAAATAAAAAATAAAAAAAATATTCTATTCCTTTAGAGGATAAAATCAAACTCTTCTTTGACCATTAATCTTGTTATAACTATTATAATTAGTGTTGTGAGGATATCAAACAAGGGTTTAGAGATTAGTGTTAGAATTGTTCCAAGTTCATGTTTTGGACAAAAAGAATAATAAAAATAAAGGAATGGAGTGATTAAATTTAGAACATACAGCGATATCTAGGTTGGTATATTATGGGTTGACTTTGGAGAATTCATAAGTGAGTGGGTCATGAAATTTGATTGCAAATGATATATGTTAGGTTCGGAGGACATAAGCATGTGAGTATATTTTTTCTAAAATAACTGATATTTACATAATATAATGTGGAAATAATACAATTATTTTTTTTTCAAACTCACACATGGAGATTTAGTGAAATTGTTAAATTTTGAATTATTTTATCAAATTGTTATCATTCATCTCCTTAAATTTGAATCTGATAAAATTTATGATGCTTATTTTTCCATGATCATTGAGAATAACTCCTTGGTGTAGTTTTTTGTTTATCATATTATTATCAAGAATTTAATATTCATTGAATTTTAAATCTTCATAATATTTTCAATATCTCCATACATAATTTTTAGAAATGTGACTTTTCCTCGGAGATAAAATGTTTTGGTATAGGGGTTTGATCACGTAGCAATTTATTATTCTTTTTGACCCTTGTAAAAATGTGTTAAACAGTTTTTTTTCATAAATGAAAAATTTAATAACCAATTTAACTTCATTTTTGATTCAATTATTTTTTGTTTATCACTATTTCAAAGGGTAATTTTAGTTTTTTGGATGATTTCAATGTAGGTGGAGGTGATTTGAAGGGCCCATATTGAAGTTGAAGAAACACTGTCCAAACAAAGCAAGATACCAAGAACATACATAGACTAAAATGCCTAATTATAATAATAAGTGAATCTAATTTGGATGATATTATGTTAACTGGTCCAAAATTTCTTATTTGATAGATCTTTTTATGATGTGCATTCTCAATTCTTCCATCAATGGGCCCAAAAAATCCGATATGCCCATGAAACTGAATCCACTCGAAGTCAAAATCCATGTTCTGTATTTCATCCATATCTTAGGATTTTGTTTTCAAAATAATTCAAAATTTGTGTTGGAGTTATCCAATAGTTAGGTCAATAATGTTTTTAATTTTAACAAATTTGATATAAGACAATCTACCCACTAAAAACCATGGGCTAAGTGGATTCTCAAAATTTGGGTTCTCAGAGCCACCTTTCATTTTTCCAATAAAATGGTACCTTGGGAGCCCAATTTTTATGCTTCTCCAAGAGAGTGATGTGAGGAAAAGTTTATGTTATATAGGAGTCCTATCATCCCCTTGGAGGTTCTGTATCTCCCTATCCTCATAGGGAGATCTGAAATGAAGAATGTGATCCACCCGAGCTTCCTCCCCATCTCGATGGAGGGCTAAATGGTTGAATTTCATTGTGAGGGAGATATCTATTGTGTAAAGATATTTCTAGAACTTTTAAATCTACTGATTTGATTTATTTTTTGTTTTAAAAAACACAATTAGAATTATCTGACATTTATTCATGTTTGAATTGTTTTTTTATTAAACTGAATGGAATTATCTTTACATTTAACAGATCGGTGTGAATTATTAAGTATGTGAATTGTGTTATTCAAATTGGAAAATATAAGTATAATATTCTTCCCCAATCATTTTTTATTTTAATTTTCATTCAATGTTATTAATCCATTCATAAGTGTTGGAAATTGGATATTCGATTGTTATGTCAAGGATTGTCTTAACATGAATTGATATAAAATCATAGAAAGTAATCAAGATTCCAATTAATTTCAACCACATACATACATAAAAACATAATTATACTATAAGAACATTGTACTTTAAAAGTGTGTAGTGAACTATCAATGAACATTCTTTCTAACATTTTTCAAAATCCACTTGTTTTAAACAATTAAACTCTTTAAAATCAGTTATTCCTTTAAACACTATTTAAAATTTCCCCCATTTTTTATTTTATTTTTATTGAAAATGAACACTATAAACCACAAAATCTTCTGAGAGTTGACCTGGGGTCATACATAGACTATATATAATCATAATAAATCTCCAATAATGTGGATTGAAGATCCAAATTTTGGGTAACATTCATCTATGGCGTGTATTACTCATGTCTTCATAGTGGAGAACATGGGGGGTGGGGGTCCAAGCATGTTGTATATCTAAAACATTACATGAGGACTGATAAACCATTAAACTATAAGTCCACAAGTCATGTAGAAAGATTCAACAATGTGTAACTCATACACGTGTAGGGTAGGTAAACACACCCATTACCTAGGAATGTGTTTCAGACACAGGAAGAAAAGATTAGAAATTATGTAACCTAGTTTGTGAAGTGTATTCTACTGCAAATAGTATGATTAATTGGATGTAAATTAAAAAATTAATTATATAATTATAACTATTCACAGGCGTTTCATGTATCATTTATTTGAACATACATGTTATGTAGTTGGATCATTAATTATATTTTAATATACTCTTCATGTTAAATTCTAATCTACAAGTTGTGTATGGTTATTTATTATAGTGTACTATGTGTTCATGTTGAGTATCACATGAAGTGTAATTCACATGTGTTTTGTATGTCCTTTTTTTATAGTACATGCCACATTATTAATAATCATGAAACGTTTTTTGGATTAAAATGGAATGAATAAGAATAAGGATTATGTATGGTATTTTGGAAGATTAAATTTAATTTCCTCCAAGTACACTTGTGTAAATTGAATACCCACTATCCAGTCTCTTCCCGTTTTATTGTAAGAAAAAAATTCAAATTTTAGTGCATTCACTATCTCCATGAATAATGGACTTCATTTTTTTTAACCTCCTTCATTATTTGTTTTAAAATAATATTATAGTTAAATATGATGATTATATGTATATTCAATCTTATTTCATGTTTCATAATGTATCAATAATGATTTGGTTTAAAAATTCTTCTAGTTCATGATGGTTGGTAAAATCCCCTAAATGAGTTTTCCCTATAATGTTATGTTTTATATTAAATTAATTAGTCATATTTTAGAACACATATGAATATTTTGGAAAATTTAGATTTATAAATGGACATTAATATGATTTCATATCTTTTAGGGATAGATATTCCCATTTGATTAGAACATCAATAATTACCCAAAAAATAAAGTGGATTGGGAACTGTGAAATAAATGACCATGGCATTGTATAAAAAGAAATAATATCTCAAATAAATGAATCCAAAATAAAAAAAACATGATAATAAATAAGGTAAATTTAAAGAAGGTTATTAAAAATATATTTAATAAATCTAATTTTATAAATTTTGAGATTATTTGAATGTGAAGAATGAATACAAAACTACATAAGGGAGCATCAATACCACCCTCTATTATTATGGATCCTGAATTCTTCATCTATAACTAACCTAAAAACATTATAATTCCAATTTATTGATTAAATATTTTATATATATCCTCCTCCAACATATAAATATATATATATATATATATATTTGAGGATATATATGTTTTTAAGGTGTCCTTATCAATTTCATTCATTAAGAAAACCAAATCAAAGGTAACTTATTTATTTCTTATCATATTTCATATACCATTCCGTAAACTTTTATAAATAATAAATTTTTTTATAAAATTGATCATTTTACTATGTATAATATTTTCAATTTATTTTCGGTTTTATAGAAATTAATTTTCTATTTCCCCTATTGAATGAATCTTTATCCTTTTCCATAAAACCCCACTTATGTGGTACATTTTAAAAATGAATTCCCCACAATTTCCCACATCATCAATCCATATAGACATCACCTATCATGGGTAATTCTTATTTTTAACCTATGAATATATAATATTAATTCAATAAATTATTTAGTTTATACCATTATGATATACCATATGGTTATGCTCTAAGAAATAATTATGCATTTTATTTCTTTACATAGGTAATTCTATCATTTATTCATTATGTACTATTTCCTTTTGGAGAAAACATATGCATGTACATGTAAGTATTCTCATTTTTAGATATAACTATAATAAATTAGGTAATATTTATATCTCATGAGAATACATGTATGATATTATGGAGTAATCCAAATTAAGGAAGGTAATTTTTCTAAAGAGGTCATGTTGTCTAAATAGTGAACCTAGTAATATTCTTATGTTATCTTTTATGAAAATTCCATTTTCTGATAAAGCGATAATCTCATGATTCCATATTCATTATTTCATTCATAATTATGAATATTCTTGATCTATTCCATTTATGATGTCAGGATTTTCCATTTAAAATGGATGTTATACATCATTATTATACTCATTACCGCATCAAGATTTATTAATCACCCTTCTAGTTTTGTATTCCTGAGGTTATCCTATGTTGTTTTATAATCTCAAAGGAATCTAGGAGAAAATTATTGAGATTATGGTGATAATTTTGTATTTTAGATTCATGTTGATGTTTTATATACAAATACCCCAAAGACACTAGGACTTTTAATTCTTGGGTTATGTTTATCAGGTATTTATGAAAGAAATAATTAATAAAAATCATAAGAGGATTGGTTCCCAATAGATAGCATTGGATCAATTAAAAGTTATTAATGGTTATTATGATTGTATTACATTATTAAAAACCATAGGGGTAAGCCAAATTTTAGGAATATATCCAAAAAGTTTGAAATTTATTGAGACAGTGGTTTAAAAAATTATCTAATTTTATTACAATGTTGATGTAGATATTTTATAGATATACCCATAGGAAACAACCTAGATATTTAACATTTGGTATTAAATCAACCTTTACCTAGTTATTGCAAAAGATTATTTTCAACACACCTTTTTTGACACTCTTGGGGGACATGCTTTGGTAAATTCAAAGAATAATTAAAAACAATTATGAAAGACATAAATATATTTTTATGTTATAAAAAATGAAAAAAATACTATGAATAAAAAATATTGATCCATTTAGACTCATAACATAATATATTCATGTCATTTTTAAGTTATAACATCTATGTTCACTATTCCACTTTTTTATGATATTATAAATTTATGTATTGTCATCCAAAATTTTCTTTTATTTTAGAATATGGAGAGAAATAAGATGAATCATTTCAACAACCAATGTGGCATGAAATTTAATGTCTACCATAATTATATGAATAACCAGATATGAACTTTAGATGATAACTTCATTGAATTAATATAAAATCTATCTCAAGTAATGAATAATAACCTGAATTACGTAGAATTACCTCTTTCTCCCATAAAAGACCTTATTTGTGATGTGTTTATTATGTGACAAATTCCTCCAACCATTTTTAGATCATCTAATCCCATCATTATACAATAATTTTTTAAATCCATTGAGAATAAATTACCTTCCCGCTATGCACAATGCAGTGGAAATTTGTATAGGCCATTTATTTCTTAAATTTAGAAAACCAATCCTTGGTTGAAACTACTTAATAACACAAAGTCACATGATGAAATAGAAATACAAAAATGTGAAGTATTAATGAAAATAATTTTGAATAATCATTTTTCTTTTAAATATTAATATTAAAATAGATAGGGAGTTACATAGACTTTGGAAAAAGTAAGATCAGTCTACCAAGTCTTATGAGAAAAATATAACATGGCTTGAAAGATCTTCCTCTATCATTGTTAATGATAGTGAAATTATTGTAGAATAATTTTTTAGTGGATTATATTTAATTCTATGAAAATAATTGGAAATTTAATACTTAGATTGTTTGGGATATATTTTACATTATGCCCATAAGGATAATATATACATTGTTTATCCAATTTTGTACCTAGGTGATTGAGATAAATATGGGAATATTAAATTTAATTTGGATGTATAAAAAGATAAATCTCATATAGGAATGAAAAATCAACTCCCCACATTAGAACACAATTTATATACTAGAAATGATAAAAACCAATTAATAACAGGCTTAAATAACCAACCAAAATAGGGTACAACCACATACAATAGTAAATATTTCATGCCATCGTATAATTCCAAGTGAACAAAACCCCAAAAGAATGACAAACAGTAGAATACCAAAAAATTTCCAGTCTCCATGTCTTTAACCTCACCCATACGTGTCCCATGTTCATCCCAACTACCTATCATAGGGCCCTTGCCCTTGTCCTGACCTGCAAGCATGAAATTTTCTTGGGTAGCCAATGACGGCCATAGCTGGGTTGAGTACAACTAAGTAGGCCACCACCAACGGTGTCTAAAAAATATCCACTAAAAGTAGATAGTGCATGCAAGTGATAAATAATGGAAAGTAAAGGTAAACAGTTCAATAGGCCATTCTAGACTATGTTTCTTTAAGTTAATATACCATTGAATCCATATTCACTACTTAGGCAACCATGATTTAATCTACCTTTCTAACGTGTTCAATAGAATAGGAATGTTCAATATTGTCAAGCGTATGGGAATAAAAATAATGTTCTATCTCACTAGGAATCACATTATAATAACCTCATAATCCTCACCTCGAAGACTCAGTCCAGATGGAATGAAACACTTAGGGGAATATAACTCTTCCCCCTTCCCTAACCAGTGCATTTACGGGTGGATCTAGAACCTCAGTCCAACTCAACCTGTGGGCATAGAACCTCAACTCTATACCACACTCTACCAATCCATGTGCACATGTTTACTTATTATTCACCACAATTAACCACATCACAATACAACATAGCCAATATCATTTTTTATATCAGAAAAATATAAATAAATGGGAATTCAACAATATGTACTATTTAATTAACAAATTCACCATTTATATCACTTAACCCTTTAACCCCATTTTCCATTTCCCATTCCTATATCTCTATGAATATTCAAGTGTAAACATAATTCTTTATCATATTCCCATTAATCCCATTTAACCCACTTAAATGTCTACCAAAAAATCCCTTATCCTCTAACCAAATTAAACACAACTATAAATAATTCATTATAACTCATTTACATAAACCAATTAACCTACTTGATAAGTCTCTACATAATTATGAGTCAATTACACACCTTATACTCCTGTTCTCCCATTCAAAAAGGTTAGAAAACCCAATGGGTGGTCCCAAAAAGTAGCCACAACATCCTTCATACATCACATGGTGATCATGAGGGTTCATTTGGTTATTTATGTACTAAATATACCACATTTTTTCAACAGAACCAAGAACACATCACTTTGATAACAATAAATAAACCGTACATGAAAAAATCTAAATATAAACTATGGTATATAAATTTCAGACAAAATAACATGAATCTTTTGGAAACACACTCATAATCGAGGCATCTGATCATGATTCAACAACCCTTTAAATCTACAACCCAAAT
Organism: Viscum album; assembly: GCA_963277665.1. NCBI lineage: Eukaryota > Viridiplantae > Streptophyta > Magnoliopsida > Santalales > Viscaceae > Viscum > Viscum album. The sequence continues at coordinate 1,474,905,926 of OY728164.1, read as the reverse complement.
CATGTCGGAAAATAATGGTTTTAGAGCATCATATAGAGAGAAGGAAGAGATGAATACCCTAAACCAAAATAGGAAGAAAGAGTGGAATTATCCCAACCTGTATCTTCAATCCGTAACTAATGGCAGAAAAAGTGGCCCTAATATGAGAATGATTGATCCATGGATTCTCTTGAATTATTCAATGAATCAATGGTGTTAAAGGGAGAAGAAATGAGGAAAATATCGAGTTAAACTTAAAATCCTGTAATTTTATTTATATAATTTTCTCATAGTTTTTGGGATGCACGGTTTTCATGCACAATTTTCCAAACCATGCACTAATCATACATATGTTACTATCTGAGAATATCCCCCTTGCATGGTTACCTAGTATTTCCATATGGTTTTCACTAATTGTGAAAAACTATGCAACATGACTAGAAACCCCCCTTTTCTTCCACTTTCATGTCCCAAACCCCAAAAAACCCTAGGTCTTCACAAGAACATGAAAAAACACTTATTTAACCGAAATAAAGAACTTGAACTAAAATTTAAACAAAAACTTACATTAAGGTAGGTCCATGATCTTGCATATATTCTTATTTAATTATTAGGTAACAAATAAATTAATATATATATATTAATAAGTTTGTTATTCCAATAATCTTAAATTTATTCTGAATGTTATATCTTGTTAAATAATAATATTTAAATAATGAATTTTTTTCGATAACACTTTATCTTTCATGTTACACAATCCATCAAGGAAAGTCAATGTTGAGTGTAATATATGATAACCTCGATGTTTTGTGTAAATTTATTATGCATTTAGTGTAGGATTAACTTTCATTTTTATATAACCCAATCTATACATAGTGATTTAATATAAAAAATATTTTTAGTGATGCATGAAATGACAAAAAAAAAATTAATATGAAAAAATAATTCACAAAATCTAGGTGTGTTACAAGAATCTTCCATGGAATTAACCTATATTAACGTGTAAATCAAGTTAAAGATGAAGAAATGGAATTATTCCATCCAACACTATTATATATAGTTTAAATATATTTTTAAAAATATATGTTTCCTTGTTTTATGATATTTGGACAGAGTGAACATCTCTCAAAAGTGATAATGATTCCATGTTTTCAATGTATGCATTACCATGTATAGTTCCAATTAATTGGTATGAAAATTATTATAATGAATTAAAAATTAATTTTATGCATAATCTATCATATTGTTTCATTACCTGAGAACACAAATGAATCTTAATCCAGATGCATCACAATAAGCCACATATCATTTCCTAGGTTACGTAAAAATATGAATTTGTGGATAAGTGGGCTTACCTAATGTTACAAAAAATATTTTTTACAATCCTCACGAAAATGGTGGGAATTACCCACTCACATGAGTGATATTATTATAAATGAGAGTCACAAGAAGTCTAAAATAATGTAATAATAATATAATACTAATCCCAAAATGCGTTGTTTCTCTAATGCATTATTTAGTTATTTCCAAGAGATAATAGATGATATCATTATAGGGGAAATATATATTCCTTTATATGAAATTAAATTTTCTAGGAATATATCTTATTGTATAAAAAAATAATGTGTAGGTAATTTTTCAAATACACGCTTCTATCAAAATAATTTCATTACAACCTATAAATATTTGTCATTTTCATTAAGAGTTTGATAATTTAATTGAACGTCGTCAAAAAATGCTATAATAAAAGAGTAAAGGTATAACATAAATATATAATGATTTAATTATATAAATATGATGTAATTTTTTTAAAAAAAATTCATAACCATATATTCATAATGATAAGAGTGAATCCTAAAAGTAGTCATTGGTATATACTATTTTCAAAACTGATGTTGGTGAAACCATGAGTTTAGATAAATATTAGAGAACCACTGGGCTCCATTAAATTAATAAAAAATGTCATCAATCTAATGTAGTGTATATATATTCATTATCATGGCCTAATTAATATTTTGGTAATAAATAAAAAATTTTAATGAACAATCAGACTTCTTAAAGAAGACAATCGGGGTAGCCCAAGGCAACATAATTGGTCTAATGTGCCCTTTAATATCAATTATTCCATTTTTATCCTCAAATCAATCAATTATACTAGTCATATTATATATGATAGATTTTTAATAGGATTTTATTTAGAATGAGACCAATAAAAAAATTAAACATCATTTTCAGGTGGAATATTTGTGAAATAATCAAAAATGAAATTAGATATCGATAAAAAATGACAAAAAAATTTATAGTCTCAATTATATCATTATACACTAATGTTAATCTACTAATGAAAAATAAGTATTTATTTTTATTAGTGTTTATATAATTTTTTTATCCTATACATCCCAATCTCATTTAATTTGACGAAATGTAACGACCCAAAATTTTGAATGAATTTTTGTTTCCTATTTTGTGTGTGTGCTGTTTTAGTTTATACTCAACAAAACTATATTACTTACTTAATTATGTGAGTATAATTAAAATGAGACCATTGGGTTTCTACTGTTATATGATCGTTGGTCAATATGACTGTTGGAAACTAAATGTTGCGATTTTTGTCTCTAAATACAAGTGATCTTGGTTAATTAATACAAAAATGAGATTCTATGGCCTCATCCAGTAGTCTCAGGCCAATCGAATCCCATCTGATGGAACTCGGGAAGGAGGTAGAACCGTTGGGCTTTTCTATGGACCAAACCCAAGCTGAACTTAATCGTGTGCAGCTGGAACAAAATCGCCTTTGCGAGAAGTTCAAGCTGATAGAAATCACTACTCAGGAAATGTTGGTCGAGCCGCCCCAAGATTCTATCACCCTAGAACACCTTTCTCTTAATTCCTATTATGGGGTTATAAGGGGCTATGTAACGAGACCATAGCTACTTTGTGTAATCCTTTGAGATAAATAAAGTTTTGATTTCTTCTTATGGTGAAACTTGTGTTTTTGTAGACCTTCGAATAAATATAGGATGTATATTGATGAATTTTGGAAAAATGGGATATTTTAAAATATTTTTGTAAACCTTAAATAATTAATTATGTGTAATGATTTTCAAAAAAGGGCCTTTTGGAAATGTGTTTAGTACGAAATTCAGAATCTAATAAGATCAACTTAACATTTTGTGAATAGTAAATTATGAATAGTGATTTTACGCTTAGGATTAGTAATGTGAAAAAATGGATTAGTAATCTCACTTAAAGAAATTATTAATATAATTAGGCACCTTGGTTATGTAATGTGATTCAATAAAATAGGTAACTAACTGTTTCAGAAATTATTAGTCAAGTACTAGTTTTTCCGGGTGAATAGTGTTTTTAATTAAAAATTAAATTAAAAATATTTAGGAAAGTATTTTTATAAAATGGTGTTCATTTTTGATTTCAGAGCATCGATATTAGGTTAAGGTGATTTTTGGGGATTTTTATGAAAAAATGAATTTTCGGTGAATAGTGAAAATACAATTTTTAGTTTTGGGTGTTTAATGACATCATTAAGGTTGTAATATTTATGTAATCATTCTGGTGAACTTATTAATAGTAATATAAGGTATGTGGTGTCCCAAGTGGCCAATACCATGGAAAAATACCATGGGAATGCCCATGGTTTTTCCAATACCACCGATGAGGTGTCCCTTGGGAATTAATGCCTTGTCCCCTCACTTCTCCTATAAATACCAAGCCTTTCCCTCATACTTTTAATTTAAAAATCACCCTCAACGAAGTTATGGTATCATTACCTTCCATGATGTCCCCCCAAGGTTCCCTCAAGCCTACCAAGGTCCCGACCTTCAAGCTTTCAAAGTTACTGTTCAAGGTAAGGGATTCTTTCACCTTCTTCTTTTATGCCATGACTTCCTTTATATTGTGTCTTCTAGTTCCATCTATTTTTTTGAGGGTATGTTATTATATTTTCTCCTTACTTTCCATTTCATGTCTAATTGTTGAGAGACCCTTTATTCTCTAATCAATTTTTTTTCTAAAATTTTAAGTGACGTCTTTAGGATGCCGAATTTCTCGTAAAGGAAATCACATCTTCTCTTTTATTCCATGTTTCCTTTTCATGTGGTATGTCATTAAAATATCCATACCATGATCTTATTAAGTACCCACACTGTATTATGAATTATTTATGAGTGGGTTACCCTTGTCCCCTCTTTTTTCAATGTTTTCTAAAACCATGTTATATAGCCATTAGGATGTAGAAATTTCATCTCAAAATTTCTATCTCTTTCTCTCAAGAAATCCCCTTGTTTATTTATGTGAATAACCAGACCTATTTCATTTCTATGGGTGTTCAAAAATATATAAAGATGAGATATTTTATTCTCTAATTGATATGCATATAACTGTCACTCCCTTCCCATGGGTTATAAATGATGTAATGATCTTATTTTTAAGAGCTTTTAAAACGTCACGATTTTGAAATGAAACCCATTCCTTTTATTATCTATGGGTTATTTATAAAATGTTTGATTATGATATATGGGGATCACATGTAAGTAAATTCATATTAATGGTGTTCCTTGATATGTCTCCAATTCATTGGGTAAATATTTAATCTCTAGAGATGACAAGTTTCACGATACCTTGATGAATAACCTTGGTAATTTTTATGACACCTTAGGGATTGACCTTGGTGATATGTTCATGAATGTCTAAATGAAATGTTATATGCACATATTCAAGTTATTTTTCAAGTTATTTTCATTATGATATTCCTATACTTCCATTGATCATATCTTTATGTTGTTATTCAAGTTCTTATTGATATCATAAGTACACTGATTCCCTTGTTTACCCTTACTGGGCCTTCTACTCACCCTTTCCTTTGATGTATGTCTCCAGGATATGAAAGGTAGTAATTATACTTAGGATTATCTTATAATGTAGCCTTAAAAGTGGATTAGAAGAATTTTTTATGTTGTATTCAAGTGTAATTGTTTCTGATTTCCAAGACACAAGACTTTAAATATCCTCTGTATGTAAAATGTAATGAAAAGTTATGTATTAAAAATGCGGGATACCATAGTTGGTATCAAAGGATAGTTTAGTTATTTATGGAAATTAGGCTATGAAAACATTAGGAAGAACCCTATAGAAAAGTTTAAATATAGGGAAAAATTCCTGGTATTTTGGTGAGTATTGAGTAAGTGGTTTATCAAACAAATACATCCTTGTCTGGATACGAGTAGGTAGAGGTGGCTCTATCATAGATGTACATAGGGGTAAAACCCGAAAACACTTCATTGAGCTAGACTTGAATAGGAACGGGTGCATGACAATGGGCCTTGTTGTACACTTGGTTATGACACTCTCGGGGGATATGTTTGGTTTATCGTAAGCTTTGTATGAATCATTATGAGGAATTATGGAGAAATATACTTGTTTAAGAATGAAGTTTTAAGATGTATAATTCTTTATAGTTAAAATATTATCAAGTAAACTAAGTTTCTCACTAAGATTTTATTATTTTGGAAAATGGAGGGAAATATGAGGAATCGTGAAAATGGTGACCGCAATGGACCATGTGCTGACGGCCCTTCGATGGAATTCGGAATGGAAACATTCATGTGAATGATGAACCAACTGACTCAAGTTATGAGTAATAACTTGAATCAAGCTGAGAGGCTGATCTCACCACAAAGGGAAAAACATTCTGCTGAGTCCATTATTCCCCAATGACCACCAACCTTTAGTGAATGGACTAACCCATTGATTGCTGAGCAATAGATCGACTCTATAGAGAAGATCATTTCTGTGCTACGTTGTTTAGAGCAAGAGAAGGTCACCCGGGTTATCTATCTCTTAGAGAGAGAATCTGATCAGTGGTGGGAACTGATAAAAAACACGAGGAAAAGAGTATAATTTGAAGATATGGAGTGAAAATAGTTCAAAGTGATATTTTTTAGAAAGTATTTCCCTCGTTCCATGAGAACAAGAATGGAGAACGAGTTTCTCGAGCTGAAGTAGAAGGAGAATGAATCTGTGGGAAGCTATGAGATGAAATTCACAAGTCTTTAACGATATACCTCTATCCTTGTCATGGATCCAAATGGTAAGGTTGATAGATTGTTCGGTGGACAGATACCTCATCTACGGAATAATCTAGCCAACCGAGATTATGATAGCTATGAATAGATCATGTGGAGTGTGATGAAAGTCAAGCTAGAGTTTGGAGAGACGCATTGGTCTCATAAATCCAATGACAAGAATATATTGATGGAGCCCATCTTAGGGAGGAAATTTGATCACAGAAGAGGAGGAAAGAAAGTGAAACTTCCCACGTGTAATAAATTTAGGAAGAAGCACTCAAGGAACTTCCTTCTCGAGAGTGGGAAGTGCTACAAGTGTAGATGATATGGACACATTGCGAGGAATTGTTGTGGTGAGGTAAAACCTCAACTTGCAAACTAAAAAGACAAGGGGAAGATGGTGAAGGCCCTAAATGATGTCCAGTACTTCAAGTATGGATAATGTGGGCACTATTCCAATCACTGTCCAAATATGAGGGCAGTGGAGGGGAACCACCATCAGCCTCAGCAATGGCCAAGGGATCAAAGACAAGATTTTTCTATCACAACAGCTGAAGTCAATGCTCCGAATGACGTGGTAGCAGGTACTCTTGTTGTCCTCTCCAAGCTAGAAAGTACTTTTTTTTATTCTGGTTCAACGAATTCCTTTATTTCCTCCATGTTTGCAAGGAATTTAGAATCAACCCCCGAATTGATAAAAGTAGAGTTGTCAGTCAACACTCCTGGTGGGACTATCCAAGTATCGTCAGTGTTTAGAAACTATAGTATTTACTTTAGTGTGCAAAATCGTATCGCAAATCTAGTTGTCATTCCCATGACGGAATTAGGCATTATACTAGGGATGGACTGGCTCTCAAAGTATAATGCTAAGATCAATTGCAGAAGCAAGGAAATATCATTAGTCTTGAATGAAAAACCTACAGTTATCTTCCAAGGAGATATATCTAAACCTCATCTTTGTCTAAAAGAACCCCCTATATCCTTCTTTATAGATTTGATCGGTGAAGAATAAGAAAGAGATGCTAGTTTGATGATAGTAAATGTCCCCATCATCTAGGAATACGTTGATGTATTTCTGGAGGAGTTTCCTGGACCTCTCCCAGAAAGAGAGGTAGAGTTCTCCATCGAACTCGTACCTGGATCTCATCCGATATCAAACACCCCGTATAGGATGGTAAATGTGGAGCTGGAGGAATTAAATAAAAAACTCCAAGATCTTTTGGAGAAGGGTTTTATCCAACCAAGTGTGTCTCCTTGGGGAGCACTTGTTTTCTTTGTTAAGAAGAATGATGGATCGATGCGGCTATGCATTGATTATAGGGAACTGAATGGGATCAGAGTGAAGAAAAAATACCCTCTTCCAAGAATTGATGACTTATTTGACCCACTTCGTGGGGCTCAATTCTTCTCTAAGATTGATCTTTGATTTTTTTATCATCAATTGAGGGTGAAGAAAGAATATATTCCAAAAACTGCCTTCCGGTCAAGATATGGGAATTATAAGTTTGATTTTATTCCCTTCGGATTGACTAATGCACCTACTATTTTTTATGGATTTTATGAATAGAGTCTTTAAGGACTACCTTGATAACATTGTGGTAGTTTTTATTGATGATATTCTGATATATTAAAAAATTCACGAGGAGCATGAAGATCATCTAAGGGTTATTTTGAAATCTCTATGGAAGGAGAGGAATTTTTTGAATGTTCAGTAAATGTGATTTTTGGTTACAACAAGTCACTTTCTTAGGGCACATTGTAACCAATGAAGGAATCACATTTGACCTTGCAAAGACAAAAGTTGTAGAGGATTGGCCTCAACCTACAAAAATAACTGAGATTTGTAGTTTTCTTGGATTAGCAGGATATTATAGGAGGTTTGTGAAAAACAATTCACGACATTCTAATCCATCAACCAAGTTAGCTCGAAAAAGGGTCAAGTTAATCTGGACAAAGGAGTGTGAAGAAAGTTTCCAAGAGCTGAAGAATATATTGGTTATTGCACCTATGTTAAATATTCCATCAAGTGAAGAAGGATTCATTATTTTTAGTGATGTATCTCTAAAATGGATTGGGTGCATCCTCATGAAAAATGACAAGGTCATTGCTTATGCATATCGATGGTTGAAGATTCATGAGAAGAATTATCCTACGCATGATCTGGAGCTGGATGCGGTCATTTTTTCTCTGAATATATAGAGGCACTATCTTTATGGGGAGAAATGTGATATATACATAGACCATCAAAGTTTGAAGTATTTTTTCGCACAAAAGGAATTGAACATGAGAAAAAGGAGATGATTGGAACTTCTTAAGGACTATGATTGTTCAATTCATTATCACCATGGAAGAAAAAACAAAGTTGCTGATGCATTAAGTAGGAAAAACCCAGTTGTTCTTTCCATGATGAGGATTCAAAAAGATCAATTGATCAATGACCTAGTAAAGATGGACATGAGAATTTTAAGGAAAGGTACATCATCAACCCTAACCAAAATTATTTCTCAACTATCATTACTAGAGAATATCAAGAAGGATCAGAAAGAAGATCCTTTGTTACAAGAGAAGTTTGAGGCTGTAAAGGATGGAAAGTTTCCTGAGTTCAATATTGATCAAGAAGGTGTACTGAGATTTCATACAGGACTATGTGTTCCATATATTCCGGAAATAAAGAAGGATCTGATGGATGAATCCAATAGCTCTATTTTCTCTATACATCCTATAATCACAAAAATTTATAGGGACCTTCGTGATCTTTTTTGGTGGGATAATATGAAAAGGGAGATTACTGACTACACTTAAAGGTTCCAAGTATGTCAGAAAGTGAAGGCAGTGTGACAAATTCCTAAAGGGGTATTGCAACCACTACCCATACCAGCATGGAAGTGGGACGATATCACTACGGACTTCGTCATTGGTGTTCCGAGAACTTCTAAAGAAAATAATGCGATATGGGTTATTGTGGACTATCTCACCCAGACTACCCATTTTATATCTATACGAGAAGATTTCTCTCTTGATAAACTTGCCAAGATTTATGTGAAGGAAGTGGTAAGTCTGCATGGATTTCCACGTTCTATCGTATCTGATCATGATCCAAGGTTCACATCAAAATTCTGGAGAAGTCTTCCACAAGCTCTGAGCACTGAATTGAATTTTAGTATGGCATATCACCCCCAAATTGATGGCCAATCTGAAAGGACTATTCAAACACTCTATAACATGATGAGAACGTGTTCCATGGAATTTAAGGGTGGATGAGGTCAAAATCTCCCTTTAGTTGAGTTCTCTTACAACAACAGCTTTCACTTGAGCATTCAAATGGAACCCTATAAAGCTCTATATAGGAAGTGATGTATAACTCCTACTTATTGGGATGAAGCTTGTGAAAGAAAGCGTCTTCGGCCTAATATTGTGAAAGAGATGATATAAAGAGTCCATTCCATCCAACAACACATTAAGGCTGCTTAGAGTCAGTAAAAGAGCTATGCCGACAACCGTCGAAGGGACATAGAGTATGATGTCAGTGATAAGGTCTCTCTTAGAATTTCACCTTGGTAGAGAGTCATGAGGTTTGGGAAGAAAGGGAAGCTCAACCCTAGGTACATTGGCCCCTATTAAATCCTTTATCATGTGGGAGAAGTGGCCTATCAGCTTGCACATCCTCAAAATCTAGCACAATTTCATGATTTCATCCATGTATCCCTCTTGAGGAAGTAAATACCAGACCCTTCACATGCACTAAACACAGAGGTGGTACAACTGGAACATGACCTCTCTTATGAGGAGCAGTCGGTGGAGATATTGGATCATAGAGACAAGGTTCTATGCAACAAGACTACCAAACTTGTTAAGGAGTTGTGGAGAAAACACAAATATGAAGAAGCCACGTGGGAACCAGAGGAGTCTATGTGGCAGAAGTACCCACACCTTTTCTTTTCTGAGGATACAAGTTAAAATTTTGGGGACGAAATTTCTTAAGGGGGGAAGAATGTAACGACCCGATATTTTGAATGAATTTTTTTCCTATTTTTTGTCTATGTTGTTTTAGTTTATACTCAACAAAAATATATTTCTTAATTAATGATGTGAGTATAATTAAAATGAGACCATTGAGTTTCGACTGTTATATGACCGTTGGTCAATATGACTATTGGAAACTAAATGTTGTGATTGTTGTCTCTAAATAAAAGTGATCTTGGTTAATTAATACAGAAAGGAGATTCGATGGCCTCATCCAGTAGTCTCGGGCTGATCGAAGCCCATCTGATGGAACTCGGGAAGGACGTTGCATCGTTGGGCTTTACTCTGGACCAAACCCAAGCTGAACTTCATCATGTGAAGTTGGAAAAGAATCACCTCCGTGAAAAGTTCAAGATAATAGAAATCACTACTCAGGCAATGTTGGCCGATCCGCCCCAAGATTCTATCACCCTAGCACACCTTACTCTTAAGTCCTATGTGGGGGTTATAAGGGGATATTTAAAGAGACCATAGAGACTTTGTGTAATCCTTTCAGATAAATAAAGTTGTGATTTCTTCCTATGGTGAAGTTTGTGTTTTTTTTCTGATGTTCAAATAAATATAGGATGTATATTGATGAATTTTGGAAAAAGGGGATATTTTAAAATATTTATGTAATCCTTAAATAATTAATTATGTGTAATGATATTCAAAAAATGGTCTTCTGGAAATGTGTTTAGTATGAAATTTAGAATATAATAAGATCAACTTAACTTTTTGTGAATAGTAAACTATGAATAGTGGTTTTATGCTTATAATTTGAAATTTGACCAAATGGATTAGTAATCTCACTTAAATAAAGTATTAATATAATTTAATCACCTTGATTAAGTAATGTGATTCAATAAAATAGGTAAATAACAGTTTTAGAAATTATTAGTCAAGTAATAGTTTTTTAGGTGAATAGTGTTTTTAATTAAAAATTAATTTAAAAATATTTAGAAAATTATTTTTATAAAATGGAGTTCATTTTTGAATTCATAGCATCTATATTAGGTTAAGGTGTTAATTGGGGATTTTTATGAAAAAAATGAATTTTCGGTGAATATTGAAAATACTGTTTTTAGTTTCGGGTGTTTAATGACATCATTAAGGATGTAATAATTATGCAAACACTCTGGTCGACTTATGAATAGTAAAATAAGGTATGATATTTCTCAAGAGGCCAATACCAAGGGCAAATACCATGGGCAAGCCCATGGTTTTTCCATTACCACCGATGAGGTGTCCCTTGGCAATTAATGTATTCTCCCCTCACTTCTCCTATAAATACCAAGACTTTCCCTCATACTTTTAATTTAAAAATCGACCTCAATGATTTTATGGTATCCTTACCTCCCAAGGAGTCCTCCCAAGGTTCCCTCAAGCCTCCCAAGGTCCCGACCTTCAAGCTTTCGAAGTTACTCTTCAAGGTAAGGGATTCTTTCACCCTCTTCTTTTAAGCCATGACTTCCTTTATATTGTGTCTTCTAGTTACATATCTTTTTGTTGAGGGTATGATCTTATATGTTATCCTTACTATCCATTTCATGTCTAACTGTTGATATACCCTTTCTTCTCTCATCAATTTGTTTACTGAAATTTTAAGTGATGTCGTTAGGCTGCCGAATTTCTCATAAAAGAAATCTCATCTTCTCTTTACTTTCATGTTTCCTTTTCATGTGGTATGTAATTCAAATATTCATAACATGATCTTATTAAGGAACCATATTGTATTATTAATTAGTTATGATTGGGTGACCCTTGTCCACTCTCTTTTCAATTTTTTCTAAAACCATGTTATATAGAAGTTAGGATGTAGAAATTTCATCTCAAAATTTCTACCTCTTTCTCTCAAGAAATGCCCTTGTTTATTTATGTGAATACCCAGAACTATTTCATTTCTATGGGTGTTCATAAATATATAAATATGAGATATTTGATTCTATAATTGACATACTTATAACCCTCACTCCCTTGCCATGGGTTATAAAGGATGCAATGATCTGGTTTTTAAGAGCTTTTAAAACGTCACGATTTTGAAATGATACCCATTCCTTTTATTCTCTATGGGTTATTTATGAAATGTTTGATTATGATATATGTGGATAAAATGTTAGTAAATACATATTAAGGGTGTTCCCTGATATCACTCCAATGCATTGGTTAAATATTTAATCTCTAGAGATGACAGGTTTCAAGATACCTTGGTGAATAACCTTGGTAATTTTTATGACACCCTGGGGATGGACCGTGGTGATATGTTCATAAATGTATAAATGAAATGTTTTATACACATATTCAAGTTATGTTTCAAGTTCTTTTAATTATGATATGCCTATAATTCCATTTATCATATCTTTATGTTGTTATTCAAGTTCTTATTGATATCACAAGTACACTGATTCCCTTGTTTACCCTTACTGGGCCTTCTACTCACCCTTTCCTTTGATGTATGTCTCCAGGATATGAAAGGAAGTAATTGTAATTAGTATGATCTTATGATGAAGCCTTACAAGTGGATTAAAATAATGTTTTATGTTGTATTCAGGTTTAATTGTTCATGATTTCCAAGACACTAGACTTTAAAGATCCTATGTATATAAAATGTAATGAAAAGTTATGTATTAAAAAGGCGGGATACCATACGAAATGACCCATCAGGTGATGTATACAATACCTTTCATGTATAAAAATTGATATGGTCTTAACAAAAACTAAAAAATCCAATAAAATGATCATGTGAAAGAATCCATTTACAAAATAGAAAAATAACAAAAAAATGTACTCAATATATTGTTATAGAATAAGCTTCACATTTAAATCCCATGCATTCTCCTTTCCTGATAGGTGTCTGAATACTCACCATGTGTGACATCATCTAGATATGAAAAATAATTTTTTTAAAAACATGTAAATCTATAATTTATGGGGATGGAATTTTAACAAATAGACAATTCATAATATTCGATTAAATAAGAATGATATCTCATTCATTTGAAGGAATAGATTGATCTTCTATGATCAGTATCTTAGCACCATACAATTACTTAATTGATCACCCAACTTACTTTCTTTCCTACTGTGATTTCACTAGTTGAGAAGTTAATGTCCTCCTAGAATCACCTTGGGTCACTTAGTTCATATGATGTTAATTTGTATATAGAGATCATGTCATTGAAGAATTATATTTCTAAGATACATGTTGCATATTTCTTAAAAATAACATTATTTCACCATTGAAATATCTTTAAAGATGTACCATTTGATTATAGGAGTCACATGTTTTAGGTAGTTCTATATAAATTATATTTATTGGATCAAGTGGAACAAATTGGAAATATCCATTCTTACTTTTGGGTAATCAATTAATGATAACTGATTTAGTAAATTAATTATGAGATTCTACACCACCATGGATGTTGGTGTTCATCTTCAAATTATTCTCAACATTATATTTCCCAGTTGCTTCAATGGGGAAAAATATACTCACTCCAAATGGATTTCATATGATATCCCTTGACACTAATATTATATTATTATCCAATTATGTAAAGTTACTATTATAGAGGGAATCAATCAGAGGATGAATCTCCAGTCATATTCTAAACTCAAAGTTGTTTGTCTTCAATGATGAAATAGAAACTACTTGTAGAAAAAAATGAACTATCTTCATAATCATAATGTTATAATCTATCAATTATTTATTTTCTTAATATATGATGTATAATATTATCATCCAACATATTTTAATAGGGTGGCATAATAATTTTTTATAGAAATATTATTAAATATACTCCCATGTACGATCATGGATAATTTTTTCATTGATATCTAAATCTAACCATTTTCTTGCAATATCCTCCAACATATAAATTTCCAACATTATCATTAGATCATTTAATGTTAAAATTAATTAATAGACCTGGTTCATTTAGTTATTCCAAACATCTACAATTTTAGGGTATAACTCCCCTTGAATGATTATTCAATTATATTTCAAAAATTGTATAGATTTATCCACATGTATTGATTCCTCATTTTTATTTCCCTTATCATCAACTATAAAATCATGAATGATTCTATGATAATGATTGTAGTTATATTATGGCTATGGAGAAACCTCATTTTCCATATAATCTTCTTGGGGGTTCTTATGCCATCTTACAACTTCGATTTTAATTTAGAAAAAATAAAAAACCCATTATTCATCACCCACTAACCACCAAAGGCTTTGAATATTACAAATAATTGAATGAAATATTCATCATAATATATTTCCATGAATTATAAAATATACTATGAAAAATTAATTCTTAGTGGGAATTATTATTACTAATTCATGATATATGACACTGAAAAACTAATCCCATGATGATTAGATAACACCACACATAGTAGTTTCTTAGAAGACTATTTATACATAAATCACCTTGGTAAGTTGGTATTTAACATAAATAGGTTATATGTATATATATATATGCTAAACATTTGATGTTCCAAAATTTTCATCTTCTTTTTACCATCCTAATATAAAAAAATCATAAAATTTTATTATCATTTTTAAATTCTCTACCAGATATTTTAGTTTTTTAAGGGTCAGAAGTTCCACTAACCATAGGTGACATACTCAATAAACCAATGGATGAAAATAAATACCATGGGCTTAAAAAATTGGGGATGAGTTTCCATTTATTGATGAAAAAAACAAAATATTAAAAAAATTATAAGATAGGAACAAGATATATGATTATGATATAAAAAATATTTTAACAAATTTCTCCTAAAAAAGAAACATCATAATAGTAACAGAAACAATATTCATCAAAAAAGAGTCAATAATATTAATTGGCACTAAGATTCCATTGTGGAATCATCCCAATGATTACATAAAATTTCTAAAATATCTATCTTCAAATTCAATTCCATTTTATAATGATGCCTTACTCTATTATTATGATACCTTTATCTTTCTTGCGTCCTGGTAAAAAACATCTACAAACACACCATTGTTCCAATGAAAGGGGAGAGTGTAAAAAATTATAGGAAATCCTCAGAGACATTCCCAAAATTTCCATAAGTAAAAGAACTAGATTTCATGTAATGTGTGTTATTATAGTATCCTAGGATTTTCATATGTAGATATTACATCTTTTATATGAATATTCATTACATTACAAAAAAAGTATATAAGGACCATAATAGATTAGTGCCTTAAAATAATAGGAACACAATCTTATTTTTTAGATAAATGTTTTCAATTTCTCCTAAAAATATCTATCCATTCATTACTCTTCATGGACATATAGAAATAGAAACATAAGAATTGTTGAGATCATATTCTTAGTAAAGGTAAGAAAGGAAAAATATGTAAACATAACATAAAAATAAGGGTATGAGAACATGATAATAACATTTGAAAATAATTCCTTATGTATCAAAGATCATAATCCTAATTCATTTAATAAATATTTTAATTTCATAAGTCATGAATCATAGAATAATCAAATAACATGATCCATGAGAGCATATCATTGGAAGAATTCATGGAATAATAGAATACACATAAACCTTGAAAGTAATTTTCTTATTAGTGTAAAATCTATTACAGGACTATAATAGTGATACGAGTTCACTCCGGAATCCTTCATAGTAGTCAATGTTCACTCTGAATACTATCAGGGTAGACATGGTCCCTTACTGAAATGGATACACCCCCCCTTAAGTCCTATTTATCTCATAAGGTATCAATAATTACACAATGAATTTGAGGGAGAAATAGGTCCCATCCATCAAATAATTAAAAACATACTTATATGCTTTAAAGAATAATAAATAATAAATCATATTATTACCCATGAAAATAATTGGGTTTCATTAAAATTTCATTATACCACTAACCATGTAAAAGAAACAAGTTCCATAAAAATCTCAGCTTTTCATAACAATTAAAAAAACTAGAGAAGGAATACATATGTAATTCTTGGAACATGTCCCTATAATAGAATAATTAATATAAAATGACATAATATTAGTGGATTTTTTTTGAAATTTCACTCGAATAATTATTTTGGAAAATAACTTTCCATTTTTAAATCACCTTTTTTTTTCAACAGTTGTGCCCTTATAAATGAAAATATTTTATTTTAAAATAAACAGGTAATATTTTAATGGAATATTAATATAATATAGGTTTCATGATGGTTTAATATTATTCCCTTGCTATATGTGTTAAAAAAATTCCTTTCATAAATTTGTTTTGAAAAATTCATAAGGAACCTCATTTTGAAAATGAAAAATTGATTCATTTCAAACCATTTTGGAAAATGTAAAATGTGGTAAAAATGATTTTAATAAATTTTAGGTGAATATTAAAAAACATTTTTAAAATTAATTTATATCACATGGTCATGCATGGTAAATAATCCTTTGTGGATACTATTGAATAAACAATCCAAAATATTGATAATAGTGTGAAATAAAACCTTTACCAATTTTGTGACTTCTAAATCATAACCACCATGAAATATTGAACTTTATATGGATATGTATATCCCATTATTTTAATGATAAGAATCATTTAATACATTCATGGGTAGTATATACACCACACAAAATAAACAAGTAGTGTATAAGGCATGTGTCCCAATGAAATAAAAGCAATAAGAAAATCTCTTACCTCAAGTATCACCTTTCTTCTTTCAGGATCAAACCTCATGTATAATATATATAGATTTATTATAAATGTATTAAAAAATTTAATATACATAATATTTTTTTGATTTATTTATAACATATTATCACCCATTTATTAATAATTCATTATCAAAATCATTCTTCTAGTTAATAATTCCCTCGTTTTCGAAGAATGTATCGATTCAGAAGTTCTGATACATATACATTGATCATGATCACATCAATTTAGATAATTTCAATCATGGTATAGCCAAGATATATATTAATTAAATAAATATTTATAATCATTCATAAAATGTAGACACATAAAAATTAATTCAACTATTCATGGAGACGACTGGTTGTACATATGCTTGAACATTGTTTCCATTTCTAAAATGATGTAATAAAAAAATTAAAATAATATTTCTTATTTATAGAATATTTATTATATAATTTATATCATATAAATTCATTAAATTCATTCGTATTACCATATATTTTTAATATAAATGAAAAACTAATCGCATCACATCTTGCAAATAGTTGTCCATATGTAGGGATGGGGGACATTATTATCTCCCAAAATATTGATTGATAATAAAGTAGAAATAATATTATAATTAAATAAGTATAATTGTATAATAAATATAATATATATATATAAAATCTATAATAATACCTATCCATAATATATGGTTGTGAAAAATGAATTTTATTGATACATGGAGATGGTAAGTCATACGTACGCATGAGCGATACATTCACTTCTTGTCTGATAGAGAAATGGTGAATACTTGTTTTTTCATAATAATAATAAAATTTAATAATATTTAAGATAATTAATTTATTAATTTATGAAAAATATAATATATTTATAGTAGGTAAGTAAAAGTAGAAAAATAAAGTGATTATTTAGAGCGGTTACCACCTCTTCGAAACGACTTCTTTTGATCTCCTCTAAAGGGCTATAGGGTTGGAATTGTTTTTAATAAAATTGCCTCTATTATATGTCTATAAAATTATTTAAGATATGTTTGTAGAGAATAGTTGAGATAAAAGGATCCAAGTGGTGTTGATAAGTGAGGGAGGAGGTCTCATTTTATAATTGAGGTGAGGGGCACTTGTGGAATTTCTTAAAAAAATTAAATATAATAAGAATATTCTCGATCCAAATACAAAAAAAAATTAATTCATGAAAAAATAGGATAGAATATGGATAAAATATAATAAAAAAAATTAACAGTTTTATATTCTATTTTATACATTATCTTTTGGTTTAACCCTTTAATTTAATTTAACATTAAGCATAATACAATATTATTTCATGCTAAAAGCTTATAAATTTACATATATGGTGAATATTGACTCATAAATGTATAATGAGTGAAATTTTTAACCATATATCATTCTCGTTGTCCTTATTTAATAATTTATGATTATTTAAATAAATTAATAAAATATTATTTTCATAAAATATCATCATCATCAATTTTATCACTATTCGTTTATTTGACATTAATAACATCAAGAAAACATCTAAAATTAGAGAAAAATATTTTTGTATATTTAACTTATAATTTTCATCAATGAAATTCTTGGATCATATTAATTATCTCAAATTATAATACTTTTATTACTTTTAATATATATTATATGATTTTTCCATTAATTTAATAATTACCACATCAGTATTTTACATGTATTTAATATAATAATTTTTTTGAAAAAAAATTACCATCAATAATATAATTTTATTTGGAAAAAAATTATTATTAATATTCATTCAGGACTAATTTTTTTCCCTATGTAAACACAGAAATGACATTTCAAACTAAGAGAGTGAAATTTTGTCACTTCCTTTGGTTTTAATAATATACAAGTAATTTTCAGGGAAAAGTGTCCATTAAATAAAAGAATTTATAAATTAATGTGTTAATGGTAAAATTTGATTCATCAAATAAGAATTAGTATGAACAATTAAGGCCTTATCACTTAGTTTTAACCTATATTAACCCAATTTATCCTCTACGGAGGTGATAGTGTTTTCTATGGTTACTATTCATATTGACCAAAAATAAAAGGGAATTAATTACCAATTTTAAACCTCTTAATTATCAAAATTTAATTAATTTTATATAATTCAACACCTATAAATGCTATAAATTTATTTTATTTTGTGCAAAATGAGACAAAAATGTTTTTAGGGAAAATATATATTTAAGTATAAAACATAATTTATTCTTATCCATTGCTTATAAAAAAAATTCTTGAATGTAAATTTTTTTTATCATGTGAATAATATATAAATTTAATTAAAATGATTCACCAATATGGAGTAATTTAATCTATTAAGTAAAATTAATTGTATGCTTAAAATATTTTTTCAGGAACATGTGACCTATGTTTTTAATTCTAATCATTAAATTATTTTTTAAATGTATTGATTGTATATTTTTCATAATTTTTTTATTACTTTTTATAATTAGTAATATAATGGCTAGGTGATAATGGATGCAAAAAAATTTAATACTATTACGGGGTTTTTTAAAATCATTTTTTCATGAAACACAAGCTATCGATCGAAGAAATAAAAATATTTAAAGATAAATAATTCATAAAAATTTTGGGGTGTTAAATTATACCACCATTAAAATTAATTTAATCTTAAAAATTCATCACATGGATAAAATCATATGAGGATGCCTATACCTCATCACTTCCTCTGGTTCCCACATAGCATCCTCTAATTCATAGTTTCTCCATAAAACAGTAACCAGGAAAGCAGTCTTGTTTGGTAGAACTATATTTATATGATCCAGTATCTGTACTAGTTATTCTTCATACGAAAGATTGTGCTCCAACGGTATGACCAATAAGTTTGGTACATGTGATGGATCAAGTATTTAGTTCATCAATAGATATACATGGAATTCACCTTGAACCTGAGAGAGGTTTGGAGGATGGAGTAATCAATAAACTACCATCTCGATATGATCAATAATTTCAAGGTGAATGATAAACCCATGGAATAGATTTCATTTATTTCATAATCAAAAATTCATAGTATTGTATTACTTCAATCAATTTCCACCTCATCTCTTACTCAAATAAATAATGTTGACTTTTTATGCCCAAATAACTAATAGATCACAAGATGCAAAATAGAATGATATTTAATTCCATCTATCTATGGTTATAACAAAATGAATATCACTAGTTATCCAATATGGTTAAATCTTTGTATGGAAATTTAATAAGAGAATATATAAAACCTCATCCAAAATTTAACTTTAACAATTTCATTAATGGTTGATCTTATGAACCTTCCAAAATATTTAAATACCAAACAATATAAATAAGAATTAACATATCAGTAATCCCTAAAACAATATTAAGTAGCTCATAATTATCACAAAAAAACAAGTGAATTACTTCATAATGTATTCTATATAAACATGGTAATATCCATAATTACCATAAAAACTTATTTAAAACCTACATACATCCTAATTCCATGAATAAAAACCTATATTATTGAATATATCCCATAAATAAAATAATGATTTTATATTTCATCAATGATAACATAAACCACTTTATCCAAAAATCATTTCTTAGCTCTAAATTCATCAATATGAACAAATATACATTATCCATATTAATCAACACTTTATCCAAACTGAGCACTATTTCCTAAACATCTAGAACAAATTAATAATTATCTTCCCTTAATAAAGATATGACATTTCTAAAAACCCAATTTTTAGGCTGTCAAGACCATATAAAATATTCTTGAAAATTTATAACAAAAAATGTATTATAAAAAAAATCCTTATATATATATCATAATTCTATAATTACATTTCATAAACACTTCCCTCATTCTAATTCACTCTTAAATAGTAAACTAGGCTTTTTCATCTTATTCCTTAATATTTCCTTCCTTTAATATGTCATTTTTAGTTCATCCATCATTAATAAAAAATCCATTACTCATATAATCATTGCAATTCACATCACTATCTTTCTCCTTAGGACATAGATTTTTATAATACATACACTTTCTACATTCGATACATTAAATAGTCGAAGATATCATAGGAAGGAAATTGTTATCAGCCATTTCATTAACTTATCTTTTCATTTTTATTCTATAATTACTTAAATTGTGTCCTTTTATTCCAATCCCAAAATATATACTTATCCTTTTTTTGAAATTCCCTTGATACCGTCTTCCAAAATTCTCAACATATACGAAAATGAATCTTCTTTCTTCCTTGGTCACTACTACCCAAACATTTTAGAATACTCTATCATTCTATTATTTATTGAGTCCAATAGTTTCTTAAGGTGGACATTTTAAATCATGTTTCATGAGAAAAGATGAGGCATAATCAAAATATACTTCATTCCATTTATCACCCCATTTTTATGCTTGTTAGAATATTTTTTATCCCATTAATTGTTAATCTAGTTCCTTCTAGTTACCATCATTTAATAAAACAAAAAACCATTGTATGAGAAATAGTAATCATAGTAGGGAACCAATTAATCAAAAAAATAACACATAGGATATCTAAATCATGGAACCTTATTTTTAATCAATAAATCCTTAGGATTATCCTAGTTAATTCATAGTCATAATCTATTCAAATCCTTCACTATGTATTATAAATAGTTTTGTGATTTTACAAAGCTTATAACCTAGGAGTGTCAAACCTGGTGTGCAGAAAGGCCCATTGACATCCACCAAGTGATGACTAATTCAAAATTAAAGAACCTTTTTTAGATTTATAACCCCAATATACCTCTATCTTGAGCCATATCTACTTGTATAATCTAGAAAGGTATGTAATTCAATGGAAACCCCTTTCTATAGACATCACCAAAATTCCATGAGATTTTCCTATAATTTGAATCACCTTAGACATCCTTAGACTTATACATAAGGAAATCATGAGACAATTTTCCAATAAAGACTAATTTATTTCACCAGGTAATTATTGATTCAAAATAAATGCATCCTTCACCAAAATTCCATGATATTTTCTAATAATTTGAATCATCCTTATAAAAAACTAGAATTATACTTAGAGACATCCCTGAAAAAATCCTCATAAATATCTTATATTGATCTCACTAATGTTTTCTCATCGTATTTTATAATCTCTAACTAATCATTCATTTTATATTAAAAATATTGACTAAGCTTTTCATTTGTATATATTACATATTTTAGATGAATATTCATTACATTAAATAAACACACACCTTAGGATTGTATTTGTTTTGTCATTTGGAGACTAGGTTCACAATATTATCATTTGGTGAAATATATTTCATTAATCCATCAAAGATATTACCATTCAATTTTCTATATAGTCATACCCAATATAAAACCTATCTTAATAACCATGGGAAAGGTAACATAAGAAAGGTTTATCTCATATTCTCAGTTAGGGTAAATTAGGGAAAATACATTAATATTGCATGAATATAAGGGTATGAGAACATGGTGATAACATTCGAAAACTATAAACCTCATATCAAAGATCATATTATTGTGACATTTCATAAATATTAATAGTTCATGATACATGAATCATAAAGTAATCAAAGATCATGATCCATGATATGTTATCCTTGGTGTAAGTAATTGAATTGCATCATACAAATAATAATAGGATATCATTTCCTTAGTTTTCAATACACTTTTCCAAGTCTATCATAGCGGAATGGTATCACTTCCCAAAACACCATAGTAGTAAAGGTCCACTTCCAGGACTATCATTGTGGACAAGGTCTCGTACTAAACTGGGTTAACTCCCTATTCAAGTCCAATTTATTTTATGAGCTATAAATATTTAACCAATGTATTGGAAGGACATATAGGTCCCACCCATAAAATAATTAATACCATGCATATTTATTCTATAGGATAATAAATAATTCATCATATCATAACCCATGAATATAAATTGGTTTCATAAACATTTCATCATAAAATAACCCATGGAAATGAAATGAGTTACCGAAATATATCATCTTTTCATCATAAACAGAAACCATCTAGATAATGAATAATTATGTAACCCTTAGATTATATCCCTATTAAAGTATAATTAATCTCAATGTATTTCTCCTAAGATTTAAATTTATTTTGAAATATCAGTTGGAATAATTGTTGAGGAAAATAAATTTTTATTTTTAAAAGTATTTCAATTTTAAGAAAGTTTCATACTAATAAATGATAATTTTTTTTGAAAATATATTTTTAAAATTTTGAAGGAATATTAAAATTTCCAAGGCTTCATGATGGTGGAAAAAACCACTCATGTGAAAAAGATAAAAAGACATTCCATACATATTTTTGTTAGAAAAGTTATAAATATCATCATTTATAAAATTAAAAAAATATTCATTCAAAACAATTTTGTAAAAAGTCAAACATGGGTAAAAAGGATTTTTAAAAAATATATATAAACATTAAAAACATTTTTGAAAACATTTTCATAAAACATGGACATGTAATATAAATATTTACCAATAGAGTGTTATATATAAACAATACTAAATATTGGTTATATTGTGAAATAACACACTTACAACATTGGTAACTTATGAATAATAATCCACAAGAAATATAGAACTTCAGATGGATATGTATACCCCATAAATTTCATGAAGAGAAACATAGAATACATTCATGGGAAGTATAATTATTATAGATTTATTATAAATTTATTAAATAACTAGATTTATATCTATCATACCATTTATGATTTATTAATAATATCTTATCAGCCATTTATTTATAATTAGTATTTAAAATCACTTTTCTATGTGATAACTACATTGTTTTCCAAGAATGCGTTAGTTTAGAAGTCTCAGTCCTTACAATTTGATTATGATCCCATAATTTCCATAATGTAAATCATTGAATAAAAATCATATATATTTATTATATATATATATATATATATATTTAATCATTTATAAAAAATATAGATAGAAAAATGAATTACACCATTCATGGAGATGGTTGTCTGTACGTATGCATGAAGACGGTTTCCAATTTTTAATTGATAGAATAAAATAGTGGTAAAAAATAATTCATCTCCATATAATCATTATTATATCATAAATATCATATATATTCATCAAATTCATCATTAATTCCATCCATGGGAAATAAAAAAGAAAAATGAATCACATCTCTAGCACCCCTATTTTAATGAAACCGTTTCTATATGTATTTTTTGTATTTAAAGTGTTTGAGAAATGTTTGGGAGAGTATTAAAAAATTTTGAATGTTATTTGGGATTTTATGGAGGAGCGTGGTTTTAGAATTATAATTACTAACTGTGAATTTCTTAAATAAAATCGTGAAAAGTGAAGCAATATGATCTGGGTAAGTGCATAGTTAGTCATAATGTTTGGCCAAACTATGAAACCACCCAGGATAAACTATGATTTTATAGATATATTAATATAAACGGATAAGACATGATTTTCCTAACCATGAACCCTAAAAATGCATGGTTTCAAATTATATCCATAAATTATGGATCACATTCAAAATTTCCCCTTAACCACTTGTTTTTCCTCTATTACTACACTTACTAGATTTTTTATCCTCCCAAAGGAATTGGAGACTATTATATTCAGTACAAGAGTTAACTGTTAGTGTCTCTTGGTGCATTGAAACATGAATTCATTGTTAAGTATCAATTCTTTTTGGTTTCATTAAATCTATTATTCTTTCCTCCCTTTGATTCAGATATCTAGTCTATTAGAGATTGATATAGGATATTTGATGTCAATATTGATGATATATGGATATTTTTATGTTAGGTAATAAGATATATGGTTAGTTTTTTGAGATTGAACATGTTTTTGTTGAATAATTAGTTCCATTATTTCTTTTCCCCACTATTTCTGAGGTAGATTTCATCACTCTTGACTTATCTTATTAGAACATGAAGTATTTGTTTCATGTTTTGTTTAATTTATCAAAATTTATTGTGAAATTGATTTGAAAATCATCACAGGAACCCAATTTAGTGAATATTTGTGGAATTATAGAAATTAGTTGTTGTGAAAAGTGATTTTTATAGGTTTGAAAATGATTATATTAACATTTGAACATGCTTTGATTCATGGAAATGGTATAATGGTGATGTTTTCAATATAAAAGATATTTTTTTTATTAAAATGGATTGAATTTTTTTATTTAGAATGGTTTTTGGAATAATGGTAGTTGTTTTTTCAAGTGAATTCAATATGGATAGGGCTATGAATATTCCCGCATAAAATGTAGGAAAGATAAGGGTATGAAATACCCTCCATCAAAATGGTTCACTAAGTGATGGGTTGGTGAAATGCTGAATCACCACTAGTGAGTATAGGTAGGTTAATGGTTTCAAGTATGATTTTATGTGTGGATATTTGGAATGGAATAGATTATGCCAAAATGGGATTTGAGAAATGGTTTTAAAGAGTTGTTTGGATTAATTTCTTGAAAACTATTTTGGTTGGAAGACTATTTTGGTGTGAAACTGCTTGGTTTTAATATAGTCTGGGAAATTATTTTAAAGTGATCCATATAAATTATCCAACATAAATGTGATAACTTTTTCTATAATAGTGGCATGAGTAGAGAAGTGATTTGGGTAAAAGCTAATTAGTTTCATTACTCACCCCCTTTATGGGAACTTTAGTGTGTTTGCATATATTGTTTATTGAGAAATAGGAAAATCCAATGTCACGTCCCGTCCCCTAGGGCCTGTTCCTTGACAACCCCAAGGCCACCTACCATATTTCAGGGCCTTGTAACTAGCACTTGAAAAGCATATCCGAAATAGGGAAGGCATTTCCTTTAATCCTGTATACACATAGACAAGGAAAACTTTACAAGGCTATCCACAAAGGAAATAAAAGCTATAAAACCACCACTAAGTACCACCACTGAGAGTAAAGTGTTTAAACTAATAGTAAAGGGCCAGAATATAAGAACAACTAAAAGAAAAGTACAGTAAATGAAGTACAAGCTCTAGAGGTTGTCCACCAAGGATCCTACCTGAAGGGTAGGTATAACTCTCCATCTAATGTCACTGCAACACACCACTTCTATCGATCCACCTCTTAGCACCATCTAGTCCTAGCTCAAAAAATTCCCAGTTAGATCATTCCTTTATCTGCCCAAGACATAATTGTTGAGGGTGAAGCCTGTGCAGGGTTGAGTATAACAATACTCAGTAGGGACCCTGAGACCCTTGAAGGCCTCTCAGTAATCCACGAAGGAAAACAACACAAAAGAAATACAAAAAAGTTAATAACAATATGAAAGATATCAAATACATAACAAAAAGTAAAACACACAGCTCACACTAGGTATAAATTTAGTAGGGAAGTAAGGATGATTAGTTGAAAATCTAGATCATCTTATTATGTTGAGAGGCTATGCCACTGATACACATAGGGTTGCTTGGTGCTCACACACATAGGATTTCATTGTGCTGACCCACACAAGATCACTAGATGATGACCCACCATGGATTTCTAAGTGCTGACCCATAAAATATCACTAGGTGCTGACCCACACATGATTTTTAGGTGCTGAGTCACTTAGGAGCTCTAGGTGCTGACCCATTCAGGATTACTATTCCTTGTTCATGTCATTAACAGCCACTGGATTCCCACATTTAGTATGCTTGATTTCTATAATATTCACTTATTAAGCCATCATTCATAAGTCAATCACCATAAACTCCCACATATAGTTACCCATAGGACAATCTTGTTGTAAGGGTCTAAACGCAATAGACAACACATCATTCAGACGCCCATTTTGTATGTTATATGCATCTTAATTAAAAGGGTACCATTGGATTTGTGTCCGATCTAACTCTACCACAATACAAAATTCTCCAAAACTCAAGTGGAGTATATTAAATGGATCATTCCATCTCAACGGTCCCAACTCCATTGACGACACATCAATCGGATGCTCGGTCTTAGAGATATGGGTGTTTTAATAAACAGGGGTAGGTTATGCCTGGGCCCGGTCCGACCCGATCAGACCAACCCGACCAACTCGTCATGGAGGTACCATGTACCTTGATTAAATTAGAAGGAAACAAAATGACTCTGTTCAGGTCAGATTTGGTCTAGTCTGGCATGGCCAATGGGCCAGGCCCAACTGTCCTTGTTGGACCCTACCCAGGTTGGCTGAGGGTCCAGCACAGCGGGTTACCCTGTGACCTGGTATCATCTGTCCTAGGATAAAGGGCATGAGTACTGCCAACGAGTGTGGGTTCGGCTTGCTGGGGGCGAGTCCGGCCCACAGGGTGGTGACAAGCCCGCAGGGGGCACAACCGGCCCGTTGGGCCGCGAGTCAGGCCCGCTGGACGGTTCACGCCCTGCCCAGTCTGCCTCACCAGGACATGGCCGGATGGCACATCTGGTCCACCGCCATTACCCCATGGGTCGCTGAGGGGTGGCTCATCTATCGCGGTCGAGTGATTGTGGCCCGCCACATGAGATGCAAAATGGTGCCACTTCCGCGACCCTATGACGTTGTCGAGCGACCGCGTCCGCCACTTCAAGCCGTCGGCCTAGCCGATGGCTTCTCTTGCTATGCTGCAGACAGTTGTCAATGACATCTAGGTGCCATGGCATGCCGACAGGCATGCTGATCTACCAAACTGGTGGCTTATTTTTCTTCCTTCCGACACGCGGATGATGATGTCACTGGCATATTATTTGGCAGACCATTAGACGCACTATGTTGGTCCCTTCTTCATGCCACCTATGACTACATACTTTGGGGAGTGTCATCATCACCATAAATGTCTCAAATCCGCCTTGCCATTGATTCAGAAAAAAAATCACAAAGAGAACACATGCGGAGGGGCTCGGGCCTTGTTCTTGTTGGCCTGTACCCTTTGCATTATAGTTATAATCATTGGAAGGTTTGAGAATTGTGGATAAATCAAAATGAAGATAAAATAATCCTAGATAATAAATCCCAAAAGAAAAGTGACCCTCCAACATAAATTCACGAATCGAGGATCAAACTATTCATAGGTTAATCCACATTAGTCTTTTATTGAATAATAATGGGGAAGAACTTCTGCAGATTAAACCACTACCTCTTTGAAATTTATTGTCATAGTGTTATGTCCTCGAGGTTTCAAGACTTCGACGTCGTTCATCATTCTATGTTTGGGAGGAAGTCAGCTAGCGGTTCATCATAGAATCCTTTCATTTCCCTCCATTTTCTACCAACGTCTCATAATATTTTAACGATACACATCTCAATGCTTCTACTATGCAGCAATGCCGTGTCGTTATGCTGTTTAATTTACGAAACAATATTAATTTTATGCTTCCTTTATTCCATTTTTA
This sequence comes from Viscum album, assembly GCA_963277665.1. Classification (NCBI taxonomy): domain Eukaryota; kingdom Viridiplantae; phylum Streptophyta; class Magnoliopsida; order Santalales; family Viscaceae; genus Viscum; species Viscum album. Next base: position 1,474,877,775 of record OY728164.1, on the reverse strand, counting down.
TGCTGTGTGATATGGTCCATTAATGAGCCTCATTAATGCGCCTTGTTTCCACCTTGTCGCTACACTGTAGAATCAACGTCTGCCACTCAATGGTGAAAAAAGAAATAAAATAATTATTTTAAATTATTTTATCATTTTTCATGAATACTATGAAAAATAACTTTTCTACTTGGCCCTTGTCAGTCAAATTTAAGTCATTTCTATCCAAATCCCAATGTTTTGAGTTCAACAGTGCCCTGAGATTTTAAATCTGAGCACGGGTACAAAATATAGAAAATCAAGCTTGCATTTTTACTAAATGTACCTAAAAAAGTTAAAAAATTAACCTTCACCCTCAAGCTGCATCAGTTAAGGTTAAGCTCTCCCCAAGGGAAACATGCCCTCACGAGCTCAACGGTACTCTCATATTTTCAATATGTGTTAACCTTTAGAAGTTATAAGTATTTTAAAATAAAATAATAGTTACTTAATTATTTTATTTATGACCAAAAACTAACTTCCATTGTTGGCACACACTGACCAATGTTAGGATCTGCCTAAGGAATTCATACCCTTACGACCTCAGCGGTGGCCTCAAAATAATTCCATAAAATTAAAAAACAATTATTCAGAAATTTCAAGACATTACATTCTCCCCATCATTGGGCTTCACATCCTCTAAATCCAAAACAAAGGAAAATACAAACAAAAGTATGGTACTGAGCACGTATCAGAGCCTCCTTCCCCAATGTGCTCTCATGTAGGTTCCCGTTCTTCCATTGAACGCACACCAGAGGAATCGACCACCCATGAAGGACTCAATTCGGTTGGTCCTCTACCTCCACTGGGAACTCTGTAAATGTTTCCCCATCATCAATTTCAAGCTCACCCCAGTTGATGACGTGTGATGGATCATGCACGTACTTCCTTACCTATGACATATGAAAAACATCATGTAACTGGTGCATCTGTGGGGGTAGAACTAAGTGTTATGCCACCATGCTAACCCTGCCGAGGAACTGGAAGAGCCTGATGAACCTCATAAATAACTCGTCACCCTGACCAAAACTCTGCAATCCCCATCAGGGTGAGACCCAAAAGAAAACACGATCTCTTTCCTCAAACTCAAAGGGTCTCCATATCCTATCATCATAAGTCTTTTTCTTGATCTGTGTATTAATCATCCACTCATGGATGATCTGACCCTTCTTGGTGGTAGACGTACTAATTCGGACACATAAGTACTGACTCCGCTGGGTCTATCCATCTTTGTGGTGATATCCAAGACTCCCCGTACAAGGCTTCAAATAGTGTCATGCCAATGGTGGAGTGATAGTTATTGTTGTATACAAACTCCACCAAGGGTAGGTGGTCCTCCTAACTATGACCAAAATTCAGAACACAAGAATGAAACATTCCCTACAAGGTTTTCATGGTCCGCCCCATCTGACCATCTATCTAGGTATGAAAGGATGTGCTCAAGTGCAGCTACATCCTGAATGACTCATGTAATTCCCTCCACAGCTGGGATTTATGGAGAGTGTCTGGATATGAGACAATCGTCAAAGGAACCCCATGAATTTGCAATATATCTTAGACATAGAGGTGTCCCAATCCATATATCGGTCCCTACTCTTGTATGGGTAGGAAGTTAACCGACTTTTTGATTCGATGAAGCCTGCTGGAACCTGATACTTGGCCTTCTCTTTCTGAAAAGTGAGGCATTGTGGAATGAACTCAGCCACTACTGTATTCATCCCTGGCCACCAGTACTGATGTCAGAGGTCCTGGTACATCTTCACCATTCCAGGATGTACTGAAAAAGGGTATGTATAGAACTCTATCAACGCGTCTAACCACAATGTTTCTGGTACTATTGTGTGTCCGTTGAATGGGATGGCGTGCTCACCACCTATCAAAAATCCATCATGATCTTTTCATGAGGATAACTGAGCACGTAGGGACTCAAATTCAACATCCAAAAGTTGTTCCTCCCTAACTCACTATAAGAGTGGGGGAGTGACAGTCATAGACCAGAGGTATGCTGCTCCATCACTATCCACAAAGGATATCTACCTCTTGGCTAGCTGATCCATCACCTCACTCCACAAATGTAAACTAGACCTTCTATTGAGTGCGTATACCACAAAATTCCCCTTCCTAAGTGTATAGACTATCTCAAAGGCATAGTCCTAGAGGGAATCCAGCCATTGCTTCTGTCTAAACTACTAAAAAGCCTACTGTCACCTTTCCATCCACACGAAAGGCTACCCCTTTTAACTAATTGATTTTCCCATCAACTCTTTCATATTGGGTATTCATTCTCCATGGCCACTTAGATAAAGTGCTGGTAATCCACACATATCCTCAAGCATTGGGTCTTACTAAGTCTTTCTTATATAAGGCCCCCACCTACCCCCCTACTCATGAAGCTATATAAAAGCCCTCCGATATAATGATGCTGATATCCATGCTATCTCAGGGTGTAGAATGACAAAGAAGTCCCTCTCCCTATGGAGAGATAATCCTGAAAAAATACATTGAAAGGATGTTCCCAAACTCATCCACTACTGTTGGGAACTCAAATCTCAAAACATCCATTTCCACAAGTATAGGGTTGGCCGAATCAAGAGAGATCAGCTGCACCCTCCTACGCATGAGTTTACCCCTTGCTTCCTGGGTTTTCTTTTTTTCTCTGACCATGGAAAACCACATTCCAACATTACAGATAAACCAAATCCTTTTTCCTAAAATAGTCAACCTGAGAATCAACTATGGATGACCAATCCACACCCAAACTAATGGCATAATTCCTCGACATTTGCACCCAGAGGTTCCAACTGAAACTATCAACTGAAGAGTCCAATCACACTATCAGCATAAGTGTTATTATAAAGTATCCTACCATAGGTATCTCTAGACATAATGATCAAGTCAATGGTTCAAAAAAAAACTCTTGGCCTTGAACAAGATTCTTGATAAGAAGGAATGATTAATACTTATGTATATTAATACGAGAGATAGTATTAGATAGTAACCATTCCTGGAATAATACTTGGAGCCTTTGGGTTATAATTCTTGACCGCATTCATATACTCCCTTCCCCTGTCTTCTAGCTCCCCGAGCCAGATGGGAACCATATTGGGGTGGTGGTTATAACATGTTGAAATGTATACCACCTCTTACTTCTCTCCTTGCTTCACTTCCATGTCTTCTTCCCGACAGATTCATCTGTCCCTATCACTTACTCTTCCAGAAACATTTTACACATACAAGTATCTAAGACTGATGTCGGTTTCCTTCTTTTACACTATAGGCATTCAATGGATGTATCTTCTTAGCCAATGAACATCAAACCACAAATGATCTCTCTAGTACCCTAACATAAGTAGGAATTCACAAAGGAATAGTACTGACTTGGATGTCACTAAACACATCTCTCTCAAAGGTCTGAGTCTTGGAACTCTAGTAATATCATATTCAACGAGTACTTGGAATGGTCGGTATGCGATGATGTATACTCACCTACTGACATGTCATCCTGCTGACGTAGTAGAAGCTATTGGGAACACATTCCCCTTAGATTTTTATGGCAAGATACCCCTTCTCTAAGAATTTTTCTCAAGATCAATCCAGGGAAAATTCAACTTGTCATAAGATATGGGTAATTTAAACCCTGCCATCGCCCCTTTGGACCACGTAGAAGGCTCACTTCTAGGACCGCCATCTGATCTAATAGTGACCTCACTATATAGAAACTCAGTCACCACCTCAAGCCTGTCCTTATCCACATATGAGTCAGGAATGCCTTAGAACCTGAGGGGTATCTATTTCTAAAACTCATGTAAGGAACTAATCCTACATGTCTCCTCTACTGGTAGCGATAGTAGTAACTGCTGAAAATGGGCAATGGTATTTCTTGAACACTTCCAGAAGGTACCATCTTGGGAAATGGTCCATGTACTGATGCCCCATTACTTTGAGGACTATCCTCATGGTCACACACTGGAATCCTAGATGGCTGTGTTCATGGATGCATCTTGAATGAGAATTAGGATGGACCACAATCAATAAGTTATAAATGGTGAGATGACTCAAAAGATATCAAGAGAAAAACTTTTCCAAAACACATTCAATTAGTGTATTCGTGTACTGAGTCCGAAAATAGAATTCATAGTCCTGGTGTATGGATATGTTAGCTGCCACAACAACACTGGACTCCCCAGATTGAAAGTCGAACTCAATGCACTTATCAATATTTCCCCCATTGAAAATACAAACTCTTAGTTCTTCTGGTAGAACCGACGCCCTTTGATACCACTTATTTACGACCCGTCCCCCGGGGCCCATGCCTTGACAACCCCATGGCCACCTTCTATTAGACAGGGGCTGATGGAAAACACTAGAAAGGCATATCCCAAATAGGGGAGGCAGTTCCTTTAAACATGTACACACACAATGAAGGAAAACTGGACAAAGCTATCCACGAAGGAATGAAAAGTAATACAAACACCACAAAGTACCACCACTGAGATTAATGTGTGTAAACTGAAATTAATGGGGCTAGAATAAAATCCCAACTGTAAGAAAAGTACATAAAAATAAGTAAATGATTCTGAGGTTATCTGCCAAGGATCCTACCTAACAGGTAGGTACAACTATCTGTCGAATGTCACTACAGCAGACCACATCTATCGATCCTCCTCTGAGCACTGTCTAGTCCTAGCTCCCCAAATTCTTGGTCAGATTAGTTCATCATCTTCACAAGACAGAACATGTGTGGGCAAATCCCGTGTAGGGGTGAGTATAACAATACTCACCTGGGACCCCATAGCCCCTGAACTTCTCTCTATAGTCCATGAAGGAAAACACCAAAAAGGAAATATCACAAAGGTAATACCATCAAGAAAGATATCAAAAATATCTCAAAAAGTAAAAGACACATCTCACAGAAGGTGTAATTAAAGTAGATAAGTATAGAATATTAGTCACAAATCTAGATCATCTTATTCTATAGAGAGGCTCTACCACTAATCCACATATTGTTTCTAGGTGATGTCACACATAGGATTGCTAGGTGATGACCCATTCAAGATACATAGATACTCACTCACAGAGGATCTCTAGGTGGTGAACCAAAGAGGATTGTTACATGCATACCCACACATGGTTTCTATGTGTTGAACCACTTAGGACCACTAGGTGCTGACCCACTCAGGATCATTATTACTTCTTTCACGTCACAGCTAGCCAATAGATTCCCACACTTAGCACACTTGATTTATAGAGGATATTCCCATCAAGACATTGTCTGTGCCTCAATCTCCATGAAGTCCCCCTTATAGAAACCCAAAGAACTATCTCGTTTTAAGGGTCCCAACACAATTGACGACGCATCATTTAGATGTCGGTTCTATATGTTATAGGATTCTTAGTAAAAATGGCCCGATTGAATTTGATTCCTATCCAACCCAGCAATTCATAAACTTCCACCAAACCTCAAGTGGAGTATATCAAAATGACTGATCCATCCCAATAGTCCCAATGCCACTAACAATACGTCAATCAGATGCTCGGTCTAAGAGATACAGGAAATTAGGTAAATAGGGGCCATTTGAGCCTAGGCCCAGTCCGACCCGGTCGGACTGACCCAACCAACTCGGCCCAGGGGTCCCACGTACCCAAGTTCAATTAGATAGACTCAACCTAACCTCGTTCGTTCAGGGTTGGTCTGGTCCGTCCTAGCCAGTAGGCCAGGCCCAACGGGCCTTGATCGACCCGACCCAGGTTGGCTGAGGGTGAAGCCCATCGGGTCTTCTGGCGATCCAGTATCATCCAACCCTACCCAATGGGAATGGGTCCGGCCTAACAACGTGGATTTGGCCTGCTGGGGGTGGGATAGGATGGCTGGGCTATGTTTCCGGCCCGTCGGTGCGGGTTTGGCCCGTAGGGCGGTTCCCTCCCCACCTGGTATGCTAGAGGCAGACCAGTCCGCCTCACTGTGAGGAGGCCAAATTCTGCGTATGGTCCATAACAATCGCCCCTCGGGTCGTCTCTTATACCACAATCAGGAAATGATGACCTGCAACACGGGAAGCGGCACAATGTCGTGTTAGTGTTCCTCTAACAGAGTCGAGCGACTGCATCTGCCACTGACAAATGCTAGCCTAGCCGGTGACTCCTTTGGCAGCGTTGCGACCTTTAGCTTCCCCAATATGCTTACATGATTTCCATTGTACCCGACTGCCGACATGGAAGGCAGCCTGTTTCCCAACATCTAGCACATGGTCAGCACCATCACCATAAAATTCTTTGGAGGACCACCAAATGAGCTCTGATGGTCCATTCTTCGCGCAGCCTTTGCCTAAAGCCTCCGAGGATCATTCTCTTCACCATGAAGGTATAAAATCCCCATTGCTGTCGATTCGGAAAAACCATTCTAGAAGAGTGTACATGTGGAGGTATCAGGACTTGTTAATGTCGTCCTGTGCCCTCTACGTTATAGGTTATAATCTTGGGGAGGTTTTGGGATTGTGGCTAAATCGAACTGGAGATGAACTAATCCCAGATAAATACTCCCAAAAGAAAAGTCACCCACCCACATAAATGAATGACTCATGGATCAACCTATTCATGGGTTGATCTATGTTATTAATTTATAGAATTAAATTGCGGAAGAACTTTCACAAATTAAACCCCTACCTACATGAAGTTCATTGCCATAATGTTACGTCCTTGAGGTTTCAAGACGTCGATGTCATTCGTCACTTCTGGATTTAATCTGTGAGGGCTGTCAAACAAGTTGACGTTTGTTGGTGTTCTTTGTTCTCTGTTGGAGAGGTTGTTTTCTAGAGGTTTTCCGAAGAATCCCTATAGATTCCAACTCATTTTTCCAATGGGTCAGAATACAATAAAGAAACATGTTGCAGTGATTCTATTGTTCTACGACATCATGTTGTTACACTCTTACACTTCATTTATTTCATTATAATGCTGAATGATACGAGCAATTAATGAGCCTCATTAATGCACCTTGTTTCCACCTTATCCCTGCGTCGCAGCATCACCATCTTACACTCAACGGTGAGAAAAGAAATAAAATAATTATTTTAAATTATTTTATTATCTTTATTGAAAATTCTAAAAAATAACTTTTCCACTCGGCCATTTCGGACTGATGTTAAGTCATTTATACGAAAATATCATAATTCTAAGTTCAACAGAGCCCTCAGATTTAAAATTTGATCATTGGTTCAAAAGATACAAAATACTGCTTGCACGTTTAGGAAACGTACATAGAAAAATGTTAAAAAATTAACTTTCACCCCCAACCAATGTTGGTCGAGGTTATAATCCTCCTAAGGGGAACATTCCCTCACAAGATCAACAGTACTCTCAAATTCTCAATCCGAGTTACCATTTGGAGGTATAAGGATGTGAAAATAAAATAATTGTTACTTAATTATTTTATTTATGTCTAAAAAAAACTTCCACCATTGGCCCAAGCCAGCCAATATATCGATCTTCCTAAGTAAATCATAGCCTCACACGATCAGTGTTGGTCTCCTAATAATTCCATATAATTAAAAAATATATACCAAAATTTTGGGACATTAAAGCCAAAGAATCTCATTTATTTAGTGAGGCATAATTATACTTTGGGTTGTACTATAGAGTTAGAGCTTAGATAATGTTGGGAGTTTTAGAGTTGGTGTCCTGGTAGCTTTTAGATTTGTCAGTTTTTACATCTTTATTCTCTGATACTGGTTTGGGTTTTCACATTTTACTCTGGTATGGTATGTTATTGGCTTGGTTACTTTTGAGTTATATACATCATGTCCATGTATCACTTAGTGGTTGTTTTGTTATTGTACACTAGATTTGGTTGTTTTAGTTTAAAATGGAAAATCATTCCATGGCTATTTATGAATCCCATGGTATTTATTTCTATCATTTTGAGTCTTGAGGATCTCACCTATAGACAAGTTCCAAGTCCACCTCATCTTAATCCAATTAGGAGCGGTGGGATGTTACAAATGGTATCTGATTTTCTAGTTATTAACTTGAAAATAGTATCAGTCTTTGGTGGTACATATTTCATTTTGGAAAAAATGTTAGTGGGTTTTCAATCTTGGATTTGAAATTCAAATTGGATTAGTCCTTGAGTTTTGATGATAACAGTGGGTAGGATTTTTAGGACATGAAATTTATATTATAAAAATACATAGCTAACCTATTTATTCTAAAATTCATGTACCTAAGGAGTTGGGTACAAAAGTGTTTGAGATACACTTATATGATTTGTAATCTCATATTACTAGATTTAGCTAATGAGAAGTGCATAACATAAATTTTTAGAAATGACTTACCACTAGGATTTAAATATTTATTGTGACTAATGATTTATCATTTGGTGAAAAAATGATTATTTTTGAAATGTATTGAAAAATGATTTCAAATGTGATATTTTGAAAAAGACATGATAGTGGAATATATAAAATGGTATGATTTTAAAAATCATTATAGACATTTCAAAAATTATTTGGAAATGGAATGTTTGAAATTTTGGGGAAACCCTATTTTGATAGCTATAATATGGTAAATTTGATGTTGTTATGTCTTCAGTTTTTAGAGTGGTAGAATTATTAATTTTTTTGTGTTCATAGAATATTTTATTGGTATGGTGTAGAAGAAAACAACCAGAACATACTACAAAGAATGTGGTTTTACACGATCCATAAGTAAACCAATAGCTGGTTTAGAGTATTTTCTAAGAAATTCATGCCATGGATAGAGGGAAATGAAGTGATAAACCAAGGAACCATTCAGTTCAATAAGAAAAATCCACCCTTATTTAGGGAGATTCAGAACCAGAAATGGTAGTGGTGTGGATGAATATGATGATTCAGATATTCAATTTCATTGGCACACCAGCAGAGTTAAAATTCATGTAGGAAATGTATATGTTAGAGGATATTTCATTCAAGGTGTGGGATTTAGTAGTTCAAGATTAACTAGACCAAGATATTGCATGGGTGGATTCTAGAGAATTGTTAAACAATAATTCTATCCTCATACATCTACGATTGATACAACAATAGTCTTATTCTTATTTAAGAAATAGAACCTCTCAGCGATAGAGTATACAACTATTTTTTTGAATTTAATTTTCTTTTGACCCTATGTTTTTGAAACTGCATCATTGAAGGAACACATTTTTTAATAGAGGACAAGGAATGTGATTCTATTAAAGATTATCATGGTTTGAATAATATATTATACATTGATGGTTAATAGGGAGACGTTGGAAAAACGTACATCACAATTAGTATTGGTAGAGGAAGAATGTTGATACATATAAGGAATGGTGGGAACACTAATGTTAGAAAAAAATAGAAGAGGGACACATATTTACAAGATAGTGGGAGGACTCAAAATCAAACGGATGGAAAAATAAATCTTTCTCCAAAAAAAGGGTTAAAATAGATGTTTTCAAATGTGGTTATTTTGACCACATGAAATGATATTGTAAGACAAAACTTAGAGAATACCACAATTGCAACCAGATTGGGAATCTTCATCACTATTGTTATATCAATCCATGTTTGGGTGTTTGGGATTCTTCTCATGTTTTCAGATGTCATATGATTCTATGAGATTGGTGTGGGAAAATACCTCTCATCAATAGAACTAATCTAGCCATAGAGATTTTAGGAATACACTAAATCCCCAGGAAGTGCAATCTCAATAGGGAAATAAATATAAAAGTGAAATGATTAAGTAGTTACATGGACCTGAGTATGTGATTGTGGATGATAAAAGTGGACTATTGACATTGAGTGGTATTATTATTTTGAATTCTAACCTTATGAGAGATTTGTTTGATACGAGTGCATCACATTAATTTATTTATACTTCTAATATTGATTTGCTCATTTTTCATGATGAGATGGTGCATAATGTTTTTAAATATCAAATTCCTCTTGGTCAAAGAGAATGTCAAACATTTCTTAATAGAGAATGTTCTATAACTTTTTTTTGGAGTTGAGGTGATATGGTATTTCTTTGTTCTTGCGACATATGTCAATTATATTATTCTTAGTATAGATTGTCTAGAAATGTTTAGGGATGAAATCAACTATTAGAATCGAAGGGTTGGTTTTATAGCTCATTATAGAATAGAGAATACCATTAAAGGAGATGAGAATGAAAAGGTACGTGCAACACGATTTTTAGAAGACACAGTGGAATAATATCGCATCAGTTAGAATATTTGATAGTGGCATCTGTGGGACAGATCAAGAATATCTATTTTCTAGTAGTTTTTTTCTCATTTTCCTGACTTCTTTATTGATAATTTCTCAGGGGTTTTACCCATAAAAGAAGTAGATTGTAATGATTCTCCTATGATGGAAAATTCATATTTTACTTTAATGTTATCATATATAACCAATAGAGTCTCTATAATTGAAAGTCCAATTGGATGTTATATGATGGAAATGGTTCATTCATCCATTCTCATTTCTGTGGGTTAAACTGGTATTGTTTGTGGAATGTTTTATAGACATATTCAGTTGTGTGTGGAATATTACAAGCCTAAACAAGTTATGATAATGAATCAGTATCCACTTATATGGAATATTTATTTTTTCAATTAGTTTAAGAGAGCCCAATGATTCTATATATTTTATTGTGATCAGGATATCACCAATTTATGGTTTCTAAAGAGGATATTCCAAATAAATCATCTATAAGAAGATATATCCATTATGAATATCTATTTATTCTATTAGATATTATGAACTTCCCATATGAATTTATGGGATTATTCAATTGAATATTTCAAACGTATCTAGATTATTTTGGGGTGGTCTTGTGGATGATATATTAGTGCATTCATGGAAAGGGTTGAGCATGAGAAACACTTGGCGATAGTGTTGGGAAACTTACGACTTCATTGTTTGTATGCCAAATTTTACAAGAGTGATTTTTGGATATAAGAAGTACGTTTACATGTACATGATATATTTGAAAGAGGATTCTATGAGTATACAAAAAATATAGAGGTTGTTATCTCTTGGAAACCACTAAACAATGTCTTTGAGACAAGTAGTTTCCATGGAATGGATTATTATTACTGACATTTTTTTCATTTTTGAAAACTAGATTCCCTGATGACTACCCTATTAAGGAATAAATTTCCATTGCAATGGAATAAATAATGTCAATAATATTTTCATGAGAAAAAGTCTTTCCTTACATTAACAAAAATGTTGATTTTTATGGAATTGGGAATATGGTATGTAGAGTATTGTCATTCTTGGGGATCTGGGTTGGGATGCTTTCACACATAGGAAGAACATGTTATTTCATATAGATCATGATTTTTATGGATGCATGATAAGAACAACCGAAAATATAATTTTTATTTATCTTCTACAGAGGACTTGAACACACAAGATCATTACCCATATAGTGAGAAATTTATGGTTTTTATGGATCATAAGAGGATGGATTTGTTTCTCACAAATGAATTTGAATTTGAGAAAAATAAGATGCATGGAGTATAAAAAATGTTTGAAATTGAATTGATGTATCCATCAGGTAAATTAAATTTAGTTTTAGATGCATTAAATATAAAATCATATGCTCATTTGGAAAAAGAGGCTTCAAGTAAGTGGTGGTTGATGTTAGTGATAAACGACATGCACAAAGATCGTGAAGACTTAGGTAGTGTTGCAGTTTTATTTATGGTATATTTTTTATTGATTAGTTTAATATTATTAATGTAGCACGTACATATGATTCAAAATATGTTTCAATGTGATCAAAAATCAATGGTGGGGAGACCATTGAGAGATATAAGTTAGATTGGAGTTTAGTTTTCTAGTTTCGAGGCCGGATGGTCATACCTATGGTTTATTAAAAAACAACTTCTTCATTCTTACCACCATTCAAAATGGGTTGTTCATCCTATAATAGAGAATCTTTATAATTAATTGAAATCATAGCTTTTTTGGTTCAGTTTGAAAACAAAGGTGGTTCATTTTTCTTGAGATTACTTGCATGCCATCATGTTCAGGCAGAGCATCAGTGACTGGAATGTATGTTGGAGTCTTTATTTATTCATTTTTTGAAATGGGAGAATATATCCCTGGATTTTGTGATAGGTCTCCCAAAGAATTTTTTGAAACATGATTCCATATGGGAGATAGTGGATCGACTCATAAATTTGACACATTGCTTCATTATTCATGAATTTCATATTGTGGGGGATTTGTATAAAATCATTATTTGATATGTGGAAAAAAGGCAGAGTGGAATTATTTTAATATTATCAGGATGAGATTTGAGGTTTAAATCTCATTTTTTTGAAAATTCTTACAACAAGGCATTGGGTTTCTGTTTACCATGAGTGAAGCGTATCATCCTTAGATGGATGTACAACATGAAAGGACAACAAAAAAATTGGAAGACGTGCGATAAGATTAAATAATGGATTTTGGTGGCTCATGGGATGATTACTTATCATTAGTGGAGTTATCATACAACAATAGCTATCATGCCTTAATACATATGGTTCTTTTATAGTCATTGTATGGCTATCCTTATGATTATACACTTTATTAAGTTGAAACATGTGAGAATTCACTTGTTGGGTTGAGATTTGTCCCAAGGGAAAATAATACAATTAATTTGATTAGGAAGAGAAGGAAGATGAAAAAGAGTTGTTAGAAATAATATGTGTATCATCGTTGATGGTTTTTATCATTTGAGGTCAGAGATCATGTGTTCTTTAGAATATCTATAAGGATTTGGCATCATCATTTTGAAAATCATGTCATGTTATCTCCTCAATACATAGTTTCTTTAGAGATATATGAATGAGTTGGTGAGGTGGAATATAGTTTCGATATTCCACCATGGTTAAGTGCAATTCATAATATGTTTCATGTATATCATTTGAAAAATTATCAGCATGATCCTGACCATTTGATTCAATTGGATTATGTTTAACTAGATCCAGATTCTTTAATTAGCCATATCCCAGTAAAAATTATGGATATGAAATACAAATTCATCCAGGGGAAAATCATTTGTCTAGTGTGGATGTTTTTGGAAATATGGTCAGATAAATGATGAGACTTTGGAATGAGATAAGGAAATGGTCAAGAAGTGTCTCGAACTACTACATGACAAAAGTGGTTTTCTACTTTACAGGGAAAAAATGTCCAATGGTGGTGAGAAATTATATCTCTTTATATCAATTAAGTAAAGGATTCATTTTGTATTTTCATTATTTCAAGTGTTTTCACAATTTTTGAAAGATTTTAGAGGGCTTTTGGAATGTTTTTGGTAATTTTCTAGAGGTGAGAAATTTTAGCATGGTTAGTAAAAACCGTGAATCTCCTATAGAAAAACATGAATAGTGAGGTAGTTGGCTCTGGGTAGGAACACAGTTTGGCACATTTTTTGGCCAAACCATGAGGCCACCTAGGAGACAACATGACTTTGGAGACATATGAATATGCACAGTTAGTATATGGTTTGCGTAACTGTGCACACAAAATTTTCACAATATCATAAGAACATTCACCATAATTAATCATTTTACCAATATTACAACACTAACTTGTTTTTCTATCCTTCCAACATCTATAAAGACTATTCCCTTTGATGTAGGGGCTATACGTTGGGGTTTCTTAGAACGTTGATGCCCTGATTCATTGCTAAGTCTATGTTCGTGGTGCTTTTCCTTAGAATCAATCTTCTTACCTCACTTTAATTCATATATGTAGTCCTTTGGGGGTAGACCTGTGATATTTTATGCCAATATTTATGATATATGTCTTTTTTGATGTTAGTGAAGAATATCTAAGGTGGGTTTTTAGAGATTCAACCCATTTTTGTTGAATAATTTTTTTCATTCTTTATTTTTGCTATAATTTTTGAGGTAAGTGGCATCACTCACAACTCATTTTATTAGAACATGATGTATTCATTTCAAATTGTTTTAATTTCTTAAAATTGATTAGAACATTTATTTTTAAAGAATTGTAGGAACCCTCTTTATTTATGGTTTTTGGATTTGTGGAAATTGATTGTTGTGCAATGTTCTTTGCTTATAGATTTAAAAATGATGATTTTAAAATGTGAACATGTTTTGATTAAAGTAAATGGTTTTATAGTGATGATTTTAATAAAATATATGTTTTATTTAAATAGATGATTTATCATTTGTTTTTGTAATAATGTTTGGAATGTGATCATGTTCATTTTAGACCTATAAGGGTATGATTTTTTACAAAAAAAGTGGGATGGATAATGGTATAAACTTTCACCATCATAATGGTTCACCAAGTGACAACTTGGCGAATAGATAACTCACTTCTCAAGATTATAGTGATGTATATGGTTTCATGCATGTTTGGATGGAGGATATCTGAAATGAAAGTTATAATTCCAATGTGAGATTGGATAAATGGTTTTAAATAGTTGTTTGGTTACTTTCGTTGAAAAATATTTTATTTAGAAAACTATTTTGGTTTCAATCTTCTTGGATTTGATATGGATTTTTAAAAAAATTTAAAGTAATTTTTTATAAATTTTTTATGTGAATGTTCTAACAAGTTTGATCCTAGTGGTGTGAGTAGGGAATCAATTTTGGTAAAACATATTAAGTTTCATTACTCACCCCATATATGGGAATTTTGGTTCATTTTTAGATATTGTTTATTAATACATAGGTAACGGAAAATTATCTCACTTCTTTAGCGAGGCATCATGATACTTTGGGATGTATTGTGGAGTTGGAGTTTAGAGAATGTCGGGAGCTATAGATTTGGGGTCTTACTATCTTTGAGAATTGTTTGGATTTCCTTCAACTTTATACTCTGATATTAGTTTTGGTTTCCTATTTTTACTTTTATATGGTCTATTGTTGATTTGGCTGCTTTTGATTTATATAAATTATTTTCATTCATCACATAGTGGTTGTCTGATTATTTTAGACCTGGTTTCATTATTTTAGATTCAATGGTAAAATCATCCCTAACTATATATGATTACCTTAGAATTTATTTTCATACCTTTCTACCTTATGGAGGTCACATAAGGCCTAGTATAATTTCTACATTGCCTCAAGCCATTAAAGAGGATAATGACGTTACAACATCATATTATTGAGATATCAGTCAATATGTATGCCCAAAAAACATTATCATTTCCCAAAAGATTATATCATATGATTTTTATACATAATATTATCATTTTAGAAGTTAATATTTTCATAAATATCATATATATATAAATATATATATCAAACCAATCATAATAAACATTCATAAAATAAGGTGGTGAAAAATGAATAGTATAATTATGTGGAGACAGTAAGTTGTATATATAGATGAGAAATAATTCACTTATAAATTGATGAGAAATGGGTGTATAATGGTGTTTTCATAATTATAATAACATTTTAAAATATTTTAGATACTGAAGTTATTATTTTATGATAAGTATCATAAATATTTAAGAGTTAAAGTATAGTATAAAAAGAAAGTGACTGACTAGACGATTACCTCTTATTCAAAATAACTCATCTAAATCTCCTCTAAAGTTCCATAGGGAAGGTATTTTGGAAAACCATAACCTTTATATTATTTCTAGGAAATTTTATATGAAAAATTTATAGATTATTCTTATTATATAAGGCTTTATGTGGTGTAAATAAGTGATGGAGGAGGTGTCCATTTATAATTGAGGTGAGGCGAGCATTTTGAATTTCGTAAAAATTATTATATTCAGTCTATTCAAGCGAAAAATACATTAAAATGGTCATGGGTTCGATACTATGTTAGTATATGGTTTAAATATCATTAAAAAAATATTTGGATATGTTTAAGATCTATTTTAAACGTTATCATTTTTAACCCCTTAATTAATCTATTTTAACATTAACCATGGTAACATATTTTTCACTCTTAAAAGGATATAATTTTATATATATGGTAATAATAGCATCATAAATGGATATTAGATGAAAATTTATTCCATATATTTTCCCATTTATCATTATTTTATATTTTTATGATTTGTAAATAATTTAATAAAATATTATTTTCATAAAATATTATTATTGTCAATTCTGTCACTATTAATTACATTGAATTTAATAACATCAATAAAATTTATAAAAATAGAATAAAATATTTTATTATATCCCTAACATGTTATGATATTCTATAAAGTTCATATATCAAATTAATTATCTTAAAATATAGTACTTTTAATATTTTTAATGTCTTTTATTTTATTTTTCCATTAATTGAACAATTACTTTATCAGGGTTGTATAAGTATTTAAGATAATTTTTTTTTTCAAAACACATATATTTTTTACTATAATTTTTTTTTCATTAAGAAAAAAAATTCAACCATTATTCATTCATAACTATGTTTTTACTTATGTGAACACATAAATGATATTTAAAACTATGAGTGTGGCATTTTGTCACTTCCATTGGTTTAAATAATATATAAGTTTCTTCCATGGAAATGTTTCCCTTAAATAATTCAATTTTGAGCCTTAGGAGTTAAGGATCAAATTTTATTCATATAATAATAGTTTCAATAAATAATTATGGCCATATAACGTAGTTTTAACCATTATTAACATGATTTATCCATTATAAAGGAGATAAATTTTAACTTGATTACTATTCATGTTGAACAAAAATAAAAGCGGTTTAAATAAAAAAATTAACCTACTGATTATAAATATTTAATTAATTTTATTTAATTAAATATATATAAATGAAAGAAATAAATTTAAATGTAATTACAAAAAATTCAATAATAACTTTTTTTAGAAAAACTAAAATTTTTAGTATAAAACTAGATTTATTCTTTTCTTTTTCATCGAAAAAAATTTAATTGAATGTATAAAAATTATGACAATGTAAATTATATAAACATTTCATTATAATCCTTAACCATTAGGGATTAATTAATTATAGTGATATAAAATCCATTGTACTCATAAAATAAATTTTCTAAGAAAAACATAATTTTGGTTTTTAATTCTAACCATGAATTCATTTTATAAATGTATAAGCCACATTTTTCATAATTTAGTTATTACTATTAATACTCACAAATATAAGATCTAGGATATCATAGAAATATAATATTTTTATAATGTTACATGATATTTTTAAACTCTTCATTGTGTGAAATGAAAGCTATTGAAGAAATAAAATTATTTAAAGAAAAATATTTCATAAAAATATCAGGGTGTTATATTTATACAAAACAAAAAATGAGTTACATGTAAGAAAACATTAGTCAAATAATTTTAGAATATTATATAACTTATCATATACATATCATGTCCAAAATATAAATAAAAAATCATATGTTGGACCACTCTACACTCATGAGTGATGAGTCGTCTAATTACTAAGAAATCATTTGGTGACCCATATTGATAGCGTTACTTCATGAACATATTATATCCCACAATGATGGTGGTACACCAAAATAATGTTTTATCATAAAGAAAATAAAATAAATCAATTATAAAAATTTATATATAAAATCATTCCACATAAATAAAATGTTTCTTTAAAATATTTCATTTAAAATTTTCATTCATAAAAGAAAAATCCAAAATTTTATAACAATAGTTTTAAAATTATAAAACATGAGTATTTACAAAGCCATTAAAATTAACATTTTCCAAATAATTATAACATGTATACTATTTTTAGCTAAATTATAAATTGACCTCTATTTTTTGGAGGACTAAATGCACAATGAATAGTTATGTCACAAGGTCTAGGAAGTAGTGTGTATGTTATTGTCTCCAAAAACACCACTCACATGGTTAGATCATTTTTTTTGAAAAAATATGAACTAACTATGATTTTAACTTCTATAATCACTTATAGGGTTTCACCTAGAACCCACATGGTTTTTCTTAACCATGTACCAAATATGCACCTTCCTATAAACTCCAAAAACTCTTGTATTGTTTTCTAGATAATGTTCTTGGATTTTTTTAACTGTATACAAAACATGCACCATAAAAATCATTTCCATAACATTTATAACCATTTATGAAACTTGTAAAACTAAACTAAAATTTTAAATGTCTTAAAAATATATAATATAATGTTAATGTACCCGAAACCTAAAGGGTTACACTACACATATGCTAGATCAATATTTTTCTTGTTTTTTATTGAGTATGGAAAAGATGGAATAATTTTTTATCAAATAATTTTATAAAATAAAATTTTATTTATTATATTTATGTAACTATATTACATTGGTATAAAAATTTTGAAAGTGGAAGATTAATATGAAAAGACTGAGGAGTAAGAAATACTTACACTGAGGACATGATATTTCCCTTAGAAATATACTCAAAAAATGGAGGATTTTGAAATAATATTAGAGTCTATAGGCTTATGAACGTGTTTGGAGAGTTTAATAACAGAAAAAATGGAGTGATTTTGGATGATATTAAAAGGAATTATTGTATCTTAAAATTGTTGCAGTGATCCCCTTTTTTTTGTGAAGAGACAAAGGTAATTTGGGAAGAAGATATTACATTTCAATAATGGCATGAAACTATCCAGGGGTCACAGGCTCAAAAAAAATTAAAATAATATTTTTGGGGAGACATAAGTTTGAGAAATCCTCTACTTTTCAACTTATCACAAGTGTTTTACATCTTAAAAGACTTTTACAACAATATTTTAACATTTTATCATTTTTATCTTAGTAACTAGTTTTTACCCAACTAATCTAAATATTATTAAAAATAATATATGACTATTTATAAAAAATTTATTTTCATAAGATTTTTTATGGATCCAAATAATATAATTTATGTCTTAAACAATAGAAAATTAATTAATTTATTAATTTATTTAATATATAAAATTTTTTGTGTGTATAAAAAATATGTTTTACCATTGAGTGTTATTATTATAATTTATTATTTCTTACTAATTGAATGACTACTAATATATCTATTTATATTATTGAAAATTATATTATTTTCATTTTTTAGAATGGTTAATTTATTTTGTTAGATGTAAATTAAAAAATGTTAATTTAATGTTATATTACTTTTTTTCAAGTACCTCTTAACACTAATTTTGTATATGCATTACTTGGGTCTTTATTTGGGGTCATTTTGGGAGTTTTTTAGAAATTATGGGAGGTGTGGGGGGATATTCACAGTTGGTGAAATGTTAAGGAATATTGTGTGGTTTGTCCTAGAATACCATGTATGCATGTATGGTCTACTGGAAGGGGGAACACTATTTTTCCAAATCGTGCGACCACCCTTCTAAGCATACACCTCTAGAAAAATGGGTTATACATGGTTGGTGCATGTTTAAAGTAACTATGTGTCAAAACCATGCACCTAAAATAGGAGATATTTATAGGGTTCACGGTTAAGGCATCCAGTTACCCCTAACCGTGTGGCCTCTCTAGAAAACCATACTTGTGGGTTTTAATACTCTAATAATTTCTTTCAAAAATTACTAAGTGACCTAATTTACCTTTAGTGACCCACTAATCTCATATTTGATTGACCTAATCCTTCCCTCATGGTCTATAAGATTCCTTTTTAGGATTTAATGAGGGTTTCATTTGTTCTTGATAGGTCATAACAAGTTATGTTTTATTCTTGTTCTAGTTTACCTTCTTCAATCTGTATCCTCACTATATCTCTTATCCTCTTGTGTTATTGGAATCAAAAGGGGATTTTTATTCCATAATTCTGGTGTTTGAAATAATATTGACGTATTTATTGTGGATTTAGGATAATGAGTACTTGATTTAATCTTCTATAGTCATCATTTTCAAAGGTTAATAGTCGTACCTCCATTCATGATGTATATGTTTATATAAAAAGGTTTAAGTTTATGAATTTCTTATTTTTCTTGTATAATTATATCACTTTTTTCATTTAATTTAATTTATTTTTTGTTTCAAGTTATTTCTTATAATGATAAATGTTTTTAAAGTGTGTTTTCTTAAAAAGAACATTTTATCCCAGTAGGTGTTAGATTAAATGTTTGAATGGTGGTTTTTGTTTAAAAATGGGTTTTAAAACACCAAAATTGATCGCGTTGGATTTGAAAACGTTTTATAAATTGTTAATATATTTTAAATTTATTTTGAAAAACCTGGAACACTGGGTACCTTGGGTGGATTGGAAAATGGACATAGGTAAACATAGTGTTTGTGGAACCACTAGGTATTACTTTTTTGAAATCAATAGACTTTGGAAGGACTCTATATTGACTAGTACCTATATATTATTAGTTTAAAATTATTTTATTACAAGTTTATATTACCATATGTGTGGTCCCAATAAAAAGTGATTTTTTCATTTGTGATTTTTTAATTGCATGATAGATTTTATCATGGATAGTTTCTAAAATGTTTTTTACTTGTGTTTGTATCCCATGGTTTCAAATAATGGATTATTTATTATATTTGTGTTTAATTTATAACCATATATTCTGTTGATATGATTTCATGGTTTATCACTTGTACTTGTCATATTATATTCTCTATTAATTAGAATTTATTGTATGAAAACCAAAGGAAATGATTTAAAAATGGTTTATATTTATGAAAATTTATTGTAAAACTATTTTTGTTTTGAAAACTATAAATGTTCCATTCTTGACATTAGACCATGTATAGAATCTATGGTTGTATCCTACTGGGCTTTGTGATCACACCCAAATTTTTCCATTGGGATATTGTATACATTGTATTGAAAATATCCAAGTAATGAGAAAGGGATCATGTAGATTTTTTTTCTCATCTCATAATATACTTCATTAAAAAATTATTTTTGGAGGTGATGGTTAGTCCCATGGATACATGTTAGTCATTTCTTTTCATGCTTTCTGGTTGTCCGATTTTTCTTGTATTATATGGACCTTGGTTATATCTCTTTACACCACATTATACTACAGTTGTTTTATATTTTTTTATAACAAATATTTTATTATCCTATATTTACTATACCTCATCTCTAATAGCCTATGATTTTATAGTTTTTCTCTTTTAAAATTTAATATATTTGATAGCTTATGTTGCAGGCAACTCCATTCTTGACCACACAATGAAATATTATTACAACCTAGCCATAAAATAGAGATAAATGAATATCATTAACAAAATTAGGATATTTATATATATTCTAATGTTTTTACATTTATATAATCTATTTCACTCATATAAGATAAGAATAAATCCAATTTTACACATAAAAAGCAAGATTTTTCTAAAGGCAGTTTTGTTTCTTTTTAAAGGTGTTGTTGCTTTAAAAATAATTTTCCATACTTTTTAAAATTATATTTTAAAATATAAACATAAATTTTGAAATCATAATATTAAAATTTACCTCATTTATTTTTTGGTATTTTTCTGATATATCTCATTTGTTATGAACAGTGAAAAAAATACTACATTTTAATTATAAACTACATTTTGGCCTAGTTTATTTATATAGTTAGATTATATTTTAAATATGTTTAAAATTATATATAGTTAAATTATACATAAAAAAATCAAATTCTAGTCATTTAAATAATTTTCACATTGAAATTGGATATAAAATCATTTCAATCTTTTAAACATTTTTCCTGTACAAATTTTTCATTACATCCCATGTGCATGATTAATTTTAAATTAATTCCTACAACTTCTATTAATTGAATTATGAAAAATTAATTCCATATATAGAATAAGAAGTTAAAAATTTAGTAAATATGTCCCTTATATAATTTTTTAAATGATAATAGTACCATTGGTGATTACTGTTACCAAAATTAAAGGTAAATCAGGAAATTAAGGGTAAAACTAATATTATAAAAATTAAAAAATTATCATAAAACTTATATTAATTTTATTTGATGAGTGATTATAGACCAAAATAATCCTTGGTCATATTTTTTTCCTCTTTGAGCCACTTTTATGACATTAAACCTTTTATTTTATTTTATTTTATGAAAAGTCAAATATGTCATACTCTTGTTTTTAATAAGTATAACATTTTTAATATGTTATTATTCAGAATATATCTTTGACTAAAAATAGTAATTTTAAAGATAATATATTTATATTAATAATGGTAATTTTTAGGAAATAAATAATTTCATTAAAGTCATATACAATGATGATGCATCAATTGTTTAATTAATGGAAATTTATAATAAACGATGATATAAATATTAAAATAAATAAAATTGAAGACAATTAATGTTATAAATTAATTTTATGTATAACATTGAAATGTTATTTATTTGTAAATGGGGTTTGTTTTAAAAATTTCATGTTTTATTGATTTTTTTGAAAGTCAAAGTATTGAATTATTTCAAAATAGACATTAAATTTGTATTAAAATAAATAATATTTTATTAAATGATGTATAATTTAGTAAGATAAAAAAATATAAAAAATTATTGGGATGAAGTTGAAAATTTCATCTATGGTGCATTTATGGTTCGTTGGTCATTTTATCATAAAACTATTGACCATAAAAAATAAACTCCTTGTTGTCATAATACAAGTTAAAATGATTAAATGGGGGTTAAAAACAAAAAATAAGTGTATGAATATGACCTATACATGTCTAAATATTATTTGAAAACATGTATTTGGCCCTTATCAACTTAAGATCTAATTTTATTTTCTTAAAGGACAATTTTCCATAAAAATGACTTATATAATATTTAAAGCAATAATATTTACAAAATTTAATTCTCTTTGTATTTAATATTATTTTTATGTCCCCATTGGGAAAATATCATGATTTTAAAAACCCAAAATGTAATTTTTATTTATATAAAATGAGTTTCATTATAGATTTTTTTTTATTTTTTGATGTTTTATAATTACCTTACATGATTATGAAATACTAATACAATATTCATTTAATTAATAGAAAAATAAAATAAATGATTTTAAAAATATTATTTTTGATATAATTTAAAGTTTTAATATGTGAAATTAATTTTATTAATCTATATGAATAATTATAAATGATTTAAATTATTATATTCAAATTCCCACTTTGACTTTTTTCCTTTGAAGTAAAATTAAATGAATAGTATCAAATTTAACAGTAATAAAAAACAACAAAAATGTGAAATAATCACAAAGTGCATAATATATGGTCCAAAATAACATAACCTATTCATTTATCGTCTATTCTAAAGTCATTGGATCTAGAATAGCCATATTATATTTTAATATTTTGAGAATTTCTAAAAGATCACATCACCTCAATTACAAAATAACATCTCCTCCGTCACTACTTCACACAACCTTATTCCATGTATATAAAAAAATATCTAACAATTTATCTTCCACAAGTACTTATAAAAGTTTTACAGGTTCTTTTACTTCCAATATACCATCCCTAGTGTCCCTAAGAGGATATCTAAATGAAGTTCTCCGAAGAAGTGGTAACTGTTGTTGCAGACTATTTCAAATTTATTTCTTAATTAAATAACTATTAATTTGTTGTTTCTATTATAAATTAATAACTAAAGTATAACCTATATTATGTTATGTTATTATAATTATGGTATAATCATCTCACTTATTTTATCCATCTCATAAACAACAAAATCTCCATGTGTGCGTACGTACTATTTACCATCTCCACATCATGTTGTAATATGTTTTTCATAACTACATTACTTGGATAGGTATAATGATGGAAATAATGGATATATATAATAATTATGAAATTATATTGATTATATAAAAATAAATATACCATCAAATTCCATACTCTTTCACCATTAAGGGAATGATACCATCGCTCATCCATATGTATGACTTACCGTCTCCACGATGCGATGAAATTTATATTCCATGTTAAACATTCATGAATGATTATAAAATTGTATATAATGAATAAATATGATATATATGACCATAATATAACTCTTTATATGATTTAACTAAAATTTATTCACAAGAATCATGACATACATGACGAAACATGCATAAGAAAATGAAGTAGTGAACACCAGAAACAAGGGTATTAATTAAATATTATTAAAAAATGGGTGATAAGATGATATAATAGGGTCATATATGATATCATAAATAAGAATATGGTTCTGGAATAAATTATTAAAATTATTAAAATATTATTCAGGAGGTTCATAAACATAAAAATAAAATTGGACCTAAGGTAAAGGTTATTTCACAATTTCATTATTATTTGATATTGTTTATGTTTAAGCCTCCACTGAGGAAAGTTTTTCATCAATGACCATGTATTTTATAATTTTTTCAGTAAGGTTTTTAAAATTATATTGTTCATTATTAAAGTATTTTTAATCATTTTATACTTTTTATAATCTGGTTTGAAAGGTATCTTTTTTTCATTTTACAAATGACATACTTTATGAATTTTCCAAAAAAAATATGGAATGATATTTTTAACTTATGTGGATTGAGAAGAATCTTCATCCATTATGACACCACAATATCTTGAATATTTATTTAAAATTTTAAAAGTTTATTTTTAATTAAAATAATTTCTTTCATAATTTCAAGACTTTTTAAATACCAATTTTAAATTAAAAAACGGTATTTCTCTCAAGGGTTTTTAATTATTTTAGTAGAGTATTTTAATATATGTCAACAACCATTGTTTAATAATATTATTTATTTAGGTTTATCTATTATGATATCATCTACCATATTTTATTAATTTATTTATGATGGGTTTGATTATGGATATGCTATTTTGATACCATTTACCATATAACTCAAAATGGTTTGTGATTATGTTTACTGATTGGGGAAGGTTATTTAAATTATATATATATATATATGTAGTTTATGTTTCACCCAATTCGTAAGAGGAATATTTTGTACTTGGTAATGGATGAGTGGGTCCCACTATAGCCCCTCAATGAATCAGTAGGTCTCATGAGACAAACAAGATTGGGATTTGGTCAAGGCCGCACTCATCTATTTTTAGATGTATTGGTCGAGGCATCAACAATATGTTTCATATGTCGAAAATTATACATTCCCACCATATGTGACTAGTTATTGATTTCCATGTGACTATTTGATTACTAGAATATTCATGGTTATATTTTCCAGTTAATGTGATTATTTATATGAAATTATTTGACCATCTTTTATAACATCCATTTAATGCTCATGATATTGATTAAATGTTATTTGTTTCAGTTATATACCTTTCCATATTTTTATTTCTTAGTTTCTGTTGTATACATACCCTTAGTGATAATCTAAGACCATCCCTTCATTGGGTAATACTTTTCACCAGGACACCAAGATGTTTATTATGTAGGATATTCATGGTAGATATCAGAGACTAACTGTGTTTCAAAATGTTTATATGTTTTATTATATATTTTTAGTAATAATGTATGATTAAACTATGTATCTAGTTTACCAAGACTACTAAAAAATTTGGTCATTTGTGATGTGATTCTTTATATCCATGCCAATTTAATAATTTAAGGCATAGGCTCTAGGATGCCAGTGTCTAGGTATTTACAGTTAGTATCAGATCATGTTTAGTAGAAACATTATGAATTATATTTAAGAAAACACATATTAGAGAATGATCCACTATGAATATTTTTGGAAATATATCCAAAATAAACCAAGCTTATGATTTAGAGATTAGTTATACCTAAATTTTCAATTTATGTTATGTGATTAACTAGTTATGAGAGTATAAAATATGTTTCAAAATGTTATGATCTAATATAGTGTATTTCATCCTTTAGAAATGGGGACTAAAATAAGGAATTAGAACCACATCATTGAAAATAATCTAAAGAGTAAGAATGATTTTTTCTTCAATGTGTTTAATCAAATATTTAAATGGGAAATAGTCTCCCAAATATTCTCATCATATAAGGACATAACATCATGTGCTATTGAAATAGATAAAGAATTAAATTTGTTTTATGGATTCAGAGGAAATCATTAGAAAAAGATAAGTACATAAAAATTGATAGATCCATGAAAAAAGATAAATACTTATATTCCCACATGGGATAATTATGGAAGGAAACAAACTGTTACTTTATTATAAGGATTGACATTTTTATACAAGTTTAGTGAGAAATGATTCAGTGCTTATGATTCCAAGGGACTGAAAGAATTATTTTTATGTATAATGATTCAACTATACGGAAATGGGGAACTATAAAAATGAATTCTCCCATAATCAATAAAATATTTCTCAGGAGAATAAAATGGATCATGGTTATTCTTATTTAGTTACTACAGATGAAGAGGAATGATTAATACGATTTTTATTGATTCAAGAATTATTTTGTAAAAGTATTTTATCAAGGATATAATATTTACAATAATCCTAATATATATATATATATATGGATTTTACTATATTACTTCTTCATTAGGTATTTGAGATAATACATTGAATGGTATCGATGGCAATGAAATATGATTTAGTTTCAAGTTAATCATTTTGAAAACACATGATAATGGGATAATAACCCTTGATATATTCTTGATGTTTAGATAATAATAAAAAATACACATTTCTAGGATTTTATCGATATCTATGAATATGGTTAGTGATTTTATTTTTTATGTTATCTTTACTGGATTTACTATATGTTTTTAGTTTAGAAATATACATGAGATTTTATTATTAGAAGCACGAATGTTTTCATTAAGGTTTAACGGTGATAAAAGAATTAATATATTTAGTATGATAAAAAAATGAATTTTCTTCTTTGGGTAAAATATTATGTTAAGTTTATTTTTGAAATTAGTGACCTTCCTTATAAATTTTTGGACTTTGAATTTTAACATATTTATTTTATATAATTATTAAGGATGAAATGAATTAATATGTACATAAGATATTTTTTTTTAGGATAATTTATTACATATTCAATATTATGTGATAAAAATTTTGGTTATAGTAGAAATTTAGAGGATGAATGAATTAGTTGTGGATCGTATGATTTATTAAAAGTCCCCCAGGCATAAAAATTCATTTTGAATATCCATCTCCAGGTGGAAGAAAAGACGTGAAAATAGATATTAGCACAACTAAAGTATTATGATAATGGAATGAAAAGTAAAATTAATTTTACAATCTCACATTCTTATTTGACTATTAAAAGAGTCCCTCAACTCTAGGAAAAATATTCTGGATCAAAGAGGTTATCAGTTTACTTTTCCTTATGAGAAATCAATAGACTTTTAACCAATCAATGAATTATGGTTTTGTGATGGTTAACATTCTAACGACCATTTTATCTATGAATATTCCACATAACTTAATTGTTAAATCTCTCTTTCATGTCATGATTTCCAATTATAACTAATATTATTCTATTGAAAATAATAATTTTGTGGTTAATTTATTATTTCCCTTTCCCTCTTATTGTGAGGTAATTTTATTAACACTATTTCCGTTGTGGGTATCCCACAAAAGAATTTTTGAACATAAAACATTTATTTTTGAAGTGAAATTTGAAATTGAGAGCACACATTTTTTTAAGGCATGGAGAATATAACACCCTAAGATTTTATAAAATATCTCTTTTTAAATTTAATCTCTTAGACAAATTACATTTCACACAACTCCCAGCTTAACAACACAATGAAATATTTTTATAACCTAGATATTAAATTTTAAAGAATGAATATTATTAACCATATTATAAAATTTATAAATATTAAAAGGTATTTTAATTAATTTTAATATAATTTATAGGCATAATATAAGTATAAATTAAATTTTATGCATTAAAATATATATTTGTCTAAAGATAGTTTGGTAAAATTTTAATGAAACACTTGTTTTAAATCTAACATTTTACAATTTTAAAAATTATAATTAAAAAATAAAACGTCATTTTTTAAATCAGAATATCAAAATTTATCATCATTGAATTTTTGGTATTTTCCCGATATATTTCATTTTTTGATGAATAGTGAAAAAATACTGCTTTTTAATTCGAAACTACATTTCTGTATAATTTATTTATGTGTTTAAATTTTATTTTAATTTTTTAAAAGTATAGACAGTTAAATAATAAGTAATTAAATCCAAATTTTTCATTGGAATTAATTTCACGTTGAAAGTGTATATAAAAATATTTTAATCTTTTGAACATTTCCAATTTAAAAAATCATTGTTTCATCTCGTCTATAGGATTAATTTTAAATAAATTTATAAAACTTATGTGAATTAAATTATGAAAATCGGAATCTATATTTTTAATTATAAGTTCTATATTTACCAAATATGTCCCTATTTCAAAATTTACTAAATAGGGCCCATCCATTTCATTAACTCAACCCCTAATTTTTCCATTTCATTTACATTATTTGTGTCCACATTTTCAAAAGTCAAAAAAATTATTTTTCTTATAATACATTCACTTGGGTGATTAATTCCACATTCATGACATAAAAGAAAATAAATATCCTTTCCACCATGGTCACCATTGCCTAAAATATCAGTAAAATCTTTCATTCTATTCATTGGTGAGTTAGAGAGTTGGTTATGGTACACTCTATCAATCATGTTCCATTAAAACTGATTTGACATGATCAAAACATACTTCATCTAGTGATCATCCCATTTGACTACTCATTATAGAGTTTTATATCATATTCATCGCTAACCATGTTCCTTTTAGTTTTAGCCATTGGCTTAAACAAAAAATAATAGAGAAATAAATAGCGTTCATATTGAGGACTCCCATAATAATAATAAACATCTTATAGGAGGTCTAAATTATGAAAAATTATTTAATATATGACACCATTGGTTTGTACTAGGTTATTTATAGAAAACTTATTTTTAAATACTTCATGATTTTTGATGAAAAGTTCATGAATTCTCAAAGCATATCACCGATATTGTCAAACTAGGTTTGTATTCAGGACCATTTTCATGTACTAGTATACACTCAAGTCTGGCCTGAACCACATTTCCAAAGTTGTTACTCCTTGGAAAATATAATGTAAAACTAGGTCAACCTATAGTATCCAAATATGGATATAATTATAGGAAAAATATTTATATATCCTTTACACAAATTTTAGGACATTTTCCTATACTTATCCGCATCTATAAAATTATCCTCAAACATTTACTTTGAGTTCTAACTTAGGTTTTATCATCATAGTTTCTAAATGATTACTAAACAGTTTCTCTGATACCAACCATAAAAGGAAAGTCTTATAATACATATACATTACATCATTTTTTGCAGAATAATTAAAACAATACACAAATAGAGGCACAACGTCCATATTAGTTCAGTGCATTTGAAAAAATGAAAATGAAAATGATGATATATGAGTGACCTAAATAATATACAAATAGGATCCCTAGGAATATCATCCCTCATATACATATCATACCTCAAATATATATATTTATAACCTGGTGATAGAAAAAATATATTTAGTGAGATTAGATGTTATTTAAGGTTAATAAATGGATATATGTAAGTATAAACATGACCATAAGGGTATGATAATGTGATCATAAAATTTTGAGATCATACCCTATATATAAATGTTTCGAATCATTAAAATTATAATATATATTAGTAGTTAATAAGACATGAATCATAAGAAAAAACAAGAGTATAATCCATGAAATCATAACATAGTAATAATACATATAATGGTGGCACACACATAAATATTTAATATCATTCTGTATAAGTGAAGACACATTTCATAAAGTTATCATGTCACTTTTTGGGGACTAAACCTCTTGGGAAATACGCACCACCATCCCCAATAATAATCCATTACTTATAACAGATCAGTTTTCCCCATCTTACCATAATAGATCAGACTTCCATATCCTCCCACATTCATGGGATCTACACCTACTAGGTGGGATACACCCCCATTCCCAGTCATTGTTCTTTCCTTCGAACAAATCTTATTTCCAAATCAACCCATAGTGGATCAATCTCGATGACTTTAATCCCATCATTATCTAATGAGATAAAAATATTTATACAAGGAATTGGCGGGGGATATAGGTCCCTCCCATCTCAAAATTAAATTCTACATAAATTTGGAACATATTTATAAAAAATCATATCATAACCCATGAATTAAAATAGTAGTCATAACCATTTAACCAGATCATATCCTTTCAAAAATAGACATGTTGAATAATCATTTAATCCTATGATATCCCATGAAAATAAAAGGGTTTAATAAAAAGATAACCAATATAATAGAACTGTGATTCATATATAAATATCTCGTTATAGAGGAACAAGTTTCATAAATATCATTCCGACAAATAAAAAACCATTTAGAGAAATATTATTAACGGAACCTTTGGAAAATTTCCCAGAAAGGCATGAGTTACATCAAAGGATGTTATATTATATGTAATATTTTTTAAATTACTTTTACAAACATTTCCTTAGGAATATATCCTTTCTTCATTAAAAAAATACTTTTTAAATACTAAAAGCTTTTGAAACCCATTTTTTAAAATACATATAAAACATATAAATATGTCTTGAAATCATATTGAAATCCTTTTC
This sequence comes from Viscum album, assembly GCA_963277665.1. Lineage (NCBI taxonomy): Eukaryota > Viridiplantae > Streptophyta > Magnoliopsida > Santalales > Viscaceae > Viscum > Viscum album. The sequence continues at coordinate 1,474,847,168 of OY728164.1, read as the reverse complement.
CCTTGAAAAAATATAATAGAATCGTGAAAAAAATTAAAAGACGTTTTTAAAATACATTGAAAATATATAAAATAATCATTTAAATCAATGAAATCCATTTAATTGAAAACATCCATTTGAAAAATTATAAAAGAAGATTTGAAAATCATTTAAAACACATTTTAATGAAAATAAAATTTTGAAAACCATTTAAATTGAAAAAAAATTAAAATAAAAAATTAAAAAAATATTAGGAAAAAATTTCATTAATACAAATAAAGTATTACCTTTATAACAGAATCTTCAATGGAATGAGAACTATGATGACATGTAAATCTTTATATGTTTAACATTCTTGTTGAATCATGATAATTTTAAAAAAGGGCATACACTTGGAAACGAGATGCAGATTAATTTTTAAAACCAATTTATTTAAAAGCTAAAATATATTTAAATTTAATTTTAAATATCATAAGGGTTAAGTATAATATTTTAATAATATTTTTTAGGAAACATTTTTTTGATGGAAACCAAATTTATTACAGAAGATTTTGTCAATTTCAGACATTCTTAAAAGAATTTTCCTTCTAATATTATTTACCAAATAGTGGGAAAATGGTTAAATTGCCTAAAGATATCATTAATATCTTCAGTAGATAAAAATTAATTATTTTTCATTAGTGATGTATCATAATATTTCATCAATTGAAGCATAATCATAATCAATATCCATAAATAATGAGATTATTTTAATAAACTCTTACCACATGGTAAATTTGAATCATAATCCCTATGTATGAAAATGAAATTTTATAAAGATTATTATATAATGAATATAATTATTTTCATTTTATATCATTTCAAGTTAAATTATATACTCCTAAATTTTTATGTTGTATAACCTAACATGTGTCTCAAAGAAAGAAATTTGACAAAAAACTATCTTACTAATATAATTACATTTGAACTGTAAAACTCCATAAAAGAGTGATAATAAATTGGATACATAAATACCAATTAATTTTATTCTAATAATAATATAAATCATTCATGGTAATTAAATACACCACAAAAAGTAATCAAGTGGTAAATATGGTATATATCTCATAGAAATAAAATATGAGATGAAATTATATTACATTATGTCTTGACATTCTATATACACATTAAAATATACAATGTAATAAATATAAGATTATTATGAATCTATAATAGAACCATGATATTATATATAATAGAATATGATATTTTGTTATGAATTTTTATTACCCATTTATCAAAAATTCCCTGTTAAAGTAATGTTTTGGGTAATAATTTCTTTGATTATTGTACTTGTTTTGACTTGTTATTATTTATCCTCTTTCATAATCATGATTTAATTATTTTAATTATTTAAAATGTGTAATATATATCATATATATTTGTTATATGATTATTTATATTTATATATAAGGTATATAAATATTAAATGAAATTCACCATTTATGGTGAGGATAGACCATATGTATTCTTGAACACTTCTTCCATTTTATTTTCTTATTAGATTAAATAAATTGAATGGAATATATACATATATATAATAAAATATATTTAATGTTAATATTTCATATATATCATATGAATTTACTAACATAACTTTAGTATATTCTGTGTAATGTGTGTATGAATCACTTCACTTTTAGGAGGCGGTAGTCCACACTTCCATAGATGAATTTATCATATTTACACAAATTGAAAGAATGAAGGTAGGATTTATATAATAACTAAATAAGCATAATTAAGTCATATATATCATATTTATCTTATAAAACTAGTGTGTCTATTATAATTCACATCCATGAGATGTGGTAATGGAAAACAAACAATATCATTTTGTGAAGCAGTAGTTCACCGTACATAAAATCTATATGTTTGTTACCCATTAGACGGTTGTGTGTGTAAGTGAATGTATAACAAATAGAATAAAAAATAACTATATGGAGGATACTTTTTTTTATTATAATTTATGGAATAATAATTGTTGATTTTTTGGTGAAATAAAATAAAAAAAAGAGCTTGAGAAAGGATTTTACCTCTTCTTTTTTGTAACACCATTCTCTTATCAGAAAAGGGCATCCTTGGATGGATTTTTTGAGAAAAGGTAGGATTAAATGAGGAAGTTATAGATGTTAGGATAATATTTTATTTGATATTGGGTGATATATAGTTCTTTATAGGTGTTAATATTTGTGAGGGTGAGTGCCTTTTATAGTAGTGAAGTTGTGTTATTCCTGATTTTTTTGGAATGGGAATTTCACTCAATTATTTTCTATGAAAGGTGGCTCAAATAATAAAAAATATATAATACAATGGATTATACTGGTGAAATATGTCAATATAATAGCTATTTGACTACTGTCTCAGTCTTTTTGGTCCTTAAGATTAAGGTTTAGTCCTTTCATAATCCAATTATCCCATTATTAGTTGTAATTAATTAAATTACATTGACTAATATTTGTGTTCAAAAACTATGATTACATAATTGTAAATTTGAAAATTTTCATATTCTATATACTTAATACATTTTAAAACATTACAATCATAGATTTATTAGAAATTAAATTAAATTTAACTCATGGACGAGATGACAAAGATGGTGTTTAATGTAAAAATGTTCACAAGTTTGGTATGTTTTTATCCAATTTCAAAGTAAAATCAATTCTGATGACATAAATTGGATTAATTGGTATATATTTGATCTAATTAGAAATAAAACCAAATTATATGTATATTTTTTTATTATAACTAATTTAAACAAAGGTGAATTGTTGAATTAATTATTTTCCAATGTTCATGATAAAATGAAACTTCACATAAAATACAAAAAATAACCCTAACCTATTTTTTTTATATTTTAATATTAAAAATGTATTTTATTTTGGAATATAAAATTTTATTGATTTTTCCAAATTTATATTTAAAATTAGGTTCATTATTAAAAAGGGTGGATACTTCTTTTACAAATATTTAGGTTTTTATTTGTAATATTTGGTTTTTTTTCCGATGTTTTAACTATAATATATATTAGATGAATACAAGAAAAGATATACTGAATATATAAATATTATTTTTCACTAATATGAATCAAAAATTTTAATTGTTTTAATTTATTAGTATATTATTCCATTGTGATCATAAAAGTAGTTTTTATAAAAACATTCCCATCATATTAAATTGGTTATTATACTAATTTTAATTTAATTTTAAACAATAAATTAAACTATAAATTTTAATAATTTAGTTAATAATATTCATAACCACCAAATTAACAACAATTTTATCTCTTATTATATAAAATAATAATATTTTTAATAAAAAAATATTTTTTTGTAAAACTCAGTCTTCCGTGTTATGCAAGCTAATTACGAAATTCATTCTTGTGTGTAACGTAAGATAAAATCAATGTAATTTATAGAGAAAGATAAACCATTTGTATCAGTTAGTGCATGATTAACATAGGGTTGCATATAACTTAATCAAAATTTATTGCTTCTGTATATAAAAAAATTTCAATGTTTCGTGAAATGAAAAATGTCAACAATATTAAAATAATTTAAAAAAATATTTCACAAAATCATGTTGTGTTATAGACACCATGGAATATAGATTAAGAAAACATAATAATATAATAAAAATTGAGAATATTCCCAATGAAACCATAATTATTAATTTGATATTAAGTATACATAAAATATCAATATATTTTAAGTGTTTAGGTAGTTTCAAAATCAAATATTATTATTCATAATATAATCTAGCATATTATATTATGTAAAAATAATGCTTAGGGGAATGAAGTCAACCCATATCAGTGAACAAAATCCATAAAGGGATTTCCCTCCTAGGACAGATAACGATATAGGAGTTGTACTTGCTTCTATATTTGAAAATAATATAACTATATATGGATTTATGACCAAAGATATGAGAAATAACTTTTTCTGTATGGATAACCCTATTTATCCACAATGTAGTGTAATAATCCTAGACTAATTCATGTTTTAGAATCCTACGACATTAAATGGGACTAAAAATCTATTTTCTAGATTATAAATGGATATGTTTCATATAGAATATATTTATATCTTTATGAATTAATTACTAAGAGAAGGTTTTCATAAAAATTTATCATTTCTATAGAGAAGGGAATTAATATTGATAATTGATTCAAAACACTAAGGAGGAGGAGAAAATAAAAATAATATAAGGGAAGGATTTAAATAAAAGTTTATAATAAAAATATATTCCTCGCAAATAGTGAAAGTATATAGAGAGATCATTTTTAGTCCTATACAGATGGGGGACGATAATTTTTATATGTATTATTCAATCATTAAAATGATGGAAATTCATACCACAGAATACATAGGAAATCCAATATTCCTGACTCACCATTTCCATAGTAGGATTAATCCAGTTCTTTGAGGGGAAAAAATATCCAAAACATTCTAAATATATGAAGATATACTATCATGTTTTATCATTAAAGAAAAATAATTATCCACTTCATATGGATTTGAAGGTAGATAAGGTAATAATATGGTTGTTTTGAACTCTAATAAAAGAAATAAAAAAATTGGAAGAAGGGAAGGGATAAATTTCTAACAAGTAATAAATATAGAATGACATGTCATGGAACATGACAATTAATAATGGGATATTTTTACATGTTTTGTAAAAAAGGTCACTAGGAACATGATTATAATGAAATGAAAGAATAGAGAAATATGGAATCATTCATCTATATAAAAATTTAAATCTATATAAGTTATTTTTCTTTAAACCAAGGGATCATTCCCTATAAAATGGGAATGGAGAATGAGACTTCTGTTTTTATCACAACTGAAAATGCTGAAGTTCCTAATTTTGTGGAAGTTGTAGTTTAATCAAATCTCTATGTTTATACAATTATTTGTTTCATTAATTATAATCACATTATTTTATATAATTAATTATTTTCTAAAAAACATATACATTTCCCATTCAACATATGAAGTGATTTTTAGAAAAAAATAATGGTGCTAACCTCACTACAAAAAATTTGTTTTAAGCAATTACTATTACAATACAAAAAATTACTCTAGTTAGTGGTTTTATTATAATAAATATGGTTGTGATTTATATAATCATTTTTTAAATGATATGAAAATTATGATTAATGATGATGATATGGAATTCCTTATCTTTGGTGGGGATACATCATCATCTGAGTCATGTATGGATCCAACTATAGTAACCCCTTTAAATGAGATTCTTAAAGTTGATGAGAATACAAAACCTACTCATATAAAAAATAATCTTAAAATTTGTGATGAAAATATTGTATAGGGATACATTTATATATATTTGTATGAATTACCTTGATTTCCAACAGAATGATATGTTGATGTTTCTATAGATTTAGTTCCTGATTAAAGACTTATATCGAAGACCCATTATAAATTGTCCATTTTTGGTTATATGGAGTTAAATAATGAATAAAATAATTTTAGTGGTAAGGGATTTATTCTCAATAATATTTTATATTTGGAGACCATATTCATTTCATTAATAAGAATGAAGGGTCTATGAGGAGATGTATTGACTATAGGGAAATCAATTCTATTGTGATAATGAAAAAATATTAGCTACCTTACAATAATGTGTTATTCGACTAGCTACACTAAGCTCAATGCTATTCAATGATTGAACATTATTTTGGATAACATAAATTCTTAGTAAATAAGGTCGATATCTTGGAGATATAATTTTGAATGAGGTATGGAAATTATGAGTTTAGAGTTATTAAATTTGTATTGATTAAAACACCCTATATTTTTATAGATCTAATGAATACTGCATCCATTGAATATATTAATTTTTTTCATCCCTTATTAATGAAAAATTATTTCACTCTATTAAAAACGTGGTCCTAGATAACCACTTAAGTATTTTTATTGACACTCTAAGAATAAATGTGATATATGATAAATTTATCAAGTGTAATTTCTTCCATTAAAATGTTTCTTTTCTTGTCCATATTATATCCAAGGATATATTCTATGTTGATCATATAGAGAGAAATTTAATACAAGAATGGAATAGATAGACATAAAAAACTAATTTATGTAGTTTCAATAGTATTATTGGGGACTATTAGTGGTTTTTTCAAAAAAATTCATGATTTTCTAAAAAGTTAACCAATATTACTCATAAAGGGTTTAGATTATTTGGGAAAAGAAATGAGATGAATATTTTTGAGAATTGAAGTGGATATTGTTGAATTATTATAAATTTACTCTATAATAATAAATTGGTGGATTATATATATATATATATATTATTTCATTGATGTCGTAAATTGGTTGTTTCATTTTGTAAAATGATAGAGTTAGGACCTATGCATCACATAAGTTAAAAAAATCATGAACCGAATTATTTAACTCATGATTATGAGTTAGCGCCCATAATCCATGCATTTAATATTTGTATACATCATCTCAATGGAGATAAATGTGATGTATATATACATCCCAAGTGTTTGAAATATGTGTTCTCAAATAAATAACTTATCATTAGGAAATGATGATGTATTGAGATACTCAAGAATTATGATTGATTGATACACTACTAAAAAGGGAAGGAAAATAGGGTATAATATGAATTGAGCAAGACATATGATTGATTTCTGGAAAAAATAATGATTTATAGGGATCATATGTTTATGGGTCTAGTAACGATGGATAAAGGAATGATAAATTAAGAATATAGATCAATTTTTTTAAATGACTTATAAACAATCATTAATTAAACAGACAAAATTTTTTCAATCCCATGATGTTAACTTTTAAATTAAAAATTAATTTGTAAGTGAATAGAAATTGGAAGGCTTCACATGTGAAGGTTACATTATAAAATTTTTGTTAGCGTATTTGAGTTTGATATATATTAGAGCTAAAAATGGAATTATCTGATGAATATCATAACATGAATTTCTTTACACACATTAGTAAGACCTTGATGTATTGGGATTTGAAGGACCATTTCTTTTGGATAATATGCACTGGGAAATAATTGCTTATGTTTAATAATGTTTGGTTTTTAAACAAGTTAATTTTTTAATATGTCATCCTAAAAGATTCATGAAACATCAACCTATTTCAAATTTATAATGGGATGAAATTACTACAGACTTGTTCACTAGATTAACAGACCCCAAAAATGAATGGTGTGAGATAATTTTTTATTTATTGACTAACCTAATGTATAAATTTTCATTCTATAAAAAATGATTCCCCACTTGCTCACCTTGAACATATCTACATCAATGATGTTTAATGACTTCATGGTGCACCTCTTTCAATTGTGTCTAATCATTATCATGGTTGAAATAATTATATTTTAAATTATTTTTAATGATATGGATAACAAGATTAAATGGTGCATTTCTTATCACCCTCAAAATTTCGGATAGTTAGAAAGAACTATCCAACCATAAGAAAATATGTTGAGGTCCTGATCACTTGAAATTCTTGGTATTTGGTTTTATTATTCAGCTTTGGTAGAATTTATCTATAAAAATAACTTAAAATCATGTATTCAAATGGAGTCATATGAAGAATTTCATGGAAACTGAAATCATACCCCATATTGTTGGGATAAAATTAGAGTAAGGATATTTATAGGAAAAGAACATGGGATTAAAATAATGTAATATTTAATGACTATTCAATGGCATATAAAAGTAGCTAAAAATAAGGAAAATATTTACTCAGATAACTATAAGAAATATTTAAAATTTAAAGAGGGAGATAATGTTTTCATGATGTTATATCCGTGTATGTGTGTATTATGATTTGATAAAAAGGGAACCTAATTCTTAGTTATATCATATATTCTGAAACCCTAGATGGAATTTGAGCTATAACATACCATTTTCCAATTCACCTAGCCTTTCTAAATTGCATGATGTGTTCCTTGTATCGTTGTTAAAAAATAATATTTCAGTCTCAATGCATGTTCCCACTTATACTGAAATATAATTGGGCCCTTATTTATAATTTTGTGAAGATACTATACATATTATGGACACGAGAGTATAGTTTTTGAGGAATCAGATGACTCAGCTAGTAATTGTACTTTGGAAAAGTTAACAGATATAAGTAGTGATATGGGAACCTAAATAAATTATGATTAAGAAATAACTAAATCTATTTATGAGGATAAATTCTATAAATTTCATGAAGGAAATTTTTTAGAGAGTTGAATTTAACACCCCAATATTTTAAGGCATGTCCCTTTTAAAATAAATTTCATCTCCTACATTTCTTATGTTTCTTGCAACACCATGTTAAAAAATAGCCATGATCTATTATTTTGAGACTATTGTAACTAATAGATAAATGGGTAGGTATAAATGGTACTAACAATATTTTGGAAAATATATGTTTTATACATTTGTAAAATAATTTAATTTGTTACAATTATTAAAAATAAAATAAAAAAAACTAAATTAATTAAGATAAGTGTTTTTCCTAAAAGCTATTTTTGTGAACAAAATATGTTTTTATCATTATAAATAGAATTAATAATTATTTAAAAAATCTTTTAATAAAGTTTATATATGATATATTCATTCATATATTTTATCATTCCTAAAATATTTTATTATTCTTGGGATATTAATAAATCCAATTTTATTCTTGAAAATTTCATTTTATATAAAAATATTTTTGTCTCATTTTACGCACATATATTAAATTTTAATTTATTCCACATATAGCTTTTGAATTTGATAAAATGAATTAAAAATCATTTATTATAATGCTAAAATTTTCTAATTGGTCCCCATTTTTTTCAAATTGATCAGTAATCATGGTAAAATTTATGACCTTAGTAAATGGTAAATTGGGTTACTTTAAGATAATGATATTTGATAATTCCATAATAATTCATCTTTATTCTTATTGGATAATGTGTATTCTATCTATATCACCTTAGGATAAAATTTTTGTTTTCAAAGGACACTATTCTATGGGAATTACTTCTATATTATTTAAATCGAGGATAGTTAAAAAATGTTACCCTCATGGTTTTTAATATCTTTTATCTCTCCACATAGGGACAAAAGAAATATTTTAATGAAAATAAATTCATATTTTGAGATTATTGAAACAATTTTTATTACATAAATATAATTTGAATTATTATAAATTATATAATTACTATAAATTCTATTTCTATGGTAATATAATGGTAACAAGGGGAAATAACCTCAAAAATAGTACATTGAGCTAGACTTGATCATCACTAGGTATATGATAATGGGCCTTATTCCACACCTTGTTTGAAAATCCAGGGGTAAAACTTTATTTTAGTTAATTTATTTATTATAACCAATTATGATGGATTTAGATTGGTGATAATCAGGGATTACCAAGAATAAACCTAGGGTGATTTAGATTAAAAATAATTTTTCATGATATAGAAATATTGTAAATGATTTTGTGGCTTTCCATAATGAATATTGGGTATAACAATATGCTTTTGGTTTTAGATAATGGTTTCAACTTGGTGTATTATTATTAATGGTGAATGTGATGCATAAGGTAATGTTTTAATTTTGAGAAAACAAATAAAATAACAACTCAAAGTAGAATCAAACTCATATTATGATAACCAATATCAACATATGTGATTTTACTAACACACCTAACAAGATTAAAATGGAGTTTCCTTATGACATTAGAGGAATGAAATTTCAGTTTTTATCATGTAAAAAATTTGGGAATATGCATGGTGTAGGATGCCTCCAAAGAATAGAAAAATGTTTTGGGAGTTAAAAGAAATGAAATAGAAAAATTGATTATTAAAGAATAGATAATGCCTCACTTAACCCAATGCTTGTTAATAATGTTTTCAATAAATATTCATCAATGGTTAAAACATTTAAATTTTAAAATCATTGGAATATATATATTGATGTCCATGGGGTGAAATATCAAGAAGAGGTTTCCAAAGGATCTATGTGTAATGGTTTTTCTATTTAAAATGATAATATGAATGAAAAATTAATATAAATTATTATTAAGTAATATTATAAAAAACTTTGTTGATGGATAAATTAATAAGATGAATGATTTAAATTCTTATTTATTAGAATATGAGAATTATATTGCAAATGTTTTTTTAAGAATAATATTTTTTTATTTAAAGAATAATGAAACATTTATGGATTATTCCTATGTAGTTTTTTATTTTTAGAGATTAAATTATATGTTTAATAGTATAAATAAATAAGAAAATAGAATTAGAGGAAAGAATATGTTCTTGGAAAAGAAATTATTATGAGAATGATGACCCCGAATATGTGTCCAATGTGGAGATAAATATTTTTAGTTGTGATACAGTGATGATTAAAACTGATAAACATTATTGGTAATGAGGAAATTGGATAATAATTTTATAACAATACGATTTAATTAATAATTGATAATGTACATGTAATTTTTTATTTACGTGATATGTTCAATAGCCTTAGTTTTTGTTAAAATTATGGATAATGTTAATCTTATGAATCATGAATGTTTCCATTTGGTTTTTATTATAAATAAGGTTCTTACCACGTTTTTCGAAAATATATGACCAAGTAGTTCATATACTAGGTATGAAAAATTAGCATATTCTTTTAGGGAGTAATGAATCGTTTATTTTAGAATAATACTAAAATTATTTCTAAATTTTCTGGACATATATTTTTTCAGAAATATTTTTGATGATTTTTGTGATTTACTACAAAAGGATTACATTAATCTATTACTTAGTAATTAATGACGATGTTTTAGAAATTAATGTATTTATCCATATTGGATAACTTACAATAACTATTCTGTTTTTGGATTATATCTAATGAGAGGAACAATGTATTTTTAACCTTTTCTTGATTTTTTCTCATTTATGAGGATTATCATAGTGCTTGAGGCATGATATATTAATCTGGATTGTTTGTTTTTTTTGAAAAAAAATAATAGATTGTGGTGGAACTTGATTCCAGTATGAAATTACACTCATAATCTATTTATATTTACTCATGTTATATTATAAAGGGTAAAGTAATTTCTAAACTCTATCAAATAGATAATAAAAAAACCATTGTTTCCTATAATCTTCAATTCTAGGGAATTTTTGGTAATTTCCTTAATAGTGGTTTTTATTGTGTGATTGTTATCTTTCTCAAGATCTATCACTTTCTTATAGCCAATGAAGAGATTAATTTTAATCTATTTATATTTCATAAAATCCCATTAATTTTATTATATTTGGTATCCTAGATTCTATAATCTTATATAACCTTCATGCTTCCCTATCTCCCCATTAAATAGAATTTTTTATTAACCCTTTTTATGATTTGGGTTTCCAAAATTAAATTTTAAAATTTAAATCAATTAATTTCCGAGAATAATTTCAAATTATGATAATTTAATTAATTAAATTTGGTGATAATGTTACAACCTGATATTTTAAAAAATATTTATATTTAAATAATTTTATTTCTATAATAACATGTGTCACACACAACACTGATTTTAAATGAATCCCAATACAAAAAATAAAATATCACTATTTACTGCTATATTTATAACCTAGTCATTAATATGGTAGGTATTACTATGAAAAACAATACTATGAAATAAATTTAATTTTCCAACCTAGTATAAATTTACTGATAAATTCACTGTAATTAATGACTCAATTTTTAATAATGTCATTTTACTTTTAAAAAAATAATTTTTTCACAAAAAATGGGGTTTATTGAGAGTGAATATTATAATTAATTTCAGAATTTCATTGAAAATTTATCTAATTTTTTTTTAAATAAATTTCTCATGATTATCATAGGATGTTTTTTAATAATTTTCACAAAATATAAATTTTATAGTGAATAGTGAAATTACTAATTTTGATAAAAATTTCATTTTCATGATAATAAAAAGCACCTTTATGATTTTAATTTTCTCTGAAATTAACTTAAAAAATATTTATTTGGTTATTTTATAATTAATTAAATTTTAATAATATTTATAACTTTTTTAGTATATATAAATCTTTAGGCTTAAAAAGTTTTTTTGAGGAAAGTATTTTTCATTTAATTTTATGGGATTAATTTTAAATTAAATTCTACCACTTTTATGAGTTAAAAAATAAAATATACATTAAAAATTTGGTATCATTAGCTTCAAATTTGGTAAATAATTCCTATTTTATTTTTTAAATTGAATATAACAAAGTATAGTAAATTTATTTTCACCTTTAAGTGTAAATTAGGCAATTGAGGTGAAAAATAAAATGGTAAGGAAATTGTCCTACATTTTTTTATGGATTTAAATTATTCAACAATAATCTAATGATCCATTATATGACCTTTTTGTCTATTTTAATGTTAATATGAAATTTATAGTATTTTGTTTCATGAAAATTTAAGCATGTTAAATTATTCTGATTAAAAACTATAATATTTAAATATGGGGTTATCTAAAAGATATATTTCACTATAATGTGTATTTTTTTTATTATAAATGATTTAACTCCAATATGGAAATTTATATTAATTTTTTATGGAGGAATTAATGACCATAAATTCTTTCACAATGCTGACATATTAATTATTCATTTAAAAGAAAATAAAATAATTTATATTAATAACATTACATGAATTAAAATTTTATATATATTACGAGATACATAATTTTATAAATGAAAATTTCATATTAGGAATATATAATATATTTTTTTTTTGAATTTATATTATATTATTTGGGTTATTAAAGGTGATGTATTAAATAGTGTTCAAATTTATAACAATGATATTTTAGGAAAATAATATTATGTGAATTTATTTTAAAATTATAATAATTATATGTAAGGAAAACAGGGATAAGATATGGATGAAAATTTCATCGGCTAAAAATTTATAGTCCATTTATAATCATTTGGATATAAAATAGTTTTATTATAATTTAATATTTTGAGAAATTTTAAAAGTACCCCTCACCTCAATTATAAAAGGGTCTCTCCTTTATCTTATTATTACACAACATTTATTCCTCTTGGTTTACCATACCATATTAAATTATCTCCTAAACTTACATGGTCACAATTTACTGGTGTTTTTCTTTCCAAAATACAAACTGTAGATCCCTTTACAAGAGATCTAAAGGGGCCATTTTGAAGAAAATGTAATCTCCAAAACTGATAACATTATTTTTTTACTGTACATTACCTCTTAAAAATTTATATTATTTATCATAAAATAATGTCATAAATATCCTAAATATGATAAAATGATACTAGGACTACAAAAACACCCCTATACACTCTATTTCCTATCAAAAAATGTAAAAGTATATCTTCTATGTACATATGGCTTACCATCTTTATGTAGAGATAGAATTCATTTTCCATCACCATCTTTCATGGATAGATACTATGATGGGTTTAATGTTTATATATGATATCTATGAAATAGTTTTTCTTCTTTAATTATAATACAATATGATCCTTCTTCCCTTCAAAACTATTCAAAAATTATAAAGTCCCTCATGTGTTCATGTGGACTACCACCTCCCCAAAGCGATGTGATTAGTTTTAATTTTCTATTTTAAATGAATGTATAAGAGTATGGTTAAAATGATTATATATGGTATAAATGATATAATAATTATTCACGAATTGATTATTAATAATTTCCTTTCTTTAATTCCATCTTCAAAATGTGAATACATCATTCATTCATACATATGATATACTATCTCCACAAATAGTGTAATTCATTTAACTATTTATACATTTTTTGATGGATTATGAATATGTATATATTGAATATATATGAATTTTATACCATTATTAAAATATCCTAAATAATTTTATCATCATCATATTATAATAGCTAATACTATTAAACTGAAACATGATTGGAAATAAACTATTTATCACCCAAAACAATGATTTTGACAATATTTTATTTATAAAAATTCAATAAGATGTTATAAATACATCATACATGTAATGATAGAAATTAATATGGTTATGGAATAAATTTATAATAAATCCATGTATTTTATATATGATTTTTAATGTGAACATGGAAATTTAGTGACCCTTTCATTTCATACATTAACATCACATCACATTTGCAGAATACATCATACATTACACAAATAGATGAACAAAGACCATATTAGTCTAATACTCATGGAAAAATGGAAACATAAAACCCAGTGTGTGAGATATATTATCTCCCAATGGATTCTTCATGAATATAACCCTTATTAGATTCATAATACTTAATACATATATTCATATCCTGGGGAAGGAGACATAAAATGGGGTGAGATTAGATTCTATGTAAAGGTAATCAAGGGAGATGTGTAAGCATAAACATGAGAATACGAGTATGAGAATGTGATCATAAAATTAGAAGATCATACCCACATATAAAAGATCATAAATGTCAACCATGGCATAAATATTATATGTTCTCAAGACATTAAAAATTAATGAATCAAGAACATGCGGAATGAAAGCATAACATAGTAATAAGGCATGGACTTGTGGAATACAGATAAACATATAGTTTTATTCCCTATAATTCATGATGCATTGTTTAAACACACCAGGGAACATCATGGGGACTACACCTGCTAGTCAGGAAATACCACCATCCCCCATCACATTCCTCTCCTTATAAGGGAATTGTTTTTCCCATCTTCCCATAGTGGATAGAGTTACCCATATTCTAATAGTGGATTAGGTTTCCACATATTCACACATTCATGGGGAATACAACTACTGGACATGACACAACCCCATCATCATTAACAGTCCTTTCTTAAGGTATGAGGTTTCCCAATCTTCCCATACTTTATCAAGATGATTTACATGATACCCATAATTATCTCAAGAGATATAAATTACAACCCAAGGCATTAGATGTGATACAGGCCACACCCCTCTCATAATAAAATCATATAATCATGTGTCACAAATTAATATGAAATCCAACCATAGCCCATGATATTAATTGGGTGTCATACACATGTAATCATATCGTAACATGTGGAAAAGAAAGGTTTCGGAATCATTTAATCAAAGTATAACCCTTGATAATAATAATGATTCTAAATCATAAAACCAATGAAAGAGAAATTTGTTTAATTGAAATAATTCCATAAAAACCTAATCCATTTAGAGAGAGAATATGAATTGACCATTTAAATGATTTCTCCTTAAGGCTTGATTTACACCAACAAATGTAATCTTTGATGGAAAATTGTTGGGAAATATAACCCAAAAAACAATTCGCGAGGAAAATATATTTTTTCTTTAAGAAAAATTCTTTTAAAACATAGAGACATTTTTAAACCCTTCACTTTGAAAACATATATTGGATGTTTGCAAACATTTTGAATATAATTTTCCTTGAAAACCTATAAAATATGCTAGAAATTTTTTTGAAACCAATTACATTGAAATGGAATCTTGAATACATTTTTTAAAACCATTTATTTTAAATAGATTCTTTAATTTTCTTATAATATTTCCACTTAAAATTGATAGAAGCTTTAGAATTTTAGATTAGAAAAAATATAAAAAAATAAAATCAATTTTCCATGAATATGATCTTAAGATATTATTTTTAATTTTTTTATGTTCATGGAATGTGTCTCGAAGAGTGAAAATTGAGAAAAAAATTCTTTACGGATTTAGTATCTTTTTAAACATAAACATCATGAAATAGATGTCATAAAATAGATATTTAAATGCCAAAACTGTTTTGAATAAAACTCATATAATATTTTCCTTGTTAGTATATACAAAACATATTAAGAATATAGTGATTAATAATGTGCAGGTCTTGAAAAAAAAAATTAGAATTTAAATTTCCTTAAATTATGTCTTGAATCTCTTCATACTAAAAAACATCTTATATAATATATATAAGTTTGTTATATATATTTCTCAAAAAAATGTTCTTATATCTAATAACATGCATTATTTTTTTAGGAATTTATATTATGATTTAAATAATATTAAATATGATATAAATATCATGTATATTTATTATATATATTTATAATATTATATGAATGATAGAATTATGAAATGGAATGCACCGTTCATAGAGACAGTATGCCATACGTATGCATAAACACTATTTCAGTTTAATAATTATATTCAAAAAAAGAATACAATTGGAATGTATGTATATATATTTATATTATGTCTATTAATGTTATAAAATCTTGTCTATCATATATTTTTACTGATCCAATCCTTAATATATTAATTGTAGAGTTTGAATGAATCACAACATTTTGGGGAGGATATTGTACACACTTCCAACAAATGAAATTATCATATTTATAGAAAATATAAATCATGATGGTTTGTGTTATATAATGATTATATAAGCATAAATACATAATAATATCAAATTTATCATATTAAAATAGTGTTTTAATCATAATTATCATCCATGAGAGATGGTAAATGAAAAATGAACAACATCGTTTCGTGGGGAAATAGTTCAACATACACAAGAACGGTAACTTCATTATCAATTTGATGTAATTCTATGTAAGTGATGGTAAGAACCCTAATTTAACTACATATTAGTATGTTGAGGATTCTGAGGTTATTATATAATCATTTAATTAGAATAATTTAAGTGGTGGGGAATGAAAATAAATCGAAGGATTTTGGGGATTTATGTTACCACTTTGTGTAAATCCTTTTGGGTTCCACAATGGGAATATGTGGTATGATTTCTGAAAAAAGGGGGTAATACATGAATAAGGTATGGATTTTGAAAAGTTAATTGGGATGTTCATGGTCGAAAATAAGTGGGTTGATAGGTGTTACAAACATGGAGATTTGGTGGAATATTATAAGGGATAGAGGGGACACACTTGAAATTTTTGAATAAATGTTTGGTGTAACCATGTTTTTACCAAAAAAAATTATTAAAAAACTAAATAATAGAAGGATTATGAACAAAATATTTTCATCGAATGGGTTTTGGACAAGTGGATATGACATCTTGGCTCTTAATTTTAAGGTTTGGTCGCATGTTCATCTCATTTTTACCTTAATCCTTGTAATTTATTTTAATCACTTTAACTAATATTTTTGTTCCAAAATTATGTTGATATTATTAGAATATAAATATAATAATTAATACTACCATCTATTTCTATTTTTCAAAACCCAGTTCATATAATCATAAAAATAAATTTAATGTTAATCCCACATACGTGGTGAGAAAGTTGGTTTTTAATGTGAGAATGTTCATATGTTCATTAAACTTTTGTTTCTAAATTAAATATAAAAATGATTCCAATTACATAAATAGGATTAATATATGAATAATTTAGATATTGTGGCATTAAAACCAATATAAAATGTAATTTATCTATATAAATAACTTATATGGAAAAGAAGGTTTGAATTAAATATATATATTTTCCATAACTCATCCAAAAATGAATCTTCATAGAAAAATCCCAAAAAAAAATCTTGTTATATTATTTAAATTATTAATTCAAATGTTTTTTTCATATTATAAAATTAATTTTGAAAACATTTATAAAATTAATTTTCTTATTTTTCACAGAATTATATAAAAATCATTTATTTTAAGAGAATTTTATTTTAAAACATATAAAGTATTTGATAAAAAAATATGTATTAATATAAATATGGTGTATTTATATAAAACCATTATAAATAATATTTAAAATGTAATTATTATTTTTAATATTTCTATATTTAATGTCTAGGTTATAACTATCTCATTTAAATAACTATAACTATAAAATTATTCTTTGAATAGTCATAGTGTGGTACATAACACAAGAAAAGTCAGTGTTTCATGTAACATAATTATATGTATTTTTAGAAAATAATTAAATATTGAAATACTATAGTTTTCAATAAATGAAATCAGTGAAAATTAATTTATTTGAAAAAAGAATATGAAAAACTCATGGTCTTATATTCCACCCATCTTAAAATGAATTTCACCATAAAAATTCATGAATAAGATAAAAAAATAGGACAATTCTGCCTCATCATATACTCATGTTACCATGTATATTTCTCTAGTATGTGGTTTCTACACAAAATATTGATGAGGTGAGTGGTCATGTTTGGTAAATATTTCTCGGTATGATCCAAAATTTCAACTAGTTGTCCCATACCAGAAAGACACTACTCTAAAGGTATGTTAAGTACATGTGAAGTTTAAAATAGGTATTTCCTCAGTAGAGATACATGGAATACATCATGGAAATGATAAATATTTAGAGGATGTTCCAAGTTATAAGCTACCATTTTATATGATAAATAATCATAAAGGGGTAAATATACCTAGGTATTGTTTCCCTTTCTTCTAAAACCTCATAACCTTTATCTATGGAGAAATTAAAAGAAACATTGTGTCAAAAAATTCAAATTATAGTACATGCCTATGATTATAAGGAAATATTTTATTATTAATTTTAGAATCCCTGATATGCTACTGAATGGATATAACTTTCTCTCATATTTTATCATCAATCAGATAAAGTAGTAGCTTTCCTTCCCCAACATCATCTTAGATAATATATCTATACATTTTATCTCAAATGGTCTTCATATAGATCCATATTAATGATTAATTTAAATTTAATTTTTAATGAAAACAAAAATAGAGGAATGTTTTGATCTAAACCACATTTGAAATATAAAGAGAATGATCTCAAAATATCCTATATGGTTTTAATTTCACCATTATACTGACCATCCATCTAAAGTAGATAAGCATTACTGAAACAAATTTTTTTTATTAATTTCTTCATGATATATTTCACAGAACTATTATGTAAGCCTTAGATCCCCATAAGATACAATATAACATGGAACTTTTTGAAACCATACCATATAATTAATTTATATCCTTGAAATCAATCTAGAGTTAGGTCTTATCTAATTGAGATGATGTGTGATGACATAGTAAGGAAATCTACTAGCAACCATATAGCAATAAACCATTTTATGTTTGGCTAGTTCAGTTGAAAAATCCATGGTAATGTTCTCGTATTTCCATTTTGATATGTGTAAATCATGAAAAACCCCTAAGAGTATTGTTTTTTAGACTTAACATGCTATAATACTATTCCCCTAGATACAAACTCCGGGATATCCCTCTTCATGACATCCCAACATAAGTATTCATTCATCTCTCTATATATTATTGTACATCAATAATGAATGAATATTGAAGAAATATGATATTCCTCTAAAACCACCTTTATAAAATATGTTGTGAAAGAAATAGATACACATTTTTTAAACCATATCATTTCCTCAGGATCAAGGAATAACAAAAGATAATTTCAAACCTTCTTTTGAAGCTATATGTCTTCCTTATACAACTCTTTAATCTTAATATGGATATAGGGTTTGACATTAAATTAATAATGATATGATTTATCCCCTTCCTTCTGTATTTATATATCCATCCTTTACAAATTATAAATACATGATCATTTATGATCCCCATCATGTATAAGTCGGTATGATCCTATCGAACTAAATCAATGGCCACCTTATTCACTTTCCTTGGGTGATATTTTTTTAGAATTCATAATACATTATCAGTTATATCTATCTTCTCAAGTGCATGATCAAATAATTATGTATAAATATATATTTTAAAATTTTATAATCAGTATATATATATATATCACACTTTTCTCTATAAAGACAATGCATCCATATCATTAATGAAAAAATAACTACTGCTAACTCCATATCATGAGTTGGGTAATTTTTCTCATGGATCATCTGTTTCCCTAATACATAAGCAAATACATTGTTATTCTACCTAAGAAAACATACCAATCCCTTCTTAGATGAATTACTATAAATTAAAAACCCTTATCCACTACAGGGTAATGTAAGCACCAGTGAGATGACCAACCTTCTATTTAGGTACTTAAAATTTCCTCCACATTCATAATTCCAGAAGAACATGGAACCCTTCTGAGTAAACATGTTCCAAGGATTTTATAGTAATGATAAATTATCTAAAATCCATCTACATTAACCAAATAATCCAAGAAAACTATGGATCTCAATCACCATGGTTGGTTTAGGCAAACATTAAATTGCCTTCTTCCTTGATGGATCTACTGATGTACCTTCCCTTGATATTATGTTACCTAGAAATGAAGACACATATAGAAAAAAATCACACTTAGTAAATTTTTCATATAGTTTTTTCTTCCACATGGTATTTATTACAAATTTGAAGTTGTTATCATGATATTTCTTACCCATTAAATAGATAAGAATATCATCTATAAAGACTTCCACAATTTCATTAAGGCAATTTCGGAAGACTCTATTCATAAAATATATGATGATAAAAGGGGAATTAATATGAACAAATGTCACCAATATATATTCATAGTGTCCATACCAAGTATAGAATTATATATTGGGTATGTCCCCTTTTTTGGAGGTCTAGAAAACTATTACAAGATCACATAAAAAATTTATTGAACAATTAGCATATCATAAATTTCAATTTTCACCCCATACATTTTATAGAAACACACATTCTAAATGAGAATAAATAACCATACACTAGATGTAATCGTCAATGGAAGGCTATACATATAATCACATTGATATAAGTTCATAAGATGGTCTTAAATATTAAACATAACTTCCTTTCCACAAAACATTATGTAGGATTTTAATCAAGAATGAAAATATATTCTTAATATGACATCAAATTCAACCATGGGATGAATACAAATATTTTGAAGATTTACATTCCCATTGATTTTCACTGGCAAGGAATCATAGACTTGATATGAAATTAACATACCATTAGGGGGTTTCCCTACTAATTCTACACCTAATCATATGGGTAGTATCATAATACCATTATAAATTTATTTAGATAAATTGAGTGTGTTGATCATGAATCAAATAATACATTTAAAATTATAAAGTAAAGGGTATGTGTAACTTTCAGCAAATAATTATCACAACCCCATTCGGAAAAATTAAGTGTACGATATTTCCCCTTATCCATCAATTTAATAGTTTTTTGATGATTATCATCATAGCCAACAATTGGGGGTGGAAACTATTTATAAAAATTAACATCATACTTACACATAAAGCACTGAAGTGGAAGATGTAAATTTTATGTATATGTTCCTCTAATTTCATTGTTGACTAACATTTTCACATCAACATGGAAATGAATTTCCTGATGTCCTTCCTTTACAAATTGAAAATACTTATTATACCCAATAAAAGAGTTCCCCCCATGATTTTATCTAGAAATATAAAATACATGAAGGCTCATCATATTTTTTCCATGGTTTTTAGTTTTTTAATTGAACAACCTAATATATTTATTTTTAAAACCATGATATTGATATGACACTCCATGAACCAGTTCAACATTTATTGAAAAAAAGAAAATATCTTTGTATATAATACAATATCTTATAGAAAATTTCATTATGGTAGTTATATTTAATCCATTGAAGAAACTATCATATTTAATTTTGGGTTGGATGATAATTATAGATGCGTACCTCAGAGGTCTTCTGAACATAAGATTTTCGGTACTAACAAATTCATCACCAGTTTTCATCAACTCATGGAGCTCATTTTCCATTATTTTATGAAGAACATGATTGAAGTACTTATTTAAGAATAAATTATATGCTTTTTACCAATGTATATATTTAATTTCATCATGCTTCCTTATATTCTTGATTATATTCCACCACTGGTCTGGTTCACCTTCTAAACAATAAAAACTGAGAATGAGTTTCCCATGATCTGAATGCTGGAAAATACTGAATATCAATTCATTAATACTAATACAATGTTCAATAATAAGTGTGATAGAAGAACCACTAAAATAAGGTGAAAGTTTCATCATGAAGGGCTCAATAGAACATTTTACCCTCCTATTCTCATTTTGAAGCTCAATATGATTCATAGCTTGAGGAAGCTTGGTGAGTATAAAAATGAGGTTTTTCATTCTAGCTCCCATAGAATTCAGTACATCAAAAGAATATTCATTGAATTTTCTATCAAAATCACCATTAAAAAGGTTCCTTTATATTAAATCCATTTATTAAAACCAATATTCATGGAGTAAGAAACATTTTTTATTGTTAATAACCACACAATCAAAAAAACCCACTTATATGATTTCTAAATTGTGAAAACTTCTCTTGCACATGACACCCTATTTTTATCCATGGTTATTAATATCCAAATTATTTTTAAATCAATCATTATGGTTCATGAGGAGTTAATGCATTCAAAAAGAATACCCCTAGGGATTGTCTAACTAGGTACACTGTAAGGAATGTTTTTGTGTACCAGGTTACGCTCAAATCAGGTAAGAAACATCTTGTCGGTGGAATTACTCCTTGGTAAATCTTTACTATAACCACATCCAAATTTATTATACAAATATGTATTTATTTCTAAGAAACCACTCACTATATCCTTTCCCCAAATTTTAGGATATTCTCCTATAAATTTTCTCATTCCTAGACTTATCCTTAGGCATTTCCTTTGGCTATTTAATAAGCATATATCCTTCTATATTAAACTGGTTAATAATATTTTTCAATAGTAAAAACTATTGAGACCCTTTCTTTTTATACATTCACATTACATAAATTTTGTGAAATATGTAATACATTGCAAAGATAGACACCCAATAATCATATTATTCTAGTGCCATTAGAAACATGGAATCATAATAACTGGTACATAAGTAAGCTAAATTATCTCCCACTAGGTTATTCCTTAATATAACCCTTCTTAGAAACATTTTACTTTATACATATCATTTTATCTTCTGGAAGGAAACATAAAAATTGGTTTGATCAGATGATCATTATGGATATAAAAGGGAGATATGTATGCATAAACCTATGAATAGGGTACGATAAGTTGATCATAACATTCCATGATCATACCTTTAATATCAAAGATCATAAATATAAATCATGGAATAATGATTATCAGTTTAGAAGACAAGAATCATAAGGTATTCAACACCATGAGACATAAAATCATAACAAAGGAATAGGACATGGAATTGTGGCATACATATAAAAATGTATTATTATTCATTATAATTCATGAAACATTTCTATATCTTATTAGGGAACTTCATGGGGACAATACCTAATGGGAAGGACCGACCACCATCCATTATAAATGTTATTTTCTTACATTGATTGGCTATCCCCATATTTAAATAGTGGCTCATGTTTCCTTATCATGACACAGTGGATTGGGATTCCCCATACTTCCATATTGATGGGGAATACACCAATGAGGATAGACATACCACCCTCCCCATTCATACTCCACTTCTTATTATGGATAAAGTTTACCCATATTCCCATATTTGATCAAGCCCATCCACATGATTCCTATTATTATCTCAAGAGATATAAATAATTACCCAATGCATTATAGGGAGATATAGATCACACCCATATAATAATGAAATCATACATACATGTCATAAATTCCTAAACAATAAAATCATAACCTATGAATTTGAATTTATGTCATTAACCTAAAATCATATCTTATCCTGTGGAAAAATATAGTTTTCATAATCATGTCATCATTTCACAATCCTTGAAAATAAGTGGTATTTATAATCATATATCCTTTGATAGATATTATGGTATCATAAAAATAATTCCATCAAAACTTATGCCATTCAGAGAGAGAATATTAGTGGAACCATTGGAAAATTTTTTATAATGTCATGAGTAACTCAAACGAATATAATATTAGATATTTTTTTAAAAGATCCTTTTAAATATATTTTTATAGAAAAATATACATTAATATTTAAAAAAATTCTTTTAATTTTTAAACATTTATCTTTGAAAACAAAAAAAGGATTCTTAAAAACATTTTGAAACCCAATATCATTGAAAAAATATAAATAAATCATGAAAACATTTTAAAAACCATTTATTCAAGAACAAATATTGATATCATTTTTGCAAACCATTTCATTAAAAATGAAAGTTGAAAACATTTTTGAAAACCATTTCCTTTAAATTATATTTATAACTTATCAAGGAATACTGAAAACCCATAAAAATATTTCCATAAAAATTTTCTAGAATATGAGATTAAAATTTAATTTTTCAATTTTTTTTGAAAACATGGGTTTTGATGTTCATGACATGTGTCTCAAAGAATAAAAATTAAGAAAATGTAATTTACAAATTTGGTAACATTTGAATCAAAAACCGCTTGAAAGAGAGATCATAAATATGATCTTTAAATAACCATAAATTTAAAGATAACAATCCTAGAATAATTTCATAGGATTCATATACACCACAAAAAAAAATAATGTTTAATATGTTTTAGATCTCCCAGAAATAAAAGTGTTACTAAAAATCCCCTTATCATATGTATTGACTCTTTTCATAATCATACAAACATCCTATAAAAAATATGTTTATTATATATCTTTTATAGAACCATATTCTTATAAGTAATACCGTATATGGTTTGATTTTGAATTTACATTACCTTATTATAACAATTCTATGTTAAGGTTTCACTTTGGGCAATATCCACTTTGTTTTCACATATGTATTAATTTGTCATTTTTTCTGTCATCATTATTATATAATTATTTAAATAATGTAAAAAATTATATAAATATCATGTATAATTAGTATATTTGTATTTATAGTAACAAACGAATGATAGAAATATAAAATGCAATACACCATTCATGGAGACAGTTGGTTATACGTACATATAAACATTGTTTCCATTTTATATTTGTATTGAAAGAAAGAAAGTAAATTTAATATATATATATATATATATATATAATAACTCTAGAAGGATTTAAATTTCATATATTTTATAATTTTTTACTGAACACATCCTTAATACATATAATTTATAGTTAGAAATAATAACAACTTTTTGAGAAGGTGGTATCCCACAAATCACCAAAAAAATTATCATATTTACCCAAAATGGAAAGCATGAATGTATGTGTAATATTATAATTACATAGTAATAAATACATAAAAGTATCATATATATCATATAAAAATATATTTCCCACCATAATTTCCTTCAATGTGATGTGGTAAATTAAAAACAAACAATATTGTTTCATGATGTGGTTGTCCGTCGTACAAAAGAACATCAAGTTTATTACCCATTTTATGGAATCATGTGTATGATTAGGTAAAAAATATTATATAAAACCATATAATTATATTGAGTATAATGAATTTATTATTTTTGAATATAATAATAATAATCGCGGTTTTGGATAACAAAAATAATGGAAATAAGCTTGAGGACGGATGTCAAATCACTATTGGGTAACTCCATTTGGTTTCTGCCAATGGCTTCCTTGGATGGATTTATTCCCTAAGGATTATTAAAAGATGAGGGTAGGGATTTTTTAAATTTAATTGTGAATATAATGGCCCAACATAAGTGGTTCGAGAGTTGTGAAGAAGGGGGATATGTAGTGGACTTATATAACAGAGGGAGGGGCGCACTTGGAATTTTTGAAAAACAGTTTTGTGTACCAACATCTGGACATAAATATTTTCACTAAGAACCAAAAAACTAAATTATTCAAGGTTTATGGACTATATATGGCTATAAAATGCGTTTTGAACACGTTTCTAGGCCATTTTTCAATTAAGCATAGAATTTAGTCCCTTGTTAAGATTAATTTCTTATCATGATCGTTGTAACTGATTTTAATCACCATCACTAATATTTTTTGGTAAAAAATTATGTTAATAATGTTAGAATATAAAAATAAAACTTATTATAGTGGTGTAATTACATTTTTGAAATCCAGTTCACATAAATGGAAAAATTATTTATTAATCTTATCTTGCATATGTGACGACAAATATAATTTTTAATACGAGAATGTTAAAATGTTCATTAAGAATATATTTATCAATTTAATATAAAAAATTACTCCAATATCCTAAATGATATTAACATACATAATATTGATCTAATTTTACTTTAAAACCAACATAAAATATAATTTAACTATATTAATAAATTAGACAATAAAAAGTGTTGAATTAAAATTCTTTATTTTTTACTATTCATCCATAAATGAAGTTTCTCAAAATAATCAAAAATATTCACCATAATCTAATTTTGAAATTTTGAATTCAATGATGAATTTTATTTTATAAAATTAAATTTCTAATGGTGTCTAAAATTAATTTTATTATTTTTCATAGATGGTCATAAAATGATATTCTTTTAAGAAAATATTATTCTCAAACATATAAGGTCTTTTCTAGAAATTATATTTCATCTCATCAATATGATTAATTTATATTAAAAAATTATAAATATTATTTAAATATTAGTTAATAGTATTCATACTACTTTTAAAAATTCTTATGTTATATCTATCCTATATATAAAATTATGACAATAAAATGATGTTTCATAGAAACTTATTACTGCGCGTAATGCAAGACATGTCCGAGTTGTGTGTAATGAAAGATGATCTTATTGTATCATATAATTAATTTTTAAGTTAGTGTATATTTCTACACTTTAAATCAAAGAAAATTAATTTAATCCATAAAATGTTTCATAAATAATTAGTGTGTTATAAGAAAGGTGAGAATTGAGTTGGGTGTTTATTTTATAATCTCATCATTATTTAGGTTTGATTTTTTTATTTCTTTAGTTGAGAAACATTTCTATTCCATGTCCATGTTTTCTAAAAATTTATTCAAAATGGTTTTAAATAATATACTAAATTTTTTTACAAATCTTTATACACATTTTTTACTTTTTAAAAACTTTTTTGACATAAATATTTTTATTGATTTCATTAAGATGTACTTTGTGACATTTATAAAGAATATATAAAATGATTCTTTTTAACTTATAATGATTTAGAGTAATCCAATTTTTCATAAAAAGTACTCTTAGATTTATAAATTATATATTTAAATTTTTTTAATAGAAATTATATCCTTTATAAAAATAGGTCTTTTTAAAAAGTTATATAAAAATGGAAAGGTTATATTCCTCAATAATTATTCAATGTGATCTTTAAAAAAACATTTTCTATCTATGATAAAAAAGTTTTCTTATTTATACTTTAATGTAGATTTTATAAATGGAAGACATCCTTAGTAATTCTCTAGGTGGGTAATTTTTATGATGGAATAAATTCTTATGATTCCCATTTCATTTCAATTAAGTATATTATGATAAAGAGTTCATGAAGAACATTAATTTTATATGTTATGATAGGGTGCATGATTTGTGATCTTGTGGACCACATATATATGATTTTAATTATATGAAGGATGGGACCCATATCTCCCTCTAATACGTTAGGTAATTATTAATATATGATGAGATAAAATATACTAGAATTTAGAGAAAACCATGTTTAATAATGGGATTTATCCTATAATAAGGTAAATTCATAGTATAGTTATTAATATATAGTCTTTGTTCATAGTGGAATTAAATGATATTTTTTACCAATCATTCATAATATTTTTTAAAGGTTGAATATAGATTCATGTTCTTTTCATGGTATTATCCCAATTTTATGTCTAGAAAAAAGTATAGAGGTCACCATTTTGATTGGATACCTCAATGAATGATTATTTACCATGTAACTCCATTTACTCAGATAAAATTCCATGAGGTATTAAGGATTATTGTTATACTTTATAGACATTGGATATGATTAGTGTTGTACAAGAGGAATGATTAATGATAATAGTACTATGTTCAACTATAAGTAATAACATTCTAATATCATAGTATCAAGGTCATTTGTGTACCACCCCTTACACACAATTCTTAGGTGTGAGTCATTCACTTCCCATGAGTGTTTGTTTTATTATTATATATTAATTATATAGTTTTTAAAACATCAATGGAGTGTCTATACATTATAATGAAATTTTCAACACTATGTAATGTATAATGTAATAATTGATTATTTACATGATCAATCAACCATAGTATATACCACAATTATTTCATAAATATTATTATAATAGAGGTAATGGGATATCATTGTATTGTGGTTGTGGTGGTTGCTAACATAAATATAATATAATACATCTTATATTGTAGAGAAATAATCATATGAGCGATGAATTTATATAGTCAATAGATCATGGATGAAATGTAATTCATTGGTAACACCATGTATTGTTTGTTGACAATCCAAAAGAACCCTTGGTGTTGAAATTCATAATATTAATCATATTGAAACTTTTATATAATTTATTAGTATTAAGAATTTTATTTTGTTTTATGTCACATGATTTATTTAATTTATATAATTTTACACTAATTTGTCTTCTTCAACAACTATACTTGTCTACTTTAGTGAGATATTTTTTAAGAGAACTTTTGATGGGTTTTGGGGTTTATTTTGTGATAAAGTGTGATCATATGGAATGGTATATACATTAAATTACAAATAATACCCCAAAATATCATTTTTTCATGAAGTGGATTCATTTTCTGTAACTTTATTACATGAAATAACCCATTAGGACTCATCATTATTTGGTGATAAGATTATTGTGTCATCCCATGACCACATCCAGTGGACCAAGGGTTTTATACTTATATGAATAATAAATTAAAATACATGGGAGGCCTTAGAATATAAAAACATTCAATGGATATGAAATAAATTATTCCTTTAATTACCATCTACTATTAAAAATTTAAATGGGATAAAAAACCATATAATAGTTAATTTTATAAAAAATCTACAAAATACCAAAATATAGGGAAAACAACATCTCTTACCCAAACAAATAAGAAATCTACAATGAAATTTTTTTTGGCTATAGGAACATTATTTATTAATTTAAGAAACCCATCATAAGATCCACCATATACTGCTATATTGCGTGTAATCATAATAAGTTTCCACTGATTGAAACCACCACCATCTAGTTCCACTTTGAATCATATAGAATCTAATAATCACAAATATCTATAACTTATTAAAAACAAAGACCATATAAAAAATATGGGTCATATGAAAATAAAAAACTCATATGGGTTTAAGGATTATAAAGGTGGGTGCATAATTAAACCTTTTATAACAAAAAAATAAAAAATAAATTTGAATTAATAATTTATCTCATCGCCCAAGAACTAAATTTTAACTCGTAAAATTGATAACTTAAATGGCTTGTATTATAATAAAAAGATATTTTAAAAGAATAAAAATATATATTATTGAATATTTGAAAAGAAATAACTTTGTTATAAAATAATGTTACAAATGATTAAAATAAGATATATTTATTTTTAAATAAATTTAATCTCTCCAATATATTAATGTACACCAAACCATGGGTTTTTTATTTTCGATAGCATGCAATACATAAAACACCGAGCATAAATGACACATGAAATATGTAATTGTTATATCCTTTCCATTAAATTGTATGGTATTAATAGTATTAATTAATTTAATATATATATATATATATATAATAAATATAAATTATCGATAAATAAAAATTAAATATTCAAACCTTTTTTTAAGAATTTTTTTTCTATTCTTTAAAAAAACATTTTCTTTAGAAATGTTTTTTATTTCTTTTTGTTAGGGTATATTATGATTGTTTTTCTACCATTTTAAAAAATTTATTTTATAAAATAATTATTATTTTAAATCACCATATAAAAATTATTTTATAGTTATTTTTTTGGATTTTTTTGGAATATAATGATTTTTTCGGTGAATAATGAAAATATCATTTTAAAAAAAGTCAATTATATTCATTAATTTATTTAATTTAAAAGTACCATTATTTATTTAATTTCATTTTTATTAAAATATTTTTTAATTTTATATATCTAATCCACTTAACATTTTTTAGTAAACTTTATATTATATTTTAGAATAATATTACATTGGGATTAAAAATGATCTTTCTATAAGAACTATTTAAAATAGATAGTATTTCTCAGTTTTAATTAATTACTAAAATAAATAACAAGTAATTTTTTATATTAAATATATATATTATATATTGAAATTTTTTTAATTTAGTTACATACAATTATTTTTTTATTCATAAAGTTTATATAAAATCATCTTTTGCGGAAAAAATACTCTTCATGAAAACCTGCTTTATCGTCGCTTCTGTGGGTTGTGTTTTAAATAAAGATCACCAAATTATGTGAGATTTATTTATCAAAACGTATTAAATATCTTTAATGAGTATAATTTATATTCTATAATAAGGTCATTTTTTTAAAAAAATAAAGATTTGTGAAAATATTTAAGATTATTTTTCACGATTATGGTTAAAATGGGGTTTTGTGCATTGCATGTGTTTCTATCTAAATATAATTTCCAATTAGATATGAATTTTAATTTATATATTTTACATAATAGTTAGAATTATTAGGTATTAAATTTCTATATAGAAGTATTTTTTTAGAAATGATAATCTACAAATGTAAAAAAGAAAGAAGTTTCTGTTGAAAAAACTAAAATGGTAAAATTGAGTAAACATAATGACTAAGGAATAACATGGTAAAAATATGATTTTTTTAATGGAGGTGTGTATAAATTAAATAAATAATAAAATCCATTTTTGTATCCATTTCTAAACCATATTAGGTGACACTGATCTCCCATTATTTAATACATCTTAGTGTTTATAAAAATGACTCTCATCTTACATTATAAAAGGCCACCCTCTCTTCTATTCTTCACCCCTTAAAACCACATTATTTTTTAAAATAACTTATTAAATAAAATCCCAAATTCTATTCTATCGTATTAGAAGACACATTTTGGACATAAAGGAAACCATGGAATGATTTTGGTGAAAATGTAAGGAGTAAAGTTGAAAAAGTGGCAACATTCATCAAAAACCATTTTTGTTTAATTTCTTCATTGAACTCATTCTATTAATATTATAAAATTATAAAATAATAAACAATTTATATTACATACATTTATATGTTAATATGTTAATGAAAAACCTAAATCATTTCCCTCTTCCATCAATTGTGTTATGAAATCATTATTCCTATATACAGATGACTACCACCTTATGAACTGATGTCATTTGTTTTTCCATTACTAAATCCCATGGTTGGGTATGAATATGGATATAAATTTTATATATTATATTAATTAAATGATTATAACTATGTATTAATTATATCATATACACATTTTTTTTATATTCTATTCTTTATTTGGTATGATAATGTTGCTTATGTGTGCGATGGATTTCAATATCGTGACCGATATGATTCATTCTTCACTGACATGTTACATGAAATGTATAAATAGTAAATATATTTAATATATATTATATAAATAATATATTTATTATATTAATGAAATATATATCCTATATAATATATCATTTTCTTTTCTTACCTGTTCACTCACAAAAAGGGTGATAACGTCATTCGGGTACTTGAAAACCATCGCCTTCATGAAGCGATTCGACTTTCATTTCATCACAACCCCAAAATACAGATATAAAAAAATTATATATAATTAAATAATATCATATTTATGATATAATTAATATTATTATATTTTTTTACTTACATTGTTTCCATAACGATAATTGAAAAATCGAAGTCTTATTCATGAATATGTACGACCTACCGCCTCCATTATCTTAAGGTTAGATCATTTTTCATAATCATAATTTATTATTGACATTAAAATTTTAATTTACATATAAATATGATAAATATTACATGATCATTATTATGTATATGATTAAATTAGGATTTCTTTGACCAATGTCAACTTACCAATGTCAAATTTGAAAAATAAACTGAATATGGAAAAACATCTCTCGTAAAATTAATTAAGGACGTAATTAAATATAATATTCTAATAAGTGAAATAGAATTAATTATTAACCTGAAATTTTTTTCATTAATATAAATAATTAACATAATTTTATTATATAAGAATATAAAGTCACAAAAGGCAATTCAGACTCAAGGTAAATAAATTCATCTTTGTTGCCTTTTGTTGACACATATTTTGAATTTATGCACCTTTATTATTATTTAGGGGTATATACAGACACTTTAACATGTTATAACATAAATTTATCTATTCACATGGTATTTATGGATTTCTTTAATTTTATTCTTTTATGTGGATTATGATTCAAATATTTTTAACTAATATTGGAAATTTTGAAAAAAAGAAATCATTTCTTAATTTTTTCTTTCAAAATCATTTTCTCTTTTGGGACCATGTTTATTATATAATATTTTCAATTTTTTATATGTAAATAAAATATTTTTAAAATAAATTTTATGTCTACATTAAATTATTGTAATGGTTTAGAAAAGGAATATTTTTTGTGTTTTAAATGAAATCGTTTGATATATGATAATGGAGTTTTTTATTTATTAAGTATATAGAGAAAATAGATTTTTTAATTTACATGAATTATATTTTATTTGTATATTTTTTGAAAATATTATAAGTTTTATTAAATTTAAAAAACACAGGAAACATACCCTACCAAGATTACACTAAACATTTCTTTGATATGGGTTTCCCCATGAACTCTGGCATGCCTCCCCGTATGCCAGATGCTACTTACTAGCAGCGAGGGTCATATAAATCATGTTGGGTGACTATATAATTTTTTATATTAAGCCACTATAGATATCAAAAAATAATGAATATAGAGTAAGTAATAAAAATAATCATTAATTTTCAAACACTTATAACAACTAGGTAAACCCCACAACCAAAAATAAATAAGTTATGTCATGTCATGAAGATCTATGTGAAGGAAACCCAATATAATTATAAAATGATGAATCCAAAAAAACAGATCCTGATCCTAGGTATAGATCCCTCAACCATGAAAAAACAAAGACAAAATCAACACTCTATAATGGGGTTGTTTCCTTTATCCTCACATGTAACCCTAAAGCCTATAAGGGAAAATCATGGAGACCCCAGCAGGGTGTGAGTATAACTCAGTTCTCCACCTCCAGTAGTGTCTACAAAATATCCTATCTAAATATATATTGTTTAATTTTTTAAAATAAATAAAAACTTTAATCAATGTAAATCAGGATCCATTAGTTAATCTAGTTCAATTAAGCCATTTCATAATTCATTCCATGGGTAAGTAATTTTTCATTAATTTCACATGCATTTCACGATGTCCTTTTAGGGCAGACTATAAGGAATTTAGGGATATATCAAATTCTCTATCTCACTATGAGGAAACCTTTTACAAAAAATATCATCACACTTTCCATGAATCCTTGGCATTGGTAGTTTCATTAAATTAAACCATTACGGGAATATTCCCTAAGTCCTCTCTCTAGGATATTCATTAATGGGGGTGGGGTTTAGAAACCCAATATAACATGAAATATGGGTGTAAATACTATTATCCATTACCCCACAGAACATAAATCCATGTGGACGTTCTATAATCATTTACCACATATATCAATTCATAGATCATATTAATTTGACACACATAACACTCACAGTTCATGGTTTACTCGGAAAATAAAATATCCTCCATGCATTAACCCATTTACACATTATTATTTATATTACTTATCCCAATTGACCAATTTTTCATTCACATGAACAAATCAATCAGAAGAATTACCCTTGCTAATCCATTACTCATTTAACTCATTAAACTTTTACCATAGAACACCTTATACCAATTTAAGAACTAAATAATTTCACCATTACATCCATTTCACTATTAAAGATATCATTTCAACACATTAATTATGAATTTAAAATATAATTAAACCAATTAAACATATAAAAATTACATTCCCTTGATCAAGGAATAGAATGCCCCATGAGAGGCCCATTACTAAATCAAATAAATCTCAATTCATCCCACAAGGATAATAAAGTGTTCAATTCATTAATAGGATGACTGGTTTATGAAATATAATTATGGTCATCAAAAGAAAAAAAAGTAGGATCCAATTACACAACCAGAAACACATAATCCAACATCAAGACCATTGGAAATAATTTGTTGACCACCAACGTTGACTGTGAAGGTAACCGCACACCCAAACCTTGACTTTGAATTTAATTATAGAACCCTTCCATCCCTGAAACTATTATCCACTATAAAAATAGTGTTTTTTATTTAGAAGGAGAATAAAAATTCCACAATACTTGATTAGGAAAAAGGTAAAAAGAGAAGCATTAGACACACTTAGAGCTTCGATATACACCCAATGAGCCTCTAAACGACCTAAAAACCAAAGAGTTTGATCCTTTGGATTCTTTGGGAGTCATGGTTTATCCCTAGGGTTTCTAAATATGAAATGAGAAGAAAAATTTTGTAGAACACATAAATACAAAATGTTAAAATGTGTAAAATACCCCAATTTAATGTGGCGCATGGTTTGGCCACACAGTATTCCAAAACATGTTCGAATAGTGTGTCTGCCTTTGTCCAAGATGGCCTAGGTCACATGATTACTTGGGGATCCCACATGTTTTAACAAACTGGGTGAAAACTATTAAAAAAGGATTTATCCAAACTCCCATGGGTTTTCCTCCCATCTTGAATAGTTTAATTAACCGTGCACCCATCCACCTAGCATGCACAGTTTTGGAACACAGTTACTCATAGAAAGTTTCCAAACATGCAACTTGCACTCGATGTCTATTTTTTAGTTTCATTCATGTCTCGATACCTCGAAACATATCTGGGCATCCCCATAAAGGCAATAGATATTTTATTAGAAATAATTAGGGTATTTAAACTATAATTTGAACAAAGATGAACCACACAAAAAATAAGGGAACTTATAACATCCCAAATCTATAACAAATCCTCCTCGAGTTGTTCATCCCAATAATCACAAATTTACCATTGAAAATTGGTTGGTCCAATAGTCCATCATATATGTCTCTATCTCCAAGGTCTCTTCGCACTCATTACCAGGTTTACATAACACCCTAAACAAAGGCACATCCTTTCCCTACAAGACTATCTCACTACCGTCAACAATATGATCCCGACGCTCCTCAAAGGACACTTCATCCTCAGGATAATAATATTCAACATAAATCACATGGGATGAGTCTTCATGATACTTTTTATGCGGTGAGACATGAAAAATTTCTTGCATACCAAAATATCGATGTTGAAGAGACAATTTGAATGCCATCGGGATGATCCTATCCATAATCTCAAAAGGACCAAAATTTCTAGGCACAAACTTACCTAGTTTTAAAATCCAATAGTGGCCCATAACTAAAAATATGCAATGAAATAGACTATCAGCCACCATAAACACAAGTGGTTGATGATTCCAACTTGCATAAAACTACTACATACTCTAATATATAGCAATTTTTTTACAATTCAACTAAATCTGTTCATAAGTTTCCATCATGAGACTTGGTCCCAAAAACACTGATTCCCAAACATCTATCCAACATAATGAAGAACTACATGGCCTTATATAGAGAAACTAATATGATCCCATTGGAATCGTTTCCAAGTATTTATTTTTATTAGTGAACTAAAAAAGTGAAAAATTATTCTCTCATGGCACACAAATATCTAGAAAAAAATCCCTCAACTTGTCATATATCACTCAAATATTATTCTCTAACTTCCCATATTTTGTGGGTGGGAAGCTGTACTCAAAAATACTTGGGTGCCAAGAACATTCTATAATCCTTACCAGAATAAAAATGTAATTCATGGATAATGATATAATACTATCATTCGTTGAAACCAGGAAACCATATTATTTCTATAAAAAATAGGTTACCTAGATGATCAAGGCTGATATTCGATAGATTCAGTCCAAAATGTGCCACCATTGTCAACTTATCTACAACTACCCAGATCACAAAATTCTTCTGAGTAATTCTCAAGAAGAACCACCGATAAATCTATCGTCACTTCATCCAATTTTAATTATGGAATGGGAAAAAGCTACAACAAACCACCTAGTTTTTAATGGTCAACCTAACATGCTGAAAATTATAGAATCACACCATAAAACCTACTACCTATTTCTTCATCTCTATCCACCAGTACTATATATGGATATCATAATACATTTTTTTTGAATTAGAATGCACACTTAGAGGCATGAAACTTGTGCCTAAACTCTTTCCACATACAACTAGGCATGAAAAAACAACAAAAAACATAATCTATCCATTCATCACTATTATAACAATTGGATGGTGGATCCCAACCTTAAATACAATTCCCCAAGTCTAAACACTCCACATCATTGTACTACCTCTTCTTGATTCGATATATATTAGTGGACTCAACTAATAAGGATGTAAGGTTCATATCCCTAGGCCCATCATGTACATGTAGATGCATCTCATTAAACAAAACAATAATCCTCCACCCAGAACTAGATTCTTAAATTTCCTAGTTTGGAGTATTCTACCTCAAAGGATCTACAACACTATTCCCCTTCCACGGTGTGTACACTAATTAAATATCAATGGAATGAATGTACTCTACCAATATTTTTTTCCAATGATTCAAATCATGATGGAAGATAATGTGCCTAGGGATTTTATAATTGGTATACACATTAAACCTCTCTCCCAATAAGTAATTCTGCAAAAGAAATTATGGAATTAACCACTACAACCAATTAAAGGTCATGTGAAGTATAATTGTGTTCACAAGGACTTAACTTTTATGAACCATACCCAATAAACTGATCATTCTGCATCAAAACTGCTCTAAGACGACATGTCATGGACCATAAAACATGGTAGAATCCTTTCCCAACATGGGTAGGATCAGAATCTATGTGGTTTTTAACCACCTATTTAACCCCAAAATGCATTCTAACTTAATTTAAACCATTAAATCTTGATTTTCATCTCCGCCATGCTTGAATTCCTTGCTACAACATTGGAAAATACATTGATAAACATCCAATAGTGTGCCTCCAATCCCAAAAATTCCAAAAATCGCAAATGTTCTTAGGATTCCCCAAATATACAATGATCGTCACATTCTATATGTCCACTAACAAACATGGCTCAGTGATGATGTGACATAATAAATACTCTATGGGAATCTAGGAGTGAAAATTAGATAGCTTTTCATATAGCCTATGGGATATCAGTGTAATAAGGATGATTTTAATATACTTAGCATGATCATCATGAGTCTTAGAGTACAAATAGATATTAAAATCAATGGCAATGGAAAAATAATCTAGGTATGGATGAAAATTTCTATTTATTAGAGCTATAAATACTCTTTGGGAATTGGTTAACCTGAACGACATCACAAAATACTCAAATAATCCATACCTACTACTATAGGTAGTCTAGAATACATCAAAAGGTATCAAAATCACATAGTGATATCCACATCTCATATTAGTGTTTGAGAATAGTATAAAACCACTTAGCTGGTAAAAAAGATCATTGATTTGAGGAAGAGGGTATTTGTTCTTAACTTCCATCTAATTCAACATCCTATAATCAACACTCAATTGAAAGTATCTATCATCCTTCTTGGAAAAGATAGTTTAAAATCCACAAGGTGATATAGGAAACTAAATAAAACACTTATTATCTAATTCCTCCTATTGAGTTTTGAGTTACATGATCTCTTCTAGCACCATTATTTAGGGTGGAATAAAAATTGGTTCTTCCCTTAGTAGCAGTTCAATCACGAAAACAACATCACTCTTTGATGGATTCCACTAGAAGTCCTTATGAAACACATCTTGAAACAGATCCACCATAGGTGGTTTAAAATGCTTTTCAATTACCTGATCATCAAAAATATGAAAATCCACATGGGATGTGACTTCACCCAATTGATGAAAAACTAGACCTGCACAACATGATCTGATATCCCATTACTAAATTTAAACATATGTATTTTCATCTATCGATGTGAATGTTACCATATGAAGGTAATAGTCAATATGGGACTGGTACATCACTAACCAGTCCACCACAAACATCACATCTAATCAACAAATTTTGAGAACAATAAATCCCTGCAAGAAGTGGTACCCACCAATCTCAAGGGAAAACTCCTTAAATTGCGAGATATTTCTGCTCGTACCCTTAATGGTGTGTCAATTGTAATATCCCAACCTATATGTTACACTAAAATACCCAAAACACTCACAAAATAACCATATATAATAGAATATGAAGTACATGTATCAAATAATGTAATATACATCATCGATTCTAAAAAAATCATACCTAAAACTACTAATGGCTTGGCCATTCCACCTCCAGGTGTTGGTTAAACTATATATATAGTGCTAACCATAACTTCTAACATGGTATCTTGTCTAGGATACTATCACTGCACTACATTAATGATATGGAATATCATTCCCATGAGTACCACATCTATCACTTAAACCGATATGACCAATAAAGCTACAATGGCCTACCTAATAAGGATTAACAGAACACATTCCAACACTATGCACAGAACATGATCCTATATCAGTGAACAACTGTGAAAGGTTATTACATAACCTCTACATATCACCTATCTCTCCACAAACATAGAACTAAACAATTTTTTTGGGTAACTAACATTTATTGTTTAATGGACTGCCACACTAATAGAAAAACACATAGTCACCACCCAGAGAAACTGGTGAACTTCTCTAGCTACTCTTCACACAACTTCCTTATTAAAGACTCTCAATGTGATGCTTACTACCATGTGAAGCCACAATGCTATTTTGACCTACTAGAATCACATTACCACCAATATAATCCTATATTATGTTCCCTTTTAAAATAAGGGTCTGATACACCACCTCAAGAACCCTCTATAAAAGAATGATATTCACCTGGGACATGATCTCAATGTCTATGTTCACCATGATATCATATTGTTATAGCTTCTTATTTTCTATCCAACTTTGTGAAAAACCACTACATGTCTGTGAAGCAACCATCATAATCCATCACTAACATAGTCCCCTGGCTAAACCTTATAAAATTCATATCATTTTTGGATCTCATCTTCTCCAAATATAAATATTATAGAAACATTTCATGGATTTTTTCCCATAACATGCCATCCGAAAATTAAGTATTAAGTATGATATCCATATCCATTCATGAGTCCCTACAACATATATGTATCCAAATTGCCTCTATTATTATGAGGAGTCTCAATGTGTTCCAAAATACTATGTATGGACTCTATCCAAAATACTACTGCCTTATGTCCACCCTCTTTAGAAAACATTAGAGGGTGCCACAATTGGAATTCTCTAGTCAGATCAAACATACTCAACCTGACCTATCCAGCGACCTGTTCTATCATTTTCAGCAAACAAGAAAAATTCATGAAACTACTATTATCATATATTACCTTGAACCACTAGGAATTATTCACCCACCTCTACAGGATAACTCAGTGATATCATCTTGTTTCTCAATTAGTACGCGTTTTCATAGAGAAATTTCTTTACAATACCAAACACACATCCCATAACATTTAACATTAAAACCATGAAGTTTAACAAATAAATATCCCTACTATACATAGGCAACAAATTATACAAACAATATTCTAATGGATATTACTATGCCTCCAACGCAACCCAGATCTATCCCTACTATGGGTCGCGGTCAACATCGGGTAAAATAACTCACAAAACCACAAGTCTTTTCAATTAAAAATTCTTTTACCATTTTCACTTATAGAAAAAATATTTCTCTTATAGAAACCTTTATATGTTCCTAACACATCATAATAAGTTTATTAAAACCATTTATGACCCTTTACCTGGCACTATTTCTTTCCCATTTTATTACTTTCCTTCCTTTTTAAAAATTCCATTATATTTATCAGTCACCATTTCTTTCTAATTTTGGAAGGAAATAGAAATTAATTCAATCATTCACATCCAAAATCTCTTTCTACTGTGTGACTACCACGTTTTATTCCACAAATATCCTTATGTGCATTAAATGATACAAGAATATACAACCTCATTCTATTTTTTCAATGATAAATATATCAGAATCTACTGTCGTCACACAACAAGTGCACCACCTAATGTTGAAATATCATTCAACTGTAAAAACACACCTCAAAATCAACAATCCTGCTATGGGAAGAAGGGTTTTCCCCTATACATGGGTTAACCATTACCAATCATGAGCTTATTTCCATGTCTCTGACACATTCGAACCTTATAATATTCCAAAATTGTAAGACCACATAAATGTACTACTCAAATAATATTATTTAATATCCCTAACCTAGAATCCATTTATCAATGCACTAAGTTTGTTTTTCCACAAAACCTCAGTTGCACCTCCCCCTATTCCAGATGTATAGACTGGAAATGATGGTCTAATAAATCTTGTGGGGAGACTATAACCTCTTTTTCATAGTAAGCCATAAAAGATAACAAAATAAATAAGTGGAAAAGAGTAAAATATGACAATAAACATGAATTTACAATGACATATCATAACATGGGTACAATCCACAGACAATAGAAATAGAGATATTTCATGTCATACATTTCCAAGTGAGGGAACCCTAACATATAGATAAATATAAAATTCCCCAAAAACAAGTCATATCACCAGGTTTATATCCCTCAACCACCAACATCACAATCCCAAATCAATCCTATATCATAGAGAAATTTTCCTACACCAAACAAGAAACCATGAATTCTTCTCAGGTACCCAATGCTAGTTCAATATGGGTGTGAGTACATATCTATATGCCACCACCAATTGTGTATATAAAATTTCAAGCATAAATAGATAGTGTATACAAGTATTGTAACACCCGGATGTATTTATGAAATATTTTGTTTAGATAATTTTAATGTATCAATAGTTTTCATTGTATGCAATAATGAGATTAAATTAACTACGAGATACCCTTATTATAAAATGACCATTATATCCTAGCAGTAGGGTTAGTGAGATTAAAAATATCTATCTTATGAA
Source organism: Viscum album (assembly GCA_963277665.1). Lineage (NCBI taxonomy): Eukaryota > Viridiplantae > Streptophyta > Magnoliopsida > Santalales > Viscaceae > Viscum > Viscum album. The sequence continues at coordinate 1,474,806,037 of OY728164.1, read as the reverse complement.
AATATATTCTGAATGAAAAATATAAATCAACAATATATTTGTATTTTTTTAGGGATTTACAATTAGTAAATTAAGTTAATATAATATATTTTTTATATATTTAATAAAATATTTATGATATTTATCCAATAAATATTTTTGTCATTGGGTATAAATAAACACTATTTTTTGTATAAAAACCTATATTTTTTAAAAGGGTAATTTTCCACCTTTTATTGGAAAACCCCATTCAAATTAATATTTTGACACATTAATAAATTTTTTATGAAAAACTAAACATGTTCCTTTGAAGTGGGATATAAAAATTTACATTGGATGAATTTCTCATATTTTTCCGATAACTTGCATGTTTTGATTAATAGTAAAAATATACTAAATAATAATTAAAAAAATCATCAAAATATTTTATATAGTTAAATTATAATATTGAATGTTTTAAAGTATAAATTTAATATATTTTTATGAGTCAATGTAATTAATGTCATTATAATTAATTAAACATTGAATTCAGATGTAAAAAAATTTCAATCTTTTTAAATGTTTTAACTTTTAAAACTCGTTCTCTGTTTCTCACAAATAAATTAATTTAAATTAATTACTGAAACGTATGTGTATTTAATTTTGAAAAAATGGATTCCATATTTGAAATCAGTAAGTCCACATTATATACATATCTTACTTTTATTTTTGGGTATTATGAATATTAACTTTTATAATTTTTATTAATACTATAAAAGTGTAAATCAGGTAATTAAGGGTCAAATTAATATTATGAAATTACCCTAAAAATGTCTTAATATCATTGGATGAGTTTTTGTTTAACTTAAATCATCATTAGGATGAAATGGAGTCCTTCTAAGACACTTTGATGTGATTAGTACATTTTATTTATTTTATTTAAAGAAAATTGAAATATATCTTACTCAAATTTTAATAACTATATCATTTTTTATATAAGTTTATAAAAAAGATAAATTTGATTATAAATAATAATTTGAAATATTTTTTTTAATGTTTTATGATAATTTATTTTTAATTTTTATTAAATATATAATTATCTTAAATATATATATATATATTAATGATACAGAATTATATAATTGACGGGAAATAAAAAAATAAATTTTATTAAAGAGATAATAACAATTAAAAGAACCCAAAAAATAACAAAATATTATTGGTTGAGTATTTATTGACCATAACCTTCTGAGGGTCGAGTTGTTGACCATTTTGAACCATATAGAAGAGATTATGACGCTTATATTATGTTATGTAATGTGATGATAAACTTGTCCCATTGATGTTTTAAAAAGTACAACATTCTTAATGATGGATAATAAAGAATAAATATTTGATTATAAGTATAATTATGAAATATAGAGCACTTATTTCTATAATAGTATTTTTTGTACAAACCATTACCATATTAAATAATTACGCAATACTGTTGTAGTCATTACTTATTAAGGGAAATATGAAATAAATATTATTGAAAATAACAAAATAAAAATAATTTCAGTTAATTAATATGTTAATATAATTTTATATACGACCTTGTATTCTTAATAATATAATTAAATAATTTATTGGAAGTTAACATATTATATTATTATTTTTGAAAAATTAATGAATTGAATAGTGTCAAAATTAACACTATTTATAGTTTATCAAAATAATGTTTTATTAAATTATTTAAAAATAATAAATCATTTTTAAAATTAAATAATAATAATAATATGGTATAACATGTACTAAGTTATTTAGTTTTGTTTCAATGACAAAAAATATAAATATTTTTCCCTTTTTGTATTGAAATATTTGTTAGCCTAGTTTAAAATTTTACAGAATTACTAAGTGTTAATTAAAATGATATGGATTATATTGATAGAAAATATTGTCAAAAAATTATTGTATTATGATATTAAAAAAACTATCTCATCTCATCTTCTAAATGAGTGCATTTTGGAATTTTTATGTGTTTTTATTTTATATTAAATTAATATTTTTGGAGATCCCAAATGTGCCCCTCACCTCTATTATAAAAGGGTTCTGCCTCCCTCACCACTTAACTTCACTTTTTTGCTTTAAGATCAGAAATTACCTAAACATTTACTTTTTTAACTTCCCTAGTTAAATTATAATGATTCTGGTCTTTTCCAAAGTCTAACTGTATTGCATTAAGAGGATAGTTAGAGGGAGCATGTCGAAGATGAGGCAATCCCCACTACTGATTCTATAAAATTTCATTCTTCTTATACCTCCCCTTAATGAATTATTCTGTTATAGTGAAATAAATCTAGTATCACATATATAATAATATGTTACTATGATTTTGAAACATCCATATTCCATCATATATCCATCCAATGAAAATTGAAATCAGCACACGTGTGTACATATGACATATCATCTCCATGCCCTGGTGTAATATGTTTTTCACCACCTCATTACTTGGATGTGTATAATAATGGAAATTATAACTATATATTATTGTCATAAAATTATATTTATTATAAAATATTATACACCATCCACTTCAATACCATTAAATAATTATTGGAATGATAACATTACTCGTGCGTATGTACGACCTACCGTCTCAACGATGCGATCTGATTCATTCTATGTGATCATAATTAAATAATGATTATATAAATTAATTTAATTAATAAATATGATATATATTATAATAATATCATTTTTCAAATGATATAACAATAACCAATGAAGAGGAACAAGAACTTATCTGACAAAATATGTATAAGAAAATAAAGAAGTCGACGCCCGATTAACAATTTATGATATTATAAACAAACAAACAATAATATAATCATATATGATGTCATAAAAATGATTATTATTATGAAATAATTCAATGAAATTATTTATATCATTATACAAGAGGTTTGGATACAAAAAATGGAAATCGGACCTTTGGAAAGGGATAATTTCAGAATCTCATTATTATCCGAGATTATTTATACATACGTATTTACTAGGGTATATTTATCATCCATGTCCATGTTACCAAATTATGTATTCCAAAATATTATTTCTATTATTATAAAAAAAATTAGAGTAAATTTTCTAATTGATTAATTTTTATTAAATGGTATGAAAAGTTTTTTTTCATTTTCAATGTGAGGTTCTTTTTGTCTTTTTTAGAAAAAGTACAAGGAGAATGTTTTTTTAACTTATACACCATGAATAGATTTTTAAATTTTCATAACTTACTATCTCTATGAATTTTAATTTATAAAATTTCATGATCATTTTAATATAAATACATTTTATTTTAATATTTTTTGGTATATTGGGAAAAGAAATCATTTTTGAAGAAGAAAGGTTATTTTTATCAAGAGTAAATTTCAATTATTATATCGAAATTATTCACCATCTAAGAACGAAATATTTAATAAGTTTATGGTTTATATATAATATCCTTATTGTACCTAGGGTTTCATTCTGTTTAATATGGAATGATATTTATGAAATCCATTAATTTTACATGGCTTATATTTTGGTGTTCAAAGAAACCCGTTTTATTCATTAGGTTATGATGAATGATTTATGTTATTATGGAACATGTAAGAATGGATTAATTATGAAGTGGGTGGGAACAATATCACCCCCAATTAATTGGGTAAATATTTATATATCATTAGATAGACATGAATGGAATGAGAATTATGCATAGATCAGCAATACATGGCTATAATAAGGTGTGAACTCAGTTCAGTAGTGGACTATGTCTACTATGATGGTATTGGTAATGATACTTGAATAATATGAAATGGTTTTTCCTATTAATGTGTATAAAATAAAATTTGATGTCTAATTATATGACTTTGAAGATCATGTGCATCAATTCTTATGAACTTTTATTATTTATCCCCTTCAATGATATCATTATCTTTCATATGTTGGTTATGATTTTCAAATGTTATGTTCTTGTGTCTTATGATTATTATATGACCTATATCTCCCTTTATAACCCCTTTCTATGAATATACACTCATCCTTTCATATGTTTTGATTCCCCAGGTCATGAAGAAGGGTATTAGGTAAGAAATTTAAAAATGGGGTTTATGTGTGTTGAAATTAGTAGGAGTGAATGAATATGTATTTTTAATGAGTTGTTTATGTTTTCTATGTTCTAAAGACACCATAAATACATGGTACTTTCATTGAATTATTATATTTTTCAATAAATATTCATCAATTTTATGTATTATGAATTTATGTATTGTATGGGTCATTATAGTAATTACCAAGGAAATAAATAGTTATCCATTGGAAATTAGAATAGGAAAACCATAGGAAGAACCCTGGGGATATGCTGAAGTATAGGTTACAATCCTAGTGTTTTATAAATGATAATGAATAACGTTGAATAAAACCTAAAACATACTAAATTCAATTTTTTCATTATTATGTGGTTTAACATTGTGGTTAGTGTTTCTCAAGCAATGTTTCTTCATTTTAGTCAAAGGAAGGAACCTGGAGGAAACACGTTAATAATAAATGTGAGGGGAAATGAAATGATTTTCCTCATGAGTAATCGAATGTTATGGGAGATAGAATTCAAATCCTTTTTTATTCTCACACAAATTTATAATGTTTTGAATCAAGTATCAATTCTAAATAATATAAGGAGGGAAAAACATTTTGTTGAGCCATTTATAAGGCAGAGTCCAACTTATATCAGTAGGTATTATAATCAAATAGTGGTCGAAAAATAGTTCAGTACCACTGAAAATATATTTTCAGTTATTCAATTTTCATAACTAGATAAATTCATCTTAGTTGTCTATGGTTTGGAGGTTGAATATTATCAATTGTAGAACCTTACCATGAATATAATAAAAGAGGTGAAATTGAATCCATATAATGGAATGAGTTCAATAACTTATTTTTTAATATATACTCTCTTCATATTCTTCAATCAAATATGGAGAGGTAGTTCCTTGAACTTATGAAAAAATTATTATTAATCCATTGGGAACTATAAATAATATTCTACAAGGCTTAAAAGGTACTCTTTTGTAATTATTATCCAACCTGAGAGTAAAATTTATCAATTATTTAGTGGATTAAAACCATGTCTTTAAAGGGAATTTTCCATAAAGGACTTTAATAGCTATAACGAAATCATTCGATGTGATCTCAAGTTTGAGATATAGATTGGATTAACACATCAATCCTATGTATTTGATAAGAAGAGGAAAATGTAATTCAAAGGAAAATCAAAATACCACACTAAAAAAAGACGAAGTTTCCCTCATGCTCATAGTTTTGAAAGAAACATTGATAAAATTGTCTCAAAGGGACTAGAAAATGATTTTTGTGTGGAAAATAAATTTTTCAGGCTGTTGAATACCAAATTAATGATAAAATTATGTGTATTTATGAGAATAGGTAAAAGGATACAAAGAATTACCCTCATATACTTTTAATGTTACAAGTACAAGGAAATGAGGCATTATTCCAATAAATTCCCTAATACAAGGGTTATTAATGATTATCAATGTTGGTGACCAATTTTGGAAAAAGACATTATAAAGTCACATGTTATCACTATCTATGATATGGAGTATTACAATGAAGTAGTGAAAGGCACACTTACTATACAATACAAATTGAATTTTTTTTAATTAGATTATATATCCTCCAACTCATTTATTTCAGATGAATTTTTAAGGGTATCTTCATATTACCTAAAAAGTTATATTTTTTTAGTTGTGACCACTACTAATGGAACAATGGTTACATCAAAGGATAATAATTTTTCTATAGTTGATGTTTGTGGGAATTTGATTTCTACAAATCTTGTGATCCTTCCTATAGTGTAATTTAATGTGATTCCTATCATGGATTATATTTATCTATATAGAGAACATATCAGTTTCCAAGGAGGGGAAGTGACATTTATTATTCCAGAGATATACATGACTATCTATCAATGAAAGGATTAATATAACCTCATAGTAGAAATTTCATCAATTTCATAGGTCTTAATCCCAACAATTTTGGTTCTTCTATCTCAAATTGTTGGAGAGAAAATCACAAATAATAATAAAACCATTGTATGGGTGTTTGATGATGTCTATCTGAAAAAATTACCATGTCTTACACAAAATAGCGAAGATTTGTTTTCTATATAACTCATACTAGTTTCTATGCCTATTTAAAATACACCTTATATAGGGAATCAATTGAGTTGTAGGAATTGAAGAAGAAACTCCAAGGGAATATTGACAAGAGATTCATATTCCCAAGTGTATCTTCTTAGGGACACATGTTATGTCTTTTATGAATACATATTGATCAATGAGACCGTAAATTTATTATAAAGAACTTCACAAAATCACTATCAAGAAGAAATATTCTCTTCCGCATATTGATGACTTATTCTACAAACTATATGGAGCTCAATACTTTTCCAGGATTGATCTTCATTTAGGAAATCACTAATTATGAGTCATGATAGAGGATATACCAAAGAAGATATCATGTAAAAGGTATGGATATTATGAATTTATAGTGATTCCTTTTGGCCTTAATAATTCCCCAGAAATATTTATGGATCTAATGGATAGAGTATTTTGAGAATATCTTGATCATTTTTTGGTAGTCTTTGTAGACAATATTCCTGAATTTTTGATGAATAAGGATGTTCATGAAGGTCACTTGAGAATTGTACTGAAGTCCCTGAAAAAAGGGTCCTTATGGAAAATTTACCAAGTGTGACTTTTGTCTTCATAAAGTTTTATTGTTGGGTCACATAATCTCAAGGTAGGGGATATTTTTGGATCCAGGAAAAAACGTTATTAAAAGTTGTCTATGTCCAACAATGGTAACTGAGATATGATGTTTTCTTATTGTTTCTAGATATTATGGTTGTTTATTGAATTATTTTTCTATATTATCTAATCCACTCAGTTTTTAAACATTGTATGTAGTTATATTTTTGTGGATAGAGGACTCTGACGGGAATTTCAAGGATATAAAAAAAGGTTATCCAGTTCACCTATCCTCATAATGCCTTATTGTGGAGAATGATTTTTGATCTAAATATATGCATCCAATAAGGGATTAGGTTTTGTTATAATGAAAAATGATATGGTGATAGATTATTCCTTAGAAAAATAGAAATTCCATGAGAAAAATTACACAACTCATGATTTGGAGTTATCTGTGGTAATATTTTCAATATAGATATGAAAAATTTATCATTATAGTGAAAGGTTTTAAATTTATATTGATAATAAAAGTTTAATTTATATTTTAAAAAAAGGACTAGAATATGTGTTAAATAAGATGGTTGGAGTTGATAACAAATTACGACTACTCAATACATTACCACCATGTGAAAGAGAACAAGGTGGAAAATATTTTGAGTCGAAAAAGAATTGTTAGCCTATCCATGATGAGGATCACAAAATATCCAATATTTATGGATTTGGAAATTATGGATCTTGAAATTTTAAAGGAAGGGAAGAAATATTGTATTTCTAAAATTAATGTTCAACCATCTATACAAGTGATGATTATGAAGGTGTGGAATGAAGACATAGAAATACAAAAGAAGGTTAAAAATGTTCCTGAATTCAACCTTGACTGTGATGGAATAATATAGTTTAGGAACTGGGTTTTTATTCCTCCAATAATTAAATTAAGTACGGGGATATTGGATGACAATCATAGTTCTCCATTATCTATTCACCATAAATGTAAAAAGATGCATAAGGATTTGAAAGAGTATTTTTGGTTCTATGTCAAGAAAAGATATATTTCAGAATATGTATCTTGGGGCTGGGTTTTTCATCATGTTATTGTTGAGATATATAAGTCAAATGTGATGTTATAACCATTAACCATACAATAATAGAAATGGGAAAACTTCCATATGGATGTTGTCATTGGACTTCCCAAAAAATTTAATGGTTTTAGTCCTATATGGGTTATATTTGAATGCCTTAAGATGTTGGGACACTACATTTATATTAGAGAGTATTTCTATCATGATCAACATGGCATGATATATGTAAAATAAGTGGTAATATTGCATGGAGTACCCCTTTATATTATATATGATCGGGATCCAAGGATTACCACAATGTTCAGGTAAATTCTTCAGTATTCTCTGAATACATAGTTATGTTTTATTTCTGTTTATCATCCTTAGAAAGATGGTCAGTGTGATAAGATAATTCAAGCTATAGAAGACATTTTGATAGATTTTTTATGGATTTCAAAGGTGGTTGGGATCAAAAACTACCTTTGGTATAACTTTTTTACAATAATGGATTTCACTCTAGTATTTAAATAAATCATTATGTAGTCCTATATTGAATGAACTGCATAAATCCAACTTTCTAGGTTGACGTTGGGGAAAAAAGCAATTGAGACCTGATCTTGTTGATGAAATAGAGTAAAATGTAAAATCCATTCAACAACACATAAGAGGTGATCATAGTCTACAAAAATTTTATGCTGACAATCGAAGAAAATACCTAGTGTTTTAAGTGAGTGAAATGGGGTTTCTATAAATATCTCTCTATAAAAGAGTAATGATATTTGAAAATAATGGAAAGTTGAGCCCCAAGTATATCAGTCCATTTGAAATTCTAGATTGTGTTGGGAAGGTAGTTTTTCGATTGGTTCTTCCACCAAATCACTCTAAATTTCATGATTTGTTCCATGTATCTCTCTTTAGAAAGTACATACCTAATCCATGGCATATACTATACTCATAAGTAATACAACCAGAGAAAGATCCTTCTTATGAAGAACATCTGATTGAGATTTTGGATTGTAGTAAAAATGTTATATGAAATAAGATCAGTCACTTGGTTAAAGATTAATGGTAGATCCACCAATAACAGAAAGCTATATGGGAACATGAGAATGTGATGAGATAGAGGTATCCTCATCTGTTTGTATGTAGGTGAAAATTTTCAAGGGAAAATTCATTTTAAGGGGGGTAGAATGTAACTCCCAAATGTTTTTATGAAATATTTTATTTACATAATTTTAATTCTTCTATATCATTCATTGCATGCCATAATGAGTTTAAACGAACCTTGAAACACTATTAGTATAAAATGACCATTATAACCCAATCATTGGGTTAGCGAAAATAAATATAACTAACTTATGAAAATGTATTGTGAATAAAGAATATAAATCAATTATATATTTGTTTTTTAATTTATTTAAAATTAATAAATTAAATTAATGAAATATATTTGTTACATATTTAATAAAATATTTTTGATATTCACCTGATACATTTTTTTTCATAGGGTATGAATAAACCCTATTTGATGTATTAAAACTTATATTTTTCAAAAGGGTTAATTTCCACCATTTAATGGATAACCCCCGTTAAATAAATATTTTTACACATTAGTATTTTTATATGGAAACAATAACATGTTCTTTGGAATAGGTATATAAAAACTTACCTTGGTTGAATTTATGATATTTTTATACTAATATTCGTGTTTTCATGAATAGTAAAAACACACTACATTTTTATTGAAAACAAATTTGATCTTCAAAATAAATTATTTTGATAAATTATGACATTAAATGATATAAATAAAAAATAAAAAATATATTTATCATTAAATATAGTATATTTCATTATCATTAATTTTATATTGAATTCAGATGTAAAACATTTCATTCTTTTACAATGTTTTTATTTTTAAACCTCTTTATCTCTATATCAAAAATAAATTACTTTGGAATTAATTTCTAAAAATTATATGATGTAAATATTAAAAAGGTATTCCATATTTGGAATTAGTATGTCTAAATTATGTAACTAGCTTACTTTTATTTTTGGGAATTATGAATAGTAACTTCATTAATTTTTATTAATAAGGTAAAATGGTAACTCAGGTAATTAAGGGTAAACAAATAATATAAAATTACCTTAACACTTGTTTTAATAAAAATGGATGTATTTTTTTCAATCCAAATCTTCTTTGTGTTGAAATGGTGTCCTTTGGAATCCAATTGGATGAGATTAGGACATCTAATTTATTTTATTTTATGAAAAGGTAAATATGGCGTACTTAAATTTAAATAACTATATAATTTTTAATATATGGTTGTACATAAGATAAAATTGATTATAAATACACATTTTATAGCTAATTTTTTTCTTTACCATTATAATTTAATTTTAGTTTTTAGAAAAATAAATAATAACCTTATATACTTATACTTTCATGATGGGTAAATTATTTAACTGATGATAAATCAATAAAATAATTATTATTACAGTGGTAATAACAATTAAAAGATCAAAAAACATTACCAAATTTTATGGTCAATTACATCTCAATGATAACCATCTAACAGTCATGTTATTGACCATTTAGATCCTTATAGAAGTGATTGTGACACTTATATTATTTTATGTAATGTAATGATAAACTTGTCACATTCATGTTTTAATAAGTATAATATCATTAATGATGGATTATATAGATTATATATTCATTTATATATATTTTTATTAAATGTATATGATTTATCATTGTCAATGTATTTTATTTTTAGTTTTTATTCAACAAAGAATCATTTTAAATAATTACAAAAAACTGTTGTATTAATTATTTTATTGAGGATAATATCAAATAAGTATTATTAAAAATGTTAAAATAAATAGAAATTTGGATAATTAATATGTCCAATGATTTTTTGAGAATAAATTTACCTATTGAGAATATAATAAAATAATCATTTTTAAGATAACATTTTATCTTAATATTTTTTAAAAATCAATGATTTGAATAGTTAAAACATTGAAACTATTCATTGTTTATGAAAATAATGTTTTATTCAATTATTTAAAAAAAAATTAAAAACATATATTTATTTTTAAATGGTCTAAAATTTTAATATTTATTTATGTATGGTATAATTGAAAAAAATTCGGCCTTTTAATATTGAATTTTTTTTACCTTTTGAAAAAATTTAATATAATAACTAAGTGTTAATTATAATAATAAAGTTTAAATTGGAAAAAAAACTTGTCAATGATTTATTGTTTAATTATATTTCAACCCTATATCACCTCAAAGTTGTAATTTTAACATTTTTTAGGTTTTTATGGTGTTTTATTTTATATTAAATTAATATTTATTGAGATCCCAAAAGTGCCCCTCACATCAATTATAAAAGGGAACCTCCTCCATAACCTCTTCATGTGAAATTGAACATTAAATCTTGACCATCACCTACCCACATCATTTATTAACTTTACTAGTTACATTTTATAGGTTCTAATCTTCTTAAATGACCAACCCAATTTATTTAAGAGGATATTTAGAGGGAGTACGTCAAAGAATATGTAATCCCCTCTATCGATTCTTTCAAACTTCTTTCTCTATCTACTTCCTCTTCATGAGTTTTTTTCATTACAATGTAATAAAACATGTATAATTTATATACTGAGATGTTATTATGATTATTAAACAACCATATTCTATATTCTATTCATCCTATGGAAAATCCAATCACCACTCATACTCACGTATAGCCTACCGTCTCCATGCCATTTTGTAATATGTTTTTCACCACCACTATAATTAGATGGTTATAATGAAGGAAATAGTTAATATATAGTATTATTATAACATGATATTGATTCTAAAATATTATAAACCATACCCTTCAATACCACTAATCAATAATGATAATTATATCATCGCTAATGCGTACATACATCCTATCATCTCTATGATGTGATGTGATTTATTCTACATGATCTTCATTAACACATGATTATATAAACAAATGGAATGAATAAATATGATATATATTATACTAATATTATTATATAAATTATATAACTAAAACCTAAGAATGGGAATAATAACTTATCCCAAAAAACATGCGTAAGAAAATAATGATGTTAACACTTGAGGGACGAGTAATAATGTTACTAAAAATGGATGTTAATATGATCATATATGATATCATAAAAATAAATATGATTCTGAAATAATTCAATTAAATTATTTAAATCATTATATAGGAGGTTTAGATACATACAAATGAAATTGAACCTAAGTTAATGAATAATTACACAATCCCATTATTACCCAATATTGTTTATACGTATGTATTTACTAGGTTATATTTATCATTCATGTCCAAGATTCATAATTATGTATTCTAAAAAATTTGTTCTATTCATCTATAATTTTTTAGAGTCAATTTTACCCATTGGTTTATTTTTATAAAATGTTATTAAATGAATATTTTGTCATTTTCTTTAGGAGGTACATTTTGGCATATTTGGAAAAAGTATGAGGATAACGTTTTTTAACTTATACATCATGAACATGATTTTTAGGTTTTCATAATGGATTATTTACATGAATATTCCTTTACACGATTTCAAGAGTATTTTCAAATAAATTCTTTTTTTTAAAATTTATTCATCATTTTTAAAAAATGAAATGTTATTGAAGAGTAAAGGATATATTCCTCAAGAATTAATTTCTTGTGTTATATCAAATTTATTTTCTCTATAATATGTAATTATTTAATAATGTTATGTTTAAAGTATAACATCATTATTGTGCTTATGGTTTGATTGTGTTTATTATAGAATTCTGTTTAGGAAATCCATTTTTTTACATGGATTTTGTCAGGGTTTTTAAAGAAACGTGTTTTATTCTTAGGATATGATGAATGATTTATGTTATTATTGTCCACGTAAGAATGATTTAACTATGAAATGAGTGGGAACAATAAATCCCTATAATTAATTGGGTGTGTATTTATATCCAATTATATAGAATTGGATATAATAAAAAATTATCTCAATTCAGTAATAGAATTTGTCCGCTATGATGTTCTTGGAAATGAGCCTGGAATAATATGAAATTATTTTATTTTTTTATATGTATACCACACTATTTCATGTCTTATGTTATGAATTTTAGGATTACATTCATTGATTCTTACGAAATTTTATGATTTATACCAAGGAATGAATAATGACCTTTTATATATATGAAAATATTTCAAGTGTTATGTTATTTTCTCTTATGATTATGATAGGATTGATATCTCTCTTATTTACCCTTAATAAGCACCTGAGATCACCCTTTCATTTGTTTCTTTTACCCATGGAATGAAGAAGGGTATGAGGTAATATATATCAAAAATGGGTCAAATTATGAAGAAATAATTGCAAGACAATGAAGATGTCTTATGAACTAGTTGTTAATGTTTTCTAGTTTCTAAATACATTATACCTATATGGTCCTATTATGGCCTTGTTATATTTGGTAATGAATATTGTTTAATTTTTATGTATTATCAATGTATTTAAAGTAGGGTTTATCCTAATTATACAATTAAGAATTCTCAATAAAATTAAATTTGGTTCCATTAATAAGAATATTTCACTTAATCTATTTCTTCATTCATTCCTTGAATTATGCATTTTACATCAATTTTACTTCCATTTCAATATGGTCTTTCTCAGCTGACTATACTTCATAATTGGATATATCAGGTTCCCTATCTCACAATGGAAAAACATTTTACAAAAACGAATCAAACATACCTTGGAGCCTCTATCCAGTAAGTCTTATAAAAAAACTATTTGGGACATAGAGCCTCAATCCTCTACCTAACTCATTCATTAAAGGGGTAATATTTGGAGCCTCAGTCTAACTAGAGCATTGGGAATAGATCATATAGTCCAATACTCTACATAACATAAATTCATGTACACATTCTTTAGTATTTATTTAACAAATTTATCAATTAAAAAAACATATTCATTTAACGCATGTAACACTAAAAATTAATGGTTTTTTCAACACATAAAATTATATCAATGAATTATCCCATTTACACATTCTAATTTATATTATTTATAAAAATTGACCCATTTTTCATTAACATTTCCCTGAAAATAAAAAATACTAACCTTTTTAACCTATTACTCATTTAACTTATTTACATTTTACTACACAATCCCTTATGCTAAGTAAACAACTAAACAAAGTTACCATTAGTTCCAATTCAAATAATAATCTATAATTTCAACACAATTATTATGGAATTATTATATATTAAAACAAATTTTATAATTAAAATTTTAATTCCCACTTTAATGGAGTGGAACACCCCATGGGTGGCCCACAACCCAGTAAAATCAACCACAACACATCCAACGAGAATCATGAGGGGTTCAATTCATCATTAGATGACCAATGTATGATATATATCCAAGGAAATAAAAACTAAAAACAAGTGGTAACCAATAAAACATACACATACACATAAACCAACATTGATAATATTTGATGTACTTTGTAGACCACTGACCTCAATTCTGATGACAACCATAATCCCAACCTTATCATTTGAGTCAGATCTAATCATCCATCAAGGCCCCAACATCTGATCTGCTACAAAAATAGGGATTTAGTGATCTAGTATGATAAGAAAAATTATCCAATCCCTAATCTAGAAAAAAGAAAAAAATAGAATTGGAAGACTCACACAAACCATCAAATGGAAACCAACTATACTCCAAACATTATATAAATAAAGAAGACCGACCCTTGGTAAAACTTGCGCACATTGGGTTGTCACTAGGGTCGCTAGGGAATAATTTATTAGATATTTTTGGAAAAACACATTAATCTAGATGGGTTAAAAGGATTAAATATAACTTTTAAATGAGACCCATTGTTTGGCCACATGGTTTGATAAACTATGTACTAACTATGGACTATCCTCTGTCCAAGAGGGGTTAGGTTACATAGTTAACTGAGGATCCTGCATGATTTAAAAAACCATGAACTAACTATCGGGAATGTATCAATAAAGAATACATGATTTGGCCTCCACGATATCATAGTTTACTTAACAGTGCTCACATACTCTTGACTAGCTTGGTATGGGCACACTGTTACTCGAAATAGTGCTCTAACCATGCAACATGTGTTGGATTTCCATTTTTTCATTTCTTTCATATTTACAACACCCATGAGCCTCCTTATACACATAATGAAAATTTTGATAACCAAAATTAGAGTATTGAAACCAAAATTTAAACAAGTTAACATCCCACTAGATTCCTAGTATCATACACCTCATTCTCATTTTTTTGGTATTTGTTAGTGATTTTTTTTCAAAACTAACATGTATTTTGTATTGAAAATTTTTATTTGAAACAAAATATTATTTTGATATTTAAATGTTTTTTAAAAAATAATTTAAAATGATTTTTAAAATAATATGATAACTTATTTATGTTGTGGGTCATCGATATTATATACAACGGGTTCACCTATATAATGTGAGGTGAGACTGTTATAGTTTAAATGATGGGATCACTGAAATAGATCTACATTGCATTTGGTAATTAAAATGTTCTCAGGTTAATTACATTGAGTTTCAGTTGTATGGTTATTCAAACTTATAACAGTTCTATAAGTGTTTTATAAGGGTTCTGTGATTTGATATCCCAAGTCACCTACATGAGTTTTCTATGTTGGATCATGATTTTACAGAGAAATAATTTTTTTTAAAAGGTAATGAATCATATTTTTAACATAAAATTAATTAACATTATGGTTAATATGTCATGTTAAAAAAGGGGTTTCCATGTGTATTAATGTTTTTCACTAGACTAATAGTTTCTTCTTTTTAGGTCCCTTAATAATCCTCTTATTCTTATCCAAACTTTTCAAAAAAAAATCATTGGATATAATGATGGGAAAGTTAATATAATAGGTCATGATAAATGTTGTGAAGATATTTAAAAAAAATAAATCATGTTTTTTAATGTTTTATATGGTTGAAAATGGATGTTGATCAGAATTTTCAACTTTTTATTATATGGGGTTTTTATGTTTTCTTTATGACATATCTCTCTAAATATAAAACCCTAAAAATATCCTCTAATGATTGATAATAAATTATTTTCTTAAAATTCATGATTTTGTAATGTTTATGGTCAGATTGTTATATTTAGTATCAAACAAAATTTTTAGATAACTTGGTAAATTATGATGTTTTAATGTGAGGTTATCTTAAGAGTATTGGATACTATCATTGTTATATAAGAATAAGTCTGGTCATAATTTGAAATATATAGACACCCCATTTTAGGTATTCAGGTAGTAGAAGATCTGATTTTATTAATGAAATTTTGTGACATGTTTAATTTGTTTGGGGAATTTGTAACACATAGGATCAACATGAAGTGTTTTATAAGGTTGAATTACTTTTTTCACGTTTAAAGAAAAAAAATTATGTCCTCAATAATGGGTGAAAACCCATCACATTAAGTAAGGCCATAGGGTTTGAATTCAGAACGAAATGGAGATAATGGTGTAGAATCTACCACTATCATATATAATTTCTTGTTTAGTATGACATTATTGGATGAAAATGTTTAATTTATCCACGAAACAAAATGGATTTTATTTGAGTAATATTATTTCATTTATCATGGAATAATATATGATCAAATAATTCTAATATTTGGGTTACAACCTTATTAAAAAAAATTGGTGAATATTAAGGATAGTTATGTATTGAATTATTTTGTTTGAAATTTGTGTATTACCACTGGAAATTTTATTTTATTATATGATTTTTATTTTTTTTTTATTTTTTCCTTTCTATGAATGAACAATTTTTATTTATTAAAAATTATAATGATAAGAGAAATATACTATTATAATTTTAGGGATCATTTAGCCTTTTAAAATTTAATTTTAGAACATAAGTGATAGAAAAATTAATATCTAATACTCAGTATTTGACAATATACAAGAGCACAATGTATGCTGATTAATTGATGAAATTATATAGAAAAATTTTGTATATTTTATTATGCATTTAATCAATACAAAAAATGGAATTCCAAAACCTCAAGAAAAATATCATTAATGAGAAATTTATATTTGACTTTGTTCATTTCTAAGGAGTCAAATATTCCTTTAAATAATCAATGATTTATGGTTTTGAGGTGCTAAACATTTAATTTATCATTAAATTTCTTATGATCAATAACCTCATTCACTCTCTATAATTATTTAATATTTTCTTCCATGTCTATATGTTTACTACCCATATAAGTTAACTTGTATTTAAATCTAGTTATGTGGTGTTCTAGATTACTGATGTGCTTTAATTTCCATCTTGTAAAGTGTTTTTCTTATTAACCCTTTTTACAATGCTGGTTTGTAACAAATGTATTCTCAAATTTTCATCCTTTTATAAATGAGATAAATTTAAAATTTTTAGGATTAAATTTATTATAAGGGGATGTAACACACTATGATTTCAAAAGAATAGAGGTATGTTTGATATCATATATGACATGAATCAACTATCTTATAAGTGAATATAACATCCCATGACATTATGATATAATAATTTTTGAATAAATTTAATCTCTAAAATAGCTTTCAGTACATGTTTCCCTAGGATTTTTATTCTTTATAGTGTGAAATAAAATTAACAACAATCATAAATGACAATAAAAATGTAAAAATATTATAACCTAGCCTTTAAATTGATGGTTAGGAATATTATGAACTACTTTATAACATATGTATATAAATCCAAATCAATATTTTTTATTTATAAATAAATAGTAACAAATAATAAATTATTAGTAATGCTATTTTAATATGAGAAACCAATTTTTTTCATTTATTATATTTTTTCATTTTTAAGGAAATGTTATAATAGAAAAACTCATAATATTTGTAAAAAAGTCATTTCTTTTTAATAATATAAGAAATTTAAATTTAATTTTTTTTAAATTTTATTAATGTGAAAAAAGTATTTATAAATATTTAATCGAGGTAAATAATTTTTTATGTAATTAATATTTTATTGTAAAATAACTTTTTTTGGGTATAAAAACATGATTTCTATAAAATTAGTTTTAAAATGAATAATAATTCTCCATTTTAATCCATTCAAATAATCCCTAATAGTGATTAATTTTAATTAAAGTTTACAATTATATATCAATATATATTAATTTAGTTTCATAATATGTTTACTTTTTGACATATAATCAATATAAAAAAAATTTGATAAAAAAATTCTTCCTGAAAACCCACTTTTTCATCGCATTTGTGGGTTTTTTGGAAATTAAATTCTTCCACTTCTATGAGTTTTATTTTTCTTAAAATGGATTATATATATAGAATGAAAATTATTTACATTATCCATTATTTTAATTTTAATGTTTTCTTCCACAAATATTAGGGAAAATATTGATAATTATTTACCACAATTAAGGTAAAAACGAGGCTTTGCACATTCCATGCATTTATGTAAAAATTAAATTTCCACCCACATAGGATTTTTATTTATTTTATTATATTTAATACTTATAATCATTAATAATTAATTATCAATTAAAATAAATTTTATTTATTCTTAAATGACAAATGACCTACTTAAATAAAAAGATTAAAGTTACTATAGAATAATGGAAAATGTGATATTTAGTAAATATAATGTCTATAGAGTAACATGATAGAAATTTGATTCATTTTTTATGGTGGAGGTTTTTACCAACCATATAAACCCTCCCAAACATTTTTAATAATTTTTGAGTGTCATGAGGTGATTTTTACGTCCCATTATTGATTATATTTGAGTATTTTCAAAAATTGCACTCCTCTACAATTAGAAATTTCCACCCCCTCTCATATCTTCTTCACCCCTTAAAACTCCTTTGTTTAATCCATTATACCAATAAATAAGTTCAAAAATATCCTAGTCATATCCTATAATCATTATATTCTATATAATTCCATCATAGGAAGGCTTTTACCAAAAACCTTAACAGGACTCCTAAAGAAGTTGTAACGTTCATATATGGACATTTTTTAGGTCTTCCTTCACCTCAATAAATTATAATTATACAATGATGATATAATAACATAGGTATATTAAAAAAATTATATGTTTTTTTATAATTTCATAATATAAACCAGTTCCCTCTCTCATCAAATGGGTTATAAAATCATCTTTCATGTGTACGGCGGACTACCTGCTCTTGAACAGATATCGTTGGTTTTAACATTACAATGAATCGTGGTTGGGAATAACAATGGATATAAAGAATATATATGATGTTAATTAAATAATTATACCCTTTTATTAATTATATAATATATACATTTTTTACTTGCGATTTTATATGGGGTACAATAACATTGTTCATCTTTACGGCAGACTATTGCCTCATGAAGTGATTTTCTTCGTTTTTTACTAACATGTTACCTGGAAGGTGATAATTTTAAAAGGAACTAATAAATGTGATTTAAATTAAATCACAACTACATTAATGAAATATTTACTATTATAAAAAAACAATATATAATTTTCATTGTTTCCTTTTCACTCATAGAAAAACTGAAAACATGGTTCATATATAAGTGGACTCCGACCTTCATGAAGAGATGTGACTCTATATTAATAACCACACAACAATAATGATATATATAATTATATTTAATTAAATATTAATATAATTATGATATAATTATCTTTCAAAAAGTATATAAAATCACATATATTTTTTCCATAATGATCATTGAAAAATCGAAATGTTTCTAATGCATATGTACAACATGACGTCTCCAATACTATAACATTATTTAATTTTTCAAAACCATATTAAATGATTAGTTTTAAAATTAAAATTAATGTATAAAAATGATAATTATTTCATGATAATTATTATATATATTTATATAAAATTATCTCTTTTATAATAGTAAACAAACAAAAGTTATTTTTGGCACGCAAGACGAATATGGTCGACACATCTGACCTAAACCAAATTAAATATGTAATTGTATATATCATTGTATGAAGTGAAATAAATATAATATAAAACAATAAAAATGTATCATTAATATTAATAGTTAATATAATTTTATTATTTATTAATATAAAGAAAAACGTGACAAGTCAGACTCAGGGTAAGGGACTTCGTCCCAATTTACATTTGTTGATAAATATTTTGATGTTATACAATTATATTATTTTATGTTGTTTATATACTACCCATTTAAAATATTATACAATAAATTTATCTAATACAATGCTATTTAATGTATTTAATGTTATAATCTCATGTTCTAAAGGATTCAAATTTTTCCAATTTAATAAGGGACTTTGATTCAAAATAAATTATATTTTAAATTTGACCCTTGAAACTCCCCTTCGATTCAATGTCCATTTTTTATAATTTTAATTGAATTTTTTTTATAGGGACATAAAATATATATAAAGTTTATTTTATGTATCTTTTACTTTGTTTATATGGTTTCCGATAAGGGATCATTTTACGTGTTTTAATAGAAATTGTTTAATAAACAAAAATGGAATGTTGTGTTATTTAAGTATACATCAACATTGATTTTTCATGCATCTGTGAACATTATTTTTATTATATATTCATTTTAATTAATTCATTATTTCAAAAATGACAAACCATTTCCCATTTTTATGGACTGTTGTATTGAAAGTGTTTTTTCATAAGAAGCAAATATTTTGAAATTGAAAACATACATTTGACAGGAAATGTATTTTTAATTTATCAATGTGGTTTAAATAATAGATTAAAATAATTTTTAATGTAGTAAAATTATATAGCCTTTTTTATATTGAAAATTATATATGATGGGTGTGTAAAGATAGCACTGGGTGATCCCGTTTTAGCTTAAATGATGGGTTTACCTAGATAGAACTACCACACATTGGGTAATAATTATCTTCTCCAGAGAATTATATTAGAATATAGTCATATGGTTATTCCAATTTGAAAAGTTTGTGTTTGGGTTCTATGAAAATATTTATCTTGGAAACTATAAGTGGTTTAAATTCTTACTACTGAATTTTCATGGAAATCAATTTTTAAGGTAATAATATTCATTTAAAAATAACTTCAATTCCATATACGGGTAAACTTTTATGTTATTAATGTCCCTTATTAATATTTTTATACTCTTCAATAATTTTTAATTACAAATTCATAATAATTAAGGATGTGCAAGGTAATAGATAAGGTCATGTTGAAATTAATGAAGGTTATCCATGAAAATAAATCATTTTTATGTTTTTTATATGATGGGATAAATAGATACTGAATAGAAGTGTCCATTTTTTATTATATATTTTATTATGTATGAGTTATAACCCAATTATATAAAACAATAAATAAAATAGTAACCTCAAATGTAAGATAATGAATTTTGGTTTTAAAACTAAATCCCAAGTAATGTTAAAGTTAGATTCTTAATATATACTTATTAAGGGAAATATGTATCTAATGACATTCTTATCATCATTCCAAACATAAAAAATATATAGAGGAATAACACTAATAGGTTCTTAAAATACCCTATGTTCTAGAAAAACCATGTTCACTAGATATTGAATCTTCTAATCCACTTCATAATATAATTTGGTGACTATTTCTTATCAATGAGTGTTATCATTGATTGAAAGATTACTAGAACATTATGGGGAACCATTCCCACATATAGAGGAATAATATCTCCTTAATAGAGCATCACTTCATATCATATGGGGAAATTCTAACTCTATAAATCATATAAGAGAAAATTATCCAGTGTTATAATTACATTAATGGAGTACCTAAACCCATGCATGGATGAAAATTCCCTGACAAATAGAATAGTAATTGTACTCAGTGTATACAAAACGAATATTTCCCAAACCCGTGCATCACCTTGATTGAGATAAGGTATTAAATATAACTAAAACACTCTTAAAATACACTCTGGTAAATTAGAGGACCACACCATTGGGTTTCATGTGGAAATAAATAATCAATATATACTACTATTTTATCCAAAACTAGCTCCCAAGAATAAATATATAATGGGTAATGTCTCTTTCTAGGTACACAACATTTTCTTATAATGTTCATATCATATATTATCACTCACGCATGTTAGTTAGGTACATTAATCACCTAAGAAATGTAAGGATAAGTTTTAGTGTATTCTAAGAGGAAAATGATATGTGGGTATTTATAGGAACTCAAGTGTATTATCTAGATAGTGTTTATGTCACGTATTAAGAACACAAGGTGTACTTGTAACACATTATGTATAATTCTAAGAGTCACATGATTTTTTTATATGTATATGAATACCTCTAGGTTACTTGTAAATTGACTAAACATCACGTGAAAATGACTCACATGGAATGTAATACATAGTTTTATGCATAAACTATATATTTTTTTAATTAAATATATATAATCTTAAATTTCTAAATTACACATTATAAAAAATAATATACTAAAAAATAAATATTTTTTAAAAAATTTGATTCCAACTATCTCTCCCAAAAATCACATTTATATCTTTTCCATTCATGGTTTATATCACTCACATTAATCTCCAACCCATCCTACATGACCACCTTTAAATAGATACTCACCTATAATCATCATTATCTTAATCCACATAGGATCCAGATAACACATGATCTTTGTTTCCTCTATCATATAAGAACAAAATTGTATAAAAAACTCTAATGTAACAAAAACATATTTTCGTCATCCATCATAGATTCCTATCCTAATCAAACTGTGTTGAGAAATTATAAAGGATAAAGCATAGTGAAAATAATGTATATAATGAGAAAACAAAAAATATAAATCTAGAGATAAATGAAATTTTCAAATCACTAAAAATGTTTTTTTGAGATTGATGGGGAACACTAAGATTTAAAAGATGATATACCAATATCTATATAAAGTAAAAGAAATAAAATAATATTATAATATAAAATAGTAAATTCATAGGGGAAAAATTAACCAATGAACAATGAAAATCACCCACAAGAACAAACACCTTAATTGACAGAATAATAAAACATATTATATAATTTTATTAATATAATTATTTAATCACATGAGGAAAAATAAAAATTTTCCTTTAACAATAGCATCCTAAATTAAAAGTAATTTATAAATTTAATTCTTCTTTACTATAGAAATAAAAAGATTACAAGTTTTAAAATCAATCAATAATTTGTCATTAAATATTAATGCTTGAATATATAAATGAAATGATTTATTTTATAAAACAATTTTAATAATAAATTTATTATTAATATCAAAAAAATTATTTTTTTAGTATATTAAAATTATAATCAACGTTTTACCACATCTAAGTATAGACAAATGGATTAAAATTATTCATATTCATCTTGAAATTAAAATTCACATGATTTTTACATAAGTTAAATAATGGTTTTTTTACAAACAAAATTTCATTATGTGAAAACCCTAATCTTTTTATAATTTGATAACCCATTTATTACATTATTCATTTAACCAATCCATTCTATAAAAAATTTATTAATATGTAGTATTATGAAGAGTAAGTTAATAGGGTTGAGTTCAAAACCATAAAAATATGAGGTTAAATATATAAATTTATATTTCATACCTGGATGGTCTAGTCACCATCACCTAATTATTTGAACCTTTTTGACATATTTTGGGACCAGAACCAAGATATTTTTTTTCCATTCATCATTTTTGAGTGATTCGAGCATCACCACAAAGATAATACTTCTATTAAGATAAATTATGGAGAAAATAGAAAAAATTACATTAATATAATCATCCCTCTTTCCCTAAATAGTCCCTTAAAAAATTAATTCCTCCACCATAAAATCATACAAAAAAAATAAATTAACACACATTGAATTAATATTTTGATAAATCATCAAATTATTTCTCCCACATAAATTCTACTAATCATTGGAAGATAAAATTACCAATACATCATCTCAAAACTCACTAACTTACAACATCATCAGTATGGTTCCACCATAATATCATATAATGAAATAAAAAAATATAAATATTATTATATTTATACATTTTTAATTCATCATTATAAATAAATAAAAATACTTTGTTTTTCCTCAATACTTGTGAATATAGCTTATACCTCATATAAGAAAAATACCCCATTCTATTCCCAAATAGTGATGTAATAATTCAAAACTAAAATCCAATTTGTGAGGTATATTATTTATGGGTGAAAAGAATGTTGATTTATAATTTTTAATTACTATAGGAAATTCAACTATCATAGAAAATTTTAAAAAATTTAGAATAGGGTAAACATGAAAGTTTGAGACCTATAAAACTATTGAGCCCATTTGTTGGATTTATTATTAATGATTCAATGTGTTTTTTGTTGTGAGGATACTTGGGGGAATATCATGATTCAATTTAATGAAATTCTATTTTATGAATCAACAATTTAACTTTTTATCTGATGATTATTGAAGTAATATTAGTGTGATATTCATACTAAAATTATATTTCTGTTATGAATTTTTTTATTTCAATTGGAAAAAACATTTATGAATACTATGAAAAATTGTCTAATAATTTTTTTAGTTTAGTTGAGGGACATAATTTTTTTTCTTTTTTCCCATTAATTTAAAAATTAATTGAATAATTATTAAGTGTCCATGTAGTTAAATGGAGGAGGAAAAAGAATATATTTATTTCATTATCCATAGATAATTATTTGAAATAAATATAGAAAATGGATGTTTATATTTGATAATGGCATGGAAATATATATATTAAATTCATAAAATTAAACTATTTTTTGTGAGAACTTTTCGAATGATATACTTTCCCTTGACTAACAAGGGGCCCAACTCAAACACTGATGTGCGATCATAGTTCACCACATAGATAACTAGTCCACCAAAAAAGCCATGTGTGGTTCGTGAGTTGATGTGGGAATGAGTATATCCTATTAGGACCAAGCTCATAATGAAAAGTTTGTTTTTCAGGTATTGTTTTTTTGTCAAGAATGTTTGATAAGAAAAGAAATATCTTCACTTTAGATAAGTGGATGGGGGAAGATATGGAAGTTACAATACATTCCAGGGTAAATATGAGGATGGTTTGTTGGTATGTATTTCAAAAAGATCATAAGTAGTTTGGATAACATGTGAAGCATGAATTATGAATTATGGGGGGTTGTTTATCAATTAGAACAGTTTGTTTTGTCAAAGAAGGTGTCTTAGGTGGCATGTTTTCTAGTTTTTTCCAAATTTTTTGGGGTCTAAAATTTTAATTTTGGTGATAAACGGGAAAAGTGTATTTCTTTGAATATCTCATAAAAATATTGAAATTACATGAATCTAGAAAATATGGACTTTATGATGTGTGAATCACAACAGTTTAATGGATTTTGATTGTGAGCTATGTAAGTACAACAAGCTTTAAAAATGGAAGTAGAATGGAGCATTGTGGGTGAGAATTATGGCAGTGAAGGTGAAGATAATTTTGGAATAATAAATGGATATAGACCATTTTAGTAATGAAAAGTGTTTCATATAATGCTCTTTGATTACTAAGAGCATTAAAATCCAAAAAACAGCCATGTAGATTCACAAAAAAAATATATTTCAGTATAAATTTTAGAGCTCTGTGACTTGGTGCTAATGCGGAGATGAGGGGACTGGATGGTTCAACATTTGGTGGGAAATGCCTATAAATAGGCCTTGAATCCATTTATATGAGTAAAGATACTCAACAAAAATCCTAGAACTCTCGAATTTCAAAAAAGGTTCGCGAAGTCATTTTTCTCTGTGAAGGCACTAGGATCTGCAAAGGGAAGAAGATTTTCATCGGGCCATTGAGAATTGCAATATAAGTGAACATCAAAAAGACCAACATAATATCTATGAAATAGTGGGCTCTACAAACTAGTGTGATCTATGATGCTACCCTTTATCTTGGGTTATGATAATCAAAATGATATCAATATTACACAGAATCCAGTAAAATGATCTCATTCCAAGAATATTGGCATTAAGAAACACTTCATCAAAGAGCATGTGGATAAGAATGAGTTGATGTTGTAGTATATTCATAAATTAGAAAATTTATCTTAAATTTTCAAGAAACCTTTACAAAAGGAACCATTTTTCAAATTGAGGTTAAACATGGGATTCCAACCACCTTATCATCATGTTTGAGGTATGTGTTTTTATCACCACTCTCGTATTACATTTGGATAGTGTTTTTAAGGGGGATAATAATTTCATAAATTTATCATCATGGTAATTCATAAAGGGGTATTTGTGAGAAAGCTATGAATTCATCATGTAAGTGAGTGAAATATTATAACTTTTTGTTGGAGTGATTGTAGGAAAAAAAATTCAAGTAAAGTTGATGACTGGGAAAAACTGATGAAAAAATGATGAAAAAAATTCATAGTCATTAGTTTTGGACAACTTGGTGTTGTATGTCAATAATTCATGTTTCTTAAAATGAGTTATCACACATAGGCTTAGAATTGTTGATAATTAATCCATTAGACAAGGTTTCAAAGTTCAGTTATTTATGAATTTTAGTTGACAATAAAATCCAATGAGGGAAAATTTTTAGACCAAGATGATAATAAAGAGTATATTTTTCATGTATTTTATTTTGGTTTAAAGGAAGATTGAGAAGAAAGGAAATCACTTCACTTTGTATAAGTGTATGAGGGAAGATAGGGAAGTTACAATACTTTCCATGATAAATATGACGATGCTTTGTTGGTATGTTTTTCACAAATGAAAAAAGTTGTTTCAGGAAGATGTGATACATGATTTATGAATGAAATGGGGGATAAAATGTTCTTCTAATCAGCATGGGTTTTTTCGAAGTATGTGTCTATGGTGGCACAATTTTCCAATGTTGGTCCAATTTTTGGGGTCTAAAATTTTTAGTTTGGTGAACATTGTGAAAAGTGGATTTCTTTGAATATCTTATCAAAATATTGAAAAGGTATTAATTTTTCAAAGGTTGAATTTATGGAGAGTGAATCACAATGGTTTAAAGGATTTTGATAGTGATCTCTATGAGTAAGACAAGCATCACAAATGAAAGTGGAATGTAGCATTACAGGTGAGCATTGAGGTAGTGCAAGTGAATAGAATTGTAGCAACACAATGGAAGATGGACCATCACAGCATTACAATGTATTTGAAAAAAATCTATGTGGTTACAATGAGTATTGCGATATGGAAAATAAAACTGTAGCTTCATGAAAGTGAGTGAATTTTGAGGGAAATTTTAGAGCACTGTGATTTGGTACTGATGTGGTGCCGAGGTGGCTAGAAGATTCTATAGTTAGTGAGAAACACCTAAAAATCGGCTTCTAAACCCTTGAAAAGAGTATATATACTTAAAAAATCCTATAACACTCAAATCATGATGAAGGTTCATGAAGCCAGTGAGTTCTGCGAAGGGAGTAAGCCTAGAAAAGGGAAGGAGCTACGTGGCGGGCCATTGAGATTTGTGAAAGAAGTGAGCATCAGAAAGACCAACATGGGATCCATGAAATTTTGTTCTCTATAAAGTAGTGAGCTATATGTAGTTGGGTTTTCTTCCAATTTTGGAGATTCATGAAGGATCCATGTAAAGGAGCTCTACAAGTTGAAGATTTTAGTACTTAGTTTAAGTGGAAGCTCTTTCTAAGTGCATCAAGAAATGATTTGGGTATATGACTAATTATCCTTGAAAAATATCATAGGTTACTACTAGCTTCTGGGTAGGAAATATAATATTTTCTTTAAAAGATCATATTTTTTAATTTTTTTTCAAGAAGCACAGAAACATTGATTTACCCTATTTGTGCTAATATGGTTCACACGTGCTTGTGGACTGTTTTCCAAGAGTTGGAAAAGTGTAAGTGTATATCCTACTCATTGTATTCCACATCAATGAATTTTTTTCTAGTGGATTTTTTGGTATTGTATTATTTATATACCATACTAAGGACGTATCAACTCTTATTGAGTAGTGAAAATTTTAAATCTTGTGTTCCTATAGATGTGTATTTTTATTGTGTTCAACAGGGATAAAACTCTTTAACCAGAGACAAATGTTGCTTAAAAAATATGGAAACATAAGAGAAAAAATATATCACTGACTCACCCCTCCCCCTCTCAGTGATGTATGAATCCTTCCAAGGAAACATCATCTCCTACATGAACCACTTGGGTAGAACAAAGAATTTTAATAAGGAATGGAGGTGAGTTTCTTAGAATCCATGTAATGGGGTTTCATGACTTGTGATTGGTGTGTGCAAAGTAGTGTTTCTAGGTTTTTACCTTTTTGTTAGATCAAGTGGTTTGAAGAATTACCAATATTAATAAGTGGTTGTATTTTATTTTCATTCTTGCTGTGGTATTGATAATATGTTATTGTTTTTTGTGCATTAGTAAATATATTAACACATTGTGATCCAATAAATAAATTCTAACAATAAATCAAATAAACCTCCACATCATATTCTCATGATATAATATGTGAGGTTTCACTGTGTGCGCTAAAAGTAAACATACTAAGGCTATGGATCAACCGTGAGAAGAATCGTATCCTAAATTCAAAAACATTAATAACCCTAATGATCATTTATTATATAATCACATGATAATTTTTAGATTTATCTTGAGTTTATCTCAAACTACTGCATGATGAAAATAGAGATTAGATCATCTTGATCCACTATTTCAATTGATGAATCAACAATCCATGTAGATGAAGATAGTATGTGTAGATTAAAAAATAGCGTATATATTATTACATGAAATAGGGGTTGAGTGAGGTCAAATTATCGAATCATTCATTTATATTCTCTTATATTCATGACAATCAAATGATTATGAAAAGATATAGATTTTAGTATACAATACTACCAATATGATTTGTGTGTTCATTTAATAATGTGTCGTTCTATGTTTTCCTGCAATATAAACCTATGGTTATAAAACTATATAAATAATAATGCATAAGTCAATAAGTCATTTAATTGGGTAATTTTGGTTTTGTGATATTTCATGAACAAAATAGGTAGTCATTGTATCAATAGTTTTTCCAAACCATAATGTGTTTTGCAAGCTCATCATGAGTTAAAATTGTATATTACAGTTTCTTGAGTTCATGATTTTGAAATGATCCAGGCATGATTATCAGTTGAAATAAATATATATTAATTCATGTATATTGAGATAAGAATGAGTGTTTAGGTATTAAGAATAAATCCTAGTATATATTTACCCTATAAAGAAACTGAGAATTTTGATACAAGCATGAATTATTTAAAACATAATGATTCATTTAATATGTTTAGAATATGATAAGAATATAATTATTAATCAACTATATGATGAATAATTTGGAATAAATTAATTCCATGTATATCTAATATAAGTAATTATAAATTTTTTTGAAAACTAATTCTAATTGAATTTATGTGTAATGGATAGGGTTTTCAACTATGAAATAGTACAATGATAATGAGGAGTTAATGGATTATTTGTACGTATTCATTTATTCTGAGAATTCAAAGAATAATACAATTATACATAATCATTATTTTGGTGTAAAATAATGAGGCAAAATAATTGATTAATTTAATCTGAGTGAAAATAGAGAAAGACCCAATCTTATTGTGTATTTTTTGGAGATTTTTATGAAAAATTTTCATGGAAATTTATTAAAAAATTATGTTGAAAATAAACCATGTTATATTTATGAAGTTATTTACTAATGAAAAGTAGGTAATTATTGAAGAGTTTCTATAAATAATGGAAACTATTACTACAATAGATGTTGTGAACTGAAATGCATTATATTTTTTCATATATTAATGTTAGTGAAAAAATTATATTTAATCATTGTTAATTACTATGGAGATCCTTTATCCAGTTTATAAGATATTTTTAGAAGTCAAATACATGTTTTTATTGAAGAGTAATGGTTTCAAAGATGATTAATTTGGAGAGAATATGATCATATTTTCAAGAATACTTGAAGAATAAATTTCATATCACTTAATATCTTAATGGGTTTTCAAGGCCAAAAATATTATTCCAAAAAAGTGTCAATGATTCTATAGAATTGTACCCAATTATATGAGATAAATATTTACTATATAGGAAGTCCATCTAATGAATATGAACATTATCTATTTGGATCAATATTGATGAAAAATCATGGAGATAGGTTGTAAAACTAGTTGTTAGTAGGATGTAATTGTGGTGTCAAACCCATCAATAATGTGTTTCAATTGGGGTGACTAACCAACTTCTGGATATGTGTAAATGGTGTATCTAACCCATTGTAATCACTAGTGTATATGCTATAGAATCCATTATGGGTGTCAAAAAAATATAGAAAGAAGTAGTCATTTTTTATAAATCTTATAATCCCTATGTGAAACTTTCTATTTTACTACTACATAACAAGAGGATTGGTTATGGGAAAAAAGTGAGTGGATAAATAATTTCACAATGCTCAAGTGGATTAGATAAAAGATAATACCACAAATAATTAGAATTATTTTATTGATCCCCCACTTTAGTGATCTTTTTCCCTAGGATGTACAATTGGAATCATATTGAGGTTCAATCAAAAAATAAATGGGTTTATATTATTTCATCCAATAAGGATGTAAATAATATCATTTCCCTAATTTTAAGAATGAGTAAAAATTGAAAATTAAAAAAATTAAGCTACAAATTTACATATAGAGTTGAAAATTTAAGGAAATATAAAACATATTATAAATTATACAATAAAGATTCTTATGTGTATAATTGAGAAAGATTATTCATCATTTTCATAAACCTGATTTATAAAAAAAATAAATATTATTAACTATAGTGAGAAAATTGACAATATAAAATACTTATATAAATAATATGATTTATAAATGGTCATAAGAAGAATATATTGACGGTGCTCAATCTTAATAAGATGTTTAATAATCTTAATAATGATATGTATATAAAGGAATAATTACATAATGATATAATTTAAATATTCATTCTAATTAAATATGAGAAAAAAACATAGATAAGACATAAAACAATTAGCATAAGTAAAAGTTGATACCTATCAATGTAGTTAGAATAGTAATTTAAAGGAAGAAGGTAATTTTTTTTCTTCTAAAAATACATATGTATAAAGAAAATTTTACATAATTATACCATGAATAAATTGAATAATTCAACTCCAATAATGTAATATGAGATCAATATAATTACATTACAACACCTATGGATAAAGGAAGGTTATTTAGCAATAAAAAAACATTAACATAGAAGTGATAAAATATAGAATCATCCTTGAGAATAAAAATGAATATTTTTTTCTTATATTGGGGAATTTATGGAATCATAACCTACTATATCTGGTTTAATATGAATTTTAAACAAAAAAATGATTCAAATAGGGGTATTTATTTTGAAAAATGAAAAAAAACACATAGGAATTGAAAAGTTACAAGAACTATAAAAAATCAAATGGAAGTGTGTGATAGATGTTGGGAAAGGGTCCTAAAACTGATCAATTCATGACATATCTACTAGGAAATTACA
Organism: Viscum album; assembly: GCA_963277665.1. NCBI lineage: Eukaryota > Viridiplantae > Streptophyta > Magnoliopsida > Santalales > Viscaceae > Viscum > Viscum album. The sequence continues at coordinate 1,474,774,543 of OY728164.1, read as the reverse complement.
CTTATGGGGTGATATGGAAAAATAATACAACCATATAAGAGTCATAAAAAATTTAAATGATCAAGGAGTGTGAGAATCCCACTGAATCATGGAAATAATAAAATAAGTGTTTAGTTGGAAATAACCAATTTTTAATAGCTAATAAAATTAGCGATGAACACATCAATGAAATGAATCATGGAAAAAATGTTTTTTGAGTTTATCCTAAAAGATGAACCTTATTGACTAAGATGGAGAGAATATACCCATATAAGGAACATAGTAGTGGGAATGAAATATATGAAATATATGAAAAATATATAATTTATTTTTATAATGAAGAAAGAACATACCATACTAATAATGGAGTAAAGAAAAAGTTTAGGATGAGAGGATAATCTCATGGTTAATTTTATTTCTATAATAAACATGATATCCCTTCTTATTCTCTATTATAGTATTTGTGTGGAACAAAAACACATGAAATTAATAGAGGTGTTTGAGGCTATCACTTATGGATATATTCAATAGATTACCCATCATAGATATGATTGACTACATTTAATGGAATAATGTGAGTTCATAAAATTAATTAATAACAAATTGACAATAATGTATCATTACAATATTCTTGTGAATTTTGAAAATTTAGATAGATTTAAAAATTATAAAATTTTGGTATTCCAACCACACTCTGAATTATCTCACTATTTTATTTAATGAATTTCTTTATCAAGTGTTGAGAGATGAAAATAACGAGAAAAGGGAATTTAATATCATTAAATTAAAAAAAATTATGTGATTTTTAAATTATGATAATTAAATATTTCTCATTAATTTTTTTCATTCCCTACATCCAATTTAGGAGTTTTACGAACATGATATCACTTGTGTGAGAATTAATGGATATAATAAACATCATTGGTTGTATCTATCTTCTTTTTCAACACTAGATGAGACCATGTAGACATAGAGTTGTTAAATTAATGGCTAATTGATAATATAACCATGAGGTGTCATCATTATCTCAATGATGGTGTAAGAGCATCCGAAATTACATGAATTTTCTATGAATAGCTGAAAAGTATAATGAATTAAAATATTCATTCTATTGTTAATAAGGGGGAAAATATATGAGAAAAATGTCATTCTAAAAAAGGAAATATATGTTGAAAATATGATATAAGTGTGGGGGGAATTTGAGCCCAAGATATTCATATGTTTTCAATGATTCAATATATATATTGTGGTGGTGATTATTAGAGGATTTTTATGGATTCGTTTAATGTATTCAAATTAATTATATTAAATTTATCATTATTTATTAGCCAATTTATGAATCGATATTAATTCCTTAGAAAAATACTCATTATGTTTGGATTTTTCATAATTTTTACAAAATTTGAAGAAATAATTTGAAAAAAATCATTCAATAATCATTAACTGCATGTGGTTTTTATTTTAAGAATAAGAAAATATTTTTATTTTTTAATTTTCATGAAGTAAAACAAATATTTATTTCTAACTAAATAATTTTTCAATTATTTGATGACAAAGAAGAAAATAAATTAATTGCATGATGAATAGATATTTATTATATATTTATTAGGGAAAGGGGATATTATATTTGATAATTTATGGGAATTCTATAATTTATAAATAAAATTATTTTACATATTTTTATTGACCTTTATCATAAAATAGATCTTCTCTTGGATAACCAAGGACCACCTCATCCATACATGCGGGAACAAGGTATAACATGTGGAGGCATGTCATCCTAGAGAGCTATTTCCAACATGTGTGTGTATATGTTGATGCATGTCACTTAAATGATGAATAAGAGGGTGTATAGACCATGTTCACAATATACACAATTGGGTGCCTAGGGAAACCACACAATGGGGGCGAGGAATTGGAAATGATGGATGTGTTTGAAAATGTGTTTCTGGGTGCTAACTTCAGTATTATATGGTTAAAATTAGGTTTTGGAATGTATTTTCATGTTGAGAAAATTCATTAAATATATTGATGTGTTATAGATGATATGTTTCTACCATTATTGAATTAATAAACAAGAAAATTTATTTTCATTCACTATATTGAAGAAAATGAAATAACACCTAAGCCTCTTTATTTTCATTCCTAGGATTCCTTAAGTGATATTATATTTCTCCCACTCAAAGTAACTATTCAATCAATATAGATTGTCCATTCCTAGAAGGGACCCATCCATATATACATTGTAAATGAAAACATTCAAATTGCTAAACCAAACATATAAATTGTTAATGATCGACTTTGATTTCATCTAATGCTAAAACATAATGAAAAATGTTACCTCACCATCATGATCCAATTCCCCAACTAATGAATCAACTAGTCGTGGAGATAAACATTCTATGTGTAACCAAAAAATAGTGTATCCATGTATTAGATAGAGAGTGAGGAGATGAGTGCATTTGAATTATCAAAGCATGAATGTATATTCACATACATGAATGATAATGAAATGATTATTTGAAGACATAACATTCATAACATGATCCCCCATGTTTATTTTAATGAAAATTAAATATATTTTATTTAAATGGGTTCATAAAATATAACCCACCATTTTTTATATTAAATGAAGAGGAATACCTGGATAAATCACATATTTTAGTGAGTATGGTCGGTCATGTGATATCGCATAAACTAAATGGGTAACCATGAAGTAAATTCATTTTTACCATGATTCGCCTATTTTAAAGGTTCATCCTATGTTCTTCAGGTATTTTATAGTTTCTCATGTTCATGATTATACCAGGATTCTAAAATGACTATCATATTTGATAGAGATGTTTTACTTCATGTATAAAGAGTTAAGACAGTGATTTAGAGTATTATGGATGATGCATAGTATTTATTTACCATGTAAATAAATCAAAGATTTCAATGTACCCATGAATTACTTAATTCATGATAATTTATTTCTTTTATTTATAGGATAATAAAATATAAGGATTCATTTACTACATGATGAATAAATAGAACAACTGAATTATGTGGATAAATATTATGAGGAGCTATAGAATGTTGTCATATTAATTAACAAGCAATTTATGGAAAATTAGAAAGGGTTTTAAATAATTAAATAAATACTATAATAATTAGGATTTAATTAATTTTGTGTGATTATAAAATTACTCCAATATTTCAAGGAATAGTACCATAATACATGATCATTATTTATATGGAAAATAATTAGACACAATATTTTATTATTTTAAGAAATGCATTAAAGGAAAATAATTATTGAACCTTTGAGTTATTTTATTGAAAGTTAATAATTAATAAATAGTTGAGGATATTTAGTATGGGATTATTTCTATTATAAATGGATAAATATTTTTATATTTATTCACCTAATATAGAAATAATAAAATTACCTCCTATTAATAATCATGGTAGATCAATAAATAAGGGAAAAAATGTAAGATAAGTATTCTCTGATTATATAGATTATATTTGGGGTGTATATATTGATGGTGGTGGGGAAGAAAATAATTTTCAATAATTAGAAAATTTTATTAATATCATTCATTAATTGTGATGGAGTATTTTGAGAAATTTGGTAAAATCTTGTATTTTTCAGTGAAATATTTTTGGATACTATATGAACAATTTTCCAAACTAGGCACTAAGATAGTGTATGATTATGAGTTCCAATATTTTGGTAATATATGTTCGAAATATATTAAATATATTAAATATGAAATCCATATATTTTTCTAAAATAAGTTGAAGATTTCTTGAACGGAGTGTTGGGTCAAAATACTAAGGGCAACATTGAGTTGAGGATGTTGGTTTTACCCTAGGTGAAACCTAATATTTGTTAGCGTATGTCCATTGTAAATAATATATATTGGGCATGAAATTAAATAAATATATTAACATAATATTATATTTTATCATATTCAATGGGGAGACCTACTTTATCTTTAAATACTGGTTTAGGAATTTTTTCCTTAGGGTTTTCTGCTAAACCCTGGAGACCTTGGAACTATTGAAGGAGATAATTCTTGGTGAATGAAGATAGATCACGATCATATCATGGATCAATACACAAACGGAGTTAATTAATCTCATAAATTATAGAAATAAAACATTTATTTGACAATGATTAATCCAAAATCCATGCAGGGTGTTTGTTGTGATTGTATTTATTCCCCTTTATTGACTTTTATAATGAGCACGAACCAATCAATGAACAATATGATCCACGAGTCAGTCATCTTATGGGATATGTTATCTTAATTTCATTTAAGGAGAATAGCATTGCATGTGTTTATTTCATCGTTTTTATTATCATAGAAATGAATATAGATCATCATGAATATTGATCAATGTTTGTTTCCCTTGTTTGTTCTTAATATTTTTTCCCTGAGTTATTTTCTCTTTGAAGGGAATCTTTGTTTGGCTTGGGGCTCGAAATATACCGATAAATCATCATTGGGAACAATTTTATTTGTGTAATGATCCAAAATCATAGATTTTTCATTATCATGACATGTAGGTGCTGCGATGATGGAAGATTCAGCAAATCAGATAGTTTCAGATAACCAATTTTTATCTTCATTAGTGTTTTTCAATGTGTAATATGAAATTTCACGATGATCAATTGGTTGAATAGTTTTTTTATGGAACATGTTATTTAATTAATGAAGGGATATGATGATAGGGTATCCTAAATTCTCCTTTGAATCAATTATCGGATTATTATCCAAAGGATTGGCCAAATTAGCATGTAACAGATCTGATTGTTTGGAATTTTTATGTGCTACACAGGGTGTAAACAGAATATACACACTATGTAACCCTTTCAGGTTGAGATTCTAGGGTATTATCTCGAGTTAATGATGACATGGAATGTTACCCCTTTCATGTAGAACATGATCCATTCTATGTGACTCAACATGTACATCAGAGTGTACATGGACATAGGAAAATCTACACAACTAGATGGCACACCATGTACAAGTACATGAATGCATCTTGGTGTACACTTGATGGTACATGGATACAGACTTAGTACATGACCACATCCATGAGACACATGCATGATACATTGTTTCTATACATGTTGTGTACTCCTTCCATACACTGTATATATGGGGACTATACGTCATGTGAGTCTCTTCCACACATAAAAACATTGGGATAGATGGAAACACCTTATACACCATGTTAAAAGCTATGTACCCCCTTCAAGGGTTCTTTTGGATCTTCATTTTGTTATTTTGGATCCCTATAGGTTGATTAAGAAAACTTGGTCTATTACACCAAGGTTTTAGTGTGGCATTACATCCATATCACTGGATTGGGTTCTTCTATAGAGGTTGAGTCTTAGATAGATTTTTTTGTGTCCCTACATGATACTGGAGTTTGATCATATAGAATCATTTTCTCTATAGGTAGTGATTTTGGAATCTATGTGACCACCCTAAATAGAGAATATATCATTAATCTACTAGTCAATATGGGTTGTTTTTTTTATACTATTGAAATATGATCACCTACATATCGAGTTGATCCATATTTGGTTTGTGGTGTCCCCCAGTAGTTATAGGTGTTATCCCTTTATGTGTATCAAAGTCTTCTTACACCTATCAGAATTAATTTAGCAGGATCCGAGGAGCTATACAAATTGGTATAGTATCCCATGGTGAATCATGGCTCGTTGAGTGAGTTCTCTAGGAGCGATAATTCCGTAGAGAATAATCATATGGATGGTAGTGGCTTATGATCACTTGGTGGTGTGGTGTATCTCATGATTATATCTATATTATTCTATTATATATTCGTTGTTATATCTTTTATTGATCTAAATATATTTTTTGATTCATTTTTAGTGGTTTTTTGGAGTCCAACTAAGTATTGTTTTACTCACCCATGAATGACCTTTCATGTATGTGTCTTGTCTTATACAGACGAAGACCCTTTTAACGGTGTCCCGGGATGATATGGAGTGGATGGATCATAGTTTTAGCTTGATAGACCATGTTTTTTACTAGTACCTTTCATTTAAATTATTCATATCCATTGAAGTAGGTTGTAATTTTTACAGATTTTTGATGGGCTATTATTTGTACCTTTTTCTTTTTTATAATGTCTTATGTCATACTATGTTTTTGGATCAATTATGAATACATGCATTATATTATTTGTTTTACATTTCAATATTGTGTGGAATTAAATATGTGTTCATGTGTACAGGTAAATTAGGCTTATGCATCCCATTTTTTTGTATATTCTTACTCAGAACTAGTTTCTCACTCCTAACCTATTGGAGGCAGGATTAGGGTAATGCATGGTCATACCCCAGCAGTTTGAGTCATGACAGAGTGGTATCTGAGTATTGAATTATACTTTATGATCGATGCCAGTGTGTTTGGTTTGGGGAATTTTTTTTTACTATTTTGAGTTTGGGTTTCAGGATAGGGACTCCATTGTTGGTTCAGTGGCCAACTTATCTATACACAAGAACTCTAAACATAAGTGTTATAACTCGGTATAATTAAACATAGGTTTCATGGGAAAAAAATTTATACATGCATAAAATATGAATGATTGTGTTCTACATGTACTTATTTATCCATCTATCTAGATATACACTTTTTAACATAGTACATCTTGGTTACTTTCTGGATGCATAAACCCAGAGCACCACCTAATATTCCACTATGTGATCATGAGGATGATCCACCTAGTGATGAGGCATCAATATAGGGGAATTTATCAGAGATAGATCATCCCGGTGGTATAGTAGTGATACCACCACCAATTAAGTAGTAGTGAGAGATCAATTTTACAGCATAGGATGCACGTAGACTGAGTGTGTTGCTTGTGTTTTAGAGGTAGTGACCTCCCATGTTTCTAGTGAACTATTTCCCTTGGTGGATAAGTATTGTATAGAGGAATTCACTCATGTTTTTCTACTTGTGAGTACACCTACAAAAAAAATGTAAGTCCTTAAGTATAGTCATCTTCAGGGATATAATAGGAGATGATGGATGTTGGTTAGTTAGTAAAATAAAAAGATGACTCTCTCCTAGAATGATTTTGAGAATCTCTTTAGAGAGGAGTTCTATTTGGATATGTTGTGATCAGTATGAATTCGAAATCTATTTCATCTATAGTAGGAATGTATGAATATGGTGGAGTACTCAGTGAGGTTTTCAAATCTCTCATGATGCACCTTGGATATGTTGTAGGACCAATTAATTGAATCTAGGAACTTTGAGTAGGGATTGAGATTCTACATTAGTAGCTAAATCTTATCCCTTTTTCATTTCCACCTATGATGGGGTTCATTAGGAACCCTTGTTGGTGGGGATATTTCTAGGAGAAAATATATTGGAATTGCGAGATAGTAGTGGATACCTAGAACTATAGTCCTCAATAGTAGATAGCTGATAGTGGTCACTAGGATACAAGTGTGTCAGATGCTTAAGGAGGTATTCATAGGACTCATGGACAGTGGTGAAGGGATCTAGGGGTGTCTTGAATTAGCTATGGGAGAGGTAGTGTCTCTCTTGTGACATTTAAGGACATTTGTATTGAGAGTTTGTAACTTGTCACACAACTAATCATGATATGGTTGAGAAACCACCAAGATAGAGAAAAAGGAATAGTCAAGGTGGTCTGCAGGGTGGCAGATGTGGCTGAGTGGCCTACTATCCAGTATGAGGTGGTCTAAGGATAAACCTATTACCACCACCACCACCTCATGGTCCATGGTAGGCTCAAGGAGATAGTGGAAATGGGAGAAATCATATTATTTATATTGAAAAATAAGACCCATTGGCTCTACAGATGATACAATGTAAGATCCGTGTATTTTCTAATTTAAATGTAGTATTGATTCACATAGGTGATAGCCATTTTTTCCATACCACATCTCTGGTTTGAGACATGGAGATTTCGGCTAACCCACTGGCATGACCCTTGTAGTATGATAATCTGATTGGTGGTGACTAAATTATTGCATATTTATGCTGACAGTATGATTTGACACTTGTAGGCAAGAGTTTTGTATATTATTTCTTCATTAAAGAAATTAGGACATATGATGTCATCTTGTGTATGGACTGGATGTCCAAAGTACATTCCCAGAATGAATTTTTTAGGTATAGGTTTCTATTTTTCTTATTAATAGAATGGGGATCTCCTTTGGGGGAGAAAAGGAATCCTTGGTAGAGTATGAAGTGGTCAGGGTTAAGGGAGTGTAGATGAATACTCACTAGTTATCTAGCACGGCTCTTGGAGTAGTGGATGATTTTGGATCTTATATTCCTAGAGCAGGGGTGGAGCATGAGGATGTATTTGATGTTGACATACCATGTTTAATTCCCCGCCATGTTTAATTATATGTCTTGTGTGAGAATGGATTTGTGAGAGAAAGTTTTCCACCCAAGGTAGATTCTTTGTTGTCTTCCAAAAAGGGAGATGTGATCTTGAAGTTATGTGTATATTATTATCACTTGTATTAGGTGAATATGAATAATAAATTTCCACTACCAAGGAACAGAGACATATCTGGTCAGTTGAGAGGTTCGTGATGGTTGTTGGAGATTGACCTCACTTCAGGTTATCACCAGTTTCGAGTACGGGATGAGGATATATTGAGGAAGACATTCTGATATCTCTATGGTCGCAATGAACACTAGGTGATTCCATCCATAGTAACAAACTCCCTATTAGTGTTCAGGAGACTCATAAACTAGTTCATTTAACAATTATTATACTGATTTGTGGTAGTAATAATAGACATCATCCTAGATTATTTTGAATTTGAGGAGGAACACAAGAGACGACCGAGCATAGTCCTAGACGCACTCTGATTAGACTATATTAAAGAGAATATATCAAAGTGTTATTTTATCTTTCAAGAAGACTATTATCATGAACACATATTCTCTGAGGAAAGAGTGACATTAGACCCAGTGATGGTTGAGACAGTTAATTCTTGGGAACCACACCAATGTGTTATTGAGGTATAGAGTTTTCTTAAGTTATAAGGGTATTATCAGGGGTTTGTATCTGACTTCTCTTGAGTGGAAGCACTCATGATGACTTCATATAAAAATAGGCACCCATTAATGTGGAATAAAATGTTCCATAAATTATATCAATAGTTTAGACAATGGTTAACGAGATCTCCCAAATTATGACATCCAGATGTGGGTATCAAGTATATAGTGTTCTATGATTCCCAAGGGATTGGAATGGGTTGTGTTCTGATGCAAGGAAAAGTGTTTATTGATTATGTTTCATGTTATTCGAGACCACATGATAAGAACTAAGTGACCTGTGATCTTGTTCTATCATTCTTAGTCTTCACATTAAAGATGTACCGACACAACTTGATGGGCGATCAGTTTAAAAAAATTCTCTGAGCACATAAATCTAATGTGCATCTACTTGAAAAAGGATCTTTACTAGAGAACATGATAGGGTACCTCTAGGAAAATGCATTTTATATTTCACTAACTCCTGGGAAGTGAAAAATGGTGTCATAAACACTCATTTCATGATCATGTTCTCAGTTGATGGTTGAGGTGTTATAGTAGTTAGCCTTTTTGGAATTGTCCTTCATCGACCAGGACAACACTTCATATCTTCAGTTTATGGTTGTTACACCCCGTGATTTTATAGCATTCCATGTATTCTCATCAATGATATACCAACTATGGGAACTTACATACTTAGATATCCAATGGACATGCTATGGATTGATATTATGAAGGTGGGGAGCATGTTATCCTTTTCAAAGGATGCATAATGTAACCTATAATGTTGTGGGAGGTGGTGTTGCGGGACTTTCATTCATCCTAATTGGAGGTAAATCTAAGTGGGAAAATGATATACTAGGACCTATAATTTTCGTTTTGGTGGATACATATAAAGAACGGTGTTTCATAGTTTGTCTCTCCATGCCTCACTTGTCACCAAGTGAAGGCTGCATACTAGGTTCCAAGGGGTTTAACATAACCCCTTAAGGTGTTGGACGGTAACTAGGATGTGATATCCATGGATATAATTATGGTATTACCACATATATCTAGCAGATATGATTACATCTGGCTGATCGTATACTGAATCGCCAAGTCGGCCCGCTTCCTATACATTCAAGAGAAGAGTTCAGTAGAGAGCTTGGGATGCCTCAACTTCCATGAGATAGTCTAACATTATGGAGATACCTAGATGATCATCTCCAACCATGAATCTTATTTCACATATCATTTATGGAGGTTATTAAAGGATAATTTCAGGAATTGGAAGTGATTGAGCACAACGTTTCACCCCCAGACTGATAGTCTGACAGAGATGACCATTTAGGTCTTGCAGAAAATTAGGAAATATTTTATGGTGGACATGGCTATAGTTGTGAGGATCAACTACCCTTGTTGGAGTTTGTGTATAACAATGTCTATCATTCCCAAATTGGTATGGACCATTCGAAGCTCTATATGTGTGACCCTCAATGTCATCACATTATTGGACTAATTCAAGATAGTCATCACTCATGAGTTTGGAGTTGGTGTAATATACTACCTAGGAGGTGTACAACTTCTAAGAGTGGATGAATACTATAAATATCTATTAGAAATAATATATTAAAATAATAAAAATAACTCTGGAGTTCATGTAAGGACACAATGTGTTCTTGAGAGTCTCACCTCGATGTGTACTGAGAAGATTTGGTTACAACAACAAGTTATCTCCAAGATTCATTGTAACCTTCTTGATTATGGGGAGATATGGTGAGGTGGAATACCAATTAGATATACCACCTCTATTAGACTTGGTACATGACATATTATCTTTTTTTGTAGATGAGAAGGTATATTCATGACCTAACACACTTTATCAACAGGGGCGAGTTTCACATTTAGGATGGAACTCCCACTGCATAGTATATTGGGGAGGTCGAGGATCAACATAGGAGGACCCTATATCAGAGATATATTACCTTCTAGGTGTACGTTGGTAGCACAAGAATCATTTAGATAGAACATGGGAGAAGGAGGCTCACATTCATGATAAGTACCCACATCTCTTTTTGTATCCCTTGTTTTCACTTTTCAAGACATAAATCCATAAGGTGAGGAGAATATAATGTATTAGATTTTTATGAGTATTATTTTCGATATTATATCTTCTATTTTACAGAATAGGAACTAAAACAAAAAGAGATTTCAAGGCCTAGTGTTCTTGAAATAAATGTTTAAAATATATTAAATATAATAAATAACATTGACACATAGTTTTCCTAAAAAGTGGAATAACTCATGAATAGAATACTGGGTCCCAAATTCAAGGGGACCATTGATTTTAGAATGAGTTTTTTACCCTAGGTGTGACATAATATTTTTCAGCATTGTAAATTTTTTAAAATGTTGTCACATGAATGATACTACTAAAATACATTATCTTAAGAATTTATTTTATGTTGTTCAACGAGGAAAATTTATTCATCATTAAATATATGGTTGTTGATTTTTTCTCAAGGTTTACCACTAATCCATGTAGACATGGAGCTATTAGAGAAGATTTTTCTTGGAGGATAACGACAGATCGAGGATGGATCATGAATCATTATGTTAAAAGAGTCTTCATATTTCATCAATGACAGAAACGAAAACGTTCTATGACTATAATTGATCCAAACACCAGGTAGGGAATGTTTTTTATTGACTTTTTTTCTCATTCATGATTTTTATAGCGATAAAAAATTAATCCATTAACAGATTGATATGTGGTTTGGTCATCTTGCGGGATGGTTTAGATTAATCAGTTTTTGGGTGAGTTAGATTTTTATTATTAATTTATTCATTTGTATCCTCATGGATATGAATTACAATTTTCATGAACATCAATTGAGGTCCATTACTCTTGTTTTATATTATGCTTTTCTCCCTGGTTCATTGTTCACTGTGTGTGTTCTTTGTTATGTCTAGGGTTAGACATATTTTTGATCAATTTATTATTGTGAAGCTATTTCTTTTTATAATAGTCATAAATTGTAAATCTTGGATCACCATGACACGAATGTGGTGCGATGATAGAATCAAAAGAAAATTGGATGGTATTGGATACCCTATTCCATGTTTCTAGGTCTGTAATCAAGAAAGAAATGTTGATCCATTTTCCATATGGATTTAATAGTGACAGGTGTAGGATGATTATGGAGATTCTTAGAGGAGATAAAATCACGAATTCCATGATGAAACGATTATCGAATCAACAGATAAAGGATCAGTCTAAGGCACATGCAAATGATATGAACTTCTAGAATTTTCCAGGCTTGAGGTAGTGTAATCCAAATATACATGTCGTATTGGAACATCTTGTTGTGGCGCAATAGTTTTGGAAATAATTAAGGATCAAACAACTTATGAACCCTATCTCACGATCTATGGAACCTTTATTGTGGCTCGATACGTACTTTGGAGAGCACATTGATAAGGGAAAAAATACAATGAAAGATGGAATAATGTGTACTAGTATATATAAATAGATTGGTGTATATTATCCAATACACGAACATGACCATGGTACACAGACACAACCAGGTGACACAGTTAGGATACCTCGTGTCACTAAACACCATGAATTACTTCTAAATGTAGTGTTAGTAGAAACTACATGTCACGTGAGTTTCTTTCAAATGGGTGAGCATAGAGATTGTTGTAATAGTTGTGTCTCCCCTTCAAAATTTCTTGTGGAAAATCATTTTTCTTATTTTGGACTAGAATAGGTTGATTATATTCCATTTTTTCATTACCATGAGGGTATAATGAAACAATACATCCATATAACTATATTTTTATCCCTTCTAGAGGTCGAGTATTAGATAGTGTTTTTATTACCCCCTCTGAGACTGAAGTGTAATCATGTATCATCATCTGTTCCTTAGTTGGTGTTTATAGAATCCACATGACCTCATAGAGTAAGGTGTTGATCCTCCATCTAGTAAGCTATATCAATTGGGTTTTTTTTGTATCATTGAAATACAATCCCCTATATCATGGGTTGATCTATACTGGGTTCGTGGTGTCGCCTAGTAGTTATAGGAATGAACCCATAGTTATGTATCTGAGCCTTATTAGACATGTGATATTTAAATGGGTGAGTTCCAATGTGCTTTACCACTTTTTCGAGTGTCTACAATGATCAAGTGGCTCATGATGTGATTTCTCCCTCAATGACCATTGGTTTGAGAAGAATCAAGTGGAATGTGGTTTGTTATGACCTCCTAGTGGTGTGGATTCTATACTGAGTATATTTTGGCATTTTCATTATAAATTTATTATTATATATTGTATTGACATGACTATACTTGGTTCTTTGTGTGTAGTGTTTTTAGACTATCTGGTTATGTATTGTTTTACTCACCCCTGCAAGGGATTTTCGTATATGTGTAATGTCTTATATAGATGTCAACCCTTTCAATAGTTTCCTAGGATGATAAAGAGTGGGTGGAGTGTCAATGGAGCTTGAAATACTGAGGTGTATTACCTAGAGATTGAATTTTACATATACTTCATCCTAGGAGAAAGATGGACTCTTAATTTTTTGGTAGGTATTATATTTGGACCCTTTACTATTTTCAAAATGTGTGCTACCATACACTTCTATGGGATCATAGTTGTATGGATTAATTATTTCATTTTATTTACAATGAAGCATTTTGGGGGCATGGATTTGTGTGCATGTGTATGTGTTCATTAGGTTGTGGCCTTCCATTTACGGGATATAACATCTTATTGATGGTTTCCAGCCCCTAACCTATTGGAGGCGGTCTTAGGGTGGTTAGGAGTCGTACCTCGGCATGTTGGGTAATGAAAATTCATATATAGCATCATATTTAATACAAGAGGATTATAAATAATAAATTCTACAAGAAGTTGGAAATATGATCTCATGTAATTGAATAAGTTAATTTACATCAATAAACATAAAAAATATATTTCAATGTCAGCATGACTGTCAAAAAGAACTATTTATGATAATGAATAATTGTACTAAAAAAACATCATTTATTATTATCATGAAATACCATACTACAATCTATATCTACTTATCATTATATCAACATTTAAGATGGATCTTATATCTAGTGTGACAAAACAACTATTGGAGGGTATTGATTTTGGTTTCTAACAAATAATTAATGAACTGTAATTTATGTGTCCAAAATAATTTTGGCTTTATTATCTAAAATATTGCAACTGTTGGTTTCTTTAGTTGATAATTCATGTCTGGGTGTCTAACCAACATTTAAAGAAGTATGATTTTATACACTTTCTTATAAAAATTTTATTCTATAGAGTATTTTATAACTAATGAATAAGAGGTGGTGCTATGAGATAAAGATGATAGGATCCAGAAATTCAAAAAGTTTATGATTTATGGATAAAATACAATATATGATAAAAAAAGGAATAATTGATTGAATCATCCACTTATATATGATTTATCCATCTTGGTCTCTAAAAAAATAAACTGAATATTTTTCAAATATCATTTTCAAATTTCAAATTACTATTTTACAATCTAAGAAATTATTACCCAGAACATTTAAATGTGAAATGATTCAATTAGAAAAAAACCCAAATCATTATATGAACACCATCATTAATCCGTTTTTTTTAATAAAAATAACACATATTATGATAATTAATATTGAACATGTGAAAGTCTCTCAGGAATGAAATCATCTCGTCATCACATGTAGCTAATATGCCACTGGTGGTTTGGGATATAATAAATCATGTTATATGAACGTATGGAAATATATTATGATCTATTATAGATTCATTGGAAATTTACCATATTTTAATAAATTTGGTTAAAAAACTGTCAACTGAAGATCACCCAAATGCATCACCTTAGTATAAACTTATAGTTGCATCAATTCTATCTTTATAAACTCAATACACATTGCCTTCTTCAATGGACATGAAAATCCAATGACAATGATGTAATGAAAATATAAACCACCAATATTTATAATTAAATGAATTATTACCATATGATACATTGAATGAGAGTGATTAACTTCACACCATTGAGAAATGTTGCAGATGACTATCACATAGGGATAATACTTCTCCATAAAAATACTTCATTTAACAAATCATAATGATTAAAAATTAAAAATTAAATATGTTCTAGATATATTTCTTTATAGGGTATTCATTAGATTTTCTTTAACTCTAAATGAATAATTGTATAAACCAATGTCCCCATAACAAGAAAAAATTGAAAAAATGTCCTTTGTTAATCAAAGTAAGTGAAAAAGCGCATCTTCACTTCCAAATCAAAAAACAATATCTCATCCATTTCAGATAAATAAATCAATTTTTTTTTCTATTTCTTATTTTTGAAATAAAAAAACAATAATTTCATAGTACAATAACATATTCCTCACAAATAAACATAAAATTTCACTACCTAACACTGACTAATTCCACATCAATTTGAAGAGGATGGTACGAATGTTTCAGATAAACCTTTTTTGTCTATTTCTAATCATATGTGAATAATTTTTTAGCTCTCTAAACATTATTGGAACCCTTTAAAGAAAAATCATCCACATTGTTGCTAGATTTTATAAATATTTTACATAATTAAATATTCTACTAGTCATGTTACATCAAGGACTATTCTACATAGGAATGAACCTATCTCAAAACATCTATCAATACACCTATTATGGACACCTTGGGAATCCACCAACCACTTGGAAATGTGGTTGAACCACTCATCACCAATCAGAACAAACCTTTTTGTATTTTTTATGGAGAAACATTTAATGTATTTAAATTCAATCAATCCCCAAAATTTGGACACCCTCACACAGTGGGGGATTTAGTTTCTTAATCAACAATGTTATGGGAGTAAAATCTCCCTTGATACTTTGAAAAAACACTAAATATAGGATAACAACAAAACAGACTACTTCACTAGATAGAGACTATAATCCTTGAGTATATTATCATCCTACATTATAATAATATACCATTACCTCACTATAAACTATATTGCTTAAATCATTATAAATATTGATTGAAAACAATGAAATGAATGCTATTTTATTCTTCAGTCACCTCCAATTGATTTCCAAGGGCTTCCCTTAGGAAAAAATCTTTTCATGACTTCACTTTTACTTGAAATGAGTCCTGAAATATACTTCATGATCCAAATAATCCAACATTACCATTTGATAGGTAGTCATCTAAAAATTCAAATGTTCTATATTTTATCACCATAGAGATATTTTTTTATTACCCACAATTTTGGATATTTCCTCATATTATAAACTTAATAAAAACATTAAATAATAGAAACAATAACCATTCCTATCATTGTATTATAACCTTGTTTCTCATCACTTTCATGATGTAAAAAATATCATCAACTATAATGGTCATACTCAGTTAATCAAAGAATTTGTGTTGTATATGGATCCCTTATGTATATATTATCTTCCATACATTGGAATATCCCATTTTTTTATTTTATTCTCTAAATACATGACAATTATTTGGGATAGATAAATCAAATATAGAAAATTTAGAATAAGGATATTAAGGAATTTAAATTTAATTATATGTCATAAAAAATATTTTATAGTCACATTCATAGATTACAAACCTCAATCTATTTTGTCAACTATCAGTAATCTATATTTAAAAATCTCTACATGATGTGGAATTTGTGTGAGTTGATTTATGATTCATCCACATCATGATTCCTTCCCACTACTTCTCCTAAACCATAACTATATCCCTATAATGTCACTATGACAATGGATATAGTTTCTATAATATAACTATTATCATTATTATGGAAGCCTATCCACCACAAAACTCTTTATATCTCCATTGAGATCTATAACTTGTTACCTCCTCTATGAAAATATCTACACTAAATACTTTCTCAATGAATCAAATGTAGATGGGGATACATGGTAGAACTACCACCACCTAATTCCCCAAATTGAATGTTTAAAAAAATATTTATACTGAAAAAATATGTAACAAATCACGGTACATGAGTATCAAAATAGGTTTATAGAATTAATGGATATGTGGATAAAGTTATGCTACGCTTTGATGTGTTCATTATATCTCAGATTTGATCCATCATGTCATTATATAGAACCATATCCTAAATAAGGGGAAATATCTACCTTTTATTTTTAACTATCATGACATTGACAAAAAAATTCTTCCACTAATTGGTTTTATTTGTATGTGAATATTTTCAAAAATATTTTATATCAATTTATTGGGTGACAAAACTAGAAAGATAGTTGAGTCGCTAAATCCAACTAACCATCTAAAAAATTATATTAGGGGAATAATAGAGTCTTTTTAAACTCTGTTAATTGATTTCCCATATAAATAACTATATATATTTGGTATCACTAAACTCGGTGGTAAAAAACATATGATATATAATGTATGAATTAAGTTGAATATGTATCTATATAGGGGAATAGACTTCCCTACACCATGTTATAGAATCAGCACATCATTTCTAAATAGATTAGAGGTGTGGGGCTCAAGGATTTCCAAAAAATCATGAATCCCTACATATATAATATATGGTTAGGTATGGGTGAAATGCATCATTTTATTTGATGATATAATAATAGTTAAATAATATCATATCGATTTGAACAAATTTGGAAACAAATTATAATAATTAATCACTACATTATATATATCCCATCTTAATTAAACCCTGCAAATAATTATTCAGAGTTTTAGTCATATAGTATATTATCATAGTATAGGTGAAAACATATGTTGGATACCCCAAAATAACCATCTTCTATGGGTATAAAATCAACTCGAAAAAATTTCATGAAAATTTTTTAGTTACTCATTCCATATCCTACAAGACTATTTACTCCATGACTCAATACCTTGGACTCAGTCTCCCCTTAAAAAATTAAAAAACAACAAATCTATATAATGTATAACTAATAGGGGGTATAAAACTAGTTATTATGGTGTTGAATTAACATCTATATGACATAAAATATTAATTTTCGATAATTTATTTTATTTGGAAATTAAAAATGCGAAAGAATTTTTATTATTATTGTCCATATTAATGTGATCCAAATTCAACTTTTCAAAATCTCAACATGAGTGTATTGTCAAAAAATTAATGGTTATCTGAATCTTTAAAAGAGTCATGTATTTTTAAAACTTGGTCTTTAACCTTTATAGGGATAGCCAAGGGCCTACATTTTTCTCACTTTGATAGAGAATCCCTAAACTCCCATTTTAAGTTATGTAAGAACCAATATTTACATTATCTATATAATGGAACAAAATAATAGTGTAAATTTTACCAAATATGTATCAACTAAATATACCATTATCAACATTAGCATCACCTAGAAAATAATATCCTTCTATTGTATAAAAAAACATAATCCAAAAATTTCAGAAAAAAACATTATAAAAATGATTATGCACAATAAAACAAATAAAACTATGTATCTTTGAGTGATAAGGTAGTAAAGAATAATTCCAAAACAATGTTTTAGAACAATGAGTTTTATCAAAGGGTTTTACATTGATGATTGAAAAATATTCAAACTTGGGATAGTTTGAAAATCCTCAAACTCTATTATATTTATCCATATTGAATATATTTTAACATTGTTTCATATTACCCAATAACCATCATAATATTATATAAATCAGTTCATTTTATCTAAAAATAAATTATAATTTTCTTCTAATAATCTACTTTAATGTTGTACAGTGAAAACTTATCATAAAATAATCCATGTGTATTCTCCATTATGTATCTAGAAAATAATATTCACATGGATCCAATTGGATAATCTGAAACATTAATTTAATGTAATGTTTAACTCATTTGAATGATTTGAAAAATAAAAAAATATAATTTTCAATGTATTATCTACATAATCAACTGAGATAAATTCATTATATATCAAATGATTCAAATTTGAAACTAGTGAATTTTGAAGATGACATTCTTAAAATAAATGATGTTTAATTTATTGATATTATAATTAAATTTCTATAGAAAGTATCCAAAATAAATTTAAAACTAATTGAAATAATTATTTTTTAATTATATAAAAACTAAATAAAGGAGAAAATTTTTAAAAATATGATGTAAATTGATACCTTATATGATATATATATATATATATAATATTGTTGTAAAACATTCTAAAATTAAACCATTGATGCATGGGAAAGAATAATTTTTCAATAAGTATATATATTTTTTATAATAACAATTTTTTAGAATCATGAATTAGTGTAAGAATACTTTTATAATTCATTATAAAAAATTTATTTTATAAGCATAATTTTATTTCAATATCATTACTACATTTATATAAAATTGGGTATGAATCATATCAAACATTAGGATGAATTGTGTAAAATTAAACTCAATAATGAAGAACAACTGTCTAACCATCATCTTATATTTTATAAGACTCATCAAATGGGTTGGATTGTTTGTGAAATCATTGTCATATGATGAATATACATCATTATATGTCATGTAAATATCAATCTACTAAAGAATAAGAATTATTTTGTAATTCATAAATACCATTATCTATAGATTAATAAGTGTCAATATTGATTTATATACACCTAAATATCAATACAAGTCGCATATATTTAATTTAAGTAACAACTACATAACTCCTGTAAAACCTAAAATACTCAATTATGAAAATATAATTGCATGACTTACTGAAAAACTCATACTAAATTGGTAGTTTCTCTTAAATGAGTTTAAAAGACACATTAGAAACAAGAATAACAATCCCACATAAATTTATTGTAAGAATATTAAATTTAATAATTAATATAAGCATAAAATTAATTTAATTACTCATGTTATAGGGAATGAAATAAATTATTTTTATTATAGTAATATAATTATTTATAATTTTTAGGGGCCATTAGGAAATCAACCATTTTAAAAAATTAGAATACCAAATATAATTTCTTTAATATATCTACCATTTTCAAATAATCAAAAATATTAGATGAAATAACTATTTAAAAACATATCATTCTATTTAACCAAAAATAAAATTAATCATATTATAAAACATCTCACCCCAATTTGAAATAGTCTTTCACTATTTTTGGAAATTATTTTTATGTAAAATATTATACGTTGGATACAATAGATAACTATATAGTGATAAATAATATTCTACTAATGTTAATACTAGCAATTAAAATTTAAATATTTAAATTTAAGCATCATAATAATAGTATCTTAAATAAATATAAAAATATATATCCATGGTTTTGAAGTAACTAAGTATTTAAACATGAAATATCCATAAATCTATATATTCTAAGCACATATATAAGTAATTTATATTCAATGATATAAGATATTTAATAAAATTATTTTAAATCTATGTATTTATAACATATTTTTTATTCAATAAAATTCTACATATTTGGAACTCTATATGATTATAAATTAAAATATACATAGATTAATTAGTTAAAATTCATTTTAAAAATTCTCAAAATACCACAACAATCCCTGAAAAATTGTGAAAATATATAATAAATTATGAAAAATATATGTAATGATTCATTTAATAACCAAAATTGATTTCATTTTTTAATTAAAAATTGATTATAACTGATTCATTGTACACATGGGTTTTATGAATGAGAATAAAAATAATGACATAAAAAGATAAATTTCCATCATATTAAACATTATTATGGACTAAAAAATTAATCATGTCAAATAATGATTAATTTAAAATTAATATTTATTACATGATGCTTGGTTCTGATGGTAAAATGATTTTATTCTTGATGTAGCACTTATTTTCAACTAATATATTTTGAAAAATACTTTAAAAAATATATTTTTTTAGTATCCCATCATGCCATCTTCATATTTTTATTTTACAATCATAGTTAAACTAATTTTATTAGTAAAATAATATGAAATTTTATCATTAGTAGGAATATATTTAAATAGAATTTCACCATTTTATGAATGGTCTCCAATAAATTTATAATTAAATTATATAAAAATTTTGATCAATTTGTTAAATTCTTTCTGATATTTAAATAGAAGAAATATTATCATATAATATTTACATCATTTCAAATAAAATATCAAGTTTAGATAATTTAGTGTTAATAAAAATGGATTCAGAATTAAAAAATTGTATAGGAATATCTTCTCCATATAAACTTTATAGCAACAAAAATTACTTCTTATAACACTGATTTAATAATATTTTCCCTTCAAAATGAACCATAATACTTGCACCTTTTTAATCTATTTGATAGCCACCGGTATTATATTGTATCTATGTTATCTACTAAAAATTATTTGATAAGAGATAAAATAATACTATTTTAATTAATTTTACACATATTTGATTATTATTTTTAATTATTTTGAATTTTTTTCAATACGATTAATTTGAAATCATTAATAAATAGATATAGTAATCATTAAATTAGTACTACAAGGAGTAAAATATAATAATATATCAAGTGTAAATCTCAATGAATTATTATAAAATAATTTAAAACTCAT
The DNA here is from genome assembly GCA_963277665.1 of Viscum album. NCBI lineage: Eukaryota > Viridiplantae > Streptophyta > Magnoliopsida > Santalales > Viscaceae > Viscum > Viscum album. The sequence goes on along the minus strand of OY728164.1, from coordinate 1,474,752,904 downwards.
AATCAATCAATTTAATTTATTTATTTAGAGAATAGATTGATATTTTAAAAGAATCTAGGTAATATCTCTAAACTACTTATTTATCATATTTATATTGTTTTAAAAACAGGTTATAATTATTTTTAATATTTTTAAGGGAAGGGATGAATACTTATTATTAAATGTGTTTATTAAATTATATAGTATTAGTTATTTAAATTTATAAAGTAAATTATCATGTCAATAATCATATATAATTTCATCCAAAAATATTTTAACAATTATGTATTATTTAGAATTTTTCTTTACAAAAATGTATGATCTATTTAAGACCCAAAAAATTCTAAAAGAATAAAATTATATTAAATATTGTTTATAACATAAAACACCATGTGCAGATTAGAATATAAAATCATGATACTTTTTAATATATTTACAATTTTAAATAAATTAAATCTATTATATACGTTAAAATTTACAAAAAACTAAGTTAGTCTGTGTTACAAAAAGGCTTAATTTTTATATATTATTATTATTATTATTATTGTTTAAAATTATATTATAACCTTTAAAATAAGGGCTTGGCGGGGGCCCCAGTGGGAGACGAGCGTTACCCTTACACACGTTTTTCCCCACCGTTGGTGGTGGAGTGGTAAGGGCTTGGGGGGGTGAGGGGCAGGTCGTGGGGTCAAGTCCCCGGGATTGCAATTTACATGTAATTTTCTTATTTTTGTGTGTGTCTGTTTCGCGGTTGTACCCAATTTATATATAAATTGGTGGTAGTTAAATGGATTAAATTACATATGAAAACGCATTATCTAATTCACTCGATAAAAATTAATTTTAAATTAATATAAAACCACTCGAATATAATGGAAATTATTTTATAAAAAAATAATGTAGGAAATGTGTTTTAACATAACCAATTAGATTAATTAATATTACTGTATCATATTAATGTTATTTATATATATATTCAATTAAGTGTTTTTACATTACTAAAATATATTTGATACACATTTTATAATAAATTATCTAATTTTACGTATAAAAAGTTGTATTTTTCTAAAGGCATTTTTGAAATTTTTAATGGAGCACTATTTAAAATTATATTTAAAATATAAATAAATTTAAATTATATAAATTATAAATATATTAAAAAAATTTATGTTATTTTAGTCAAAATTATTATGAATTTTTATATAAAATAATTTCAAAGTTTTGAACAATATCACTTTAAAAACCTGATTTTTCATCACTTCTACTTGAATAATTTTAAATTAAACTATTCCATTTATATGTGTGGAATTTAGAAACATTTATTCCATATCTAGAATCAAAATAATTTATAACTTTTGATAAGGTCAAATTAATTTTTTACCAAAATCATTAGCATAAAAATCTACTATAAATTACAATGATATTGTTAAAAATTAGTTTACATAGTGTTTAATCTTACATGTTAAGGTGTGTAAATCAGAAAAAATGGCCCAATAAATTTTTAATTACATAATTTAAACATATCTCATATTTTATCTAAAATATAACATTATTGGAGTACCATGAATAAATGGATACCTCCCAATAGTTTTTACTTTTACATATTTTCAATAATTCCACACCAATCCACTATAATAGGGATCTCGATCCAATCCCTCATTAACGAAATCCAAACCATTTTTATTATACTAAACACCCCTGATTAAAATAAAAACATACTTAAACTCATTATAGAAGCTTTAGATTGTGAAAAAATAAATCCTTTGATGGTTTTACTAAAAACATAAGGAGGAAACCTAATGAAGAGGTGTTATTTTTCAAAACTCATTATTTTTTTTCACATATCTAACTCCTCCAATTATTATTATACAGTGGTTATATAATAAAATAAATACAATAAATATAATTTTATTTTTTATTTTAAGGTTACAACCTAAAAAATCACACACTACTATCAAATGTTTTATAAAATAATAATTTGTTTGAATGATGGACAACCACCTCACAAATCGGTGTCTTTAGTTTTTAAATTACTACATATAATGGTTGGGAATAATGATGTAAATACTCTATATATATTTTATATTTGATATATATTATTTTATTAATTTTATATAATTATTATATAACACATACCATCATTCTATCCATTTTTTGCGAATAATATAATTGTGTTCACGTGTAGAGTGGATTACCACCATGTGAAGCTATGTAATTAGTTGACACTTTAAATAGAATGTAATAAAGAGGGATTTAAAAAACATACTTGATATATATGACATAAATATTTCACTATAATTAATGTTTATATATACAATTTAATTTTATGTCTTTTAAAAATATTAGAGAATTGAAGTAGTGTTTATGCCTACATTTGACCAACCATCTCCAAGAATAGTGAATTTCATTTTCCATAACTAAATTTTATGGATTATTATAAATAAATATATAGTAAATATTTACTATATCTATTTTTTTAATTTTAGATTTTATAAAATCATGATATAAATTTTAGAGAATTAATATCAATACAAAACATACCCAAAAAACAATGCATTTAACACATAAAACCAGGAAAATAATGAATGATTATTAAAAAATGGGGGATAAGGTGTTATAAAAGGATAAAATATGATTTTATAAATATTAATATGGTTGTTTTATAATTTAGTAACAATTGTAAAGCAATTTGACAAGATTTAATTGGTTTTCGACCAAAATGAAGTGTGTGGTAATAGATTTTGTCTCAATTTACATATAATTGAGACTTAGTTTTTTATATTCACCAGCTAAAATTTATGTGGTGTAAATACTAACCTAATGACATGTAAAACCACAAATACATCATTATTCATGGAATTGTATGTTTCAATTTGAAATATTCCATCTAAGGAGATTTTATTTGAAATTTACCAAGTGATAATGTTTTTGTGATGTCTTTTTTGATTGCCATCTTAGTCTTGATGAAATCACATTTTTGTAATAATTTTTCATCAGTCATTAAATTTATCATATATATATATATATATATAATTGTGAGATAATAATAATTATTTCCTAAAATTTATACATTTTTTACATATATTGTGAAATGTAATGTAATTTGATTTACTAGGTATAAATTTATAATTATGTATCCTTTAGTCAATTTTAAATTTTGGAAAGCCACATTGTAAAATAATTTAAATCAATTAATCAATATATAATGAATGCCTAGTTATTCAATAAAATTTTCGGGTGCAAGTTAATGAAATCCCCTTCATGCATCAGTTGTCTTAAGAGATGAATTAGTTGACCAAATCAGATGGAGTTTTACACAATATGTTTTGTATATATTATGAAAAGATTTTGACAATAAATCTATCATGTTCCTAGGAAACATAGAATCTGATAATTAGTCAATACCATCATAATATTTTGTTATTATTATCTATGATATTTTCACTATGTCAAAATCCATGGAGGCATTCTATTCTCAGTTTATTTGTTAAATTGATTGGTTTTCGTTTATTTACCTTTCTATATTGATTATGATTTATACAATTATTTAAATGGATTGTGTGTTCAGTTATTTACCTTGACATATTGAATATACTGATTGGTTCATTATTTCATCTACAATATTCTACACTAACAAAAAATTTGAGCTCCCCCAATTTTTTTTCATTACCTTTGATATGAATATGATTTCATTGAAAGGGTTTCAAAGATTATGATATATTACTTTTGTTCTAATTTATTTTCTTTTCCAAATGTAAAATTAGTTTTATATATGTAATATGGTTTATATAAATATATAAATTTTGTAGTCCTTTGGGATTTTAATCTTGTATCTTTTCCAATGTAATTATAGCAGTCACTTGTTTTGGTATTATGTGATTAGGGACATTATATTTGGTATCCATATATTTTTATTAGACGTATTGGATATTAGATATAGGAAAACATTGATTAGGTAATATAAAAAAATATTTTTCATTTCTGTTATGTACATAAGAACATCCTATGATTTTTTAATATAGATATTTTTTGGTTTATATTAGTATTATATCCATGTATTGGTATTCCACGTGGACATGGTTATGACACATAAATACCATGGTATAATTACTCTGAAAAATATGTATAGGACCTAACTCAGGCATATTTTGGTACATTAAAATGGGTCTCACTGCAAACCATGTTTGAAACACCTAGGGGATACACTCTGGAAAAATCATAATATTTTGACAAACAATTGTAAATGATTTCAAATTAAGGATATCCCCAAAGAGATAATGATTATGATTTTGAGATTATCTATGGATAAATTTTTTTTCTATATGATTATTATCTCACTTATCTTTGGATTAAAAATAATGTTACATTATCTTGGGATTTAATATAATTTATTATATTATATATAAATGTATCTTGGACTAAATAATGGTATCAATACTCCTGTAAAATATAGAGGTTTCCCTACTGAGTAAGTTGATATAGCTGGTATTAGAACTGAACATGTTTTGAATATATTAGGAAAGCATAATCATGTTATGACAAATAACCTTTCTAATATGGATAAACATATTCCATAAAAATACTATCCTATATAAATGCAAATAAATGAAAAGGAAATGGTCAAACATTTGTTTCATTACCTTAATGGATATGTTGATAAATAGTGGTTGTTCATCTAGAATTCTTTGAAGGAATAATAAATGAAATTCCTGTAATGGAAATCATTTAAAGATATATTATTCGATAAATAATTACCACATGAAAAACAAACTGATATGAAGAGATTTTTTCCCTTATGGAAAAAGGAATAATAAATTATTGTGAACTATGGATTTTTATTTTTCATGTTTATATTGGTAAGATACTGATTACATATGAAACATGGAGTGTATGCTTGACCATTTATTTAACGTGACTAAGCCAATTCTATAAAGTATGTTACTCTCCCAAAAAATATCATTATATGATAAAATATTTTAATGATACATCAAAAAATATAAGGAATTATCCAAATCATACATATTCAAATGGAACTAAGTGAAAAATCTGTCAGATAAGAACCTATAGAAGGTGATTGTTTTAATGATGAATAAGGGAATAAAGAAATTAACACTGTTTGAAAACTATAGAAAATATTCCAACAAATCACTTGAAGGGATTTGGATTCATTTATTTGTGTTGAGAAAATGGTCATCATTTTAAATAATACAAGGGTAAAATGGAAAATGCATATATTAACTATTTCAACATTATGTTTACAGAAATAGTGAAAATGATTTTTTTGAGTATCAAGGGAAAATAACTTAGAAGATGCTAAGGGATCAAGGTTAGGAATATTCTATTAATACTACAGAAGCTGAATGACTAATATTATTATGTTTGGATAACGAAAATATGTGGTAAATGTATTTTATTTATGATTCTCTCACCATAAAATATATAAGGATTTTGGTGTATTACAATTTAATTATGGATTTAAAAATTTTTGGTAAATGGTACTGATGAATAAAAAATGATTCGATGCATGTTGAATATCTTGGAAAATCACATGATTGAGGGAAATATAACCATTAATATTTTCTTGATGATTTGATAATGACGATGGGATAAATACATGATTTATATGGATAATTAAATTATTCTATGATGAATACCTTGGAAATATTAATGATTTTTGAACAATGTGTATTAAGATAGCATTGATGGAGTTAAAATTATTTTTGTATTTAAGGAATATATCCAATAATTTTTTTTTAAATTATGTAATAAAGAATAATTACTATTTTCAATAAGGTTTTATGTTAAGTTGGGTAATTACCATTATTCAAGAGAATACATGATGAAGGTGTCCCCATGTTTGGTATGTGATGGTTTTGATCTATTTCATATTTTTTTGTTTAATAATAGGTTCATTTTTAAATTTATTGACCTTATAAATATTAGATATTGACATTTTAGAAGGAACATAAGGTTAAATTTTTATGAAATAGTTTCAGTGGATCATTAACAAATATTTTAGAGATTAATGTTTTTAGTTCAATATATGATGAAACCTTTACTAAGTGATTAAATAGAAATATTTCAAGGAACAACCAAAGTATATAATATTTATTATGAAATATAAACATATCAAGTAAGTGTATTTAATCATATTCATAGATGCTAAAATAATTCAACAAATATAGGAAAACAGTTGCAAAACAAAATTTTATTCCTATTATCATCAATTTTTATGATATCAATGAAATTTTTCATGACTCTGGTTTATGGAATTGTGGTAATTAACATTAACTAAAACATGTTCTTTATCAGTATACCTCAATATCTGACTAATAGTTTTCTCTACCATGTTTATATATTCATTTCCCACCTATGATCGCATATCTGGAACCCTAAAAATGTGATTATTCTAGATGTATTTTCTACTTCCATTCCCTCTTATTAAGTGGGTATTTCATTAAACATTTTCTATGTGAGTTTTAAAAATTAAAATTTTAATAAACTCCCTTAAATTTCTACGATCGTGACTAAATTGAGATCATGCAATTTATTTATGGTCTGGATAATGGAGCACCGTGAAAATTTTAAAAAAAATTACATTATATTTTATAACGTTTATGACACCAAACAATAAAAAAACAATGGAATATAAAATCCAAATACACTAAAATATATTTAAAATTTTAAATAGATCCATTCTAAAATATATCTTTCAATTCTCATAAAACATAACTATTTTTGTTACACATAATAACGACTTTCATTGATATCTTGTGTTACACTCAAGCCTGAGTTTTACCGAAAACTATTAATATTATTATATAAATTCAAAATTATCTCTTAAACTTTAATGAAATATGGTTGAATGTTAATAATACTATTAGACCATGTATTAAAATATATTTTTCAATTCACTATTTACAAATTTATTATAAATGACTACAAAAGAAAATCAAATATAAAGGAAATGTTTTTATAAACAAACATTCTTTTTGTATAAAAGGAATTTTAAATTAATAATTTATATTTAATTAGTATTGATGGATGAACTTAATAAAATTTATATATACAATCAATATTGTTTTAAAAAAATTCATCCATAAAATTTATAGGAATAATATATGAACAAATCTAATTTTATGCTTAAAAAGCATTATTTTTTTAATGGTCGTTCTAAAACCTTTTCATGGAGAAATTGTTTTAAAACTAAATTTTGATAGTTTTATAAATATTAATTTAACAACTAAACATAATTATTTAAATTTAAATTTTATAATTATCATAGAGTGATTTTTTTTTCTATTTCTCTAAGATGTTTCATTTTCTGATAAATAATAAAAAATAATAAATATAATTCAAAATTGATTTCACATATAAAAAACTTATAATGTTATGATATATTTTAAATTTAATTTAATGTTAAATTAGATCACATGAAATTCTACAAAACCAAATTATTCTATTTAATTAATTTTATTGTTCAAGTTCATATAATAATCTTCACGTTTTTGATCATTTTCACTCTAAAACCCATCTTTGTAATCACATCAATAGAATAAATTTAAAATTTTATTATGTCACTTATATTAGGAGAATTAGAAAAAATAGATTCCAAATATAGAATTATTATAATTAATATTTTCTAATAAATTAAAATAATTGTTTGACTAATGTTATTAGAAAAAAAGTTAACATTAATCACTATGAATCAGATAAAAAAGAGATTACTTAGTGGTTAATCTGAAAAGATATTGTGTGTAAATGACCCAAAACATATCCAAAAAACCATTTTCTATAAATTTTTGAACAATATAACATATCTTATAAGAAATGGTACATTAATGGAGTCATATTAAGAAAGGTAGACTTCCTAGTAGTGTTTATTTATTTTTATTTACATGAATGACACTCCTTATCCACTATAAAAGGGCACTCACTCCCATAACTTATTCACACATACCAAGAAATATAGATCATCCAACCCATATAAAATTCACATAGAAAACTTCCTTCAACTCATCCAAAAAAATATATTTTGGGATGAAATAAATCATTCAATTGTTCTATGCGAACCTGAATAGGTAACACAATGAAGAAAATATGTTATTCAAAAAATGTTCTTTTTTCTCCTTTTTAACATCATGAAATTATTATTATTCAATGATAATTCAATGAATTTTTTATCTAAAATGTAATTATATTTTCTATATTATTTTGATGACCTAAAACATCACATGCATCCATCAAATGGGTATTTAAATCATTGATCATGTGTACAACAAACTATCATCTTGTGATCCGGTGCCATTCTAATTTCCATTACCACCTATCAAGGTAGGAAAAAATGATGGATGAAATTTTAATATATTATATTTATGATATTTATTAATTATTTATACTTCTTAAATTATTATATAATAAATATCTTCAGGATTTCCAATTTTAAAGAATATGATAACTTTATTCATGTATACGCCATACTACAACCTTGTGAAGTGATGTGATTCATTAACACTATAAATGTAATGTATTAAGGATTAGTTAAATAAATAGTGGGAAAAAATCCCTCAAGGTGTTATCCTGGTGTTTTTGGGTGATTATGTTCATTGAAAATGCAATATGACCTTGAACCAGTATGGATGGTGTTTGACGAAGCATGTGTTTAAGGTGGAACAATTTCCCAGAAACTTGTCCATAGACAATGAATAATAGTTTTAAAACTACAAAGAGAGTGTATAGAATGATTATGGATAGCATTAAAATATGTATTTTTGTATAGTAGGGCTATTCAGACCGCAATGGTTGAAAAAGGAATCACAAATGGAAAAAAGTTTTTTGGGAGGATTATAGATTGAATAAGGATTGAATATTTAGGGAGTATTGCCTTTTTCTAAAAGGAGTCTGTGATTTTTTAAACAAAAAAATATCTTCAACCACCAAATATAATTGCCACTGAAAATGGATAATGGCACTATGTGGATCCCATAGTGTAGTAAGTGGTTATGGATGTACCACATAAAATATTTCAGTGATTCAGATTAGTGGAATTTTCCGATCAAATTTTAAATATCAAGACCTCTAATAAGATAATTATAGAGAATTATTTTCATATGAATACATATTCATTCCTAGATGAATTTACAGAAGTATACAATAGTTTTTGAGGGATGATTCCACAAAAGTAGAAGAGTTCCACTGAGATAATCTACAAAAGAGGTTTTCTAGGCACTATTTCCCATAATAAAAAAGGTCCACAATGTTGAGTTGGTCTGTAGAGAGTCATCAATACTGGGATGATGAGTTGGTCCATGATGAAAATTAATTCCATTGAAGAAAATTATATGCACAAATAATGTAACATCCACATAATAATATGTGGTCCGCGAGGCACTCACACTACGTTGTGAAAGGAAGTTCACGGAGGAAGAAATTAAGTTCATCAATTAATAAAAGTAGTTTGAGGAATTAATTTCTAGAAGTTTATAGTATTTATAAATTGGATTTTATCTATAGTTGAAAATGATAAATCAATAGAGAATCTATCTACATTAAAGGATTTGTACATTAAGGAAACTGAAGGGACCTGTAATTCCATAAAGAGTTAGTGGATCCCTTTCAATAGAATTGAGAAAAATAATAGAAAGGCAGTGATCCATTCCACTAGTAGTGATCCATAGAAATAAAAAAATGTTATTTAACCTTGGGAAATTAGTAATATAGCACTAAATATTTTAAAGGTATTGAGCCTATGCATACATGTTATCTAGCCTGAACATTGAAATTTACAACTGTGCCTTATTGGGTTTGGTACACTAGAACATCGTCGTTACAGGGTTCTTCGATGTATCCCAATGAGAGTGAAACATGTAAAATTTTTATCTCATGTATTATTTAAATTCTGTTCATACATTTCAATGATAAAGAAATATAATATTGTTATTTTGAAAAACAAAACTACATCAAATGGGAAATTGTTTTAATATTTCATACCTTAATTCACCCACATATCTGGGTATTTAACATAGTTGGTATAACATAAACATATGTGATGTATATGACAGAAATATTTTAAATTTATTATAATATACATATATAACTTTTAATTTTCTTTTATGAATAATAATCAAAAATATAATCTATGTTAATGTGTATGTACAACATACCATCTCCTCGAACGGTGTATTTTGTATCTTATCACTATATTTTATGGATTAAAATAAATATTGATATAATGAATATAAATGATATTTCAATCATGGTTTATATTTGAGATAATATGCACTCATTATCTAAGAGTGGGAATAAAAAATAAAAAATTCAAAACATACTAACAAAATAAAGAAGATTAATACCCAAAACAATGAAAAATATGTAAGATTAATGACAAAAAATTGATAAGATTTTATAAAAGGATCATATACGATATTATAAATATTAATATGGTTCTGGTGTATATAAATAAATTTTTTAAAAACAATATATAGGAGTATAAATGGTGGTCAACCAAAAGTATGTTTATATTATGTGATTTCATATCAATTAACATTACATTGACAGTTAGGTGTTATTAATTCACAATTAACATTTATATGGTATATATACATTCCCATTGACATGTAGTATAATTTATACTAAATTCTTCATGGTTTTTTATGTTTCAATTTGAATTATTTCGAACACAGGAGTTTGATTTGAAAATTACCAAGTGATGATGTTATTGTGAAATATTTTGTCATTGTTAACTTTCTCTTGAAACAATCACTTTATTGTAATAATTTTTCATTTGTCATTTTATTTCTCATAAATTTTCACATTTTTGTGTTATAGATATTATTATTTCCTAAAACATATAATATTGTTATATATAGTGTTTACTTGGAATATTATTTGATTAACTGAGATAATTTTCAAAAATAAACATTCTTTACTCAATATAGATGTTAGATAGGGAAAATTATTGATAAATATAAATATATTATTTTATATATGTGTAATTAATTAGAAAATAAATACATAGGGTGGGGACTTGTTAATATAAGTCCCTCGAAGAATTTATTGTACCACAAAAGAATTAATTTTCTAAATCAGATTGGTTTTTACCCATTTTGTATTAAAGATCATTTTGGATTGACCATAATGGTAAATTTATAATGTACATGGGAAACATGATGCATGATAATTTATAATTTTCTTCATTTTTTATTCATCTATTATTATCCATGAGAGTTTCTCTTTGTAAAAATCTACTTGTACTTTTTATTCTTATTTTATTGATTATATTGGGTGGGTTTTAGTTATTTACCTTTTCATATTGATTTTGAATTATAAAAATATTTAAATGGAATGTATATGTAGTTATTTTCCTTTTCATATTGATTATTCTCATTGATTCATGACTTATTTTTCTATATTTAAACCTCACTGGTCATTTGATCTCATAATTAGTATTATTTTTCTTTCCAAATGATATGATGATGAATTATTGAAATGCGATTCATATATGTTGATCTTTTAAATTTGTTTTACATAATTTTATTTTCCAAATGTATAATGGGTATCATATATGTAATTTAATTATCAGAAACTTCTGAACTGTTAAACCATTTGGGAATTTAATATTTTATCTATGCGAATGTAATGGTTGCACTCATCAGTTCTGGGATTCTAGGATAAAGGTTGTTGCAATAAACACATCATTTTATTATGAAAAATTTATAAATGAAAATAGGATAATATTTCATACCTTTCTCCTTGAGCTTACATATTCTAAAAAAGTTTGTTAGATAAATTGAAAACATGATTTCAAAACATTTAGTTTTAAAAATTATTATTTTTGTCTCAAATATAAATCCTTATAGATATATCAATATATAAACACATATTTCACAAGTATTTAAAATAATTTGATACCATAAAAATATATATAATTTATTAATAACAAAATGTATAATAAATTATAAAACAATGAAAGAGATTTATTATAATATATCCATTATTCATGGAAATATGATTGTGTTATTAATATGTATTTATTTCATATAATATTCTAAAATCAATGGAATATATTTTTTATGATTTATGTTATACAAGATACATGAAATTCAACTTATTGTTCAACAAAATCAGAAACACTATATCTAGATAACTAATTAATATATTCTGGTATTGGTAAAATTTAATTTGAATTATTTAAATATTCATCAACATTAATTGGAATAAATTCTAAAATTAAATATGATTGACCACTAATGTTTCTAAATAAATTTATTTTTTATATAATTAAAATATGGTTTCTAATTATTTCTTCTCAATGATAATAATTATGAGTTTTCATAAATATTTAATAAGAGTGATTCTTTACCTCAACAAGTGCATTTTTATTTTTCTCCGACCACAACAATGTAAAAATATCTAAATATATCTTCAGGATTCTTAAAATAAATTTCTTTTAGTATTAAATAAATCCATACCACTTACCATTTAAAGAGTCTTCAAAAATCATGGATGATTTATTATAAGCTCTATTGGTTTCTCATGAGTTTTTATTACCGAAATATATACTATTATTGTGTTTTGGATCAAATAAATATACTAATTCTTCATTAGTAATAATTTATAATTTACATTTTAATAAACTAAAATACACATCACTTTGTTTTTTAACCATAAAATGTTCATAATTTATTTTATTAAAAATAATTTTGTAAGGAAACGTACATGGAAATAATATAATTTATCTGTCACTTCTATCCAAAAAATAAATGATTTTCTAAAAAACTTTAATGGGTTATGAGAAAATTGATGGCGTGTTACATATTTTCTTTCTATAACAGTATTTCTTTGGTTTCACACGTGATAAAAAATAATAATAATGACAAAAATATTTATTGAAATTTATGAATTATAGATTTATGAATGTACTTACCAAAAATCATAAAATATTAATTAATAAATAAAAATATTATTTCTGAAGAAACCTATAAAAAGTAATAAACATAGTTAAGTTTTAATATTTACGAGTAAGAATATATGTCATTGTAAATATAATAATGTAATAAAAAATAAAAAAAAGATTACATTTTTACCCATATACTAGCAATATATATTGGTCCAAACAAATTTTAATTTTTTCTTAATCTATCATTTACCTTATGAACATCATTGATAGTAATTAACAACCCTTTATAATATTTTCATTTTATGTGTGAGTAATAGAAGTAGGTTTTTCCCTCATTGATTTTAGATTCATAAGAACCTTATACTTTTTGGAATATTTATAAACTAGCTAAAAGTATTCACAGAAATTTTTGAAATGCATAAAGTTTATATTTGACACGAGAATGCTTAAAATTTAACATTGTTGATTAGTTTATTCAGAAAAATTAATATAATTTATTTTTTCCATTCAATTTATATAAAATAAGATTGATTGTTCCTTGTAAACCTTACTATTAAAAATAATATATTTTAAAATCATTCAATTATCAAATAATTGATTTCTAATAGATATGCTGAGTCCATATTCCCAATCATAAAAAATTCATTTACCTTAATAGAATGAGAAATTAACACATAAGAAATTCAACTATTTAAAAAAATTAATTTTCACCAATTTATAAATTAATTCCAACATTTCATTATTTAAATGATGTTTTTTTAAAGAACAATATTTTTTATAACGCACACATTTTAGGTACTAGTGTTCCATTTCATAAATATTAAGTCACATATCTAACAATGAATAATGTTGGAATGAAATTTCCAATGTAAACATGTTTTCAATCAAGTTAGTTAAACATTTATTAGGGAAATAATAATTTAAATAATTTATTAACAATTAATTTTGAAGATAAATACCAAGAAAAATATAATTTTTATCTACAAGAGATCAGGAAAATTTCAATGTATTTTTACTTTCATTGTTTCTTGTCATTGCACATTTTAAATAGGAAACCATTGAAACTAATCAGTTAGAAAGTTCAACAAAAATTATTTAATATATATTATATAATTGAATAAAATAACACTATGAAATTTTATGTTAATTTATTTGTTCAAACTTACCATCATATCATAACATACCATTACTTTAACAAATATGGACATATATATTTTTTCTCTTTTAATATTTTATCTCAGATTATCATTTTCATCTATACTAGAAGAAAATTTTATTTTTTGAGCTTCAATTGATCAATAAATAAAACCCTTGAATTTATGATTTCTCAATTTAACACATTCCAAATTAGTAAATATTATGACATTATGTTTATAGGTTTTATTACATTAATATTCATTCACCTCAAGGGTCACAATATTTTCTTCAACATGTTTATTATACTTCTTGTAGAATTTTGTGTGAATAATTGAATTTTTCATAAATATTATTCTATAATATTTATATTTTAACATAAAATTAATCTATTTGATTTTATTTAGATTTAGAATTATAATATTATTTTTAATGATCACTAAACTTATTTGAAGAGACAATATATCATAGGTTTTAATTTTTTTTCAAAACTAGATTCATCATTAGAATATGAGTGTTATTTACATATCTACTTCACAACAAGTTATTTCATCTAATTTTTCCCTCGTATTTTTGTTCTATTTATTCAGCTTTGAAAACTCTATTTTAATGTGTCATTTTCTTTTAAATTCAATTATAATATTATTTTTAATGTTAGAATATTAGAATTATAATATTATTTTTAATGATCACTAAACTTATTTGAAGAGACAATATATCATAGGTTTTAAATTTTTTTCAAAACTAGATTCATCATTAGAATATGAGTGTTATTTACATATCTACTTCACAACAAGTTATTTCATCTACTTTTTCCCTCGTATTTTTGTTCTATTTATTCAGCTTTGAAAACTCTATTTTAATGTGTCATTTTCTTTTAAATTCAATTTTTTTACTTCAAAAGAATCATTAGAATAAAAATTACCTTTTTTTATTCTTCAATGACCATATATGGAATAATCTAATTATTTTGTTTCCTATATATCAATTCATTCTCATGTAATATAAATTAGTGACATGGAAAACATTATCATTACCATACCCATATAAATTATAATCATATGAGTGATAATGAACATTTATTTTTTACGTAAAAGAATTTCCATTCAAGTTATCTGATTCTTTTTAAACTATTAATATCAATTTTATTCATATTTAAATAATTATTCATTAACTTTATTTCAATTATATTAATTAAAATTATTTCTTCCATAAACTTCAACATTCATATGTTTTATGACCCAACCCAATAAGATGCAAGCCACAACTACCCCAAGTGTGCCTCACGAGGTCAAGGGTGGTGAGATGTGAAAAAACGCTTAACTAATATGGGTAGCCTTTTCATAATGTTCCTATATGCACACAACCAACCATATCCAAGTAGAAATATAGAGGAATAATAATAAAAATATTCAATATCTATAGAAAAAACCATGTATGTAAAGCCTCTAGGGAGTACAAGAGTAATACAATGAAAATGAAAAGGGAAAAGGGTTAAAATACACAGAAAACTAGAAAATTGTACAATCTATAAAAAACTAGAAAATTTAATTAATGATATTTCCCATCATATAATCTATAAGATATGACTACTATATGAGTTCAAATTCACTAGTTATCCCTATGCTTCTCTGTAATATCCAATGGATTCTCTATTTTCTATATAAGATAGAACATGTGAGAGAAAATTCACTATTTGGTGGAGTATATACATATCTAGTAGAACACCCCAAAATATTAAGGGGGATTAGTAAGAGAATTAATAGGAATAGAGAGCTCATCCAATATTAGGTGTGCAAAAAAATACAATGAAGAAGATACATATATATATATTCACAAAAAAATCCAAAATAAGAGAAAAATAGAATATCTATATCACACCTCTATGAAAGATTTATAATAGTTCCAAAGGTCATTCATCGATGCCCAACATCTTGAGAATCTACCTAAAGATACATCTAAGTCAGGCCACACCTTGATAGTCTTCCACATAGTCTAGGGAAAAAATCTCTCGGCAAAGGTACCATGCACTGGTATTCCAAAATTATACATCTTAGTATATGGATAGAGGACCATACCATGTCCCGATAGGAGGGTGAAACTTTGAAATTGGTAGAGGACCCATTCAGAACCCAACTGAATGGTTTTTATATAGTGATCATGAACCCATGATATGATCAGCTATAGGGTACAACTATAACAGTCAAGGAACCATTCCCTGACTATTTAGGAGGGTTACACTCAGTTGATCTGTATAAGACCCATTCCCCATCCCATCTTGGGGTGGTACTCTAATGGTTGTTTGGTGACCTACACCATGTCCATGAGGAGGGTTCAACTCAGATAGTAGAAAGAGGACATGTACCTTATCTTAGTAGTAGATTTCTACTCTAGTAATCAATAAATGACCCATTCCCTTCCACAATAGAGGGTTCCACTCATAGGATTGATAGAGGACCCAAGGACTATCATAGTTGTAGGGTTCCACTCTAGTGTCTCTCATGATCACGTCTAACCACATCCTTACTTAACAATTTCCTAAAGAGGTACCCCACATAGAACATCTCAAATCATAACTCAAAATCCTCTACGAATGTTTCTATATAATTTTAAATTGAATAATAATTAGGATAGTATATTCATGGCCCAAAATTCAATTCCAATAAAAGGTGACATGAAAGATAAAATTTTCACAAATATGAAGTATGTGTACATGTAGCATAAGGGTACCCACACGATATGTATTCACTGCCGACTTCTTGTATGCGTCCCTATTTTTAAACAGCTATGTTACCTTTTATCACATCCCATCATATAGTGTGAATACATGGTGTGCCTTAGCCACCCGAGTTCCTTACCCTGCCCTTAGTAGTGTTTGTGTACTCTTACATATTCCTGTAAACTCTGGTATACAACGGGACCTCCGGCACAGAAAAATATCTGTTTCCTCCACCACATTCCATGTCCAAACAATAATGGTCACATGTTGTGTGTATCATTCACATGGGGTTTGAACCTTAAATTTTCCAAAACCCTAGTTCTGCATCCAAAGGTAAAATACACAACATTTTTTCATTACAGTACACAGATTTTATTCAGTTTTATCATATGAAGTTATATCTATTTATAGTGTTCTAAATATTGAATCTCCTCCTTGGAGCAATCCTCCTATCCACCTGAAATCTAAGTTAAAGTATCTCATTCATTGTTTTTTGTTGTATAGTGACCAATAATTGTTATCCATCCAACGACAATGGTTTTTAACATGCCCTCCGTGCCTCATGTTATTGTCATTTGGTCCCCGACCAAAAATCCACAAGATCCTTCACCATCATCCCATAAATCACCCCAAAACCTCCAATTATAACTAATCATTTTTTTCATTAAAAACCACTACAAATCGAGGGGTCTAATCAGGCTCGAACCTGCCCAGCAGTGTCGAACTAAGACACCATAGGCAAGTCAATGAAGAATGCAAAGAATGGAAAGGGGAAAACACAATAAACAAACATTTATCAATCATTTTTCAATAGTTCATGGCTAATAATTATAATTTTACACATCTGGGATAAATACCAATTTAATAAGCTGAATATAAAATTAAAACCAATACATTAATGCATGAAAATCCTTGATTAGATGTAGATAATAAAAAAAATCTGACAATGCTAAATCTATTTTATCAATTGTGGAAGAATATAAAACTTTACATCTAATACATAGAATTGGATAATAAATCATCTAATAACATTCATTATAATGAATGATAGAAGTCATGGTCTTAACTATTCAACCATCTTTTTTGATATGTTGTTTCATCATCGTCGGATCGTGGTTTTCCAATGACAGGTGGATAAAGACTCACCTCAAAGATCTTGATGTTATATATATTTCCACATCAATTATTCCATTATATCATATATTAATATATAATTAAAATATATCTTTAATTAATTTAATAAATTAATCATTTAATTAATACAATAAATATACTTCCAATGGTCATTTTATTTGAATGTCATGTGCTGACCCATTTTAGTTTGCGCCCAGGGTAAACCTTGAATTTTTGATTCAACCATCGTATCATATTTCCAATCCAGTATTCAATTTAATTTTTATCACATTTTCATTAAGAAATTGGTATCACATAATATAAGTTATATATAATATTTTAATAAAATTAATTTTGGGCACACCTGTCCTTGAAATTGAATGTCCTCTCAGGACGTGGATACTAAATTATTTCTAAATATATTTCAGAGTATTTCACGACCAAAAATGGATCTATACATTATTCCCACCATCAATATTTTCATCTTAAAAAATAAAAATTACACAAAATTTATGAGATAATTATCCCACATCCAGCCGAATATCCCACTCCCAAGAGATCTCATGCATGTTCCCATGGTACCAAAACACACAAACCAAATAAACAACCTTTCCATGAAGGATCATATCCTATTGATCCGTGATCACCACCATGTTATATTAGATTGTTTATCCATCCTTAATGTATATATTTCCCCAGTAAAAATCTAGTGTGGGTCCTTTCACATATCTCCTCAGTCATGACATGTGGATGAATACATGCAACTACTCCAACTGTGGGTGCAAGTTGAGGTGGTAAGAAACCTTACAAACCCTAGGTAGGATCTCAATATAACCAATGAACCTCAGGGACACCATTCCTACATGTACAAAGAAATGAAATCCTCATCACAAGGATATTATCAAGATTTCATGATCACCCTTCTAAATCTCAGAGGGCCTACACCATAAATATTCATAAGAAATATTCATTCACTGGGATATCCTCATTTGTTCATGGATGACCTCGATCTTATCCATCATTTACATCCCCATTTCTATCCCAATATGAAATTCAGATCCATTTTATATCCAATATAAGGGTGACCTACATGTTCTCCAATACATGGAATCAAAATTATCCATTAAAATAGTATACTATTAGAAATTATTGTACACAAAATCTACAAATAAAAAGTTATCCTCATTGATTTTACTGATGTCCAATAGGAAAGACGTCAACATATTCTCCGACACATAGATAGTGAGAATGGTCTGACCACCAATATGGGGGAGGAAGGATGTACTCATATTCATCATGAATTACTCCTAAAATCTTCTTTGCAGCCATGAGGTGAACAACACATCACGTTAATTGAATATCTTCTAGGGAACCCAATTAATATGAACAACATACCATATGTAAAACTACCACACACTGCATATCAATTTACACTATTATAGAAATGAAGTGAACTGAATTGATCAGTCTGTCAACTAACTCCTAGATGTCTTTATGGCCTATCACTCTCTTTATATTCTCTACCACAAATTTAATAGATATTCCATCCCATTTATACTAATGGATCGTAGGTGGTATGAATTTTTTTTTATGAACCCTAGTTATAAAACATCACTAATTGGCATGTGAGGAACCCTGAGACAAACTCATCCATTCTGTATATCATTAAGGAAGAACAAAATTTCCACTAGATGTCTCTACACATAATCCCTAAATGAAAATGTACATCCTAATGAGATATGTGAAACTCTATCATCACCTCCTTCTGCATCGTTTCTTAGATAACCAATCGACCCTAGAAAAGTGTGATGTCATTCCCTTATTCCAAAAATCCATTTCATCAACATCCTTGGGATAACAAGTAATTAAATAACATACATTCTATGTCTCCAAATTGGGACACTATCACATAAAAGGTAAATGGGGTATTAAACACCATCAACTGAAGAAAATATACTCCCTCCTTCTCAATAATTTTCAACTTCAAGGAAGCAAAATGTGTAGATTCTTGCTACACAAAATGATCATGGGAATTCATTCTATAGGAATCCAATAACATGTTATCCACCCTCTATGTATAGAAAAACTCACATTCAAAGTCCTTTAAGAAGTATAACCAGCGAATATATCTGGGGTTCAATTTTCCCTATGTGAAGACATACTTGAGACGCTAATGGTCTCAGTATAATTAGGTTCTATCCCAAAATATATTTCCTCCACATACTCAGAGAAAAGACTACCATTGTGAGATCTAGTTAATGTTTCATTTATTTCTAATTATGGGGACTCAACTTCCTCGACCTGAATGTAATAACTTCATACTGCTTCATCGACACAAATCCATGTGTAGCATTCAAGGAATTACAATATACTATTTTATCCACACCCTCCTCTAATTGTATCAAAATAAGAGAACTCATTATCATTAGTCTAACCTTTGAAAAATTCACATTGGGACGAATTATTCTAGTAAAATAGATTCCATTTCTACATCAAATAGGTAAAGGTAGATGTAATCATGGAAAAGTTTTCTATAAACCCCCTGTAGTTCCCCACCAACCCACAAAAACTTTACACCTCTAACATGATCTTGTTTGGTTTCCAATAATTCCCTTCATCGATCATCATTAGGCCCATTTATAAATAATTATAAGAAATTAAATTCCATTTAACATTAAAATCAAGAATATATAACTATAGAATCAAGATATTACGTCAAATATTGTGCTATAGAAAATAAATAGTTCCATCCCCAAGTACTTAGCATTAACCGCCTCTGACGCATTGTATATGAGTATATCATTGATGAAGGAAACCACAAACTATTCAATTTGTGGATTAAATATCTATTTAAAAAAATTAAAAGGTGAAAATTTTCATATATAAGGGAATAAATATTAACTCATAGTG
This sequence comes from Viscum album, assembly GCA_963277665.1. Lineage (NCBI taxonomy): Eukaryota > Viridiplantae > Streptophyta > Magnoliopsida > Santalales > Viscaceae > Viscum > Viscum album. The sequence continues at coordinate 1,474,732,151 of OY728164.1, read as the reverse complement.
TTTGAAAGGACATCAGAAATCCAGTTTTTTGGATATCAGCCTTGCGAACTCTCAATTGGTGGTAGTCAGACATGAGATTAATCATCGAAAACCAAATCGCACCTGAAAATAGATCAATGTGGTCCTTAATACATGAAAATTGTTACATGTTACATAGAATTTCATGGTTTATCAGATAATAATCTAAAGAAATATGTAATATTATTTCCTCGTTTTTCATGAACCACACTTGAGATGGTCATGGGGACACACTGGGTCAAATAAATCCCTTCCCTAAAAGGTCATAATACAATAAAAAAAGTTTTTGGAGCATATTAGGGTCCATATTATATATATAATTCTATATCAAAGAAGTATAGGGATACAATTCAATGAAAATCCCCATCTACCAACTCAAAGGTAATTCATAAATATCCTTGAAAAATATGCCCACACAATCTTCCAGGAATGAAGGAATCCTGATTCATAAACAGCTTGATAAACTAAGGTCCACACTTTACAACTAATAGGTAATGGTAATAATCCTCCTGATCAGAATCCCCCCCATCCTTCCATGATATATCACTCACCAATAAATACGGATCTTATATAATCAATGTAATAGAATCTAACTCATCTATACTGAAAATCAATCTAGTCTAGGATAGTGGATAACCAATCCACACCAAATATGACATCATAGGGAGGAATTAATTTCACCAATTTGTAATAATAATTATTATAGATCATAATAAGCACATGTCATTCCCCTAATCAACTTGTGTGCAATAGGTTTGTATTTCTCTATAGTGTGTAGTGGTCTGCAACCCCGACTTCCCACTCCCTTATCATAACATTGTTCTCTTGGGGTGGGTTTGGAAGGTTATCCTACCTTTATCAACCTTCTGATGCTAATCCACATCGATCCCCCACCTAATCCTCTTCTATCTCCTCCACTATATGGGACACCCTTCCATTTCATGGGAGGTACCTAATAATGGTGTTGCATCTTACATGGTGGTTTATCCACTATCTACTTTGGATCCATAGATCATCATGATGAGAATTCATGCACCATGTGACCTCACCCATCATAGTAATAGATCCACCCCTCTCTAGGATGCCCTGGTCTTCAATGATGTCATCGACCACATTCCTGAGTGTAGGAACCCGGTTCTTCTTTGAAGTATGAATCACGAGTTTTCCATATATTTATCATTTAATTAATTATATATGACCATATAGTTATTCCTATTGGGTTCATTGAGGTCTTTGGGGTGTCCGAGGATGTTCCATAACCGAGAACCCATGTTTTATGTTAAAATAGGGTACTACACAGTTAGTGAAAACCATGCAGATTGGGGAGCACGACTGTGAAAATGGGTTTGAAATTTTAGAAGAACTTGAAAGCGGTGTTTTCATGGTGACCCCATGATTAGTAAAATTGTGTGTGGTAATTGGTTGGATGTTTTGTATACTTACAATGAGCTGAGCATGGTTTAAATATGGTTAGGAAAAACTATGCATAGAAACAGTGAGACCCGGACATTTTGGGTAAAACGACCATGTTCAAATGTTATGTTTTAAACATCAATTTTCTTTTAATAATTCATTGCGCATTAGTGGGGAACTGTGTGAGAGATTACTTGGATCCCTTTATCTATTTTTAGATCCCCCCTCCATTAGACCTCGGAATTGGCATTCATTCATTTCTTAGGATCTGAAATGGTAATTCCTCGGTTCATTTTTATTCATATTTGATTCTTCTGTATATCTATTTAATTATTTGGATTCAGAATCATTTTCCCTAGTATCATATAAGGCCCCAGCCTTAAACCTTACTTAATCTTGAGTTATTACAAGATTACACAATGAGGATCTTTTCGGGTTTAGAGTTTTACAGAATTAGATCATAAAACTTGCATTACATTCCACATATAAAAAAAGTGGTTACATAAAGATAGTCTTATTCTTTCCCATAAATGGAAACATATTTAAAATAAAACATGGATTCTTTCTTGACACTTCTTTGACACTATCATCTTATCATGTACCTTTCCCTTGACCTGTGAAAAACATTTCAAAAAACTTGGGATGAGCATAAAAAGCTCAGTAAGGGATATTAAAATATGGAAAGGAAACATGGGTACATATATACATAAGAATGAAATCATACTTTACCCATAAAACATAAGCACTTTAACATACCTCATCAAATCATGAATAAATCATAGAAATCATAAGACATAAAGGTAACTTGAGGCATTCATAACATTCTTACGTAGGGAGTAACCCTCTTGGTTACGTTTGGAATACCCATCACAGTATATTCCCTAAATCTCTTTGGAGAAACCTTAACGTTACACTCCTTCGCATTACCTAATGCATTGGAGAGCTATATCAGGCTCACCCACCCTTAGCCTATCACGGAACCACCCGTCTTCATAATAATGCCCAAGAACCTCAACATAATCGTATCACATAAAACATGCATAAAGGAAACATAACATTTCCACCTTTCACTCACAAGATATCAATACAACACATTGATATAAAAACATTATGAAAACCATTTCCAATACTAAAATAAAAGAAAAGTAAAACATGGTATTTATTTTTCTTTCAAAAAATGGTATGGCTTGTAGAGGAAGCCGAAACTCAAATAATGGTCACGGCAGCGGATAAGTCGTTGTCGCCGCATACATACGAAATAAACATTCCCTTTTGTCGTTTATTAATTGCTTCGTATAAAAAATACTCCTTTTTAATAAACGTAAAAGTGAAAGGGGTTTATACACCGTATAAAAGAAGATTGTGTATAAAACAAAATATGCCTCAATGAAAGGAGATTGAGACGAAGTCCCATACCTCGGGTCCGACTTGACTCGGTCGTTCTTTAATCTCCTGAATAATAAACATGAGTTAATTTCTACTTGTTTAAGAACCTTTTTCATGTTCATTATTCCTTTTATATCACTTATTGGCATGTCATGAACATTATGTAATTATTTAAGTTAATAACGGTCGTTTTAACGATCATTGGTACTTGAGTCAAAAATAAAAACATTATAATTACAAGTTGTTCATGTTTCCATTATATCCATAATTATAATCATGATGTATATATCATATATATCTAGTATATACATGAATTTATAATATTACATAATCATATAGAGGTAAGAAATGAAATGCACATTTCATGGAGACGGTAAGCCTTACGTATGCATGAACGCTACTTTCATTTCTATTTCATATTTTATAGAATGGAATCATAATGATATAAAGGTATATTATAATTCCAGTATAATATCATATATAATATCATAGTTACATCCTTTATACATCGCACATATGGTATTTAACGAATCAAATCACTTTGAGGGGGCGGTAGTCCGCACTTCCTTAAATGAAGATATCGCGTTTACCCATAATGGAAACCATAAAGGTATGTCCAAAATGAAAAATACAGAAGCTTAAGGAAAACATAAACATATTATTTATCATATATAAATATAGTGACATCTTAATGGCCACCTTTGAAGGTGTTAAAAGACTGTTGAACAATCATCGTTTCGGGATGCATAAATTCACCATCCACGGAAACAGTATTTCCTTTAACCATTAGATGTAGGTGTGTGTAAGTGTAGCTCGAATACTTCTTATCAAAACATCCCAGTATATTGAGGATACTGGAGTTGTTAAAAATGAAAATAATAAAAAGAGTTTAGGGGGTTGGAGAAGCAAAATCAATCAAAAGGACTCAAAAGAAGACATTACCTTAAAATCGGGTAACTCTCTTTGGTTTGAGCTCAAAGGCTTCCTTGGGAAGACTTCTGACCAAAGTGAGGATTCAAGAAGTAATAGAGGGATGTGGAGAGCCAAAATGGGCAGGGGTTGGCCGAGACAAAGGATATGGGAGTGTGGGTAAGGAGGTAGAGGTGGGGGCCTTTTATAAGAGGAGAGGAGGGGCACTCTTGGAAGGTAAAGAAAAGTCACTTTATTTTAAAATTGTATTCGGATTTAAGAGGTCCCACATTGATTTGTTTCGAGGATAAGGTGATAAGGGTTAGAAATCCACCCATCCAATAGGTTTTGTCCATGTTTAGGTCTTATATTTTACATTATCATTCCATTTTATTTAAATCGTCAAATAATGAGGTCATCGCTACATCATTATGATGTCATAAATAATTTAACTTATTTAAAGTCTAAAAATTATAAAAAAAATACGATGATGTAGGAAATCTTTTTATCTTTCCAATGTTTATTCATAATCAAAAATCTGAATTTTATAACCCCATTTAAAAGTTGTTTTAGTAAAGCATATCATGTTTGTGTCATTTTTACTTTATCATTAAATAAAAAGATATTTATGTAATTTCCCAACCAAAGTTGCTCCATGGGGTCCCAAAGTTGACCCATGGATTTTCATGGTCGGCCATGACACATCCAATAAGGGTAGGACATGTGTAAAGGTATTTTCATTTTATTATAATTTCATTTTTGCCTTAAACTACACTAATTACCTTAAATCGCGATTAAGAACTTAAAGGTTACTATTCGCCAAAAAAATTATTTTAATCTCATTGAACCACATTTTACTTATTAATGACAACCATGTATGTTGGATTTTTGAAAATCAAATCACAAAAGTGGCAAAGTTTCATTTAAACGAAAAATCAGTTTCTTTAACTACCACTTAGTGGTTTCACTATTCATAAAAAATTGATGTTTTTCAGAAAGATACCAAAACATCACCCTAAGCTATATTTGATATTACGAATTCAAAAATGATGTCTATTTTAAAAAATTCAAAACATGTAAGTTGCATTAATTAATTTAATAACTAATTCCAACTGTCATGACAAATAGCGTGTTTTTTTGAAACAATAAGTATCAAAAGATTGACACTAGTTTAAGTCCAATTTCAAAGTGAAATTGATTTCAATGACCACCATTGGATAAAATGGTAAAAATATATTCTAATTTCACTTCAAAACCAATTTAAAAGATAATCTAATCATATAAATAAATTAGATTAAAAAGAGGTTTTGAATTAAAATACAACATTTTTCACTATTCATTAAAAAATGAACTTTATCGGAAAAATACCAAAAAATCACACAAAGTAAATTTTTATGTCCCAATCATAAATAATAAGTTTATGTTGACAAACATAGCTTATAAAATTTTCAAAAGATATATTTAAAAAGGGTTTGCCATCAAAAGGCAGTAAAACAATCTTTTAAGAATATTAGTGTATTCCATGCATAAGATTGTATTTATTTTCATTTTAAGCCTCTAAAACACTATCTTAATAATTAATAGACAGAGATAAAAATATCTATTATTCATTACTTACTTGGGATGTTACATCCTTCCCCCATTTATAAAATTGCGTCCCCGCAATTTATTTACTTATCGAATAAATGGGGGTACTTATCCCTCATTGCATTTTCAGATTCCCATGTTGCCTCTTCCATCATGTGGTTTTTTCAAAAAACCTTTACCTGATTAATCACCTTATTTCGTAACACTTGCTCCCTGTGGTCAAGAATCTGGACCGGTTGTTCCTCATAAGATAGGTTCTCTTCCAACTGAACTACCTCTGGACTCAAAACATGAGATGGATCTCACATATACTTTCTCAACATCGAAACATGAAAAAAAATTGTGTACCTGAGATAAACTCGTAGGTAAAGCCACCCGGTATGAAACTGATCCAACTCTCTCCAGAATTTCATATGGTCCAATGAAACTTGGACTCATCTTTCCTTTCTTACCAAATCGCATCACACTTTTCCATGGGGAAACCTTGAGAAAAACAGGATCACCTACCTTAAAAGATAGATCCTTCCTCCTTTTGTCCGCATAACTCTTTTTCCTGCTCTAAGCTGTTCTCATGTGTTTCGGAATCAGCTGAAATTTTTCTGTCATCTCTTCTACCAATTCTGGTCCCATCAGCTTTCTTTCACCCACTTCATCCCAAAAAGCTGGAGTTCGACACCGCTTCCCATATAATGCTTGAAATGGTGCCATCTGTATACAAGAATGAAAACTGTTATTATATGAAAATTCAACCAAAGAAAGATGTTGGTCCCAACTTCCCTGATAATCCATCGAACAAGCTCGTAGCATATCCTCCAAGGTCTGAATTGTTCGTTCCGACTACCCATCTGATTGAGAATGAAATATTGTACTAAAATTTAATTCACTACCCAACGACTTCTGAAGGGCTTTCCAAAAGTTAGAAGTGAACCTGGGATCACGATCAGATACAATGGAGAGAGAAACTCCATGTAACCTAACTATCTTATTAAGATACAAACGGGAAAGTTGATCTAGGGAAAAGTATCTCTTATAGCAAGGAAATGAGCAGATTTAGTCAAGCGATCAACAATAAACCAGATTGCATTATTACCTCGAGATGTCTTCGGTAATCCCACAACAAAGTCCATGGATATATTCTCCCATTTCCACTCTAGAACTGGTAAAGGTTGAAGCATCCATTTCGGTAACTGCTGCTCTGCTTTAACCTGTTGACATGTAAAACACTTCACAATAAAATCAGCAATATCTCTTTTCAGTCCATCCCACCAGTAATACTCCCGCAGATCTCTGTACATCTTAGTACTGCCAGGATGAACTGAAAACGGAGAACTATGAGCTTCACATAACAACTCTCTCTTCAACTGTGAATCACAAGGCACACACAATCTCTTACCAAATCTCAAAACGCAATCATTATCAATCTTGAATTTAGGAAACTTACCTTTCTGAACCAGCTCTACCTTTTTCTGCAACTCACTGTCTTGCTTCTATGCTTTCTTCATTCTATCTGATAGAGATGATCTCACAGATACATGATACAAAACAGAAGAACTTCCAGCACCAACAACTTCTATGCCAAAGTTCATCAAATCCTTAACTAAAGGATCACGTTCCAAATGCAACATTGCTAATGAAGCATTACTTTTTCGACTCAAAGCATCAGCCACTTTATTTTCTTTTCCCGGATGGTAATGAATTGTACAATCATAATCCTTGATTAATTCCATCCATCTCCTATGTCTCATGTTTAACTCTTTCTGAGTGAATATATACTTTAAACATTTTGGATCGGTATATATTTCACACTTTACTCCATACAAATGATGCCTCTAAATTTTTAAAGAGAAAACAACAGCAGCTAATTCCAAATCATGTGTAGGGTAATTTACCTCATGAGTTTTCAACTGTCATGAAGCATAAGCAATTACCTAATCATTCTATATTAGGACGCAACCAAGTCCTTTCAATGAAGCATCACTGTATATAACAAACTCACTATTCCTGGAAGGTAGTGCCAAAACTGGAGCATTCACCAATCGTTTTTTCAATTCCTGAAAACAATCATCACATTCTTTTGTCCAGATAAACTTAACACCCTTCCAAGTTAGCTTAGTCATTGGACTAGATAACCATGAAAAATTTCTAACAAACCTTCGGTAATAGCCTGCCAAACCAAGGAAGCTACGAATCTCAGTTACATTTGTGGGTCTTGTCCATTCTTCAACAACCTTTGTTTTTACAGGATCAACAGTTATCCCATCTTTAGAAACAATATGACCAAGGAAAGAAATTTCATGCAACCAAAACTCACACTTGCTGAATTCTCCATACAGTTTCTTTTCTTTTATGGTTTGCAAGATAACCCTTAAATTTCTTTCATGCTCCTCTTTACTTTTAGAAAACACCAAAATATCATCAATGAAAACCACCACCAACTTATCCAAGAACTCATGGAAAATTATATTCATTAAGTCCATGAATACAGCAGGTGCATTGGTTAGCCCAAAAGGCATTACTAAAAATTCATAATGGCCATATCATGTACGAAACACAGTCTTCGGAACGTCTGCCTCCTTTACCTTCAGCTGATGGTACCCTGATCTCAAGTCAATCTTTGAAAAATACTGAGCTCCCTGGAGCTGATCAAAAAAATCATTGATATGAGGCAAAGGATACTTGTTCTTAACAGTAATATTGTTCAAGGACCTATAATCAATGCAAAGTCTCATTGAACCATCTTTCTTTTTAACAAATAAAACAGGACCACCCCAAGGTGATGTGCTAGGTCGAATGAACCCTTTCTCTAATAAATCTTGCAATTGCTCCTTCAACTCTAAAAGTTCAATTTGAGCCATTCGATAAGGGGTTTTGAAATTGGATTAGAATCAGGAACTAAGTCAACAGTAAATTAAACTTCCCGATCTGGTATTATTCCGGGAAACTCATCAGGAAAAACATCAGGATACTCATTTACCACTGGCATATCATTAATCTGAATAGTTCCTTTATTTTCAACAATTTGTGCAAGGTAACATTCATTTCCATATTTTACAAGTTTCTCGGCCTCTTGATAAGTTATCAACAATAAGGGTTCATTCTTGTACACAAACTGAAAGTCTTTCTGAAAAGAAACTTATTTAGCTCTATAGTCAATCTTAGCATGGTAAATAGAGAGCCAATCAATACCCAGGATAACATCAAACTCTACTAGAGGTAGAACAATAAGATTTGAAAGTAGGTTCTTTCCACAGATAAGGATAAGAAGATTCTTATAAATTCTTTCTTCCTCAACATTTCCCCCAGGTGTTTTTACCAAATGTTCAGAAGTCATTTCTTAAGATGGTATTTCCATTTTACTAGAAAAGGTTTCAGAGATGAAAGAATGTGTAGACCCCGAATCAAACAACACACTGGCATAATCTGAAAAAACAAACAAAGAACCTGATACAACTTCATTTGATGGCGCGACATCTGCTGAAGTAGTTGCAAAGGATTTCACCACCCCTTTCTACTTGTAGTCTAACTGCTTCCCATCACTCAAGCTCTTTGTCGGACACTTGTTTGCATAGTGACCCATCTCATTTCACTTATAACATTTCACTAACTGTAAATCAAATTTGGTCTTACCTTCACCTTGATCCTTTTCAGTGCAATCACGAGCCTTATGTCCCATCTTACCACATCGGTAGCACTTTCCAGAATTCAGAAGACATTCCCTAGCATGCCTTTTTCCACATTTATCACAAACTGGAAACTTTGATTTCTTACCATCAGTCTTTTTTGAAGAATTCTTCCCTTTCTCCTGTCACCTTGGTCTCTTCTTCTGCTGGTTTTTATAGAACACTTGATCATCGGCAAAATCCATTTCCACCTTCCCAGCACATCGAACAAGATTTTCAGAACTTTTAAACTCACGAGAAGCTAATTCCCTTCGATATTTTGGCTTTAATCCTGAGTAAAAACGATTGATTTTACTATCAAGGTCTCGGATAAACATTGGAGCATACCTTGCCAATCGAGTGAACCTTTCTTCATAGGCAGCCACTGAGTCTTCCTCTTACTTCAATTCCAAGAATTGTTTTTCCATCCTAAGTCGAATAGCCTTAGGAAAATACTTCTCAATAAACATACCTTTGAATTCATCCCAATCAAGAGCATCAATATCATCAGCGTCCCTGATATTTTTAACCATAGACCACTACTGATCTGCCGCACCCTCCAAACGGTAAATATCAAGACTAAACTTTTGATTGTCTGAACACCCCATGAAATCAAAAATCTTCTCTAGTGATTTAATCCACCCTTCAGCTAACACAGGGTCAGATGATCCTCTGAATGATGGGGGATGTTGCCTCATGAAATGTTCCACCACTGACATGTTCCTCTGCGGTTGATCTGGCTGATCTCGTGCATGGATACCACCACCATTTATCGCTTGATTCAACTGCACCATTACTCTAACAAACTATTCAGTTCCAATTACGACCATCTCGGGATGTTGATTTGGAAGGTTATTTCCTTCTACATTCCTTCCTAGCAATGCTTCCATGTTTCCTCTGTAGAAAACGATTCTGAACAAACATGTCTTAGATGAACCAACATTGTAATCTTCAAATACTATATCACTTCAATTTGACCACAAAAAAAAATATTTTTGGATAATCATTTAATAGAATTATAACTCCTAATGTTATCTAAACCGACCTCTGATACCAACTATAAGGCCCCACCCTTAAACCTTACTTAATCTTGAGTTATTACCAGATTACACATTGAGGATCTTTTCGGGTTTAGAGTTTTAGAGAATTAGATCATAAAACTTGCATTACATTCCACATATAAAAAAAGTGGTTACATAAAGATAGTCTTCTTCTTTCCCATCAGTGGAAACATATTTAAAATAAAACATGGATTCTTTCTTGAAACTTCCTTGACACTATCATCATATCATATACCTTTCCCTTGACCTGTGAAAAACATTTCAAAAAACTTGGGATGAGCATAAAAAGCTCAGTAAGGGATATAAAAATATGGAAAGGAAACATGGGTACATATATACATAAGAATGAAATCATACTTTACCCATAAAACATAAGCACTTTAACATACCTCATTAAATCATGAATAAATCATAGAAATCATAAGACATAAAGGTAACTTGAGGCATTCATAACATTCTTACATAGGGAGTAACCCTCTTGGTTACGTTTGGAATACCCATCACAGTATATTCCCTAAATCTCTTCGGAGAAACCTAAACGTTACACTCCTTCGCGTTACCCAATGCATTGGAGAGCTATATCGGTCTCACCTGCCCTTAGTCTATCACGGAACCACCCGTCTTCGTAATAATGCCCAAGAACCTCAACATAATCGTATCACATAAAACATGCATAAAGGAAACATAACATTTCCACATTTTAATCACAAGATATCAATAAAACACATTGATATAAAAACATTATGAAAACCATTTCCAATACCAAAATAAAAGAAAAGTAAAAAATGGTATTTATTTTTCTTTTGAAAAAACGTATGGCTTGTAGAGGAAGCCGAAACTCAAATAATGGTCACGGAGGCGGAGAAGTCGTTGTCGCCGCATACGTACGACAAAAACATTCCCTTTTATCATTTAGTAAACGCTTCGTATAAAAAATATTTCTTTTGAATAAACATAAAATTAAACGGTTTTTATACACCATATAAAAGAAGGTTGTGTATAAAACAAAATATGCCTCAATGAAAGGAGATTGAGACGAAGTCCCATACCTCGGGTACGACTTGACTCGGTCGTTCTTTAATCTGCTGAATAATAAACTTGAGTAAATTTCTACTTGTTTAAGAACCTTTTTCAAGTTCATTATTCATTTTATATCACTTATTTCCATGTCATGAACACTATGTAATTATTTAAGTTAATAACGGTCGTTTTAACGATCATTGGTACTTGAGTCAAAAATAAACCCTTTATAATTACAAGTTGTTCATGTATCCATTTTATCCAGAATTATAATCATGATTTATATATCATATATATCCAGTATATACATGATTTTATAATATTACATAATAATTTAGAGGTAAGAAATGAAATTCCCCGTTCATTGATACGGTAAGCCGTACGTACGCATGAACGCTACTTTCATTTCTATTTCATATTTTATAGAATGGAATCATAATGATATAAAGGTATATTATAATTCCAGTATAATAACATATATAATATCATAGTTCCATCCTTTATACATCCCACATAAGGTATTTAACGAATCAAATCTCTTTGAGGGGGCGATAGTCTGCACTTCCTTAAATGAAGATATAGCGTTTACCCATAATGGAAACCATAAAGGTATGCCCAAAATGAAAAATGTATAAGCTTAAGGAAAACATAAACATATTATATATCATATATAAATATAGTGACATCTTAATGGACACCTTTGAAGGTGTTAAAAGAATTTTGAACAATCATCGTTTCGGGAGGCATAAATTCACCATCCACGGAAACAGTATGTCCTTTAACCATTAGATGTAGGTGTGTGTAAGTGTAGCTCGAATACTTCATATAAAAACATCCTAGTATATTGATTATACTGGATTTGTTACAAAAGAAAAAAGAATAAAAAGTGTTCAGGGGGTTGGAGAAGCAAAATCAAACAAAAGGACTCAAAAGAAGACATTACCTTAAAATCGGGTAACTCCCTTTGGTTTGAGCTCAAAGGCTTCCTTTGGAAGACTTCTGCCCAAAATGAGGCTTCAAGGAGTAAGAGAGGGATGTGGGGAGCCAAAATGGGTAGGGTTTTTCCGAGCCAAAGTCTTTGGGAGTGTGGGTAAGGAGGTAGAGGTGGGGGCCTTTTATAAGAGGAGAGGAGGGGCACTCTTGGAAGGTAAAGAAAAGTCACTTTATTTTAAAATCGTATTCGGATTAAAGAGGTCCCACATTGATTTTTTTCGAGGATAAGGTGATAAGGGTTAGAAATACACCCATCCAATAGGTTTTGGCCATGTTTAGGTCTTATATTTTACATTATCAATCCATTTTATTTAAATCGTCAAATAATGAGGTCATCGCTACATCATTATGATGTCATAAATAATTTAACTTATTTAAAGTCTAAAAATTATAAAAAAAATACGATGATGTAGGAAATCTTTTAATCTTTCCAATGTTTATTTATAATCAAAAATATGAATTGTATAACCCCACTTAAAATATGTTTTAGTAAAACATATCATGTTTGTGTCATTTTTACTTTATCATTAAATAAAAAGATATTTATGTCATTTCCCAACCAAAGTTGCTCCATGGGGTCCCCAAGTTGACCCATGGATTGTATTGGTCGTCCATTACACATCCAATAATGGTAGGACATGTGTCAAGGTATTTCCATTTTATTAAAATATCATTTTTTCCTTAAACTACACTAATTACCTCAAATCGCGATTAAGAACTTAAAATTTACTATTCACCAAAAAATTATTTTAATCTCATTGAACCACATTTTACTTATTAATGAAAAACATGTATGTCGGATGTTTGAAAATCAAATCCCAGAAGTGGAAAAGTTTCATTTAAACGAAAAATCAGTTTCTTTAACTACCACTTAGTGGTTTCACTATTCATCAAAAATTGACGTTTTTCAGAAACATACCAAAACTTCACCCTAAGCTATATTTGATATTCCGAATTCAAAAATGATGTCTATTTTACAAAATTCAAAACATGTAAGTTGCATTAATTAATTTAATAACTAATTCCCACTGTCATGACAAATAGCGTGTTTTTATGGAACAATAAGTATCAAAAGATTGACACTAGTTTAAGTCCAATTTCAAAGTGAAATTGATTGCAATGACCACCATTGGATAAAATGGTAAAAATTTATTATAATTTCACTTCAAAACCAATTAAAAAGATAATATAATCATATAAATAAATTAGATTAATAAGAGGTTTTGAATTAAAATATAACATTTTTCACTATTCATTAAAAAATGAACTTTATCGGAAAAATACCAAAAATTCACACAAAGTAAATTTTGATGTCCCAATCATAAATAATAAGTTTATTTTGACAAACATATCTTATAAAATTGTCAAAAGATATATTTAAAAAGGGTTTTCCATCAAAAGACAGTAAAACAATCTTTTAAGAATATTAGTGTATTCCATGCATAAGATTGTATTTATTTTCATTTTAAGCCACTAAAACACTATATTAATCATTAATAGACATAGATAAAAATATCTATTATTCATTACTTACTTGGGATGTTACATCATTCCCCCTTTAGAAAATTGCGTCCCCGCAATTTATTTACTTATCGAATAAATGGGGGTACTTATCCCTCATTGCATTTTTAGATTCCCATGTTGCCTCTTCCATCATGTGGTTTTTCCAAAAAAACATTTACCTGATTAATCACCTTATTTCATAACATTTGCTCCCTGTGGTCAAGAATCTAGACTGGTTGTTCCTCATAAGATATGCTCTCTTCCAACTGAACTACCTCTGGACTCAAAACATGAGATGGATCTGGCATATACTTTCTCAACATCGAAACATGAAAAACATTGTGTACCTGAGATAAACTCGGAGGTAAAGCCACCCGATATGCAACTGATCCAACTCTCTCCAGAATTTCATATGGTCCAATGAACCTTGGACTCAGCTTTCCTTTCTTACAAAATCGCATCACACTTTTCCATGGGGAAACCTTGAAAAAAACATGATCACCTACCTCAAAAGATAGATCCTTCCTCCTGTTGTCTGCATAACTCTTCTGCCTGCTCTGAGCTGTTCTCATGTGTTTCTGAATCAGCTAAACTTTTTCTGCCATCTCTTCTACCAATTCTGGTCTCATCAGCTTTCTTTCACCCACTTCATCCCAAAAAGCTGGAGTTCGACACCGCTTCCCGTATAATGCCTGAAATGGTGCCATCTGTATACTGGAATGAAAACTGTTATTATATGAAAATTCAACCAAAGAAAGATGTTGGTCCCAACTTCCCTGATAATCCATCGAACAAGCTCGTAGCATATAATCCAAGTTCTGAATTGTTCGTTTCGACTGCCAATCTGATTGAGGATGAAATACTATACTAAAATTTAATTCAGTAAACAACGACTTCTGAAGGCCTTTTCAAAAGTTAGAAGTGAACCTGGGATCACGATCAGATACAATGGAGAGAGGAACTCCATGTAACCTGACTATCTCTTTAAGATACAAATGGGAAAGTTGGTCTAGTGAAAAAGTATCTCTTATATCAAGGAAATGAGCAGATTTAGTCAAGCGATCAACAATAACCCAGATTGCATTATTACCTCGAGATGTCTTCGGTAATCCCACAACAAAGTCCATGGATATATTCTCCCATTTACACTCTAGCACTGGTAAAGGCTAAAGCATCCCTTTCGGTAACTGCTGCTCTGCTTTGACCTGTTAACATGTCAAACACTTCACAGTAAAATCAGCAATATCTCTTTTCATTCCATCCCACCTGTAATACTCTCGCAGATCTCTGTACATCTTAGTACTGCCAGGATGAACTGAAAATGGAGAACTATGAGTTTCACATAACAACCCTCTCTTCAACTGTGAATTACAGGGCACACACAGTCTCTTAACAAATCTCAAAACGCAATCATTATCAATGTTGAATTTAGGAAACTTAACTTTCTGAACCAGCTCTACCTTTTTCTGCAACTCACTATCTTGCTTCTATGCTTGTTTGATTCTATCTAATAGGGATGATCTCACTGATACCTGAAAAAAAAACAGAAGAACTTCTGGCACCAACAACTTCTATTCCAAAGTTCATCAAATCCTTAACCAAAGGTTCACGTTCCAAACGCAACATTGCTAATGAAGTATTACTTTTTCGACTCAAAGCATCAGCCACTTTATTTTCTTTTCCCGGATGGTAATGAATTGTACAATCATAATCCTTGATTAATTCCAGCCATCTCCTCTGTCTCGTGTTTAACTCTTTCTGAGTGAATATATACTTTAAACTTTTGTGATCAGTATATATTTCACACTTTACTCCATGCAAATGATGCCTCCAAATTTTTAAAGAGAAAACAACATCTGCTAATTCCAAATCATGTGTAGGATAATTTACCTCATGAGTTTTCAACTGTCGTGAAGCATAAGCAATTACCTGATCATTCTATATTAGGACGCAACCAAGTCCTTTTAATGAAGCATCACTGTATATAACAAACTCACCATTCCTTGAAGGTAGTTCCAAAACTGGAGCATTCACCAATCTTCTTTTCAATTCCTGAAAACAATCATCACATTCTTTTGTCCAGATAAACTTAACACCCTTCCGAGTTAGCTTAGTCATTGGACTAGATAACCGTGAAAAATTTCTAACAAACCTTCGGTAATAGCCTGCCAAACCAAGGAAGCTATGAATCTCAGTTACATTTGTGGGTCTTGTCCATTATTCAACAACCTTTGTTTTTGCAGGATCAACAGTTATCCCATCTTTAGAAACAATATGACCAAGGAAAGAAATTTGTTGCAACCAAAACTCACACTTGCTGAATTTTCCATACAGTTTCTTTTCTTTTAAGGTTTGCAAGATAACCCTTAAATGTCTTTCATGCTCCTCTTTACTTTTAGAAAACACCAAAATATCATCAATGAAAACCACCAAAAAACTTATCTAAGAACTCATGGAAAATTATATTCATTAAGTCCATGAATACAGCAGGTGCATTGGTTAGCCCAAAAGGCATTACTACAAATTCATAATGGCCATATCTTGTACGAAACGCAGTCTTCAGAACGTCTACTTCCTTTACCTTCAGCTGATGGTACCCCGATCTCAAGTCAATCTTTGAAAAATACTGAGCTCCCTGGATCTGATCAAACAAATCATCGATATGAGGAAAAGGATACTTGTTCTTAACAGTAATATTATTCAAGGCCCTATAATCAATGCAGAGTCTCACTGAACCATATTTCTTTTTAACAAATAAAACAGGAGCACCCCAAGGTGATGTTCTAGGTCGAATGAAACCTTTCTCTAATAAATCTTTCAATTTCTCCTTCAACTCTAAAAGTTCAATTTGAGCCATTAGATAAGGGGGTTTTGAAATTGGATTAGCATCATGAACTAAGTCAATAGTAAATTCAACTTCCCGATCTGGTATTATTCTGGGCAACTCATCAGGAAAAACATCAGGATACTCATTTACCAATGGCATATCATTAATCTGAACAGTTCCTTTATTTTCTACGATGTGTGCAAGGTAACATTAATTTCCATATTTTACATGTTTCTCGGCCTCTTGATAAGTTATCAACAGTAAGGGTTTATTCTTGTACACAAATTGAAAGTATTTCTGAAAAGAAACTTCTTTAGCTCAACAGTCAACCTTAACATGGTAAATAGAGAGCCAATCCATACCCAGGATTACATTAAACTCTACTAGAGGTAGAACAATAAGATTTGCAAGTAGGTTCTTTCCACAGATAAGGATAGGAAGATTCTTATAAATTCTTTTTGACTCAAAATTTCCCCTAGGTGTTTTTACCAAAAGTCTAGGAGTCATTTCATGAGATGGTATTCCCATTTTACTATAAAAGGTTTCAGAGATGGAAGAATGTGTAGACCCCGAATGAAACAACACACTGGCATAATCTGAAAAAACAAATAAAGTACCTGATAAAACTTCATTTGATGGCCCGACATCTGCTGAAGTAGTTGCAAAGGATTTCACCACACCTTTCTGCTTGTAGTCTAACTGCTTCCCATCACTCAAGCTCTTTTTCGGACACTCATTTGCATAGTGACCCATCTCATTGCACTTATAACATTTCACTAACTGTAAATCAAATTTGGTCTTACCTTCACCTTGATACTTTTCAGTGCAATCACGAGCCTTATGTCTCATCTTACCACATCAGTAGCACTTTCCAGAATTCATAAGACATTTCCCAGCATGCCTTTTGCCACATTTATCACAAACTGGAAACATAGATTTTTTACCATCAGACTTTTTTGAAGAATTCTTCCCTTTCTCCTGCCACCTTGGTCTCTTCTTCTGCTGGTTGTTATAGAACACTTGATCATCGGCAAACTCCATTTCCACCTTCTCAGCACATCGAACAAGATTTTCGTAACTTTTAAACTCACGAGAAGCTAATGCCCTTTGATATTTTGTCTTTAATCCTGAGTAAAAACGATTGATTTTACTATCAAGGTCTCGGATAAAATTTAGAGAATACCTTGCCAATCGAGTGAACCTTTCTTCATAGGCAGCCACTGAGTCTTCCTCTTGCCTCAATTCCAAGAACTGTTTTTCCATCCTAAGTCGAACAGCCTTAGGAAAATACTTTTCAAGAAACATACCTTTTTATTCATCCCAGTCAAGGGCATCAATATCATCAGCGTCCCTGATAATTTTAACCATAGACCACCACTGATCTGCCTCACCCTCCAAACGGTAAATAGCAAGACTCTCCTTTTGATTGTTTGAACACCCCATGAAATTGAAAATCTTCTCCAATGCTTTAATCCACCCTTCAGCTAACACAGGATCAGATGATCCTCTAAATGATGGGGGATGTTGCCTCATGAAATGTTCCACCACTGACATGTTCCTCTGCGGTTGATCTGGCTGATCTCGTGCATGGATACCACCACCATTTATTGCTTGAGTCAACTACACCGTTACTGCAATAAACTGTTCAGTTCCAATTCCGACCATCTCGGGATGCTGATTCGGAAGGTTATTTCCTTCTGCATGCCTTCCTAGCACTGCTTCCCTGTTTCCTCTGCGGAAAACCATTCTGAACAAACATGTCTTAGATGAAGCAACATGGTAATCTTCAAATAAAATATCACTTCAATTTTACCATAAAAAAATATTTTTGGATAATCGTTTAATAGAATTCTAACTCCTAAAGTTATCTAAACCGACCTCTGATACCAACTATAAGGCCCCAGACTTAAACCATACTTAATCTTGAGTTATTACAAGATTACACATTGAGGATCTTTTCGGGTTTAGAGTTTTAGAGAATTAGATCATAAAACTTGCATTACATTCAACATATAAACAAAGTGGTTACATAAAGATAGTCTTCTTCTTTCCCATCAATGGAAATATATTTAAAATAAAACATGGATTCTTTCTTGACACTTCCTTGACACTATCATCATATCATGTACCTTTACCTTGAGTTGTGAAAAACATTTCAAAAAACTTGGGATGAGCATAAAAAGCTCAGTAAGGGATATAAAAATATGGAAAGGAAACATGGGTACATATATACATAAGAATGAAATCATACTTTACCCATAAAACATAAGCACTTTAACATACCTCAAAAAATAATGAATAAATCATAGAAATCATAAGACATAAAGGAAACTTGAGGCATTCATAACATTCGTACGTAGGGAGTAACCCTCTTGGTTACGTTTGGAATACCCATCACAGTATATTCCCTAAATCTCTTCGGAGAAACCTTAACGTTACACTCCATCGCGTTACCCAATGCATTGGAGAGCTATATCGGTCTCACCTACCCTTAGTCTATCACGGAACCACCCGTCTTCATAATAATGCCCAATAACCTCAACATAATCATATCACATAAAACATGCATAAAGGAAGCATAACATTTCCACCTTTTAATCACAAGATATCAATACAACACATTGATATAAAAACATTATGAAAACCATTTCCAATACCAAAATAAAAGAAAAGTAAAACATGGCAATTATTTTTCTTTTAAAAAAAGGTATTGCTTGTAGAGGAAACCGAAACTCAAATAATGGTCACGGCGGTGGAGAAGTCGTTGTCGCCGCATACATACGACAAAAACAGTCTCTTTTGTCGTTTAGTAAACACTTTGTATAAAAAAGATTCCTTTTGAATAAATGTAAAAGTCAAAGGGGTTTATACACCATATAAAAGAAGGTTGTGTTTAAAACAAAATATGCCTCAATGAAAGGAGATTGAGACGAAGTCCCATACCTCGGGTCCAACTTGACTCGGTCATTCTTTAATCTCCTGAATAATAAACTCGAGTTAATTTCTACTTGATTAAGAACCTTTTTCAAGTTCATTATTCCTTTTATATCACTTATTTTCATGTCATGAACACTATGTAATTATTTCAGTTAACAATGGTCGTTTTAACGATCATTGGTACTTGAGTAAAAAATAAACCCTTTATAATTACAAGTTGTTCATATATCCATTATATCCAGAATTATAATCATGATGTATATATCATATATATCCATTATATACATGCATTTATAATATTACATAATCATTTATAGGTAAGAAATGAAATGCACCGTTCATGGAGACGGTAAGCCGTACGTACGCATGAACGCTACTTTCATTTCTATTTCGTATTTTATAGAATGGAATCATAATGATATAAAGGTATATTATAATTCCAGTATAATAACATATATAATATCATAGTTCCATCCTTTATACATCCCAAATATGGTATTTAACGAATCAAATCACTTTGAGGGGGTGGTAGTCCACACTTCCTTAAATGAAGATATCGTGTTTACCCATAATGGAAACCATAAAGGTATGCCAAAAATGAAAAATACAGAAGCTTAAGGAAACCATAAACATATTATATATCATATATAAATATAGTGACATCTTAATGGCTACCTTTGAAGGTGTTAAAAGAATGTTGAACAATCATCGTTTCGGGAGGCATAAATTCATCATCCACGGAAACAATATGTCCTTTAACCATTAGATGTAGGTGTGTGTAAGTGTAGCTTGAATACATCTTATAACAACATCCTAGTATATTGAGGATACTTGAGTTTTTACAAAAGAAAATAATAAAAAGAGTTTAGGGGGTTGGAGAAGCAAAATCAATCAAAAGGACTCAAAAGAAGACATTACCTTAAAATCGGGTAACTCCCTTTGGTTTGAGCTCAAAGGCTTCCTTGGGAAGACTTCTGCCCAATGTGAGGCTTCAAGGAGTAAGAGAGGGATGTGGAGAGCCAAAATGGGCAGGGGTTGGCCTAGCCAAAGGCTTTGGGAGTGTGGGTAAGGAGGTAGAGGTGGGGGCCTTTTATAAGAGGAGAGGAGGGGCACTCTTGGAAGGTAAAGAAAAGTCACTTTATTTTTAAATGGTATTCGGATTTAAGAGGTCCCATATTGATGTTTTTCGAGGATAATGTGATAAGGGTTATAAATCCACCCATCCAATAAGTTTTTGCCATGTGTAGGTCTTAGATTTTACATTATCATTCCATTTTATTTAAATCGTCAAATAATGAGGTCATCGCTGCATCATTATGATGTCATAAATAATTTAATTTATTTAAAGTCTAAAAATTATAAAAAAACTTCTATGATGTAGGAAATCTTTTTATCCTTCCAATTAATATTTATAATCAAAATATGACTTGTATAACCCCATTTAAAAATTGTTTTAGTAAAACATATCATGTTTGTGTCATTTTTACTTTGTCATTAAATAAAAAAATATTTATGTCATTTCCCAACCAAAGTTGCTCCATGGGGTCCCCAAGTTGACCCATGGATTTTCATGGTCGGCCATGACACATCCAATAAGGGTAGGACATGTGTCAAGGTATTTTCATTTTTATTATAATATCATTTTTGCCTTAAACTACAATAATTACCTCTAATCGCGATTAAGAACTTAAAAGTTTCTATTCACCAAAAAATTATTTTAATCTCATTGAACCACATTTTACTTCTTAATGAAAACCATGTATGTCGGATTTTTTAAAATCAAATCACAGAAGGGGAAAATTTTCATTTAAACGAAAAATCAGTTTCTTTAACTACCACTTAGTGGTTTCACTATTCATCAAAAATTGAAGTTTTTCAGAAAGATACCAAAACTTCACCATAAGCTATATTTGATATTCCGAATTCAAAAATGATGTATATTTTACAAAATTTAAAACATGTATGTTTCATTAATTAATTTAATAACTAATTCCCGTTGTCATGATAAATAGCGTGTTTTTATGAAACAATAAGTATCAAAAGATTGACACTAGTTTAAGTCCAATTTCAAAGTGAAATTGATTCCAATGACCACCATTGGATAAAATGGCAGAAATATATTCTAATTTCACTTCAAAACCAATTCAAAATTTAATCTAATCATATAAATAAATTAGATTAAAAAGAGTTTTTGAATTAAAATGCAACATTTTTTACTATTCATTAAAAAATGAACTTTATCGGAAAAATACCAAAAATTCACACAAAGTAAATTATGATGTCCCAATCGTAAATAATAAGTTTATTTTGACAAACATAGCTTATAAAATTGTCAAAAGATATATTTAAAAAAAAATTTCCTTCAAAAGGCAGTAAAACAATCTCATAAGAATATTAGTGTATTCCATGCATAAGATTGTATTTATTTTCATTTTAAGCCTCTAAAACACTATCATAATCATTAATAGACATAGATAAAAATATCTATTATTCATTACTTGGGATGTTACATATCATGTTCTTTGTCTGTTCTTCATATTTATCCCAAATCATTCTGAATCAGAGCCTGATATTGGATGATCTCTATAGCATGATAATAATGTTGGTGGTCTCATTTCTTTTGATCATTATCAAGATATTTATATATGTCAGAGTGTCGTGCACCCATTTTTGGGATGTCATCTTAGTTTATAAATTTATCACATTGTTAAATATTTTTGTTTAGGTAATTGAATAGGTGTTACCAAGAATTTGAAAGGTTGTTTTCATGAATTAACGACCACCACTTATGTGAGTTCCCAATTTGACCAATTTATGGTCGTTTGGCTTACGGTACCTACGAGGTATGCCTTGAGTCCCATTTTTGGGGTTTTAAATATGAATTTTATTATGGAATGAAGATTAATTGTTGTTAGATAGTATTTTAATTGGATAAGGGTATCATATAATTTACATTCCCCTTGACCCATTTTATGGTTTGGATTGATAATGCATGGTGGGACTATTTAGTTCCAACTATGAACCTACCCATGTGAGATAGGATACTATTAATCCTTCTAATGGATTTGATTTCTTAATAGAATTGTTATATTAAATATTCCCATGTGATTAATAATAGGATAAGACTTATAGGTTGGTACTAGCATGTGACACCATTTGTTATGAGTTGTAAAATGCTTATGGGTTTTACCCAATCAAGATATTGAATTATTAACATGAACATGTTATGGTTAAATGGTGTATAGCATTGGGTGAATCATGTATTCTATTTATAATGCCATGGAAATTCTTATATGTCTATCCTAACATTATCCTTGGACTAAACCTTGGATTATTGAGAATTCCTAGGACGAGCTCAATGGGTTTATTAATTAATGTTAAGCCATGAGTGAAAAATGGAAGCCATGGACAGGCTCATAGAGACTATGTACTAAATTCTGAGTGAATCATGGATCCTATAGGATTACATGGAAGGGATCAAGAGGCATGGATTATGTCATTAAGGATACATGGGGATCCCTATAGAACATCCAAGGTTGGGCTTGGTTGACCAGGACTAATACCACACCTACAGTGATATCGGGTCCTTTAAAGACTCGTCGGGACAATCTTGTAGGGTGTTGGTATATTGGAACCTTGATTGTTACTTGAATTATATATTAGGAATATCATGGATGGTCTTAGGATATATTTAAATATTGATGATATTTATGATGCATCTTCCATTCCAAAGCACATGCTTGTATTCAGTATTCTCTTATACTTGTTTAGATAGACTTCTGAGGTATATGTCATACTTACTACTATATGGGGGATCCTCAAGATTAGAATAGATCTCGATACTTATAAAAATCAATTTAATTTAGATGTTAATTGAATATAAATGGAAACCAGTGCATGTATGACTCTTTACTTTTGAGTACTTTCTAGCTTGCTGCTTTCACTACTATACACTGCATGTTATATATAATCACTGATAGTTTGGAATAGACCATGGGTGGT
The DNA here is from genome assembly GCA_963277665.1 of Viscum album. NCBI lineage: Eukaryota > Viridiplantae > Streptophyta > Magnoliopsida > Santalales > Viscaceae > Viscum > Viscum album. Next base: position 1,474,708,836 of record OY728164.1, on the reverse strand, counting down.
TGCTTACTAGGATTTAGTCTCACACCATTTTTGGGTCCTTATTTTCTACCAGATAGATTATATAGTTTAAAGATTATACAAGGGTAAGATACCTCCAATGAGTTCATGATATGAAACCTATGGTTGATGAACTGAGTGTTCCATCCTTATCTTGACTCATTTGTTGTGGTTTTCATGGATGATATTTTTGAGTATTCCCATAATATATATGACCATGAGAAACATCATGAAATAATTATGAGTCCACTAAGAGTGATTCCGTTATACACTTAGCTAACAAAGCGACACTTCTCCATAGATCACATCCACTTATTAGGTCACTTCATTTCAAATATTGGATTATATGTTGACCTTTAGAAGGTTAGAGCGGTAGTTTACTAGTAGTATCCCAATAACATCTTTAATGTGAAGAGTTTTCTAGTGATGGTTGGTTACTATAGGTGCTTCATTCACGAATTCACATGTTTAGCAGTGCCATTGACTAGCCTGACTAAAAAGGTTGTGAGGTATGTTTGGAAAGATTCCTATGACATGACATTTCAAGAGAGGAAAGGGACATTAAATGTAGCATTGATATCTATTTTTTTTATAGCCGATCATGAGTTACACTATGTACTATGACACATTAGGTATCAAGATTTGATCAGTTCTTATGCAAGGGGATCTGGACACTACCTATGGTTCCCAGTAGTTGAGGCCACATTAGATGAATTACATGATGCACGATCTCGAGTTAGCTATCTTTGTTCATGAATTATTTTTTAAAGGCATTACTTTCTACGAGATAATTTTTTGGTGTAAAATTTCCACAAAACCAACATGTATATTTTTACTTTACATTATTTGAATATGAGGTAGTGAAGGTGGGTTCAATATCTTCAGTATATCATCTTTGAGCTTGCCGATATGATAGTTAAAGGTAATATAGTGGGTGATGCTTTGAGCAGAAGGACTCAAATACAGGTAGTGTTATAGGACATTATGGAGTGGTAGCTTATGAATTAGTTCTATAAGATTCATTTGGAGGTGTATGAAAGTCAGGAACATACCTTTCTTTCTTTCTTAGCTGTTACATCTAACATACATGAAAAACTGAGGATGTGGTAGCTATCAAATTTTTAAGGCCTAGTTCTACAGGGGAGTATGATAGGTGAGTACCCTCCTCCAAGTTAGACCATAGGTGAGGATGATGTTCCGCATTTTCATGGTCCAGTATAGGTTTCACTAGAAATGTGCAAGGAGATGATGTGGGATTTTCATGCATTTGTATGGGTAGTACATATTTGTGTCCCCAAGATTTATTGGGATTTACATTATCCATAATATTTTCTAGGTATGAAAAGGGATGTAGCGGTTTTTTCATGAGGTTCTCTACCTATCAGCATCGAAAGGCAGAACACCAAAAACCCACCATACTTTTACATCAGTTACTCATTCCTTAGTGGAAATGGAATTATGTCACGATGGTTTTTGTGACAGTTTTACTGAGGTCACCTTAAGGCAATGATGTCATTTGGTTTTTTATTGACAAGATTACAATAGTTTTATTTTTCCTACCTATCAAGGAAACCGTCCGTATTTATGAGCTTGGGAGGTTGTACATCTGTGAGATTTTGAATTTACCTGGGGTTCTACCATCTATCATTTCATATTGGGAGACCTAGTTTACTTCTAGTTTCTGGAAAGGGCTACAGAGGGAACTCAGTACATAGGTGCTTCTGAGTATGTCTTTCCACCCCCAGATAGATGGCTCGTCAGAGTGTATGATTCAGGTTCTTGAGCACATGATTTGGGAATGCGTCCTATAAATTAGGGGTTTTTAGGATAAAAACATTCTCCTGGTTGATTTATCATATCATAATAGCTTTTGGGTTACTATTACGATGGTTCCATATGAGGCTATATTTGTTAGGCCTTTCTGATCACCCCTGTATTGGCTAAATGCAGGAGATGAAGCTATGCTTGGACATTGTATTGTTTAGGAGACCACTCAATTGGTTCAGTTGATTCAGAAGAAGATGACTATAGCGTAGTCTCATCAGTAATCTTACGATGATCACCACAAATGACCTCTAGAGTTCAAGGTTGGGGATCGAGTTTTCCTACATGTTTCACTGATGTTGGGACATAAGAGGATTATGAGGCTGGGTATGCTCTCTTCGAGATATGTCAAACCATTTGAGATTTTGTATAGAGTCGGTTCGGTTTCCTATCGGTTACAATTACCTCATAGGTTCCATTATATGCATGAAATCATCCACATTTCTCATTTTCAAGAGTACTATTAAAACCTATCTCATGCATTTCAGCCAGAGGAGGTTGAATTATAGGTTGATGCATACTTTGAGTAGCATCCTATACTAATTGTGGATCAAACTATGAAGGTATTATGTGGTCGGTCAGTTCATTTAGTATGGGTGCTTTGGTAGAATGGCCGAGTGTTGGACGATACCTATGAGAGGGAGGTTGATGTTAGATCGTAGTGTATATAGTTATTATTAGATACTTTTAAAGCAACCTTGGAAAATAAATTCGCGGACAAATTTATATAAGGGGGGATTTTGTAAGAACTTGGTTCCTTTATGTGGAATAGATCACGAGTTTTCCATATATTCCTTATTTAATTGAATAAATATGACCTTATGGGGATTCATGTTGTGTCATGGAGTTCTCTAGGGTTTTTTGGGTTGGTCTAGAGCCTAGAACCCAATTTTTATGTTGAAAATAGGATGCCACATGCTTTGTGAAAACCATTCAGATTGGGGTACATGATCGTATAAACAGGTCTATAGTTTTATCAGACCATGATATAGATGTTCACATGGTTACTGCATAGTTAGTCAAACAATGTTGGGTAACCATACAATTTTCCCTATAATTCAAGTAAGTTGAGCATGGTTTTTTCATGGTTAAATAAACCATGTGTAGAAACCATGAGACCTAGATGATTTGGGTAAAATAAAAATTTCTCCCCTGTTATATTTTAAAATTAAATATTCTTCTCCTCCTTTGTTTCACATCATAAGGGAACCATGGGAGGGCCTCCCTAAATCCTATTCTCTATTTTCAAATCCCTGCTCAGTCCGACCTTTGAATCGATTGTTTCTCATCTCCATGGATCCTCAATGGTAATGACTCGATTATTTTTTATCCAAATTTAATTATTATTCTTATCGATTGTGCTATTTGAATTTAAGATCATTTACTCTAATATACCATTCTTCATCCATTTTTATATTTCTATAAAACTGGGTTAAATCATTTCTTGATAGTAGATGAGATATCTAGCATGAACATAATGTTGGCACTCTCATGCCTTTCGTTGATTGTCAAGTTGTTTATATATGATAGAGTGTTGCAAGCCAATTTTTTGGATGTCACCTTGATTTATAAATCAAATATGTTATTACCTATTTCCGTTTAGTTAATTTAATAGGTGTCACAAACCATGTGATATGTTGTTTTCCTAGATTAAGGGCCACCCCTTGGGTGAGTGCCTAGTTTGACCAATTTATGGTTGTTTGGCCGAGGGTACCTATGAGGTATGTCTTATGTCCCATTTGTCAGTTTAAAATGAATTTCATTATTGAATGAAGATTTCATTTTGTTATATGGTATTATAATTTTCAAAGGGTATGGGATAGAAAACTTTCCCCTTGACCCATGTTATGGATATTCTTGATAAAACATGTTTGGACAATTTAGTTCCAACTTTTAACATCCCCACATGATAGAGGATTTGTTTCATCTTGATAATGGTTTAGATTTCTTGATAGGTTTTTTATATGCAATATTCCCATGTGAGTAATTATATTCCAAGCCAAAGTGGTTGGTCCTAGCTTGTGACACCATTGGTGGTGAGTTGTGAAATGATTATGGAATTGACCCCAGTATGTTATTGAATTTTTAAATTGACCCTATTATGGTTAAATGATATATAACATTGGGTAAATAATGGATTCTATTTATAATTCCATTTCCAGACATATATTTATATCCTACCTTGACCCCTTGAGTGAACCTTGGATTATTTATAATTCATAGGATGGGCTCAAGGGGTTTATTAATTAATGTTAATCCATGAGTTAACGATGGATGCCATAAATGGGCTCATAGTGAATTGTAGTAAATTACATGGGAATCATGAATCCTATAGGATTAAATGGATGGGATAAAGAGGCATGAATTATATCATGGGTGATACTTGGGTCTCCCTATAGGACCACTAAGGATAGCCTTAGTTAACATGAACTTATACCACTCCTAGAGTGATACTGGGTCCTTGAGAGGCTCATTGAGATAGGTCTTAGGTTTTTTGTAGATTAGCACCTAGAGTGATAATTTATTTCCATCTTAGGAATTTCAACGACCTGATAAGGTTTTATTTTAATATTAAAGTTACTTATGATGTGTCTACCAAGAAAAAGAACAAGCTTGGATTCCATTTTCTCTTATAATTGTTTATATATCCTTATGAGGTATCTGTTGTGTCTACTACTATACAGGTGATCTTTGGGACTAGGCCGGATCTCAAGGCATATAAAAATAAATGTTATTGAGTATTCAAATTAATATTAATGGAAAACCCTTCATATATGACTATTTATTTTTAGTACTCCCTAGCTTACTGCTTTCACTACTATACGCTGCATGTTATATATATTTTCAGATAGACTGGTGCAAACCATGGGTAGTTTACTACTGTGACATAGTCTCACAACCTTTTGGGTAATATTTTGGGTCAAAATAGATTATATGGTTGTATTAGTAGATAAGGGAAATAACCCTCTATTAGGTTCCTGATATGAAACCTAGGATAAGGAGATCATGTTACCATGATGAGGCTTGTGATTATTTTAGGATACTTTTTTTCTTTTGTACCTTTTGGATCATGTTCTGTATATGATAACCTTGTGACTTGTTTAGATTTTTTCTCCAAATCCCTTGACATGAATCATTTATTATATGATATGACATTTTATTTTTTGTTTTATCAATCTTTTTTTTTACTTCTATTTTATGGTTTACTGCTTCCACTATTTGAATGTTATTTCATCTATGTTATACTCTACCAATGAAGGGAATAGTATCCACACTACCACCTCCTAGGACCTAATAACTAGTTGGAGGACTATGGAATTTGGGGAGATACACTTGAGGCAATTTGGAAAACTAGAATTAGAGAATATTTAGGTGGCATACAAACCTAGGAAATTACATCGACGCTAATCCAGGGAATGTCTCTTATGCCAAGATCATGTTGGCTAGTGTATTATAGTTATTGTAGGATACTCAACACTATAATTCTCATTACCATCTCCATCTGTCTGTAATCCCTCTCATAAGAATATATATATCACCAATCCTCGCTCTGACACCCCATCATAGGTTGGAATAACCAAGGATACCGTATTGGAACAGATATCTATATTCATTCAATGATTAAACATATGTTCAAAGATATATCCATACCAAATCATGTTGAAGGAGTATTGTGTAGGTTCTTTGAACCTCACAGTATACTCATCCACAATCATCCCTCCCTGATGCTAGTCTAGAATCTCTTAAAAATGAATTGAGTGAAAGAATAAGGGTACTAATGCTCACAAAATAACTTATAGATGTCAGTCCATGAGGGTGTTGACTCATCATGAATTTGTGTAATAAGCCTCTACCAGTGCCAAGTTGCTTTATAGAAAATGATTGTTTCTTGGAAACTACCTAATTATTTAGTATCTAGATAAAAATAAATACATATATCACCAATTGTATATAATATTTCATTGCATAAGGATCTGGATGACCGAGAAGCCTCAATAGCCTCTGGGGTTGTAACACACAAAGTGTAATAAGACTACATACATCCTAAAATTTCCCTACTGGTATGATATACTGCTCAATGGGTGTGGGTGATGTTATCTTTCCACCTGGAGGGAGGATATCAGGGGATAAACCATAAACAATGGAATTATAACTCCTCTATGCCTTTTACATGGATAGATTTCATTGTAAATGAATCCTTAAAATTTTATCAAAACGTATGATGGTCATACGAGCATATATATATGGGGAGATAACCACAGAAGGATAGTCAAATAATCAAACCTATAAAACTAATGAACCATTTATTCATGTAACTTATGTATTAGAATGTTGATTTGGAAAATAGGTAGTTATGGTCCCTGGGAATGGATTTGTCATACGCTTTCACCATCAATGGGTTCCCCTACCTGAACGCACTTATAGATAAACATTGAAACTATTTCCATATGTTCCAACCAAATCCTTGTATGGTGATTACATCAAACACTATCCAAATAAAATAATTTCTGAAATAACAATATGGAATGACCCAAACCACTAGGGCTCAAGCTACATCTTCCCCATGACCACCTTTATAGGCTAGTGGTGGTGACAAGTGTTGAAAGGCATAACAATTATGGGAATATTTTAGTAATATACATTCCCACACACACTTAACCATATTTTTGAGGAAGTTAAAAGGAATAATAATATAAAGTACAATATCAAGAGAAGAAAATGCATGTAAAACATCAATGGAGTAAAATAGTAAGGTAATTTAAAATGAATGGAAAATAAGAGAAAAAAAACATAGCCAACAAGTAAAATGTCTGAATGTGTCAAATATAGAAAAAATAATGCTCAGATAGACCAGATCTACATATCTATTTTCCATACATGTTACATGGTAAATTCACCAAGTATCCCTATGACCCTCCATAATTTTCATTCACATGTCTGTCTTATCAACAATAAATGACACATATTAGAAATTCCCATGCAGTAGTTAGTATATACATACCCATTATGACATCCAAAAAGATGAATGGGGAGCCATAATTGGAAAGATATGATTAGAAATCTAAACCCATAGAAAGATTGTTAAAAATCAATTGACATAGATATATAAACATATTTTCAAACAAAAGAAGGTGAAATGAAAGAGAAAGGGAAAATCTATCTCATATCTCAGTAAATAGTACAAAAAGTTACAAAAGAGAATCATTGATGCCCAAAATCTCTCATACTTTTTTGAAGATAAAACCATGTCGAGGAACTCCTCTCCATTGTTCCACAGAGTCTAGGGAAACAATATCTTTGTTGAAGACTCATTCCATGGTAAAATTGGATGGTTACACATATTATATAACTAGAGGACCCATTCCATGTCTCGGTGGGAAGGTTCCACTCTGAAATGGGTAGAGTAATCACGCTCTGCCTAGCTGTTGGGTGAAACTCCAGTGATAAAGGACCCATGATCTATGGAGTATGAGGGCTCAACTATGATAGTTGAGGGCCCATGTATTGACTCTACTGGCGTATTCCACTTGCTGGGTAGGTATATAACGCATTCTATATCCTAGTATCAGTGTTCCACTCTAATGGTCGATCGAGGTCCCATGCACTACCTAGAAGAAAGTTTCTACTAGAATAGTAGATAGAGAACCCATTCCCTATCCTAATAAGAGGGTTACACACTATAGATTGATTGAGAAAACAATCTCTACCCAGAATGAGGGTGGAACTTGAAGGTTTTATATTGTTACCATGTCCAATCCTATTAAGAGGGTTCCAATCAAGTACCTTTGATGATACATCCAGATCACTACCATCATAGAGTGTCACCTAAAAAATCATACAACTTTTTAATTATCATACCATATCTCAAATTCCACTAAAAGGTCTACCATTTAATTCTATGTGGAAAAAACAACCTTGATTGGCTACTCAAGGGACCAAATATCATTCTAGCATAATGAGATACCATAGTTATATGTTTCCTAAAAAATAAGTATGTGTAAACTTGGTTTAAGGGGACCCACATAGTATGTATTCCAACCATGTTTCATAGACATCTCCCTATAAGTATACGTATAACTATAAATGTATCATTATTATGTGTGTAGAGGGACAAAATTGTGTGCCTTAGTCGCATGGGTTTCTTCATGTGCCCTTGGCTATATCTGTGTACCCCTACCCATGTCAGTATACTCTAGGGCATGGTGTGTCCTCCCACACATGTTCCTTCCCATTTTATCATTCACATGGAATTTATACCCAATTAGGGACATATTACTTTTTCCCCACCCACCTAAAGTGTGATCCTTAACATTTATAACATTATATCACCACGAACAAAGGGGAAGTACACAACATATGTTCATTATAGTGAATTTTGTGTTGTCTAGTTTTTATCAAGAAATTATATATGATTCTAGTGATCCATATCTTGCCTAACCTCCTCATATTATGCCTCCAGTATTCCCAAAATCCGTTTTAAATTTCTTAGTTCTTCATTTCTAGTCATTTGGTGGCTAAAAATCCATATCTGTGGAACCAGGATGTTTCATCGCGTACTATGTGTAGCTCATGTTGTCATTACTAGGTCCCAAACACCAAATACATGGGATCCATCAACTCAATACCAAGAATCATCCCAATCCATCCTATTTTCATTGAACCATTTGTTTCATGAAAATATATCATGAATCTGGTTGTCTGGTCAGGCTCAGTCCTAGAAGGCAATGTTGAAGTGAAGCCATAGTATCAGTGAGGAACTGAGCAGGGAAAGTACAATAAAATAATTTGAAAAATATGTGGCCATGTTTTCTTGGACAAATAATATTATTAGGGTCATCCTAAGTGAATCACAATTGAATAAATTTAATAAAAACATCAAACCGACACATATTCACATGAAAATTCTTGATTTGATATAGATCAAGATGTATATTCAATCTTGTTCCATCTATTTAATCAACTAGTGAAAAATTCAAACAATGGAAATTCTGACCAAGAATTACATCATTCATTATTGTAGAATTCCATCTCCAATTTATGAGAGAATTCAGTACATTTGATGCACCTTGATCTTCCAGGACCTAATGTTTCATTATCATCAAATCACGATTCTCTAATAAGAGGAGGAAGAATACTCCTCTCAAAGAACTAAGGGTTATGTTGATACCCCTAGAGAACTTACCATGACATCATATTTATAGATTTAAATAAATTTAATCATTTCATAAATTAATTAAATTAATCATTTAATAAATTAATTTTATGTAACATCGATGACCATTTTATATGAAGTCCTAGCACTATCATGACCTATACTAGAGGGACCTATGTCATGACTATCCCAAGACCACCTCTAATAGGCCAGGGGCTAGTGAATAGCACTAATTAGGAATTTAACACAAATTAGGGTCATTAACCTAAAGTACCTTTACACATGAACACATCTCCAAGACCAAAAAATGATGAAATATAAAAAAACTGAAAGAATGAATGCATACATATAATATCCCACAAAATAGTATGATAGTGAAAGTACTGTAAAGAGAGAAGGGTCCGGAAAAATCCCAACAAAAAAATGTAAAGAGTCCTACATACTCGAAGTGCGAGGAATAAGTCTAAAGAACACTCTTGATAAATACCTCGGTCAATCAAGACCTAGATACAGTCCACAAGTTCCCTATCCTCCCAGGACACTTTCAAAAATGGTCTTTATCAACTCAAGACATGAAATGTGCATGCAAATCATGTGCAGGGGTGAGTATAACAATAATTTATAAGATACCACAAAAACACTAAACACAAAACAATAAATATAGGTATCTCAATTCAACATTTATAAAAGTATCACAAATAGAAGAACTAAAAATAATACCAAGATAAACTCAAACCACACCATCATGAAGTCATAACAAACTACAAGCCATCAGATTATTTTCTAAGTAATGTTAATTATGGGATATCCCACACCAAGATTCAGTATATCATTGGTGACTCTCTAAAAAGAGTTATAACTAATTTGGGCCTCTCCCAAAGGGAATTTATTGGTCCAAGTAGAATATTATACACAGATATGGGTCATGCCTATGATAGTTAGGGGACACTGGGAAACCAACCCATATCCACCTTGATACACAAATAGTGGGTCACACCCAAAACCTCTTGAGAAAACAATGAAACCAATTTGGATCAAACCTATATGCATGGGATTTTATTCTCATGATCCCACATAACATATTGACGTGGCCCTCAAGATGGAGGATCAACATCATATATAGGGAGTTCACGCTGATTCTGCAAACACTACTATAGATGATAGAGGATAACACATCAGTCTCGTAGAGGGACACCACAACTCTCTCTGATACTCGACCTTTTGAGTGGATTACAATATATTGATGGGGATGTAATTCCATACTATACCCTTGATGAAAGGACCAAGTTAACACACTCATCATGTACTTGTCCAAACTAGTAAAATAAATATCCTCAACCACTCTCTATGGAAGTACATGGTGTGTCCCCAACTGTACATGGAACATTCATCTATACTAATTCATTGTGGTTTGGAAATCATCACACAACATATAGTGTCCATATAAATTATTTTTAGGATGATTATATGGTGTTTATAGACACACGATTCCTTTCATGTGTTTCCTAGCTGCGTTTATTTACTGAAGATATGTATGCGTACCAGTCCACATATTCCAATCCATGTTCATGTCTATGTACATAGGATGACATCGCACTGTGTACTATTACCCATGTATGTGTACTCTCCAGAGTACAGATTGAGTTGTCCAGGGAATTTCACATTCCCTGTGAAAGGGGTCACACACTGTGTGATCTTTAACTCCAGCTAAACCCTAGTGTCATAGCTTGGGGGAACCACTCATTGTGAAATCTCATATTGCATGGTGTATTCTACATGATTTTTATAGAATTCCAGAATCCTATCTGTGTTCCTCATTCGATGCTTAACCTTTGATATGGAGGTCAATTCTCCATGAAATCAAATATCCATGGTCATCCATAACCCTCCATTTCCCAATGACATCTCATGTTTCCAAATTTTCTCATAAATCAGATCGAACCATCACTCTTATTTTTGTGCTGAATAACACCAAGGAACAAAATTTCAAGAATCAATGTTCATCTAATTTTCTCATCCTTCACCGTGTTGAGACTATCCCAAATCTATGATATTCGAACATTATGCCAAGAAATAGGTTTGAAATGATCAATTATTCTTGAAAATTTGAGTCGTGGTAAAAATCAATAATTCCAATGATGAATGAAGAATTAGGGGATAAATGAAAAAATATAGGAATTAAACTAGATCGATGTTTATGTCTATCTAGATTCATTCCATATGATCAAAAAAACATATTCAAATATATTCTATCAAATAAAAACCAAATTTAACCCATCTTCTAAGGTGATTGATCCACAAAAAATTCCATTCAACAATTGATATCTGATAATTAAAAAAATATGAACATGTAATTAAACAATTGAAATGTATGTACTAATTCTATTTGGATCGATCTCTGATGAATAATTAAGATGCATTTATTTCATAGGTGAGATCCTTCAGAATCAACATGCGTCGATCTTCAATCCTTGATCTGTCACCATTCATCAGAATGGATTCTCATAGCTCTCTCTCTCCAGTCAACTATAAGTTATAGGGTTACACAGATTAACCAAGAATTCTGACATATGGATATATTTAAAGGAAATAATTATTTTCATCATTACATCAATAAAATAATTAAAATATTATTTTTTTGTTTTATGCCCACAATTATCTTTTCAAAAATTACCTATTCTAACCAATGTTAGGATGCTTATAGGGTAAATGCACAATTATAGATTCAATAGTTCCCTCAAATTTTAAATTAAGGAACTTTTTAGGAGTTATTCCATTCTGTATGGAAAACATAAAGCATGTTCTCATTAGTATTTTAATATTTTTCAATCATTTGTTTCCAGAGCATCGTGTCTCGGAATCGTATATCTTCTTAGTTTCTGCTCTTGAAAATTATCCATATAATACATAAATTTAATAAATGGAATATTATAGATATTACATTATCCACAACTTGGGAATATACATCCCTAAAAAGCTAAAAAAAGATATACTAAAAAGATGGGTTTACTGATCATGAATAAGAATCTCTCTCTCTCGCATGCGATTTCTTGGATATTATCATGCTACCATTGGACACACACTAAAAGAATTTATCTCTAAAGAAGGATCCTCACTTTCTGATCATATCTTGTTTATCCTTGGTCTCCACTAGTTACTTAGAAGAAGTCTATAAATCATCAATGTTCAGCTCACCACAGTCGATGACGTGCGATGGGTCATGCACATTCCTTCTCTGCTGAAACACGTGGAAGATGTCATGTTCCCAGTATAACTATAGAGGTAGATATAAGTGGTACTCCACCTCACCAACAATACATAATAATTAAAAAGGGACAATGAATCACGAAGATATATGGCCTCCATAGAAAAATCATTATAATCCACATCGAGGTGAAATTAGAAGGAACCCATAGCCTCCTTTCCTCAAACTCTAATGGCCTCTGTCACATAAAACATAAAAGATATGAAGGATCTATGTACTCTACATCCACTACAAGATGATTCATACAATAGCTATAGTAATTCACAGCAACTTCAGGCCCATGATTAATTACTCTCCTGAGTCAGTCTAGTATTGTGGTAACCAGAAGGGTCTTCTATTAAAAGCCTCAAATGGTTCCATACCAATGTAGGAATGATATCTTTTTTTGTATTCAGACTCTAATAGTGGTAGGTGATCTTTCTAAATATATCCAAAATATAACATGAAAGCTTGTATCATGTCCCCCAAAACATGAATGGTCTGATGAGTCTGGTCATCCATCTGTGGATGAAACACTATGCTCAAGCACAGCTAGATACCAAATACCTTAAGGTAATCCCATCCACAACCAGAATATTAAAAGAGAATAACTATTTGACACAATATTTTATGGAAATCCATGGATTCAAACTATCTCTTAAACATATAGGTTTCCGAAGCTATCTACTAAACTCTTCTCTGGATTATCTATGAAGTGGTCTGATTGGTGAGTTGGTCAATGATCACCCAGATAGAATCATGTCCCCTGGATGTTTGTGGTAAACTCATCACAAAGTCCATAAATATCCCATCTCACTTCAATTCTGGAACCTCAAGGGGTTGAGATAAACCTACTGGATCTTGGTGCCCATCCTTTACATTCAGAAAAATAAGGCATCATGAAACAAACTCAACAACCCCTTTCTTCATTCCTTTCCACCAAAACCTACATCAATGTTCATGGTACATATTCTCCATGCCTAGAAGTACCACCAAAGCGGATGTATGAAACAACCTCATAACCTATTCCTTCAACATCATGGGTACCATCATCCTTCCTCTAGAAATAATGATGTGATCCAAACCATTAAGAATCCATCTTGATCATGTCCAATGTATATCTGAGAACGTAGGCTCCCACATTCGGTATCCAGAATCTATGCCTCTCTGACTCGTTGTATGAGTGGAGGGGTGAAAACCATAGACTATACGTAAGATAATCCATCTCCATCCATAAAGGATAACTACAATGAGTCCAAATGTTTGGATTCCTCATTCTAAAACTATGAACTAGTTCTCATGATGAGATAATGTGATACAACTTTCCCCTTCCCAAGAGTACAGACAATAACAAATTCAAAGTCATGGAGGAATTATTGCCATAGCCTATATCTAATGTTGTGATAATTTTGAGAAAATATATAAGACATATGTTTACGATTTAAGTATATGATAAACCACATTCCCATCAGGTAGTGTCACCACATCTTTTACCCAAAGACTATCACTGATAGCTTATTATCATGGGTGACATAGTTCTTCTCATGTGGTATCAACTAGCATGAACCATAGGCAATTCCTTCTTTCCACTTCATTAGGAAACAACCAATAATATTTCCTAATGCATCACAGAGTAGTACATACATGACCCCTTCCTATGGAAATCTCAATATTAGAGTTCTTTTCAAAACTCAACCTCATTTCAGGAAAGCATTAACTTAAGGTAATCCTTCAAGAACCATCATGATCCTCTGAACTGAGAAGAGGGGGGTCATTGATCCTCAGTACTTGATATTTTTTCTTTATAGATTTCTTGTTCAAGTATTGTTAGTCCACACATAAACATAAGATAAAGCCACAATATTTGAAAAAAAATAGGGTTGGCCCAGGGGAATACCTTGGTCTCACAAATCCCTTCCACTACAAGTCATCCAACTACAACCTATTCCAACAAAGATCTGTGTGAGCCATCTGATATACTATTTAAGATATCGGTGTCATACTGGGGTTTAAATTAATTAATAAGTCTTAATCATATGGGGGAGGTAAAACTTGAACATCTTCAGGGAATAAATCCTCATACTCCTCCACCACTATAGGAAATTGGAAACCCATAACATCCAATACCCCAAGGGTCAAGCTAGTCAATAGATAAGTAAATATTTGTACCCTCCCATACACGAGTCTATCCTATTTTCCATGTGTTTTCTTTTCACTGAAAATTGAAAACCCCATTCTATCACTAAGAGGAAACCACACTCTTTTCCTAAAATAGTAAATCTGAGCATAAAATATGGTTAAAAATTCCATACCTAGAACGATGATATATGTTATCGATGTTACTACCCAGATATCCTAACTTAACCACTCACCTACAAGAGTTAGGTCCCACATTTTACACTAGTGTTTGATCATCACATCTCCTCCCATAGGATTCTCCTATAATAACGGTCGAGTCAACATTTAATTTTCAATATATGAGTCTTGAAAATGATTCATCACATGAAAAGAATGACTATAACTTGTGTCTATAAATATGGTAGATAAATGAAAAATGATAATGAGTATACCTAAAATAATTCCTATAGCCACAATTTCATATACCTTGATTGCATGCACTTGTCCCAACACATTTTCTATAATGCCCTGACACTAGCATGGACCTCCCGGGGTGGTGGTGGTAATAGTTCGAAACATCAACCACATCCTACTATTCTCGTATCCACTCCACCACATATTCCACCATGTTGATCATCCAACTCTTATCACTATCTCTACCTCGGTGGTCTATCCACAGTCTCATGTGAGAAATACTATGATTTACACATTGTTGATTGATATTTCCCCTCTCATCACATGAGTAGCATAACCTATCTCTAGGCTAACTGGACCCACCATATGAGCCATAAACTACTGATCCCCTATTCTATGTCTTCCTCTTGTAATCCTTCATATGTTCTGGTCTCTAAGACTAAAATCGTCTTCCTTTTTCTGATGTCTCTGCTCCAGCTTACCCACTACTAAAAACCACCAGGTGTATCAACCCAACTAAGAAACACTCAACCTCCATGGCCCGATATAGCACCCCAACATAGCTACTAATTGAAAAATGGATAACAATAACTTAGAATTTCATAAATTGACCTCACACAAAGGTATGATCCCTATAGTACTGATGGTGTATTATATCCATTAAGTACCTATAGAGGTTGCTATTCCTTGATGAATACTCAGATATCGATATGTCATCCTACTAGAGTTATAGAAGCTCTTGGATATTCATAACCCTTAGTTAATAAGGTGATAACTATTCTATAAAAAGGTCCTCAAAATCCACCCATGATATATTACCCAAATCGTATGACCAGGTAACCAAAACCCAACGTCTCCCTACTGAACAAAATATAAGGTTAGCTTCTAGGGCCACCATATGATCTACTAATTTCCTTCCTCGATGGAAAACTCAGGTCACATCCTCAATAAAGTCTTCAACCGCTTGTGGCTCGGGCTCACCTTAGAACCTGTAGGGTTTATACCAATAGAACTCCAAATGTGTGCACAACATGTACACATCATACACCAGTACTGTGAGTACCATGTGATTCTCCACAGGTGGTGGTATGGATGGTTCACCACTTGGACATGCTATCTCTAGTACAAATAAATGTACAAATGTACCTTCCCCCAAAAAATCACCCTCATGATCACGTGATGGAATCCTATCTAGATGTCTTGGTTGAGGAATATAGAAATAAAACAAGTTGTACCATGGTCAATAGAGTATATTTGTAGATCTGGCTCAATAAGGGAATTGAAAACACGGTCAACCATATATGATGCAAGTGAAATTATTTTTTCCTACATCCAGTTTTATGTTGTACTGAGTTGAAAAGCAGGTTATCAAAGTCTTGGTAAAGGAATACAATTGTCTCTGCATTAACATAGGACCCCACACTTGAATGATTAACATGGAACAATTATCGCTAATTCCACAAACTAGCCTTATAGACTTTAGGTCCTAAAGTAGAACTGACCCCCAATGATACCACTCATTCACGAACTATACCATAGGGGCATGTTTCATGACTACCCCAAGCACACCTATGATTGGATAGAGGATGGGTAGATCCATTGAGTATGATTTCCCAAAAAATGGGAGGAATTATCCTAAAGTACCTAAAAACACACACACATCTCCTAGACCGCACAATACTGAAATGTAAAAAAATTGAATGAATGAAGGCATACATCTAATATCCCACAAAAGATTATGACATGGAAAGTATTATTAACAATAAATGGAAAAAAACAATCCCAACCAAAACTATAAAGAGTCCAACCTACTTTAATGGAGAGGACTAAGAAAAACATATCCGCTGAACAGCCCAAATCCTACCTTTTTATACCTAAAGGCAAAAACTGGAACCTTATTTTTTATATAGGTGAATAACCATCCTTTATTTTATACATACCAAGATATAAATGAGTAACATTACATTTAAAGGATGTGTAACACCACAAAATAACTTTTATAGGGATATTGTTACCAAAAATGTAAGGAACTCACCTAGGATACCCTCTAAACTAGTTCCCAAAAAACATTTAACTGACCCAAATGGTATTCATAATCACAATGTTCTTACAACTAAGACCAAATTACCATTCAACAATAAAAGTGAGGATATATTTCACCTAACCTAAAACATGATAAATGGAATGTGTATAAATAAATACATCAATTAAATAAATATTTCATAATCATATCGTGAAAATGGTAGTAATATATCTCCAAATAAAATAGAAATATAAGAACTCCCATTGTAAATATACAGTGATAAAAAATGACCACCCAAAAATAAAATAAAAATTACTCCATGTGATATTTGGTCAATTTCCATCAATCTCAAAACCATATACCCATACCCAACCCAAAAAAACCCTTCATCTCACTAAGGTGCCTTGCCTTTTCCTTCATCATAATTTTGGGACCACTATTAGTATGAAGATTGTATTTGTTGTGAAAAATTGTCAACATAGGTACAAATGAAGAAGAAGATAAAGAAGAAATCCATAGTTGATGGAGAATACAATTCAGATGATTGTTGAACTGATCCTAAGTTCAATAAACTTGCATCAAAGGTGACTAATTGTTTACAATAATGAAGCATGGAGAAGTATAATCCATTAGGGGATAATTG
Source organism: Viscum album (assembly GCA_963277665.1). Taxonomy (NCBI): domain Eukaryota; kingdom Viridiplantae; phylum Streptophyta; class Magnoliopsida; order Santalales; family Viscaceae; genus Viscum; species Viscum album. The sequence goes on along the minus strand of OY728164.1, from coordinate 1,474,691,420 downwards.
GACAATTATGGGTAATTATGATCAATCTGAATAAGATTAAATAAGAATAGGGATTTTATGTAAGGAATGATGGTTTAAGAATAAGAGAGGGTATGGAAGGGATTTTCATTCTAATATGATGATAAATTACACATTTCCTTGAAATCAGATTATTTTTGTACTATTCTTAATGGTCTAAATACATTTATCAAAGGTGATACATTGTATGCAAAATTTACGGTGTTTAAAGAATCCTCAAGCCTCCACTTTTGGATGAAGAGAGATGATTGGAGTTCTTTTGAATTAATACTCCAAACGGAATTGAGGATTTGAATTGAAAATAAATAAGTACTTTGGAATTCATATTCCAAATAGTATAAGAAGAAATAAGGAATATTATTGAAGATGAAGAGAAGACAGGAAGTAGTGCATGTTCTTAGCACTATGAGAACATCCAAAACTATGATGATGCTTTCCTAATTTTTATTTCACAAATATCATATGTTTGGAGAAATTTTGATGCAAGCCTTATGAAGGACAGACGGAGTAAAGAAGTGTTTTTTTCAATGTTAGGAAAGTGGTGCGCAAGTCAAAAGTGGCGTGCAAGTCCAAAGTGGTGCACAAGTGTGGCGCGTAGGTATATGTGGATATAGTGTATGTTGCACGCAAGTCATATTTATAGATCAATAAATCAAAATAAAACAAAGGAAATAAATTGGTGTGTAAGTTAAAGATTGGTGTACAAGTGTTCCGTGCAAGTATAAGAATTGCGCAAGTGTATGTTGTACGTAATTCAAAATTTACCATCATCACATCAATATATGACAATTGACAAAAAGTGGTGTGCAAGTGATGGATCAGCGTGCAAGTAATGGAGCAACACACAATTCATGAAGTGGCACACATGTTGAGTTGCATACTTCATGCACAGGGTCCCCAGAATGCCTATAAATATACGGCTACCATCCTCATTTGTGAAGTCTCAACACATAAGAGATAATTTTATCTCTGATCCCCCATGTAGAAGAAAGTGTCACACAAGCTAAAGTGTTGCGTATGTTGGTATTTATTCACAATGTGCACAAGAAGAGTGGCGTGCAAGCATTTTGGCGCGCAAGTAGAGTCTCATGCAAGTAGAAGTGGCACGCAAGCAGAAGTGTCACTCAAGTTGTAAGAGGTGCGCAATCTGGGAGTTTTTTACGACATGTTTTTTGTGTCTAAACCCCAATTTTGTATGAAAGTTTTGATTTGTGAAAATTGCGGAGTGCATGTAGTTGGTGGCGTGTAAGCAGGGAGGTGCGCAAGCAGGGTGGCGCACAATCAAGGTGGTATGCAAGTAGGGTGGCGTTCAAGTTGGGATTTAAGCGCAAGCTATGAGTTGTGCTTGAAGTTCTTACTAGCTTCAGGTTAACTGTGATGATGCTAAGTAGTGCTGGAATTCATCGATTTAACAATCACAAAGAGAACTTTTGATTCTATCCCGAAGAAGATGAAGAGTTCAGTGCATTTGGTTTTTCACTTAAGGAGAGAGTGTGGAGAAGATCAGGTATCAAGGAAACTGGTTTTTCATTGAGGAAGCAGAAGAATAATAAGAGTGTGCATCATAAATAATTGATGTATAGAAAGAAGAGGTTGGTTACTTGAATGTTGCTAAGTAAGTAACAAGGAGAAGAAGAAGGTTGTGGAAGAACAAAGTATCATTGTATCTTCCAATAGGTCTAAATAATAGGAAGATACTTTAAGTGTTGCCAAATATTTTAACAGAGAGAATAATTTCTTCAGAGGAAGTATAATGAACTAGATAGGGGCTGCAAGATACTATATATACTGACAGAATATAGAATGAGTGAGTGTAAGGGTATATCCTACTCTTTGAAAGTGGTAATAGGATTGTTTCCCTTCCCCCCTCCGAGTGTAGAGAGAAACAATGGGAATCGATTATTTCCTTCCCTCATACAACTGTAGGGAGCCACACTAACTAGAAGATTGTTTTCCTAGTCAACCATTGTAACTGTTACTTCATTATAGGGGAGAATCCATGCACTGGTCATTACCATACATGGGAAAGATGTCACTGCTCCTATTGATTGGTTGACCTTGTAAAAATATCATTTTCATATTTTTACCACTTTCATATTATTTCATGTGATAGGGAAAAATGAACAAGAGAATCAGTATCTTAACAGGTCAAGAGGTACAAGGATAAAAAGAATAAATTTGTTTAAAAGTCCCCAACATTGATTCACCCCCCTCTCAGTGTTCGACATATCCCAATCTGATATTCTCAATTGGTATCAAAGGGACAGTTTCACCTCCATTGGATTCTATACATTGAAGATATTATCTATTGAAGACTTTAGATTCTTCCCTGAGTCAACAATGAAGTGAATTTTTGATGAAGAGTCAGTTATCTCTGAGCAGAATTCGATATCTACCAAAACCATGATTAGCATGAAAAATAAGGAGAAGAGAAAGTTGAAGAAGAAGTCCCTCTTATCTAAAGATGAGGAAATATATGTATCTCCATTCCTTAGTGACAATGATGACACATCAAACATGGAAACGAATGAGATGGTGGCTCATGTTTTCACCAAGAATTTGGAAAACCGTCCTACCTCTAGTGATCAAGAGATTTGTGTTAGTACAATTGAAAACTCTTCTCATGATGAAAATTCTAGAACAAGCGGTGATGATCAATCTATAACCTCAAGAATTATCAATTGACAGATTAAGATCTATTAAGCATGATATCTCTAATTAAAGTGAATCCCTTGTTTATAGAGTATTTAAATGTATTATAGAAGATTTAACCCAACTGGAAGAAGAAAATGATCTTTTAGAGAAGGGCTTGAAAGAAAAAATTATTGATTTTATAAAGCTCTCCAGACAGGTTGGAGTGTTTGAAGAAAAAAATAGGTAATTTGAAATAAGTTCCTCAAAATGGATAAAAGAAGTTTATGAGAAAGAGGGAGTCAATAAGACTCTGGAAGAAAAGATCCTTTCACTTGAAGATGAGGTGAAAAAGAGAACTGAGGTCAAAAAGTTATATCTGGATACAATTCGCAAGAAGATCAATGAACTTGACACTTTGTTATAAAATAAAGTAATGATGCATGAAGAGGAAGGTGAAAGATTTAATAAGGCTTCTGAAGATAATATGACTATGACCGAAGACAAAAACGTCATCCTTAATATGATATGTCTAGATTTGGAAGCTCAGTTAACCAATGTTGATATGACACATATTAAGTCTCCAAAAAATAAGGAAATAGTTGTTTCTAGTACTCAATGGTCACTGGAGGATTATAATATCAAAATACCTCCAACATATGATAAAAAAATCATGGATTCACTAATTTATCTATCACAAGATGCTGAGAAAGTGAAGGTACCATCCATGCCAACTTGTACTACTATTTCTAAAACTTTTTCTATAAAAATTATTGGTTGGAAGAAAAACTCTAAATAATTACAAATGAGGAATGGTGATTAGGTGCCTAATACCATGGATAGGGTGGATATGAAGAAGAATAGGGAAGATGGTTCCCCAGATAGAGGAAAACACATTAAGAATAAGGCCCATCCAACTAATACAGAAGATATCAAGAAGTCAAGATTTGTGGGTCAATGATGGTATGCAATAGATTTGGGCATTGTACACTGTATTGTTAGTACAATACCTTAAATATAAAAGCATAAATAAATCCCATATTAATGATTATAAATATAGAAATGAATAAGAAACATCCCTAGATCTAGAAGCATTTGTATGTTGAAAACTGATTTGGATTTTTGGACAACATCTATGATTTATGCAATGGGAGTGGTCATAATAATGGCACATGCTTATCTCAGAATGTATTCAAAGCTAATAAGAATATATGAGCCTAGAATCTATTGAATAATGAAGTATCTTTCTTGGGAAGTAATCATAAGTATGTTACAAAAGAAAATGCTCCCAAAAATATTAAAAGGAGGAAAAATGAGAAGTCCTTAGATTCGTAATCCAAGAAGTTGATGGTTAGTGCATCCAAAAGAACAATCAAGTAGGATGACACTCTGAATAAGCCATATAGAAATTACAAACATTCTTCCACATTTCCTAAAGTCATATTGGTTATCTGGACTAATGGTTTGGAAAGAATGAGAAAGGAGGAATATGAAAATGCTAAGGCTAGTACCAAAAGTAATAAAAATATTCAATATGATGATGAAAAGTTTAATAATAGGTTACAAACAAATGGAAACTCTCATGTTCAAGAATTTCTATGTGTGAGGTGAAACAAGGACGGTCACACTGTTAAAAATTACATCAAATTTATTCAAACCCAAGAAGAATTTATCAAATGTATGAAAATTTCCCCAGGAGATTCTAATTCTTATAAAGATCTTGAATAAAGAATATTCAAAAAAATAGAAGAAGTATTGATATCTACACAACCACATTTATAATTGAAGATAATATGTGAATGTGTGAGGAGTGGAGAAAATGAAGCATCCTAGTTGAGAAACTCATCCCAGCCTTCCTGCTCAAATTTAAGACACAAGGAGGATCCACCTTATTCCCTTAACTAATTTTGTATTGTTTTTGTTATGATAATATATGGAATTTAAGTTGAAGCAATCTCTCAAGGGGAGAACCTGCGAAGCAGTGATTGATATCAACTCTTGATAGCAAAGCTGAAGAAGTTTTCATCCATGGATGATTCATCTATTGATATTCAATTATTAAAATGGTTAGGGATCACCATTTATAAAGATGATGAGGAGTGTTTCCTTGAGTGGGAGACATATGAAGAAGCTGTTAGAGTTATTATTTGAATCATTATCAAATTCAGTTTGTATCAAATTCAATTACTCTGGAAATTTCATGAATAGAATTTTATTGGAATAGGTATTTCCTTCCATAACCTCTCATCATTGGTTACTCAAAATTAAGATATTTTTACAAAGGTGGAGTAACTAAGTCAATCAGTGACATAAGAAGAATGAAAGTGCTCTAAGTCCACTTATCCTTCAAATTTCACTTGATTGTTTTTTTCCATTTTTTGAAGTGATTGCAGGAATTTAAGGTAGATTATTTCCTATCACATTCAATATTTTCAGCCTTGAATGAAAGTGGAAAATCCTTGAAGATGTGTGTATGCGATCTCATCTCATGAGGTGTCATGATCAGTGGATAATGGAAAAACATTTTTTTCTAAATCAAATCCTCTTGTTTCTATATCGAGCATTGCTCAAGTAGACGTATAGTGAAATGATTGATGGAACACTACTTAGGTAAGGACTGATACCCTCTCTACAATTACCATTGTATATCTTGTTAATTAGGGGAGAGAAAGTGAAATGAATGTTTGAAAAGTATGGGGGGAGAAAGAAGTAAAGGGGATAGAGAAGATTCTAATTTTTACATTGACACATTCATTTGAGGAGACTTTAAGGTATTGACAACAAAATTGAAAAGGGGAGATTTTTGGGAACACATTGTGTATGATGATTGTATTTTTTGTCAACAGTTCTCAATACAAGTCAAAAAGAAGAAGAAGAAGAACTCTATAGTTGAGGGAGAATGCAATTTAAACAATTGTTGAATTAATCCAAGGTTCAAATAACTTTCACAAAAGGTGACACATTGTTTACAACAATAAATAATGGAGAAGTATCATCCATTTGGGGATGATTAGAGAAGAACGGTGAAGTATCATCTATCTGAATATGATTAAAAAAATGATTATTTAAAGTTGAGAATGATTGTTGAAGAAGAAGAGAGAGTGTGGAAGGTCTTGGCATTCTATGATGGTATTACATTACACATATCCTTGAAATCGGACTATTTTTGTGATATTCTTAATGTTCCAAATACATGTATCAAACATGATACATTATCTACAACATTGAATGTGTTTCATGACACCTCAAGGCTCCACTTTTGGAAGAAGAAATATTATTGGAGGCCTTTGGGATTAACAACTCAAAAGGAATTAAGGATTTGAAGTGAGGATGAAGAAGTAATTTGAAATTCATATTCCAACGAGTATAAGAAGAAATAAGTATTATTATTGAAGATGAAGAGAATACATAAAGCAGTGCACGAGCTTGGCACTATGAGAATGGCCAAAACTATAAAAATGATTTGATGATTTTTATTTCTCAAATATAATATGGTTTGAGACCTTGTGATGCATGCCTTAGGAAATATAGGGAGAGTAAACAAGTGATTTTGGAAAATGAATGAAATTGGTGTGCAAGTCAAAAGTGGTCTGCACGTGTGGTGCACGGGTAAATTTGGTGCACATGTCTATGTTTTGCACAATTCATATTTCAAGATCAACACATCAAAATATGATAAAGGAAAGAAAGTGGTGTGAAAGTTAATGATTGGAGCACAGGTGTGGCGTGGAAGTATAAGTGGTGCACATGTGTATGTTGCACGCAAGTCATATTTTAACTTCATCACATCAAAATATGACAAAGGGAAGAATGTGGCATGCAAGTGATGGAGCGGCACACAAGTGATGGAGCAGAGCGCAAGTCATGATGTGGCGCGCAAGTTGAGCTGGATCACTCACTCGCAGGGTCAAAAAAATTCCTATGAATAGACAGCCACCTTCATCATTTTTTTGGCTCAAAACTTAAGATAAAATTTGATCTTTTCACCCACAAGTAGTAGAATGTGGTATGCAAGCTGAAGTGTCACGCGAGTTAAGAGTTATTCATAAAGAACGCAAGCAGAGTGGCATGGAAGCAGAAGTTGCACGCAAGCAGAAGTGTCCCTAAAGTTGTAAGAGGTGAACACGCTGAGAGCTTTGTTCAACATGTGTTTTGTGTCTAAACCCCATATTGGTGTGCAAGTGGTGATTTGTGCACAAGTTTGGAGCACAATTAGTTGGTGGCACACAAGCAGGGAGGCACGCAAGTAGGGTGGCATGCAAGCAGGGTGGGGCACAAGTAGGGTGGTGTGAAGGTAGGGATTGGTGGGAAAGATGTGAGTTGTACATGAAGTTCTTACTAGGTTCTAGTCAACTGTGATGATGCTAAGTTGAGATGGAATTCATTGATTTAAAAATCACACAGAGAAATTTTTATTCTAGAAAGATTATGAATAAGAGTTTAGTGCAGTTGGTTTTGCACTAAAAGAGAAAGTGTGAAGAAGAGTAGGTATCAGTGTAGTTTCGTTTGCATTAAAGAAACAGAAGAAGAAGAGTGTGTAGCTTACATGTTTTTTGTAGAAAAATAAGAGGGTTTTTTTTGGATTTTACTGACTAAGTAACATGTATAAGAATAATGTTGTGGGAGAAGAAATTAGCACTGTAGAATCCAACATGTCTCTGTAGGTGGAAGATTATTTTGGTGTTGAAAAAATCATTTCATAGAGAGAAGATTGTCTTCAGAGGCAGTATAAAGAACTAGATAGAGGGTGCAAAATACTGTCTACAGTAGAAGTAAAAATAACTAGAATGTGTAAGGTTTTATACAACTTGTTGAAAGTTGGAATAGGATTGTTTCCATTCCCCCTCCAATTGTATGGAGAACCATTGGGAAGTGATTATTTTTGTCCCTTCTCCAAGTGTAGGGAGCCACACTAACTAGAGGATTGTTTTCCTGTTCAACCACTGTAACAATTACTACATTATAGTGTAGAATCTATGCAGTGGTCATTACCATACATGACAAGGACGTAGCTTCTCTTATTGAGTGGTGAACCTTGTAAAAATACCGTGTGCATATTTTTACTAGTTTTATATTATATCATGCGATAGGGAAAAGAGATTAAGATAAACAAATTCCTAATAGGTCAAGAAGTAAAAGGATAATAAGAAGAAATTGGTTTTAAATACCAAAAACTAATTTACCCCACCCCCCAGTGTTAGGCATATCCCAAACCGGTCATCTCACAAAAATAATAAAAGATCTACACTCCACTGAATGGGTGTTTAGGATGTGAGATAAATTGTATTAGTAAGATTTTACCAAAGGTATCAATATTTTTTACACTATAAAACAATACGAATATATCCAATTTTTTGAAATCATGTCATGGTAAGCAGAAAATTGATTTATATCAAAATCATGGTATATAGTTTCCTCTTTTCATAGCTCTAATAAAAATTCTCATAAAAAAGATTGAAGAATAGTTTCTGTAAACCTGTTAAATTTATCAATACCATGTATATCAACTCCAAAATAGTAAAATAAAAATAATCATGATAAAAGACACCATGGTTAACTTGAAATCGGGCTTCTGAGGTCACTCAAACATCAATCATGACTAGTTTTCACTATAAGTCCCTAGAATACACAAATCAATGTCTAGGGAAAAGATGGAATCCCCAGAAATTGAAGCCTAATATTTTTAAGTAATTTCCTAATGCCAAATATATCACCATGTAGAATATAATGAAACCCAACAATGTGAACCCTCATACAAATACAAATTGTGAGACCTCATACTGCACCCTACACCTAAGTACCCAAGTGTCCCATGTTCTACATTTCAAACCCTTTAAAATGGGTTTAAACATTTCACATTTCAATTTTCATAAACTTTTCCCATAAAAATATTATCTGAAAATTCCTTTCTTAATATATTTAATAATACATTTACAAATCACAATTTATTTTAAATAATAAGGGGAATCATATTTTCTAAAGAAACCCATTTACACAAAAAAATACACCAACACCATGACATTTCGTGTAGTTTATAATATATTTATCTAACCATGGAAAATTCATATACATCCATAATATGATATAGAAATAACCTCTAACTACAATCTAAATTCATACAACACCCACAATAGAATTGACACGTACTGGAAGGAACTCGATATCAATAATAGTGACCCTTAAGGAACTCATGCGCCACACCATAACCAACACCAAAACATGCCCCCAGAGAATGTCCAAACAAATAATATAGAAATTGTTGATAGAGATAATATCCTCATTATTATCTTCAAATAGTGTGAAAAAATTGCATCTAAAATGAGATAAAAAATGAGTCAAATAGAAAAAACTCCTACCAAATGAAGAATTTCACCAAACAGTTAATATTATGGAAAATATGGAAGGATAAAATGTATAAAAAATAAAAATTCTCTAATATGGATTATATTATTAGGGAGGAGGCTTAAAAATAAATTTATTATGATTTATGAAAGCATCTCATAAAAACATACTTGGCATGATGGTTTGAAATAATTTAATACTTGATAACAAACATTGATATCCTTTGTTTCTTGTACACGGAAACGAGAATCACCTCCAATTAAGTAATCCTATTTTTTTAATTCATGTTATGAATAATTTTTTCTTCCTAAATCTAATAAATTTCATGAACTGGGTTCATTGATTCTATCGGTTTACAAATAAATATGTTGAATAAAATTATTGTTTTGAATTTTCCTAAAGAAAGCACCCAACAGTGGCACTGCAGACATCTCCCATAACGTATCCCAAAACATATCAAAATCAAAATAACTTCTTATAAACATTAATATATAGATTATATTTTACAAGGATGATAGAATATACCCAACATAAGATATTTCATAATTGATAAGTCCTATTGAAGAAGGGTGTGATTTTGTAAAATTGGATACTATTGCTCCCTCAAAAACAATTTCCACTCCCAACTCAATCGAAAGTTTGAATTTTCTAATATAGAAATTTAAACAATGGAATATAAAACCCTCGTAATAATTTATCATTATATTAAACAATATATAATCTCTACACCACTACAGAGGCCTTTGTATCTATCCTAATATCCTTTCAAATAATAACATGACAAAGATCACGATGGTACATCCTGAACTGATATGTGTTGAATACAATAGAGATACCTATAATTTAGATGGAATTACTAACCTGCTAGAATCCTTCAAAATCAAAATAGTAGACCCCAATGGCCTATCATAACTTATTGTTATATTTCTATGTTTCCCAAGATGAAAGTGACCCAAATGAGGATAACATTACACGAAAAACTTATCACCAACAAAAAAATCCATTGTAAAATGTTAATAATCTATATGAATTTTTTTCAGACATTAAAACATAACCATAAATCAACATATGTCAATAATTATCATAGAAATCTTATAGGATAGGCTTGGTCGGATAGTTGGAGCATCAACGATATCTACCCAATATATAGTTCACTTTTATGGGTGATGATACAATGCCTTATAGGGTTCCATTGTGATTTAGGATGGGTAACTATTATTATATAAATACTTGACCATTTCCAAATTTTTGTCCCATGATATGAAAAATTATAAGACCAATTCATAGAGAATATACTCCATGATCTAAATATAACACCTCTTTAAACAATCTATTTGTTTTTGGTATACTATAATAAATCTTCCTTGACTCCCCATTATATCTTGGTGATTTTCTAGATCATAGATGTAGTCATTGGATCCATATCAGAAACAATGGAAGATTAAACTCCATGCAACCTCACAATATCCAAAATGTAAAACCTACGTAGGTCTTCAACCAATATGGTGTCCATTAATATAATTATGTGATCTCATTTCATCAAATTATCAACCACTAGTCAGATAGAATTCTTTCTTCGAGGACACTAATACAAAAAAAATGTTCTAATGTTAGTTATTTTTTTAATTCCCCTAATATGGAAGTCTCCCACATGGAAGAATTGGGTTTGTTACCGGACCTCAAGTAAGCCTCCCAGTATGCCAGTGGCTGTTGACATACAGTTGGAGTTCGATGGATATTTTTGGAAGACTATACCCCCATGTTCGTAATTAAAATACAGAGGAATATTCAAGTAATAAAAATTATGATAGTAATATAAAAGAAGGAAAATATAACATAAAATGGGTAAATAATTGGATGAATAAATAATCCATGAATGATGGATTCATATAAAGATAACATGAGATGAATCTAAAAATCAAATTGAAGGGTGTACAAATAAAATAATCCATCGACACAACACCTATCAGAAGACCCAATTTCTAAATACTATGTCAAACCAATATCCAAAATCTTGCCCATCCTGTAAGAAATAAATAATCAAAAAAGTCCCTTGAACTATAAAAAACTTGCATCCAATTAATATGGTATCATACTAAACAGATGCCTGAATACTATGTGGGTAAAACATAGTAGTTCGAAACCTCCTTGTATAAAATATAATAGTATGATAATAAGTGTATTATTCAAATAGAAAAAAAAATTATTAATTAATAAAATAATTTAGTATGATAATCAACGTTATTCGGTACCATACAAGAATATATCTAAGCATTCTTAACTACCATTCAAACCAATAACCATATATCCATGATGAAACCATGAAAATATGGTCCATGGATAGTATATAATCATTTTAGAATGTGAATGGAAAAATCACACTCAATATAAGAATTAAATTAAGGGACGTGGAAGATTGCACTAAATATAATCATGACCACATGTGATTCCATAGATCCCACTCAATAAAGATATTACATCATAGGAATATTCTTAGCACGTTAAATATAAGCATCAGAACACATGACATGGCTAAACCCACTCATTATAATAAGTTCAATAAGGTAATGTGATGATCCCCCTAAATATAAGGATTTACACATGGGAATGGGGAGATCCCACACAATATATGAATTATATAATGAATCAGTCAATAATTAAAAACAACAACAATGATATCACAATATCACCTTACAAGCCTCAATGGTCAATTATGAAAATTACACCTTTTATTCAATTACACATTCATTTATAAAACAATTTAAAAATATCCATATCAATAGAACATAAGTTAAAACCAAAGTGATTCTATACGAATAAATCACTAATAAATAACATGTAATACTAAAGAAAATTTAATCCATTGACTAGTTCACTTATAAATTCAAGGTTTCTCTCACCTAACGGGTATCCATAAGGATAGTCTTTATTAATTATATGAAAATCAATCCAAGTAATAATACAGTTCATAATTTAATTAATTAATGTTCACTTCATGTTGGTTCTATCAATATATTTCACATATTTGATAAATAAGCATTCTATGTGGTTAGATTTTAACCTATACATTTATGAGGTGATTTAGAAATTCTTACAACAATAATTTCCAACAAGAATAGAGGTCCTAAATATTCCATGAAGAACCCAGAGAAACCTAATTAAATATTAAATCACCAAAAAACCGTAAGTCAAGATATTTACACTAAAATAAATAGTAATAATTGAAGAGAAAGTAAAACCTAAGAAAAAAAATTCACCATGGATCATATATATAATAGTTATATCTTGAAAGAAAGAGGATACTCTAAAATCTCCTTTATCACCTTAGTTTTTGAGAGGAGGAAAGGAGGAATCGAATGAATGAGGATAATTAAATGCAAATTAGCCTTAAAATGACTAATAACATTGTCATGATCATAAAATATCAAGTTTGGAAAGACCAATTAGTTTAGTAGCCTTGGAAACACTAGATACATTCATAAGTCTTACATTACATCATAAAGTGAAAAACTACAATAACATAGTTGTAACACCCCAGGTAAATAAAGAATATGACATTTTATTGTTTATCCAAATTTGTGAATAAAATATTAAAATGACTTTAAAAGGGGACGTTATGCTCGATGGTGTACCCAACACGCAACAATGAGTTTCTTGGGAATCTTACGTTCCACTCTAATAATAAAATAATATTATTTTAAATGGTAGTTAACATGTAGCCGTTGTATAGGCGGTAATGGATAGAAATAAATAAAATATGATTATATATGTTTTTAAATGTTTTTAAATTTATCCAATAAAAGATAAAGGCTTAAAATACGGAAAGAATTCAATTTTAGGCTTTTATACCCTAATTTTCACTAGAGGTTCACTTATCACCTTTTGATGGCGAATTGTCATTAAATATAGTTTTGATCACTCTTATACATTATTTTGGACCAAATAAAACTCTTCTATAGAATTGGGACATCAAAATTTACTTTGTGTAAATTTTTGGTATCTTTCCGATAAAGTTCATTTTTTTCAATGAATAGCTAAAATGTTGTATTTTAATTCAAAACCACTTTTTAATCTAATTTATTTATATGATTATATTATCTTTTGAATTGGTTTTAAAGTTAAATTAGAATACATTTTTACCATTAAATCCAATAGTGGTCGTTGGAATTAATTTCACTTTGAAATCAGACTTAAACTAGTGTCAATCTTTTGATACTTATTGTTTCATAAAAACACTCTATTTGCTTTGACAGCGGGAATTAATTATTAAATTAATTAATCTGACATATATGTTTTGAATTTTGTAAAATAGACTTAATTTTTGATTTCGTAATATCAAATATATCTTATGGTGAATTTTTGGGATTTTTCTGAAAAACATCAATTTTTGATGAATAGTGAAACCACTAAGTGGTACTTATAAAAACTGATTTTTCCGTTTAAATAAAATTTTTCCATATTTGTGATTTGAATTTCAAAAAATCGACATACATGGTTTTCATTAAGAAGTAAAATGTGGTTCAATGGGATAAAAATAATTTTTTGGTGAATAGTAACTTATTAAGTTTTTAATCGCGATTAGAGGTAATTAGTGTAGTTTAAGGTAAAAATAATGTTTTAATAATATGAAATGAACATGACACATGTCCTAACCTCATTTGATGTGTAATGGCCGACCCATACAAGCCATGGGTCAACTTGGGGACCCCATGGAGCCACTTTGGTTGGGAAATGACATAAATAACTTTTTATTTAATGTAAAAGTAAAAATGACACAAACATGATATGTTTTACTAAAACAATTTTTAAGTGGGGTTATAAAGATCATATTTTTGATTATAAATAGTAATTGGAAAGCTAAAAATATTTTGTACATCATAGTATTTTGTTTATAATTTTTAGACACTAAATAAATTAAATTATTTATGACATCATGATAATGCAGTGATGACCTCATTATTTAATGATTTAAATAAAATGGAAAGATAATGTAAAATCTATGAACTACACATGTCCAAAACATATTGGATGGGTGGATTTCGAACCCTTAACACCTTATCCCCGAATTATATCAATGTGGGACCTTTTAAAACCGAAACACATTTTCAAATAAAGTAATATTTCTTTACATTCCAAAAGTGCCCCTCCTCTCCTCTTATAAAAGGCCCCCACCTCTACCTCATTTCACACACTCCTCAAGCCTTTGGCTCGGACAACCCCAGACCATTTACTCTCTCCACATCCCTCTCCTCATCCTAGAGGATTTCCTTTGGGAAGAATCATTTCAAAGGAAGCCTTTAGGCTCAAGTCAAAAGGAGTTACACTTTTAAAGGTAATTCATTCTCTCATGTTCATTTGTTTTATTTTGCTTATCCAACCCCCTAAACTCTTTTTATTTACTTATTTTGTAACAAAACCAGTATCTTCAATATACTAGTATGTTGTTATAAGATTTATTCGAGCTACACTCTCACACAACTACATCAAATGGTTAAAGAATATACGGTTTCCGTGGATGGAGAAATTATGCCTCCCGAAATGATGATTGTTCAATACTCATTTAACACCTTCCAAGGTGGCCATTATGATGTCACTATTTTTATATATGATATATAATATGTTTATGTTTTACTTATGCTTCTGTATTTTTCATTTGTGTCTTACCTTTATGGCTTCCATTATGGGTATACGCGATATCTTCATTTTAAGGAAGTGCGGACTACCGCCCCCTCAAAGTGATTTGATTCGTTAAATACCATATGTGGGACGTATAAAGGATGGAACTATGATATTATATATGATATTATACTGGAATTATAATATACCTTTATATCATTATTATTCCATTCTATAAAATATGAAATAGAAATGAAAGTATCGTTCATGCGTACGTACAGCTTACCGTCTCCATGAACGTTGCATTTCATTTCTTACCTCTAAATGATTATGTAATGTTATAAATGCATGCATGTACTGGATATATATGACATATATGATATCTAAATCATGAATACAATTATGTATATAATAAACATTTGGCCACATGAACAACATTTAATTGTAAGAAGTCCACTTTCGACTTAAGAACCAAATATCGGCAAAACAAATATTATTAACTTAAATGATTACATAATGTTTATGACATGGTAATAAGTGATATAAAAGGAATAATGAACTTGAAAAAGGTTCTTAAGGAAGTATAAATTAACTCAATTTTATTATTCAGGAGATTAAATAACGATCGAGTCAAGTCGGACCCAAGGTAAGGGATCCTACTCCTCTCTTTCTTTTTAAGTACACACTTTTATGTCATTCCTTTTAAAGCTCATCATTCTTGTTATTGGGATGATCTTTTATATTAAACTTACTTTAATTTTTATGTTCATGTGATGAGATACCCTATTCTCTCTCATCAATCCATTTTGGAAGTTTTGAGTGGCGCCGTTAGGCTGCCGAACTTTCGTAAGAGATCTAACCTCTCTCTTTCTTTTTAAGTACTCTCCTTTATGTCACTTCTTTTAAGCTCCTCTTTGTAATGTTGGGGGATGTTCTTTATTATTCCTCTTGCTTTAAATTTTATTTTAATGTGATGGGATGCCCTATTTGATCTCATCAATCCATATTCGGAAGTTTTATGTGGCGCCGTTAGGCTGCCGAGTTTTCGTAAGGGATTTTTCATCTCACTTTTATTCCCGTGAGATTTATGCTACATTTGCCACATATTACATTTAGTGGTGTATTTACTGCCCATTATTGTACTCTTTGTGTAATATACTTTCGTTTATGATTATTTACAACAATGATCTATTGTCCTTATTTCATGGGGTGTATGTCTTGAAAGATACCCAAGTCGGTAAGGGAACCTTTCACCCTCCTCTTTTTTAAAAGACTTCTTTTGTTGGGCCTTTTAATTTACATATTGTTATGTTGGGAAATGTTCTCATATATCCTTATTGATGTAAATTTTATTTCCAAGTGATGAGATACACTTTTTATCTCTCACCAACTCATTTTGATGTGATGTCGTTAGGCTGTCAAGGGAACTTTTTAACCCAATTTCGATTTCTTTGGGTTCAACATGTAGTCATTGAATATGTCATCCATTGAATATGTGTGAATGACCTTTTATTGTTTTACACTTAATATCCACTTATATTGGGTGTATTTATATTTGTCACACATATTTTTGAGATTGATTTGTCCTTAATTTAAGGATACCTTTTTTATAAGGGATTTCATCACATTTGACATTTCTATTGAGGGTTCATTGTTGTTATGCACTAATTCACTCTTATATGGTGTATATACTGTCCTTTGGAGTATTATATCATGAATCCATTTATTCTCATGATATTATAAAGTTCTGACTAAATATTATTCCTCAATTATTGTTTTTAAGTGTCACTAATTTTGGTAAAACCCCTTTAACCAAAATATCGTTTTAAATGTTTTAATTATTTGTTCTTATTAATATCCATGTTTTCAAAATGGTTTTAAGGATTTATTTATATGGATATTAATGGTTTAAAATTTTAAACTTCAAGGTGGTATGGGACACTTTGATTCAAAAATATCTTTATTAAATGTTTTAAATGGTTTCTTTTTGAATGGATTCATTATTTCAATATACTAAAATGTTATATTGTGATTGAAATGTGGAAATGTTATGTTTACTTTATGCATGTTTTATGTGATACATTTATGTTATGGTTCTTGGGCATTGTTATGAAAATGGGTGGTTCCGTGATAAACTAAGGGCGGGTGAGCCCGATATAGCTCTCCAATGCATTGGGTAACGCGAAGGAGTGAAACGTTAAGGTTTCTCCTAAGAGATTTAGGGAATATACTGTGATGGGTATTCCAAACGTAACCAAGAGGGTTACTCCCTATGTAAGAACGTTATGAATGCCTCAAGTTACCTTTATGTCTTATGTTTTCTATGATTTATTCATGATTTGATATGCCTATGTTGTATGGGTAAAGTGTGATTTCATTTTAATGTATATATGAACTCATGTTTCCTTTCCATATTTTTATAACTCTTACTGAGATTTTTATGCTCATCCCATGTTTTTGAAATGCTTTTCACAGGTCCAGGGAAAGGTACATGATGTGGTGATAGTGTCAAGGCTGTGTCAAGAAAGAATCCGTGTTATATTTTAAATATGTTTCCGTTGATGGGAAGAATGAATACTGTTTTTATGTAACCACTTTGTTTAAATGTGGAATGTAATGCAAGTTTCATGATCTAATTCTCTTAAACTCTAAACCTGAAAAGTTCCTCAATGTGTAATCTTTTAATAACTCAAGATTGAGTAAGGTTTAAGGCTGGGTCCTTATAGTTGGTATCAAAGGCCGGTTTAGATAACTTTAGAGGTTAGGGTATTCTCTAAGAATATGTGACAGTACCATAGTGGATAGGATTTCAGAAAGAGTCCTAGTTTTAGATAAAGTGAATGAGTAATTATATCTTAGTGTTTATCTTCCTCATTAGTACATGATGGTTTTGTTGATATAGTCACACTTACCTTTTTGGTTTTAGTAAATGGATGGATCTAGCAGGCACCAAAGTGACAATGGGTTTGAAGGAAACTGTGGTGGTTCTCTGATTAAGAGACTAGATGAAATGGGGGATTCAATGAGGAATCTCATGGTTGTTATAAACCAACTATCAAGGAGTCATGATCAACCACTTGTACCTTGGTATGTTCTGTAATGCATCATGTACGAGATGACCAATCGATGTGGAAGTTCATGTAATAATTATAAAGGTAACCAATAGGGTTTATATGATCCTTACTTTTGAGGTAATTATGGGTTATTATATGATATGATGGAAAATGAAAGGAATGAGATAAACATGAGGTTAAATTATGTTGTTGTTATTTTTGATGATTTTATCCCTTTTTGGGGAATGATTTGAGAATTATATAGTTTTGGAAAAAGGACAACACGCAGACCGTGTGACAACCTGCCACGTCGGACAAAGCTGCGGGAATCGAACCCACAACCAAAGTGTGACTGGTATTTATCACCTACCACTGGACTACGTGAAGTCCCTGGTTAGTTTGACCGATTCTTTCTAGTTATATGATTTTATGAATTAAGATTAAGTTGATTTTGGGTTATTTATAAAAATGATTAACCTATCATGGAGGATATGTGATTAGGTTAATTACTTTTCAATACGAGACTTTAGGAGCAACTGATGTTGTTTGGAGATAAATGTTACGATTTAACTTGGAAGACTATGTGACTAAATCCTTCAAATATTTGGGTTTCAATATTAGTTTGGTTTACTTTGATGAATTTTATGGACAAATGGTCCTCGTTGAACTTTGGGTTTTGTTGGACAAATTTTGGAGATTAAGAATAGATTTTCTTTTTTTAAAGGGTTATCCTTTTCTGGATTATCTGACCTTGTACTAATCTTTCTGGTTTTGGTTTTGGTTAAAGCCTAAAGACATGAGATGTATATAGTCCTCTTTGGTGGATTAGGTGATTCTCTAGAAGTTGATTATAGTACTCTTAATGTGAACAAGTCTTCCTAAATAATCGTCTTTTGGAGAAAACATGAGTTTGTGTAAGGAATCTAATAAAAGTTGAAAGTCAACATGATAAGTGATTATGTTTCCTTATGAATAAATTCCTCAATAAAAAGTAGCTTAAAACAAAAATGTTGTCTATTAACTTTTCCTACTGGGGAATCGAAAACCGTTTAACCCATCACAAGTATGTGATTTTCTCGTGGTTAACTTTCTCCTAAACATGTTTTCTATCACTCTCCATCAGAACATGACCCTTTGTTTTTTCCTCCATGTCCATATTTTCATAATTGGAATCCTAGTATGGGTTAACTCGGGTGACCTATGTGCTTATCTTTCTTTATTTTAAAGTGATTGTTTTACCGACTCTTGTTCCGATGTGGGACTTTCAAGGATGTTTCCAAGCTCAATTTTTAAAATTGCGAGGACACAATTCCCAAAAGGGGGGAAGGATGTAACACCCCAGGTAAATAAAGAATATGAAATTTTCTTATTTATCCAAATTTGTGAATAAAATATTAAAATGACTTTAAAAGGGGACGCTATGCTCGATGGTGTACCAAACACGCATCAACGAGTTTCTTGGGAATCTTACGTTGTACTCTTATAATAAAATAATATTATTTTAAATGGTTGTTAACATGTAGCCATTGTATTGGCGGGAATGGATAGAAATAAATAAAATCTAATTATATATGTTTTTAAATGTTTTTACATTTATCCAATAAAATATAATGGCTTAAAATACAGAAAGAATTCAATTTTAGGCTTTTATACCCTAATTTTCACTAAAGGTTCACTTATCACCTTTTGATGGCGAATTGTCATTAAATATAGTTTTTATCACTCTTATACATTATTTTGGACCAAATAAAACTCTTCTTTAGAATTGGGACATCAAAATTTACTTTGTGTAAATTTTTGGTATCTTTCCGATAAAGTTCATTTTTTTCAATGAATAGTGTAAAATGTTGTATTTTAATTCAAAACCACTTTTTAATCTAATTTATTTATATGATTAGATTATCTTTTGAATTGGTTTTAAATTTAAATTAGAATATATTTTTACCATTAAATCCAATAGTGGTCGTTGGAATTAATTTCACATTGAAATCAAACTTAAACTAGGGTCAATCTTTTGATACTTATTGTTTCATAAAAACACGCTATTTGCTTTGACAGCGGGAATTAATTATTAAATTAATTAATCTGACTTATATGTTTTCAATTTTTTAAAATAGACTTTATTTTTGATTTCGTAATATCAAATATTGCTTATGGTGAATTTTTGGGATTTTTCTGAAAAACATCAATTTTTGATGAATAGTGAAACCACTATGTGGTACTTATAAAAACTGATTTTTCCGTTTAAATGAAATTTTTCCATCTTTGGGTTTTGAATTTCAAAAATCCTACATACATGGTTTTTATTAAAAAGTAAAATGTGGTTCAATGGGATAAAAATAATTTTTTGGTGAATAGTAACTTATTAAGTTTTTAATCGCGATTAGAGGTAATTAGTGTAGTTTAAGGTAAAAATAATGTTTTAATAATATGAAATGAACTTGACACATGTCCTAACCTCATTGGATGTGTAATGGCCGACCAAGAAAATCCATGGGTCAACTTGGGGACCCCGTGGAGCCACTTTGGTTGGGAAATGACATAAATAACTTTTTATTTAATGTAAAAGTAAAAATGACACAAACATGATATGTTTTACTAAAACAATTTTTAATTGGGGTTATAAAGATAAGATTTTTGATTATAAATATTAATTGGAAATCTAAAAATATTTCCTACATCATAGTATTTTTTTTATAATTTTTAGACACTAAATAAATTAAACTATTTATGACATCATGATGATGCAGCGATGACCTCATTATTTAATGATTTAAATAAAATGGAAAGATAATGTAAAATATATAAACTAAACAAGTCAAAAACTTATTGGATGGGTGGATTTAGAACCCTTAACACCTTATCCACGAATTATATCAATTTGGGACCTTTTAAAACCGAAACACATTTTCAAATAAAGTAATATTTCTTTACTTTCCAAAAGCGCCCCTCCTCTCCTCTTATAAAAGGCCCCCACCTCTACCTCATTTCACACACTCCTCAAGCCTTTGGATCGGCCAACCCCTGCCCATTTACTCTCTCCACATCCCTCTCCTCATCCTAGAGGATTCCCTTTCGGAATAATCCTTTCAAAGGAAGCATTTAGGCTCAAATCAAAAGGAGTTACACTTTTAAAGGTAATTCATTCTCTCATGTTTATTTGTTTTATTTTTCTTCTCCAACCCCCTAAACCATTTTTATTTACTTCTTTTGTAACAAAACCAGTATCTTAAATATAATAGGATGTTTTTATAAGATTTATTCGAGCTACACTCTCACACAACTACATCAAATGGTTAAAGAACATACTGTTTCTGTGGATGGCGAAATTATGCCTCCCAAAACGATGATTGTTCAATACTCATTTAACACCTTCCAAGGTGGACATTATGATGTAACTATTTTTATATATGTTATATAATATGTTTATGTTTTACTTATGCTTATTTATTTTTCATTTGTGTCTTACCTTTATGGCTTCCATTATGGGTATACGCGATATCTTCATTTTAAGGAAGTGCGGACTACCGCCCCCTCAAAGTGATTTGATTCGTTAAATAACATATGCGGGACGTATAAAGGATGGAACTATGATATTATATATGATATTATACTGTAATTATAATATAACTTTATATCATTATTATTCCATTCTATAAAATACGAAATAGAAATGAAAGTAGCGTTCATGCGTACGCACGGCTTACCGTCTCCATGAACGGTGCATTTCATTTCTTACCTCTAAATTATTATGTAATGTTATAAATGCATGAATGTACTGGATATATATGACATATATGATATCTACATCATGAATAAAATTCTGTATATAATAAAAATTTTTCCACACAAACAACATGTAATTGTAAGAAGTCCACTTTTGACTTAAGAACCAAATATCGGCAAAACAAATATTATTAACTTAAATGATTACATAATGTTTATGACATGGTAATAAGTGATATAAAAGGAATAATGAACTTGAAAAAGGTTCTTAAGGAAGTAGAAATTAACTCAAGTTTATTATTCAGGAGATTAAATAACGATCGAGTCAAGTCGGACCCGAGGTAAGGGATCATACTCCTCTCTTTCTTTTTAAGTACACACTTTTATGTCATTCCTTTTAAAGCTCACATTTCTTGTTATTGGGATGATATTTTATATTACACTTACTGTGATTTTTATGTTCATGTAATGAGAGACCCTATTCTCTCTCATCAATCCATTTTGGAAGTTTTGAGTGGCACCGTTAGGCTGCCGAACATTCGTAAGAGATCTAACCTCTCTCTTTCTTTTTAAGTACTCTCCTTTATGTCACTTCTTTTAAGCTCCTCTTTTTAATGTTGGGGGATGTTCTTTTATATTCCTCTTGCTTTAAATTTTATTTTAATGTGATGATATACCCTATTTTATCTCATCAATCCATATTCGGAAGTTGTATGTGGCGCCGTTAGGCTGCCGAGTTTTCTTAATGGATTTTTCATCTCACTTTTATTCCCGTGAGATTTATGCTACATTTGCCACAAATTCCATTGAATGGTGTATGTAATGTCCGTTATTCTACTCTTTGTGTAATATACTTTCGTTTATGAGTATTTACAACAATGATCTATTGTCCTTCTTTCATGGGGTGTATGTCTTGAAAGATACCCAAGTCGGTAAGGGAACCTTTCACCCTCCTCTTTTTTAAAAGACTTCTTTTGTTGGGTCTTTTAATTTACATATTGTTATGTTGGGATATGTTCTCATATATCCTTATTGATGTAAATTTTATGTCCAATTGATGAGATACAATTTTTATCTCTCACCAACTCATTTTGATGTGATGCCGTTAGGCTGTCAAGGGAACTTTTTAACCCAATTTCGATTTCTTTGGGTTCAACATTTAGTCATTGAATATGTCATCCATTGAATATGTGTGAATGACCTTTTATTGTTTTACACTTAATATCCACTTATATTGGGTGTATTTATATTTGTCACACATATTTTTGAGATTGATTTGTCTTTAATTTAAGGATACCTTCTTTATAAGGGATTTCATCACATTTGACCTTTCTATTGAGGGTTCATTGTTTTTATGCACCAATTCACTCTTATATGGTGTATATACTGTCCTTTGGAGTATTATATCATGAATCCATTTATTCTCATGATATTATAAATTTCTGACTAAATGTTATTCCTCAATTATTATCTTCAAGTGTCACTAATTTTGGTAAAACCCCTTTAACCAAAATATCGTTTTAAATGTTTTAATTATTTGGTCTTATTAATATCCATGTTTTCAAAATGGTTTTAAGGATTTATTTATATGGATATTAATGGTTTAAAATTTTAAGCTTCAAGTTGGTATGGGACACTTTGATTCAAAAATCTCTTTATTAAATGTTTTAAATGGTTTTGGAAATGGTTTCTTTTTGAATGGATTCATTATTTCAATATACTAAAATGTTATATTGTGATTGAAATGTGGAAATGTTATGTTTCCTTTATGCATGTTTTATGTGATACATTTATGTTATGGTTCTTGGGCATTGTTATGAAAACGGGTGGTTCCTTGATAAACTAAGGGCGGGTGAGCCCGATATAGGTCTCAAATGCATTGGGTAACACAAAGGAGTGAAACGTTAAGGTTTCTCCGAAGAGATTTAGGGAATATACTGTGATGGGTATTCCAAACATAACCAAGAGGGTTACTCCCTATGTAAGAATGTTATGAATGCCTCAAGTTACCTTTATGTCTTATGTTTTCTATGATTTATTCATGATTTGATATGCCTGTGTTTTATGGGTAAAGTGTGATTTCATTCTAATGTATATATGAACTCATGTTTCCTTTCTATATTTTTATAACTCTTACTGAGCTTTTTATGCTCATCCCAAGTTTTTGAAATGTTTTTCACAGGTCAAGGGAAAGGTACATGATGTGATGATAGTGTCAAGGATGTGTCAAGAAAGAATCCGTGTTATATTTTAAATATGTTTCCGTTGATGGGAAGAATGAATACTGTCTTTTATGTAACCACTTTGTTTAAATGTGGAATGTAATGCAAGTTTCATGATCTAATTCTCTAAAACTCTAAACCTGAAAAGATCCTCAATGTGTAATCTTTTTAAAACTCAAGATTAAGTAAGGTTTAAGGCTTGGGCCTTATAGTAGTCTCCATATTCCACACTCATATCCCCTCAGACTAACCCTAAAGGTCAGTCATAAGCTACTTCTTCACATCCTAAGAAAAATAAAACATATAAAGGGGTGATCTAAGATTCCCTGTAAGGATAACATTATAGCAGAAACTTTCATAAATAAGCATAAACATTTAAGGCAATGTATAACTAAAACAAAATACTTTTATATATTAACTTCAGAATAATATGGAAAAAAATAAAATGAAACAATTCCATTTACTTATTCAAATGGATATTATACTAGTCGAATAATCACACGCAATATCAATAACCACTTTCATAAGGATGGAATGCATAATGCCAGCCTATCATAACCACATAGTCAAGACCTTGTGCCAAGACTACAAATAATATTTTTTCAAGGCCTTATTCCAAGACACTAGTTTGTCACATGATACCTACCGATGCATTGAGGATCTATAGCGGGCTCCACCCGTCACTTACTAAGTCCAATTCATTCATCATATTAAAAGGTTAAAACATAACATAAAAATTCGTATTAAAACAAGCATATGAAATGTCAATACTTTATCCCTAAACCATGAATGGTAAAAAAATAACACATCCATAGTCAAACATATCACAAAATCTTCAATACAATTTGGAAGATTTGTATCATAATAAATCATCTTCGAATAAGATTAAAATCCATAAAAGGATGTTGACATAGATGAAAATGATTTGTAAAACTCTTTCAGAGAAATATCCCTTTTTCATGAAAACATTTAAAAGTCACAAAATTTATAAAGGAACACATTTAAAGGAATTTTTTGAATCAAAGTGTCCCATACCACTTTGAAACTTTTTAAAGGAATTAACATTTTAAAAACATTCATGTCCACATAAATAAATCCTTAAAAACCATTTTGAGGACATGGACCTTAATGAGAAAGATTTAGAAGAATAAATATTTAATACATTTGAAATGATGTTTAGTAAAAAAATTCCCTTAAAATAATCCCTTTGAAAACTCTTTCATGAAACATGGACATGGATAAAAAATATTTCCCAATAGATACTTACGTAAAAGCAACCTCGAACAATAAAAGGATTGTAAAATTAACCCTTACCAATTTGGTAACTTACGAATCCTTAACCCCATGGAAGAGGTATCATACAATGAATATGTAAATACACATAAATTAAAGTGTATTACAAAAAGAATACAATTATGGTCAGTACATACACCACACAAAATCTAATAGTGGCAATATGGCACGACTCTCACAGGAATAAGGAGTGAGATGAAAACCCTTTTCCTTGTAGTTTCCTTTAGTCGAGGGTATGTTTAACCTCTTGTATGAAGACCTTAGTATGTTATTAAATTATACCATAAACATATTAATATTTATGAAATCATAGATTATTCATTTATGAATTTATACTACCCATTTAATAATAATTTCCTTGTTAAATTCACATTCTGGGTAATAATTGCTTTCTTTATCGTACATGTTTTAACTTGTTACACATGATTGCATCACTTAGATCATGATTTAAATACATCCAGAATATAAAAAATTATTTATATATCATATATATTTAGAATATAAATATGTATAATGGACATATATATGAAATGGAAAACACCGTTTATGGAGACGGTAGTCCGTACGTACACATAAACGTTGTTTCCGTTTTCATAACATATTGAACAGAAGTAAGTGAATAAAATATATGTAAGTAAATATATATATATCTATAGTATCATTATTATATCTTATATTACAAAATTTTTAGTAATATATATTTTTATAATCGTCGATGAATGGTGAATGTGGAAATGAATCTCATCGTGTCATGGAGACGGTAATCTGTTCGTACGCACGAGCGGCAATATCATTTCCTTAAAGGTGTGGAATTGGATGGTATATCCTATATAAATAATCATTATCATGTTATATTTATTATTTACAGAAATTAAAAATCATTATTATACCCATACAAATAATAATGTATTGAATAATAGTTACACCACTACGTAGAGACGGTAAGCCGTACGTACGCACGTATGGTGACATGTCATTAAAAGGATGGATAGAATACTGAATATGGTTGTACCATATTTATAATATCATCACAGT